>JAWWEE010000105.1:27207441-27382501 GCA_035221455.1 Xenops minutus
GGGGCGGAGGGGGCCGGCCCTGCCCCCGCGGCCGGCGGCGGCCCAAGGTTTAAAGTGAGAACTTTCTGCGGGCGGCGCCGAGCTGCACAGCCCCGCCGCCGCGCCGCTCCTGCCCCGCAGCAGCCGCCGCCGCCGCCTCCCCCGAGCGGGCCGTACAATCCTCGGCAGTGTCCTGAGACTGTACGCCCGCCTCGGGGGCGACCCGGCCGAACCGCACCGCACCTCGCCCCCTCCCGCCGCCGCCGCCGCCCGCGGAGCGCCCGCGTCCCGCGGGCAGGTGTGAGCGCGGCCCGGCCCCACCGGCGGCGCAGGAGCCGGAGCCGGCACCGGCAGCAGCACCAGCAGCCGCCGCGATGACAGCTGACAAGGAGAAGAAGAGGTGAGGGGCCGCGGGCGAGGCTGCTCGGGACGCTGCGCCCTCCTCCCCGCTCCGGGCGCGGGGCAGGGGCCGAGCGGAGCGCCGCGCCGCGCCCCGGAGCGCTCGCCGGGACCGGGCAGCGGGTTAGTCCGGCCAGCCCGGGCGGACAGAGGGGCAGCGGGGCAGCGCCAGCTCCGTCCGGGCCCCGCCGAGCCGGGGCAGCTGCCCGGCCGTGCCCTGCCCGGCGGAGGCTGCGGGCAGGTGCACCGGGCGGGCAGGGCCACCGCCGGGTGTGCGCCGTGGCTCGGGTCAGTGGGGACCGAGTTATTGGGAAACTGGTTTCTGCAGTTGAGGAACGGGGGGTTTAGGAGGTAGCAGCAGCGCTCTTCGCAAAACGTGTTTCATAATTGGAGTCGTGTGGATGCAGCTGACAGTCTCTGTAAACACGTAGCAGCTGTATACAGCTATTACCTTTCGCCACCCCCTCGCTCCAGCCCGGGCCGCTGGACGCGGGGCACTCGCATCTCCCGCGGTTCGTGGAGCTCCTGAGCTGTCAGCGCCTTTTCCCGCAGGGCCGAGAGCTCCAGGAGCGCCCAGCGCCTCGTCTTGTCGCTGCCTTTCGAGAGGGATGTGAAGCTAGGCATTCCCACGCTGCCATAACGACCCTTCCAGAGGGAACCAAAATAACGCACTAGTGGTTTTGTAGTTGCATTAAAGAGTGTGTTTTCCTGTTGGTTCTTCAAAGTGAACGTAAAGATACAACTCAGCAGTCCATAGCACAGAAGGTATAGGTGGAGATTAAGAGAAGTATCTACTTGTTGCTCCAAAGCTATAAACAATTCCTGTGGATGAGCGAGGGCACTGACATGGGGAAAACTAAGCAAGTGAATAAGGGTCCATGAAGTCTCATAACAGGATATTTGTTCAGTCTGTTTTATACAGCAGACAGTCACAAGGATGAGTTTATTATCGGCACAAGTTGCTGTTCTGGCTATAGATTCTGTTCATAAACGATGTAATTTACAGACTAAGAATTTTACGTTGTTATTCGTCACACGTACTATCCAGTTGATGATGCAGTAAACTTTAAACCCGAGGGGTTTTTTTCTATAATAGCCCCTTTTTTATTGAGCCACCCTATGACAATGTAACAAGAGATGTATTCTACTATAAATCATACATTTTCTGTGTAGTTCTGTTTTCTCCAGTGTATCAAAAACTGATATATTAAGGTTAAACAATTGCCTGAAGTGTATTTTTCTCTACCTATCAGTCTTCTCTGCAGAGTATAAAATACACAGACATTTTGTCTTCTCATGTTGAAAAAGAGGGTAAAAATTTCTAGTACAGTACAATGTAGTTACAAAAATGTGTTATAGTTTATAAGGAATGATAAGAATGAAGTAGTGGACATATTAAAAATACACTGCATTCATTGTATCACCTCTTTTTAATGGGGCTCTCTTAATCTTTTCAGTTTTAACCTCTCATTTTCAAGCACAGCGAGGGATTTTGAGCTGTGTAATCTTGTAGGACAGCACACTGAAGCGCTTTGTGGAAATACTCTAAAGGTACAACACAAACTTCATGGGACTAAAGTCTGAACCCTAATCCTGACTGATTTTAAATATTGTGACATTCAGTGACAATTTTTCTGTTTCTCTCAGAAGTAGGCTAATTGTTATCTGGCTCGTGGGATTGTTGCGTAAATTAATGTTTGTGGAAGAACTGGGAGAGCGTCATATGAGGGATTTCAAATCACTCAGTTGTGCCTCCCTGTCACTGCGCGTGGCTGTTCCCTACTGAGGACGTACCCTATGTAGCCTATTGAAGCAAGAGGTTTTTCTTCCTTATTTTTCCAGTGCTATTATAGATTGTGTTTATTGCCTCGAATTCAGCAGTTATTGTATCTTTTGGTTGATCTCTATCTAGATATGTAGCAAGGAACTCTTAACCTGACTTGCTAATGGCATTTATAAATCAGTTTCACAGAGAAAAGGTGCTGGGGGTAGTCTGGTTTACCAGATTTCCAGGCAGCTCTGGAACATATGTTTAAAGGAGCAATTCTCTTTACTGTTAAACAAGTGCTCCATGGAAGATAATATTTGATTCTCCTAATGGTCCATTTAATTTGAAGGACATCCTCAGGTTCTCATTTGAAGTTCTGCTTGTCAATAGAAAAGAGCAGTTCCTTTCTTTGGAACAAATGTTATAGCACTTTAAAGAAGCTGGTTTCCCACATTTAGAGTTACTGAGATACAGAGCCGAGATTAAGATGATTATTCTTTTAACTTTTTTTTTTTAAAAAATCATTATCTACACAGGAATAAATACTTTTCTAGAATGCCAATAATTAGAAACTGAGAAAAGGAGAAATAAGAGTATAACATATTTTAGCAAAATAGTAAAAGCTAAGGAAGACATAACTGATCCCTGTGCAGTACAAGGACAATTAGTAGATAGGTCTCAATGTAATCAGAGCAGTCTGGTAGAATATCTTGGTGTGTTTTTTAATTATTTAGTCATCATATTTTTTTAATTATTTGCACTATATAGTTATTTTGTTAGGAAGGGATGGTATGTTAACTGTTCTGAATGGACAGAAGTGTATGTTTGAGCACTTTGAAACCAGGCTCAGGACAAGTCAAGTACCACTGAGTAGAATGTGTCATTTGGCTTCACCTTTTCAGTTGTGTTGTTATTTGGGGATTTCAGTGCTTGTTTTCCAGTTGGATGAAAAATAGCCAGTTTTGCCGCTCAGGGTGTTTCTGTGCTAGTGGTCCCCGTGTAATTATACATTACTTTCTTTGCGACCCTAATGTTGTAATGTTATATAAATCTGTTTAAGGTCTTCTCGTCCAGATAGGAAAGAAACAAGATTGCTCCCAGTTATTGTCTAGGTAATTGACTGCTTTCAGTTACCCTTTCACTTTGAACTCTATTTGATGTTGAGCCTCTCTAATGAGACACTTTGAGACACTTTGTGCCTCAATTTTAAGTGACCTCTTCCTTCAGGAGTGTAGTTCTGCCAAGCTGAGGTCACTCTTGGCTGCTCCTCCTAAGAATGAGGAAACCATCCTTAGGTGGCACAGCTCTCCAGAGCTCAGGTAGTTTGCCCTTAATGGATGTTATTCAGATGCCAGGAAATGCAAGCATTTGGATGTGCCACGGTGTTAAACTGCATATTTCAGGAAATGTACAGTCTCAGTTGTGTTCCACCCAGAATGTTTTCTGTTTTAATGTCTGTCCCTATTGCGAGGTATACTACCTATTGCCTGTTATTCTGTGGCAGTGGCAGAATAGATGACCATGTCCATTCTCTTGCCAATGTAGCTTGTTCCTTATACTCTTGGAAACCTCACTTTATATATTTCAGCTGATAATGATGAAGCTTTGAATACTTTCCTTTGCAGACTGTTTCATAGATTACTGTCCTTCATAAAAAAAATTGTTCAAGTTTTGTTATTGCTCAACATGTCCCCATGCATAGCCCACATAATTAACTTCTCCTCGGTTCTGTGTTAATATCTGTCCCTGCAGTTTTTATCATTTGGAGTTATCAAAAGGAAATGTAACCTCCTGAATTCCTGGTGAGCAGTCTGTTGAAACTGGCTTTTTAGCACATGCTTATGGCATGTTAACATTAAGCAATTTGGTCTTAACATTTCAGCACCACAAATGCAAGCACTTCATAGCTTGCAGGTCATCATGAATGACCCTGACCACTCATACTCGTTGTCGTACTTTGGGTTTGCCCTTTCCGCTTTCTGCGTTCACTGCCCTTTCTGCATTTCTCCAGATGTGGAGAAGGGTTTTCTACCAGAGGGTGGCCCAAGGGTACACAAATGAGGAACAGCAGGCTGTGTGCCTGCCCTCATGTCTCCCTTTACCTGCAATGGCATGTAGCAGAGATTGGGCTGAGCTCTGACTTGGAGACCTGGCCTACTTGTGAACACTTCACTTCTACCCAACTCCTGTCTTCATCTCTATAGAGTCAAAGCATTTGAGCTTAATATTAGAGCTTAATGAGGGCTGAATGGCTTTTGCTGTGGAAATGGTGGGCAGTGTGAATGCCTTCCAAAGTTACCTGAGCTTCTGAGGATTTGTGCTTTGCAGGGGTGCTCCAGGGGCTTGCTCTGCTTGTGTTTAGCACTTGACCCTAGAGCAAGTTAAAAGTCTTATCACCCCTTTGAGTACAGCACTTTCTGTGTCTTGTCCCTTTCTCTTCATCTTCTGATGTCAGTCATCTTCTTTCATGTTTATCTTGTGCGGGTCTTTGGGAATGTCTTGCATATTTGAGGTACTCTGCTAATATGAGGTTTTGATTTACGCTGCAAATTCAGAAGCCCCATCGTTGACTGTCAAAAACGGATCCCTATGTCTTTCTATTATAGTTTTAATTATGATGGATTCATAAACATTAAGTATTTTTGGTTTCACTCTCCAAGCAGGGAGCTGCTGTTAGATGTGGTGGGGGCAGAAATCTTCAAGCATTAAACTTTTTGTTATTATTTTCAAATGGGTATCCTTTGAAAACTGAAAAATAGGGTAAACATTACAGTAAGGAAATGAGCAATACAAAGGCAGATTGTATTTAAAAATAATTTAGATGCATGGAATAGATTTATTCCTCTAAAGCTATTTGTGAAATGCTATTGTGTTAATTAGTCCAATACTCATATTCAGTGGCATATGTGTCTTATAAATACTTTTAATCCTAGAAACTGTCAACAAAATTGACAGAACTCTTAAATTAAGAGAAAGTATAAGTATGGATATTATGCAGTTGCAGTTTTTTTCTCATTTATCATTCTTGTGCTCCATTTTGCTTAAAAGGCAATGTAATAAAGTAGTTGTCTACTGAGGATAAAATGTTGACTGCTTATTTAAGAAAAAAATAATTTCTTTCTTAAATTTGCAGAGCTGCTTTTCATGAAGACTCCTTCTGAAGTATGTAAAATGGGAAACTGTTTCACTGTGCATTTGGAAAGTAGCTTAATGAAGTACAGTAGGCCAATTGGCTGATAAATAACTAGTGTTCCAAAGTAACTTATTTAATTTTACTCTTTACTTCTTGAGCTCAAATCTAATTATGATTTTAGTTCTTTCCTCTGTGACTTTATTTCGGTCTAGAAAATTTAGCTGAAACAAAATCTGCCATAATAAATTCTGATTAAATGGACATATTTAGGCCTGAAAATAGTTAGACTTTTAATTTCATTTACTTGACTGTTATTACAAAGAGTTTGGAGTTGGAAAGTGTCTCCATTATGCTTCTCTGTCGATCACATTACATGACACAGCAAATACTCAATATTCTATTCTATAGAAACTCATCAAATGTGTTGCCAGACAAGAAGCAAAGTTGCTCTAGTTGAATTTTTGTGCCTGATCCTCAGTCAAAGATGAACTCTGCTCTTGACCCTTCCTCTGTGTGCTGACACCTGGAATCAGCAGTTTTCTTTGATTTTGGGGAATGTTTAGGGTGTTGCCTCCAAGAAGATTGTCGGAAAAATTCAGAAACTTTACACATGCTTTATGTTAGCCTCTGAGCGTACAATTAATGCTGACTTCTTATGGCTTTATGAACAAGTTCTGTGCATCTGGGCAGGAGGAAACCACTTCTTATTTGCTTCTGCTTTCAAGTGGGACAGGATAATACAGCTCCTTAGTGGTTTTCATTCCTAATGCAAATATGTTGAACCATCCGCCACGTTGCAAATGCTTCTTCGTTTTGCTGTGTATGTATTTAGACAGTAATTTGTTTTCAAGCAAACATTAAGTGGCATATGTTTTAATCTCAAGTCTATAGAACCAAACTGACTGTGTTCCAAAGAGAGTTCAACAACGTATTGGGGTTCCAACAAGAAACATGTCTCAAAGTGCATCTTGCCTGTGCCTGGCAATGCCTCCAGTCCCTACTTCATGAGGCATGTCCCTAAATTCTAGCTGTGACCTCCAGGCCAGAATTTGGACAGACTGTAAAGCAGGATTGTGATGGAGAGAACAACCGGACTGTGGCCATTTGTGGGATTTGGCTGAGATTTGTTTGCTTGGGCTTTTACTATCAAGAAGCTTAACAGTCATTGCCCTGCCATGATCTTAAGATAACTTCAAGCAACGAATACATCTCCTCAGCTATTTTTGCCTGAGTGTAGTGGTGATTAGGTCACCATTTTCTCCATAAACAAGTGCTTATTTTGCAGTGTACCAAAATAAAGGTGAGGTTAAGAGTGATGAGTCCTCCATGAGTATCTACATCAAACCTTCAGATCTGTAAAATAATGGATGTATTTATGAAATAGGTGATGGGCAGATGATGCTGTTTCTTATTCATCTGGGCTGGTGTCAGACCTACCTTAAGTTTCTTTGAATTAAAAAAAAAGTCTTTCTGCTGGGCACTGGTGTGGCTGTTCATTCTTTCCTGCTGCGGAAGGGTGATCAGTATATCCTGCAGGCTTTGTTTCTCACCTTCCATGCTGCGGTGCCCACAACCAGTTTAAGTTTTGGATATCTTGTTGCTTCTGGCCTGGGGGCTGTCCCTGGAAGCTGGAGCCATAGCTGTGGCAGATGTGGGGTGATGGTGCGTGTCCAGCCATAAGAGTAGTGGGTTCCCCCCACCCCCTTTTTTTCCCCAAAAAAATTAGTCATTCCCTGCTGCTTTCACCTCCTTCCCCACATCCCCAGCAGAACAGAAGACGGAAGCACTGCAACATCCCTTTATATTTGGATATGAAATACTGTGTGTGTTCAAGTACTTTTACAAATAACAATACTTTTACAGTAACATTTTGGAGCTAGAGGAGTGTGAGCAGTCTCCTTTTGTTTCAGGAAATTGTGTTATCTAAGGAATAGCTAAAATTAGAAGTGATATGGGGAGGGTTGTGCGTGGTAGATTTTTTTTTTTCTTGTTTGGTTCAGTTTTCGGTGGAGTTTTTTGGGTTTTTTAAGCTGAGCAGCTATCCTAATGGATGAATCATGTGGGTGTAACTTATGGCACTTGATAGCAAGCAGTCTGTCTGAAGGTATATGTGTAATAAGATTACCAGGATCATTTAGAAACTATTTGGAACAACTGAAATGTGAACTTAATCTATTGTAAATATTTGTTACTCATTACCTAATATATCAAAATATATTTGGTTAGAGTTAGGCAAATGAAGGTATGATATAAGGTGCAAGTATTGAACAATGGGTTGCTGAGCACTGGAAGAGCTGCAGATGCAGTTGGTGGACTGAATATTTTCTGTAAAAACAAATGTTTTCTTGGAAAATAATTTTCCTGAGCACAAGGGAATCAAAAGCTAGTGTTCTAGTGCTAGCTGTACTGCTAAAATGAAGGAATGGAATTAAGAAATTGGCAAAACATTTGAAGACTGCTGAAAAATTTTAGATTTGATTTCATTTTTATAAGCTTTCCTGTGTTGCAGTACATTGTTAATTGAAAACCAATGTTTTAAATTTTATTTGAATGAGACTTAAGTAATTATTAGTCTCTTTTTAATACAAAGATTTTTTTCTTTTCGGGTGTTTGACTCAATTGAGCTTTTTTCCAGATCATTTTTGTTTTACTGAAATCCACAAGACACATACATAAATCTGTTTTTGTGGCTTGACCTCAGTCAAGTTCCTGTCTTCCTTTCAGGATAAATCTTTTATCTGTGAAACTAAAATATTAGGTGTTCCTTTTGTGCTAGTCATGAGGGCCTCATCACTTGTGGCCTTGAACTCAAAAGAGTTGCAGGCTTTCAAAAACTGAAATTGATTAAACAAGTTACCGGCTCTGATGAAAATACTTAGTTGTCTTTGGATTGGGTTAGGCAGGAAGTGTGACTCGGCAATGACAAAGGTCTTCTCTAGCTTTGGCTATGCGAACAGTTCTTTAAAGACAGTAGTATGATTGACAAAATAGTAATAAAGGCCCTCCATAACCCCTGGCCCACCTCACTGGCCCCTGAAATGACAAACAAGGTAGTCAGAATATGGGAGAGATGAAAACAGCATGTTGCAGAATTTCTAAGTTATTCTTGATAGGCTGGTAATTTCAGAGTCATGTTCTTGAAAACCTGCCTACATATGGTGAGAGATAGAAATGTTTGCCTTTCCCAGGAAAGCTATTGCTTTAAGTAACAGATATAATAATATCTTGAGATACAGTCATCCCAGGTGATATCCACCTTTGGTCCAGTACACGTGTTTTCTTTCGGTGGTCAGCTGCTGAATCCTTATATATATATGTGTATATAATTTAATACACAGGAGGTGGTTTGCTGAATGACTTCAGTTTAAGAAGCTGATAGAATGGCCTGCGTAAGTTACATGAAATCTTAAAAATGTGTCCTGTTGTTCTTCTTAAAAGGGCAGACTGGTGCTGATTTATAGTGTCAGACACCTTATGAACTTTTTTCCATCTACATTGGAAAAATAATAATTTTGGTGCAAGTCATCTAATGGTGTTCAAAAGTTACTGTATAGTATTTTTCTTTTAAGATATATTCATGTGCCTGTAAGATAAATATTTGCTGAGGTAACAAGCTGGAGGAAGTATGAAGTGGGATGGTTATTAGGCAGTTTTTATAAAGGTGGTGAAAGTATGCTTTAAAGAACATTCCTTGTATTTTGTTTCACCATTAGCATATCTAAGGTATTTACTGCTATAAAAAGGTGCTTAAACTCTTGATATCATGGCTGTAGTCATTTGCACTTGCATCTGTCTGATAAACTACAAAGCAACCCTATTCAGCCATTGTGTTTGGGTCTTCAAGCCCTCTGCCTTTATTCACAATGGTATCACCCTCTGTGCCAGTAAATTCTTGGTGTTATTGGGTACCTGTTGTCTCAATACTTCAAAGACCTTCGTGACATTTGAAAACCACGCTGCTCTGTATATCTACATTTATATATGGGAAATGTTGCCAGGAACGTGCCAAACTTTTAGTTGTCTGTGCAATTTGTGTCCAAAACTTGTTGCAAATCCCAGAACATCTTTTGAGATGGTATGTGTTGTTGCGCCTGGTTAGATTTGTATATGCCATTATGATGAAATAACACACTCATTAGCTGATGGTAGCGACTGTATCTTCAGACTCTTAGGTATTTATGGAGGGTATTGACTTAAAGCTGATGGGAAGTTTAGAACAAAAATGATTTTTGAATGATCTATGGAATGTCAGCATCATACATGGATGTGTGAGAAGAAATTCAGCATTAAGTGGCATTGTCATGCCATGACTCCTTAGGCAGTATTTCTCTGGAATAAAAACCCAGTGACCAATTATAGCTATATTCCACTCAGGATTTTTTTGAAGATCTCAGTTGCCTTCAATGTGTTTCATAACCTGTGAGAGGAAATTAGTGAAAATGCTTATGGTATTTTTCCCATACAGCTTCTGCCAGATGATTCTTCTGGGAAAGCTGCATTTGTCTAAGTCACTGAAGGGGAAGAGCATTTAGGAAGGGGTGAGCATTTTGGAATAGCCTGTCCACGTTGCCTTCATCTGAAGGGAAGAGCTATCTTTGAAGGAGCAGCAGGGCTTTTCTTACTGCTGGCCTCTATCTATTCCTGGGTTTTCCTATTCCTCCTGTGTTGCGAAGGAAATCTACGACAAATGTGGCTCTTGGTTTACTTCTTCCAGTCATCCCCATATTGACCTGAGAGCCCCATTTCCTGTTATCCTTTAAGCTGACTCATGTATGTTGGAAAATACAGAGAGTTGGAATTCGCCAGTTCTTGCACTTGAGATGGGTGACCTTTGCTTGTAGAGGTGGAAACCAGTACCCCATCTAGCCAAGACACATGGTCATGCTTGGTCTTAACAAAATAGTATTACTTACACTTTTAAGGAAAGGTAGATATTTGGGGGTGTTTCTCCTCTATTGCTTAATGCAGCATTTTTATGTGAGTGATTAGGAGGAAGATTTCTTATTTAACCAAGGGAACACAGCTTGGTTCAGCTGTGGGTGGGCTGTTCTTGTGCTGCAGCTGTAAGATTATCAGTTAGTGTTAATAAATCTAGTTCTTGGTTTTTCCCCTGTAAATGATCTGAAGGATGTGTTTATTGCCATTACTAATCAGACGGACATTTTTATGGTCACATCCTTTCTGTGCTCAAGTTGCCTTAACACTTCTACTGGCTTTTACGTAACAGCAAAGCTGTATTTATGTTCCCAGTGATTCACAAAAGGGGACCATCCCGTTCGCTTAGGCATGTGCTGGCTTGAAAATGAAATAGAAGCAAGTGCAGATATCTTGAGGGAAACTTAATGCTGGTGTTTCGAAATAGCCATTATTTCCCATTTAAGAAAAACCAACCCCCCAACCCTACTTTTGTTTGTCAACTGCATGACTGGCCTGAACAAAGCTTCTCTGCTATGAGGACCTGCGCCAAAATGCAGTGAAGCTGAATAAAATCGTGTTTTGGATTCTGTCTCTTGAGCTTGTTCGCCACTCTCAGTAGAGCTGGCTGTGAAAGCTGCGTCTGGTTACTGACCTGGCTGCTGAACAGCAGCTTCAGCAAGTAGGTCTGGCCTCTGCAGCTGCTTCTCCTGTCTCCTTTCCCCTCCACACTCTCCAAAAGCCCTACTTGAATGGCCCAACTCTTTGTCCTTCTGCATGCTCAGGGCATTGGGTTGTAGCCTGGACAGTGCAACTGATCACTGTAGTTATGCTCAATCCCTAGTCTGGAAAACTGGGATGGTAGTATATCCTTCCTTCCACCCTTTGTATGTCTTATTTATTTAAAGTAGACTGTAAACTTTTTAAAGGAGGTACTTTCTATTTCTATGCCTAACACAATGCTGTAGATACCTTGACAAGAAGCTTGTGTGATAAATCAAGCTTGAAAATACTTTAACAGGGAGTTGTCAGATGGAAGGAGTTTGGTTATCTCTTACTCTTATATTGCCTGGTTAATTGCTTTCTTTACTGCACCACTCCATATTATTCCTCAATATGTAGGTTACACCCACGTCCTGACGGGTGACCTACGCCTTCGTTTGCTTCACCTTTGAGTTTGTCCCTCCTGTCATATAAGATCCGTGTGCAATTTAGACGCCCCAAGCAGTTGAGGAGATGAGATGGTGTTGGCTGTGGCAGCAGGGAGTTGCGACACCCTGAAAGCATCTGGGAGATGATAAAACCTCTTATTCTTTCAGATTTCATCACAGAGCAGGCAGGTGAGCAACCCACAGGGCAATCAGAATGAAAAAGGAGGGTTTGACCGTCACACCAAAACCAGTCTTTTCTGCAGATGGGGAGTTCAGCAGGGTTTCAGCCAGCAATCATTTGCTCTCAGTTTCTTTGAACTGAGAGCTGTAAGAAAGTAATGTGGTGCTGATAGACAGTGTTCACGTGGTGGGTTTAGAGGTCATCATACAACCTCCTTCACATAGACTGAAGCCTGTGAAACTTCATTCAGATAAGGCTTCTCCTGCATATGAGTGGCAGAGCTGGCCTGAAGATGGAGCAGGCACACGCTACAGTGTAAAGAAGAAACATTGAGAAAAGCCTAACATTTTATACAGACCTTTACTGGCAGCTTTGCATACTGTATGTGCAGGCCCTGAAGAAGATAATGCAAGAAGCCATGTTATTTGTATAGCACCATTTCTTTCCATTTGCCTGCCAAATCTTGGGACATCCCCTGCCCCCCAAACCTAAATGTCACTGTGAACATGGTGTAACTAAATTCCAGCTTCTCCAAGGAAAAATATGAAGCAATGAACCACAGTAACCAGCACTATTGCTTTCTGACACTTTAAAAAAATTTAATTTTGAAGGAGGTAGATGATAGCAAACGGTCCTCAGACAAAAAGTAGTGACTTTTCAGTGCTCTTTCAACCTGGGGAATAAAATGAGCAGGTAGCAAAGTCTACATTGCAGGTCACAGTAAGGATTTCGTGTGCAGTGATGGCTAATGTGGAGCAGAGGTCTATAGAAAGGCGGAGGTGAAAGAGGAAGATTGCCTGCTGCCTGACCTGTTAAAACCTTTAAGAAGAAACTGTGCCAACGTGAAGTCATTATAGAGCATTCCTCTGGAGGGAGTCATGTGATGAATACAGTGCAAACATAAAATGATTTCATGTTGTATTACATTTTGAGTAGGTTTACAGTGGTGAAATGAGTCTACTGAGTCATTTGTATGTTGAGCTGTGTGCTCCTATTGGGTGGCTTTATTAGTGTATTTTTGTACCTTACTTAACAGATGAAGTGCTCTGGCTTTTGTACCAAAAAAATTCCAGCTCCATAATGTCTAGAACGTTTATCAAAGTGGGGTTCAGTTTCTGCCTGAGACCTCTGGGTACTACTTTGTGAAAGTACCTTTGAGGAAAATGTGATGTCAAGTGTGTGGGGTATGAACCTTTATCCCTCTTGAAAGGGAGTTTCATACTCATTTCACTTGTGTTCTACTTCCCTTAGTTAGTGGATTAAGCAAATGAAATGGTCAAACAGTAAGATATGAGGAAAGCAGAACAAGCATCTGTTCTTCTGCTGTTACTGGTATAGGAAGTCAATTCTGATTTACAGTTGTAAGAAGGAAATATATGGTGGACAAATCTATTTCAGTGCACTCTGTTTTGAAAGTGTCTAGTTTGCTCACATACCAGGAGATGTTTTAGGACATACAGTGAAGCTGTAGAATATGAAATCACTGTCCTGATGGAAAATAAAAGAAGGCCTCAACCTAGAGATATACTTGCTATTGAGAGTCAAAACATCCATCCCTCCATCCTGGAGGAAGTAAATGCTTTATTGCTTGTGGTGGTAGGTATATTATAGTTTGCTGTAGCTGCATATGAATTGCATCTAGGAAGTTCGGAGGAGGATTTTGGCTCAGTGAACTACTTGAAAATTCAGTCATCAAAAGAAATTTTAATAGATGATGAGACAGTGTTTAGAAGATTTATCCTCTTCCAGCTTGTTTTCTTAAGGAATCAGAGTTTATATGTTTACAGTGTGTCTCTGACTCCATTTCTGACAGAGCTGTAAAGATCTCAAGGATATTAAATAGCTGGGAATAGGTGTTGTAATGGCTTCAGGGGGAAATTGCAACACAAGCGTGTTCCCCTGTAGAGATGAGAGACTACTATGGCTGAAGAAGTCCTGGTGCCAGCCAGCTACAGTCTTACAGTTTGCTGTGCCACAGGTACCAAGATCCACCAGGAGTTTGCAGAATCTGGAGAAATGTGTTTTTGCTAGTGCCCTTGTTGGCAAAACAGCTTGTTGGGTTTGTAGCATGATTCACTAGTTAGCTCTTGTGGTGTTTTAAAAATTTACTGTGTGATACTTGCCTTGCTATTTGGTAGAAATAGAGATAAAATGCTGCTCCTTACCCTGGGCGTTTCTGAGTGTTTTAGTGTGCTTAGACCTGACTGATTTGGATGAAGACACTGCTGTGCAACTATGATTAGTACTAATACTCGATCCTGTGGAGTGTTTTAGACTGGCCACATTAAAACCACCAGTGTATGCTTGACTCAGGCCCTGAGAAGTGCATCTGGACTTCTTTCTGCTGGACAGGAATTGCTGACTGGAGAAACAACAGCACTTCTCAACAGCTATAACTGGATCTGGCTGTAGAAAGATCTGTTTTGGTTGGAGAGGTCCAACTGTGTGTGCCCTGGTGTTGATTGTTGGGATCATGATTAATTTCAGGCATTGTTATATGGTAGCAACAATGAAGGCATTGTCACCACTAACATTTTCACTTTCCTGTGTTGTTGCTGTGCTTGTTTAATTATTTTTGCAAAAACAGTAGGTTGTGGGAACCTTTTCATGTGCAAACTGTGTTGAAGGTGGGAATCTCTTGTTAAGAGTTGTGTATGTTTGCTGTTCCCTTAAGCAGTGATAATGATGAAAACTTTTAAAATTGGTTCACTGGCGTTTACTATTGGTATCTACTGGAGATCTCTTATACTTCTCAAAACCACTTCCCTCAGTCAAGGCAATACTACTGTTTGCGTTTTGTTTGTATTATGTATTTGCTGGAAGGAGAGCCCTATTGTGTGTTTTTGAGAGTGATTACAAACATAAAATAGATTCTCTTGAGAACGCTTTGTCTACTCTTATCACAATTGATAATTGTTTTGTGTTGTGTAAGACTTTGCATGCTGTGCTTCTTATTTGGCAGCGTGTGTGTGAACCTCAAAATGGATTTCCACCTCCAACATCTTATCATTGATGTTTTAAAGGTGAATCCTGGAACAAAGTGTAAAACTTCTCTGAACTCTTTTATTGCTAGATGATGAATGTTTACCAGATTAAGGCAAATTTTTTCAGTCACTTTGGAAACCAAGTTTCTGCATTTTTTTGAATGTCTTCTCCAGGTAGGACCTAGGTGAGGTAGTTTTCAAAAATGAAAAAAAATTCCAACCCCCCGAACAATTACTTTTGACATGGAAGCGGACAAAATTAGTGTAGTTGTGTGTGCAAGGTGGGTGTCATCTTTTGTGCCAAGTGCATTTTCTGAGGTCATTCCAAAAGTCCAAGTGAAAAGGAATCCATAACCTTCACATATCCTATTATCAGGGAGCCTTGAGGTAGAGATGGGCAAGATGCATGGAAAAAATGAGGCTTCTGCCAAGCGTTTTCTTTGTAGGTCACTTATTGTAGTTGAAATTACAGGGAGTGTAAGAACAAGTGATCTATTAGCAAAGCCATGAAAACAAACCATTTGCCACTTCTAACAAATGTTGGCCCAAAATATGCCTCAAATTTTAAAAATAAGTGAAAACTTGGCGAAAAGTAAGACCCAGGTTTATCTGCATTTCATCAGGTACATGGCGTCCTGGAACACAGCCCACTGGCAAAAGCGTGGGGAGTGTTATCCTTTGCAGCACTGGGAATGTTCTCTGCTGAATTTGGCGCCAATGACCGAGCTTTGCTTGTTAGCTGGAGTTCACACAGACTCCTTGCCAGGCCTGCCCAGAATGCTGTCTCCTCTGACTTCCTGTGGTCTTGCATAATATTTCCTTGCTTCTTGTATAACTGGAGCTCATTCTGGTCACTGCCCAGTTTACACGGTTGGCTTTTAAAAAGGCCAGTCCTGCAAACGTGCAGCTGAGCCATGTCAGTGGCAGGAGGCTTCCAGGCGGTGACGCCAATGGAAGCGCCCTTCCATAGGGAAACCGCCGGCAGCGGGGGCGTATGTCAATGCCAACATGTCTGAAGGCAATAAAGTTGACTGCTGCAGCCTTGTGACGAGATAAGCATGAGGCAGGACTTCAGATTGACTGCACCTTTGAAATATGTGTTGCTGGTGCTCTGATTTCTGTAACAAATATAGGCATTAATTAAGGGTGGGGGTTGGCTGAACCGCAGGTGCTGTATCAAGGAAAGCACGTCTTTCAGAGCACTGTGAAGTTTATTATTGCTAATAGTCACTCTGTTAAAAGTCCTTGCATTTGCCTTGAAATTATGCTTCAGGTATCCAGAGTATTAAAGACAATGATAGGAATTTCAGAAAATAGTATTCTGCTGGTCTTTAATGCTTCCACACAAGTTGTTTCTGCGATTGTCTGAGGTTAAAATATGCATTAATTTTGCATTACTGTTGAAGTGAGTGTATTTATTAATGTTTACCATTAACTAGCCAGGATTGTTTGTGTATGTGTTTTGAAAGTGAATTTCATAGCAGTTTGTGCCATGTCACTGTATTTATGCTGATTATTTTCCAAATATTTGTGTTTGCACATGTATTTATATATAGAACACTGAGTATAATTACAGAGCTTTGTCAGTACCTCATTTTCAGAAAAAAGCTTGTCTAACATGACAGTTTCTAGAACCCCCTTTTAAATGTAGTTTTCAAACTGTTACTCGTGTTGTTTGGCAGCCCTGTTTCTTGCATGGCTTTGAAAAGCTGAAGAGTAGAGATTACAAAATAGTCACTTCAGGATGTCTGTAAACTTACTGAATAGACTGTACTGATTTGTGTGTTATAGTTCTTAGGTCACATATGAGCTTCCAGTTAAATGCTATCTCCTGTGAAGAAATAGAAGAATCATTTTAAGGGAAAGAACTGATTTTGTCATCCCAGTTATGTAAGATTCTGTTTAAATCGTCTCCTACTGTCATCTTTTCCATGAATCCAGGTTATCCAGTTGTCGTAGTAATTTTGGTATAGACAGCGTCATGCTGCCTACACATGAATTCTTGCAACACTGCCTTTTAATCTGATTACTTTAATGGAAAATAAACTTTTACTAGTTAATGTGTGTTATGAGGCAGCTTTCCTGGTCACTTAAAAGTGGTTTATTACCTTGTGTTCTTAGGATCAACATTTTAATGGCTACAGTCCAGCTAACATAATGCTTGGAGAATTGTCAGAGTAATGGAGTGGTGATACTACTAACATCTAGCAGACCATTTTGTAGTATTGGGAATACCAACACTTCTGGGGGGCATGTATTTTATATACGTCTATAAATATATAATCCATACTGCATTTTTGGCAGATGGATGCAAAGACAGAGATCCCAGTAGAGCTTGACCATACAGCTCTACAAGCATGGTTACCAAATAAATTAGGTGGAGAAAAGCAGCTTTATTTGCCAGTATCAACCTGCTTCTCACTGATGGATTTGGAGTCCTGGATAAGCCATACATATATGAACTGCATGATAGAAGTAGACTCATGCTGGATTGGCCCTAAGATTAGGGAAGAAGCATAAGAACTGTAAAAGGTGGTGGGCTGAGCATTGCTTAGCCAGCTGGAGGACACAGTTGACTGTCAGTAAAGAAGGATCTTCACTCTAAATGAAAGCACTTAGAAATGCCAGAACCTGACAGTCTGCTTTTTTTAAAAAGGTATTTTTCCCTATTTTAACCCATTTCAGAAAAACTGTTTTGGCTTATAAAGTCAGAGCCAGAAACTTAGCATATAGAATAACAAGGTTTAAAAACCCTTGTTCAAAAATAGGTAGGTTGAGCCTTAGTACTTGTATCAGCAGTGTTAGAAAGGCACACTGTTCTCTCTGAAACCAAATGTAGCCAAGTGTCAGAGAGATCCATGGTCACATGGGCATGTTTGCTTTTCTTTTTCCTTTGATGATTTAGATATGTGCAGATAGGCACTGCAGAAGATTTAAGGGTTTAATCCTCAGCTGTACGGGCAAACACATAACCACTGCGTTCAGTGGGGCTTTTGTCCCAATAAACAGCTCAGGACTATGTACTTGTGTACATGTCTAAATATGGATCTCAGTCAAGTAAACAAGCGTGTAGCTGTACGCGGTAATCTACTGTCAAAACTGGGGAACACCCTGTGTCCCTTGCGTGGCTGAGTACATGGCCACGTCTGGAGCTTTGTGAGAGCGTGTTAAGAACACTGATCAGCCATCCCCATGTGTCCTGCTGCAGGAGGGGTGAGATGGGTATCTCTAAGGGGTACAGCAGCCTCCGTCACTCGGCTTTTGGTGCCGTGACATACTGCTGTCCTTTGAAGGATGTGTCAGGGCAGATAGACGCTTTTGAAATGCCTGTGCTCGCAGATAAAGGCAGAAGGGCCTAACTAAAGGCAGCTCGCCTAACTGGGTATTTTCAGCCTACACGCCTGCCCCTTCCTGAAGCTGAAGGGCTTGCTCAGTGTTGCTCAGGCTGAACTTTCACAGGAGTGAGAATTAACTTTGTATCTAAGGAGAAGACTGTGTAAAGGCTAAGTGGAAAGAACAGAAATGGGATTGTGATTACAGTGTCAGAAAGCATTAGGATGCTTTTCATGAACTCGTATATTCTGCAGCTGGCAAAGTGGGCAACATCTATAAACCTCTTTCTCATAGGTGGTGTGCAGATGGGAATGACAGACTTCTCATATAGGTATCACTGTTGAAAAAGTTGCTGATTTTGACTTTATTTTTAAATTTTTATTTTTCTTTTTTAATGAAACTTGCCCAGCAGCAGTAGTCTGTCAGCAGGGAAAGCCAACCCTGTGACATTACAGCAGAACAGGCCACGTCTCATGCAATACTGTGACTTGTATACTGTCATTAGGGACCTGTGCACATGAGGGAATGCTGTAGGGGTGTAACAACAATTTTATTGTATACTATAAAATGTGATCTCACTAAGTACTGAGGACCTCAGGAGTTTTGGAACACCTTCTCTGACTGTCTGAAGTAGTAATTCAGTATACTTAGCCTCTTAAAGGCTAGGTCTAATAACAACAATTAGTACATTTATTTGTTTAAGTACGCTTAAAAAGCTTAAATGGATGTGGTTTGAAAAAATGAAATGAAAGAACAGTGAAATTAACATTAAAACCCAGCATATGCTATGTTGAGGAAGTATAGTTTTAGCCATACTATAAAAAAATAGAGATCTGAAAAGTTCCCTAGGTGACAGGTCTGTCAGAACAAGCAGAAGTAAATAGTAAATGTTAACTGTTGCTTAGGGTGTATTGTTTTTTGTTTGAGTTTTTCAAAGCTTTAGGTTATGATGGGGACTGGGGGGAACCTGGAATAAAAATTAAGAAAATGCACCTTTTTGAATAGTCAACACAAAAGTCCCAGAAAGAATGGTGACATCTGAAGATGAAAACTGTGTCTCTAAGTAGCAAAAAAAAAAAATTAAAAAAGATGTTTTTCTTCCTTTAATAAGTGAGTATGGGAACATTTTTGAAATGCTTAATGCAAGGGGAGCTTTAACAGAGGACAAGAGGTACACTCTTCCTTTGCTGGCACTAGTGCCCCTGAAGGCTTGGTGAGGTTGTCTTTTGGGTGGAGGTAGCATATGCAGCACTGATGCTGCCTGGGGGCTGGGAAGAGCCCAAGGGGCTCTGCCCTTTCTGTAGAGCCCTGTTCACCAGCATGACTTTCTCATGAGGAGACTGCTGTAGGTTACCGGCCCAGTGGGAGGGCTGGCAGGACAGGACCATGAGCTGTGAAGAAGGCTGATGAGTTTCAGTTCTTGAGTGTCATGCTGGCTTACCACAGCATGCAGTTTCAAAGGGTTTTGCTGAGGCTTGGGTATATGCTAGACTTCAGTCATCAAAAGTATCTGTAGCCACTAGAGGTTTGACTGAACTCGCTTTCTTGGGGTTGGTGCTCAGGGGAAGGCTGAGGCGGGGAGACTGAGAGAATGTTTTGGGGAAGCACTGCTCGCCTTTCTGTGCCCTTCTCTAAGTGTCTGCTGACTGAAATGGGCTGATGGGAAGATGCTGCACTACATCAACCTCTCACCTTGCCCACCAGGGTTATTCCAGTGTAGGCGAGAGTAGATCAAGAAGGTAGAAAAGTTTGACAAAGAGGCAAACCAGCTTTACTTTCACTCCAAATCTACAGCAAAACCCCTTAACATTAATATGAATATGAATCAACTGTTAGTCTAATGGTTAATAAATAAGGGCTCTTACAAAATAAGTATTTTGTTGCTTCTGCCTTGCTTGTTTGTTTTCTCCTAGGAAAACAAACATTTACTACTAGCAACCATAATTCCATACCAGTTATTCTGCCTTTTCTCCATATAACTTGTGTTTTTTTCCACAACAAAGCACATTTTTACATATCCTTAGCACAACTCTAGCCTTGTCCTAACTCTGGGGGATTACAGAGATAAGATACCAGCCATGGCTGGCATCATCTCCTGATAAACTGGAACGTCAGTAGGGGTGCAGAGTTATAACCTTGAAGGCAGAGAAAATGGTACTGAGAGCTCTTTGAAAGTCGTGTTTTATGGATTGAATAGGAATCGTGGACAAACAGATTTTTACAAGGATTTGTGTGGACACTTGTTAACTTCTGCAGTAATTATTGAACTGCTGTCTTGTTGCTTGAAAATTGGTGCTCTCATTTGTTCGTCACTGTTCAATCAATGGAGTGAAATGCTTGGTAACAAATTGCAGCATGGGGAAATACTAAGGTTGTCTATTTCAAAGAACATTTGAATACGGAAAACATAGGTAAAATGAAAGGTGAAGGTTAATGATTTAATAACAAGGTCGCCAGGACTGTGCCTTATGTCTGGAAGGCGGTAATTTGCATTTGCTTCCTGTAGGGTGACTTTATTGAGGAACTGAAGGCACCTAGCATATGCAGATCCTGAGACTCTTCTATATATCTGTTATTATTTAAAAAGTATGGAAACTTGTGAGATGTAGGAGAAGAAGTGAGGCACTGGCAGACAGAAGGGTGCTGGCATAAGCAGGGAGCGATGAAGAGGGGAGATGGTTATGGGTCCTCTAAAAAGCTGGGGTGGGGGCACCATTGTGGTTAATGAAGGCAAATAGGCTCTGTTTAGGAGAGGGATGTTTATGTGCTAGATAGAATTGTATATACAGCAAATCACCTTAAATACATTTTGTGGTTACCACTACTTGCATACAAAGTGAAACTGTAATTACAAAGCTATTCTTGTTTTTGAAATACCGTCAAGTGCCAAAGAAGTTGTAGATATTTGTAGAGCCCGGAAATGCCAAAGAACACCTGAGCATGAAAAGGATAGGTTTATGGGTTCCAGCTGTATTCACACAACCAGCTGAAGCTCAAGTCTCATTTGCATCATGTTATGAAGACTTCAGCCTTCTTCAAGTATTTGACGTTGGCTTTTGCAGAACCTGCATGCCCACAGCAGATGATGTGGGCGGTGGGTGGCTGGAGACGGGACACCTGGTGGAGAAAGACTGGTGGTCTCAGGCTCCGTGATGCTTCCCTGGTCCTGGTCAGGCTGTGCAGTATGTGCAACAGCATCATTAATGTCCCTTTGTTCTTCCCCAGTGCTGTTTGAACAGCTTGGGGCAGAAAAATCTCCTTACATTGAGCTTGCTGATGATAATGACAATGTCTTGCGAAACTCTCAGCCTTTCTGACCATGTTGGTAGCTTCTTCTGGAACAATATCCATTATATTGGCTCTTTTATTTTTAGGAGTCTTTGAAAAAGTTAAAGTGTTTTGTTGGCGCTTTTTTTTTAACCTAATTTTATTCTATTGATTGATTGGAAACAGTTTTAGAAGAGCAAGTTCTGACTGCAGTCAGAATGGAAAGTTCCTAGACAGTTCAACACACACATTCAGCAGTCTTACCTCTCCCACTGATGTTCCTGATGTTGTTTTAAGATAAATTATACCCATGAAATAGCATACAGGTCAGATGCCTAGCACAAGAGCCAAAGGCTTCAGCTTTGGCAGAGTGGCCAAACTCCCACTTGACAGTATGTCCCCAGGATTACCCTGGGTTAGCCACAGGGTATTGAACTTGCTCATCCAGTCCAGCTTGAAGAGCTCACAATCTAAAATTACTCAAATTATTCACTGGACATCTTCTCAAAACAACTGAAAAGTGTGAACACTCCCAAGTCCCTTTGTAAGGCTCAATAATAGATCACAAATAATTTTAATACATAAGAAAAAAAAACCCACACAAAAGGTCTATATGTTTGTGGTAAAGGATTTGTTCTGTCATCCCTTTACGCATGTTTTAAAGAGTGTAAGAAGCACAAACTTGTGCAAGCACTGAGTACTAGTACTAGTTGAATATGTGACTGTTTCATGCTTTTGCCTGTCCTGCTTATGCCCTGTTCAATACTAATGGGACTGTATGGGATGTAAGTGGCCACAGCACTTTTGCTGTTATATATATACTAAATTTGAGGAACTTTTAGTGTTTGTTATGCACAGTGAACCTCTGGGAAAGCTTCAACCTTTGACCTCTGTAGGGGGTTATGACAGGGAAGATTCGTAAGAGCTTGATTTAGACTCATCTCTGGAAAGCTGGTTAAAAATATTCAACTACTGTGTTCTTCCTCCTCCCCCCCCATCTCAGTAAAGGTCCTCTTAAAATACATGCTCTGACACTTCATTTTTGTCATTACTTTGGGAGCCCTGTAGCTAAGCCTGCTTGTGAGGAAATGATTAAATTATATTCATGTTTGTGCTTTAAAATTGCCTTGGTGGTATTCCAAAAAGTATTTTCCTGCTCATCCAAATTTCCATGTGTTTTAATATTAATCTATTTTCATCAATCTGACCTGCCGAGCAGTAAAATTTGTTTGTAGTTGTTCATGTAATGATTGCTCAAGGGACATAAAAACTAAACTAAATTTATCTGAGGCTTTTAAACAACTTTAAGAAAAATAAGGTGTTTATTAGAAAATTACATTTGACAATATTTGGGTAATTTGTCACAAAAGTGAATAGTCAGTAAAGAAATTATGTTAGCAGAACTCTTTGATGTTGCTTTTCAAAAGTAGAATATTCTTTCTTTGAAATGCTTCATCACTAGCTTTTAATTTTGCATCATATAGTAATAAATGTTTATGCTTGGGTTGTGGTGGCAATTTCAGACTGAACAACTGGTAATGACATTATTTATTACCTTTGAGAAAGAGCCCTTTTATGTGGTTTATATATCACAAATTAAAATTAACCCAAATATCTAGAATTAAAGAATGTATTTTTTTAATGATAACACAAGTGGTCTTCAAAGCAAGCCAGAATATCTGGCTGTCAGTGCAGACTTTAAAATTCTGGTTTGCTAATACAGCTTTTTTAAAAGTCAAAGTGAAAGGATATTTCATGCAAGAACAGAAGTGACTGTGTTACTTAGTAGAATGGTTATTACTAATGACTATTACTTGCACGTGTAGAGCTGTTGATAATATTTTGTTGTTTTTCTTGCAAAATTGTTTGTAATCAAAGCCATTATACTATCGTTTAAGTGGAGAGGCCACTGTTTGCCCAGAACAGCTGGGTAGTTACATTAGCTTCTATAAATAAGTTTATTATTTTAGATGAAAGTTATAAAGCAATCTGTTTACCTCTACTGAAGTGAGTAGAATAGCTGAAAACATTACTAAAAAAAGGATGAAGAGGAGCCCTGGAACAACATAAAATCCTCCCAAGGGTTCTTTTATGCATATTTAATATTTTAATCAAGAACAACTCCTCTGTGATTTTGTGGTCTTAAGAAAACTGGAAAGAAGGAAAGTGCTATTTCAATTCTTCAGCTGACTGAAATGTAATATTTTCCTTGTTTAAAATATTCATTCTCCCTTATTGTCCTGGGATGTTTTTGGAAGTAGATAGGACTGAAGTGGGAAAAATGAGGAAAAAACCAAAAACTTGCATCAACTGTGAGGACAGAATAAAAGCATTAGCATGAAATCTGTTCTCCTTTAGAAATATATATTGGTTAGAAACAGATTTCAGTGCCACATAAACTGAAAATGTGGTCTAAAAGCTTTAATTTACCTTCATCTGTCAATGTTAATGGACAGACCAAGTGCTGGAGCTGCTGTAAAACAAATCTGTTTTCCTTTTGTCTGCTGTGCCTGATAATGAAATAAAAGCTAAATTATCACTGATAAAAGTAATTTGCAGGAAAGCATTGATAAAAATATAACAGCAGAGCTTGTAATTAGCAGTTTAAATGGATAATGTTTACTTCTAACCTACTTCTGTCTTCTGTTTTTTTACTCTCTTCTCCCTCTTCCCATGCTAGGAAGGGCCTTTTCAGTAGAGGCTTCAGGCAATAAAATTATGTGTATACTAAATCCCAGCATGGCTAACTTTCTGAGGGATAACTCCCATTTTTTCCCCTTCTTTTTCCATACTGCAGTATTGCCAAGTTAAAGCTTGCACAGAGTTTGAAGTGTGTTTATCAGTATGATTTTATCCATCCCACCTTGAGTAATGTATCTACTAATGACAAAAACTGAGAAAATGGTTTCTCTCACTGCAGCCCTGGTAGCTCCTTATCATGAGTTACATGGTATTTACTGTGACAGCCTTAGCTCTTGGGGTCAAGTGTTTAGGTGTGAGACTTATACTTTCCTTTAGAGAAGTTTGATGTCATGTCCCAATTGCTCACAAAAATTCAGAAATTTGAGCCCTGTGTGTTTGTGTGTGCACAGTGTACACATATAAATGTGCACACACATGCACAAACATTTAAATTTTATAATTTCCTTGTAAACCAGACTTACCTTTCTTGAAATTGAGTTGTCATTTTTTAAATGCTTTGACTACAGATTGCTTTTATGATGGGTTGCCAGTATCCAGAGTAAAACTTCAGCCACAGGGTACTTGAAGGATGTTTTGTGTTTTACAAGAGCTGGACATGCTCATTGGTATATTTGTAGTTTGTGAAAGTATTTATTTAAAGACATTGAGTTCTGAGTGACCAAATAGGGAGCAACTGCTAAACTCTAGCTGCAGTACCTAAAGCCTGGACACTGCTGTACAGTGCTTGCCAGTTTGCAAATGTCAAGGACAGTTACCCTCTCACATTCCTAAATGGCTTGCTTCTGACCATCCTTCAAAATACCTGCCCTTTCTCCAGCTCCTCCAGCTACTGCTGCCAGTTGCTGTTTCACTGTGCGGCTGCAAGGACTGTGATCCTTGGGAAGCCTGCACCTTGTTGGTCCAGGCAATCTGTAAAGAGCATGAACTCCCTCTCCTTGCCCCAAAAAACTAAGACAAGGGCACCTGAAAAGCTGGGGGAAGTCTTTTCATGTGTATAGCTGTGCAGGGTACTAACTAGCTAGAGCACACAGTCTTGCTGCTGCTGCTCAAATAATTCTTTATATGCACAGGCTAATATGGTGTGCAAAGCTACTAATGTTTTAATACTTTATTGTACATGAATGTCTTGATTTTTTTCATATGTAATGTAGGAGAAAATATCACACATATGAACTTTCCAAAGTAGTTTTATCTGGCAAAAACCTCTGTGTTAATCTTGTAAGCAATATGACTCTGTATTGCACTGTATTGCTTTATTATTTATTGTGGCTGAATGCTGTTGTTATAAATGTATAATGTTGTAATACTTTGAGCTTTGCTTCTGTATTACATCCATTCCATGCGTAATGCTTTATTCCCTCTGCAGCTTCAAAGTGTTTAGAAAAAGAGTTGTGTTCTATTAAAAACGTGTTTATGGCAGAACTGGTAATCAAATTCTACTTTGGAAATACTGGTCAAATAGGTGAAAGTTGTCTTCAAAGATGCTTTTAGTGGCATAATAACTAAATATCAATACAATTAAATAACAACCATGCTATACTGGAAGAAACCCTAAATTCAAATTTACTGATAAAAATGCAAATTTAGAGCAATAACCTGAAAGTATGGTGGCAGAGGTCTGCTTGCTATTGTCAAGTAGCAGGTGTACTCTGGCTTTTAGCAGGCAGGCAGGCAGGACGTGATGCACAAAGTAATTCTTCATGGTGTGTTAAACACAGCTTCAGTGACGTTAAACTTTGGTGAGTGACAAAGTTGTATCACCATAGCTGGATAGCAGAGCAGTGCGATGTGTTGGCACCTTGTTTACATACTGGTTAACAAAAACATTGGAGAACAAAATGGAGTAGCAAAATTGAAACTTGTTTAGGAACAAAGGCCAGAGTGTGAATGCCAGTGTGCATGTAGATGCAGGGGTAGCGCTGCTGTTTGTCACATTTACCTACTTATTTGTGATCTTGTAGGTATGAATGGATCTTGGACAATGCAATTTCACTGCAGAAAATGGTCCCCAGTTCCCTTACGACAGTGAGATAGACAGGCGGATCACAAAACTACTGAAACAGCACCACGAAAGATTGAGAGCCTTAGCTACATAGTGTCTCTGCTGAAAACTCGGTGTAAAATACATATGGAGATGCACCCTAATGCAGAATTAAATCCTCAGGATGGCTAGTCTTAGTCTAAGCTCTAGTTTGAACTTTCCATCCACCTTCAGGGGGAAGGTTGCAAGGGCTCAATGTCTCCTGGTCTGTGAAGAAGCACACTAGAAAATTAGCCTTTTTGGGTAATTTAGGTAAGCAGTTGGGCCAGGAATAAAGCATGTAAGATGAGATATCTGGACAGACAGCCATGAAAAGAAGTTTATTCAGGCCAAATTCAAAAAAGCTTTTCAGTAAATAAAATTGTCTCTGCTTCACAGGACAACTGTCCTCATTAGAGGAGCACATACCTTGCTGAGAAGGGCTGTGCATGGTCTTGAATGTGCAAGGGGTGGCATAGGGCTCTGAGCAAACAGCCATGGGACCTTCCCACAGGTGAGGATGGAGCAAATTGGTGGGCAACAGCATGGGAAAAAATACTCCAGCAAAGAGAAAAACAGATCCTGATATAAGTTTTATTCCAGATTTATTTGGAGGGTTTTTAGGAGTTGTTTTTGCACACTGTAGTCATATATGTTTGTAGAAGGTAAAGCTTAATAGAGGGTGTATTTTTATCCTTTCTATAAAGTTTTTATGCAGTATATTTTCCTCTTCTCTACAGTATCCTTTTGGGGATGAGAAGTGGCTCCTTCTGTAGACCATTTCTGGTCTACTAAGCGTTGATACATCAGGCTGATGAAGCTACTGCGTGGGCTGGGCCCTTTTGTTCCTCAAAAGTGTTATTCATGGAGTTAAACAGAATTAATTTTTGTCCTCCTGACAGTTCTCAAAGCTTGGTTAATTAAGATGATCTGTGCTTGCATAACTAGGACTTAACGGAGTCCAGATGCTCCTGTATTTCAGGCACACTTGTACCTTTTCCCCTATGTGAAGCAAGACACTTAGCATGAAAAGTTCTCCACTTCTATCAAATTCCACGGTCTGCACTTGGAAGTATTTTCCATGATCTTGAAGTCTTTCTACACTCATGGGATTTTTTCTGGTTGTGTGCTTTCCCTTTCCTCTCCCTAAATCTGCTGACGGCACTCCCAAATCTTTCTCCCATTTTCTGAATTACGTTATCTACTTCCTCCAGAGATGGTTTGATAAAAATCTGGTTTCCAGTTCTCTCCATGCATTGGGCCTCTGTTGGAAGAGAACATCCTTTAATGGACCTCTGTTCATGGTCTGTCTTACTTTCCTTAATGTGGTATTCATTTCAAATGCTTCTCAATACTTTTATTATTTTTTTCTATTCTGAAATACAATTTTATCTAGATATTGGAAATTCTATATCACAGACTAGCTAGAGACTCATTCTTTCTGGCCCTGTGGAATTACGTGAAACGTCCATTGTTTTTTGTAATAGACTTGTATAAAGAGTTACCTCTTTTCCATACCGAGCCCTTGTTTTATTTAAACTTTCCCCAAAACTTGTTTCTACCTGCTTTCTCTTTTGAATCTTTATCCTTCTCTCTTGGAAGCCAAGTAACAGAGCTCATGTGGAAACCTGGATGTTCCTTCCCATGCTGAACAGTCACTGCGTCCTAGTAGCTCATCTGGTGTAAGGAGTGTGACATGTCCCAGGAGGATCTGAGAGCAAAGTATTTCCTGTTTATCGGCATTGACACAAGACATGAAAACACAAAATTTATTTGGATTAGCTGTGTTCTGGTCTCCCATCCATGTAAGTCAGGATAACTCCATTTAAATTAATGTGATGAAGTGAGAATTGTGATCCCAGGGACAGGTGTGATGTGATTCCCCCAGAGGGTTGCTTGGGGAGGGGACACTTTGCCTTTGTAGTATTTCAGGTTAGTCCTTCATCATGGACTCTGTTGTGTCCCCCTGTCTCCTCTTTCTTTGTACCACAACTGCCATTGTTTGGATGGAATTTCAGATGTTTTTTTTTTTTTCTGTACTTCATGTGCTTGGGTTCTCTGTTTGTGTGTGTGGATGAATGTTAGTACTGGATCCCCGCTCTGAGTTGGAGTCTGATGGGTCAGGCACAGGACATCCCACACCAAGGATGTTTTTCCTGGACAGTTTGTTGCTGTTTTGGTTTTAATGCTAAAATGAGGAAGTGAGGAATTCAACATTTCAAGATAATAATTTAAATAGCTGCAGCTCCCAAAAACATGGGAAAGACATGTTTTTGAGACTGGCTTTGCAGAGCTGTTTTGAGTCAACCCTAAATCGGAGGGTTGACCCTCTATGACATTCCATCCTTCCCATGTAAACACTAGGGAAGGAAAGCTTTGCAGCTGCTGCCTGTAGCCACCCTTTTTGGTTTTTACTGTCCCGGGCAACTCATCAGTAGAAATGTTGGTGCCTGGCAAAGTGAGTACTGACGGTGTGGGACAGTGAGGTACCAGAGAATGGTGCAATTCTGAAAGCACCTAAGTAATGACTTGCTGTGGCTGGTACATATGGAAGGCAGAAGAAGAAATAGCATTCACCAGAGTAGACACAAGCACTGTATTTTATGGGAACTGGGCTGGGGGCTGTTTGTGTGGGGGGTTTTATCTCCCTAAACCCCATAGCTTATCTTGCTTGTTTCTCTGTCTCTCCTCTCGCCTCTGGCCAAACTCCAGTTCGCAGTTCTGCATTCTTTCCTGCTTGGCCTGACGTTTTCTCATGTTAAATGTTGTTTTTGAATTTGCACCTAGTTTCTGTGCAGAGCATATCAGTGATGCAAGACCTGTTGGTTAGGAGATTTTTTTCAGAGTATGAAACGGAGACTAGAAGGCAAGTGGTATTGGGTTGGCACACCTATGTGCCCAAAATAACTTCAGACCTTTAAAAATAGGCAGTAAGAAATAAATTCTTTTGGAGGGAAAAGAAAATCTGTACAAATATTTTGACAGTGATGGTGACTGACGAGTAGAGCAACCTTCTTTCTAAATGTTGCAGTGGGTTGGCTTTGATTCTCCATCCTTGAAAGTTGCTTAAGCTGGTCAGATTGTTGTTTTAAAGAAACGCTCAGACTCAAATTGTATTAATTCAAGTGAATCCTGCAACCTCTGATCTACAGGTTAGACAAGTTGTTGGCATTCTTCATTTCTGGGCTGATGAGCTTTGACGCTGTCATTCATCCTTCTCCCAGAGCTTCAGGGAAACATCCTCATTCAGGTTTTTAATAAAACATACTGTAATCACAGTGAACAAAATCCCTGTGTCTGCAGAGGCATAGGCCTACGCCCTGCCTCACTGTGATTCCCAGCTTAATTGAAAATATAGCAGGTAGAGACTCTCCTCTTCCTTGTTACACTGCAGGTTCATTTTACTGTGTTTCCAGAGAGGTTTTATCAGGCTTTTGTTGGTTAAAGCTAAACAACTTCTTCTCAGCTCTAGTAAACATTAATTGGTAGATAATAAGGCTTTATTTAGTATCAGTCACGAAAATCGCCTGTTTGATTCTTAGTCAGCGAGCCAAGATACTGCATTCCTCTTAAGTGGAGAAACTGTGGTTGAAATGATAATCCACATGGGTTTGCTCTGGTAATGACTGTTGTTGTCTGAGTCCTTGGAGATTTTTCACAATGTTTTTAAGTTTTTTCCACCACCAGAAATTGGTGGAAGTTCATTATCTGTATGAGGAAATGATAATAGAATACGGGGAAAATTTCTATAGATGATTGTTATGTACAACCATGAATATTTTTTTAAATCAGGAGTAAAATCAGTAGTATGTACATGAAGTGTATTCCTCTAAGGCTTGTGCTTTTTTAAAAATGTACCATTGAATAAAAACTGTGTTAAATCTATTTGTACAATTTAGACTGGCTCCATTAGGTGTATTATTCCTTGCTCTTTCATAATTACTTGTTTTCCATATGCCTTGCATTATACAGGTTTCTTATTCTTCAGTGTATTTCAGAGTAGCATAAGTCTATTACTGCAGAAGTTAAATATTTATCTGTGTTCTGTATTCTGTATGAAAGGTGTTTTGTGTTTTTTTCCCTGTCTATGAAGGGGTAAAAATATTTTTATAACTACTCTTGGCCACAGCAGCATGTTCTGTGCAGACATAGCTAACTATACTGGCATACAAATACAGTTCAAAAGAATACATTAGCAGAAGAAGCGATGTTACCTTTTGGATTCAGCTTGTATCAACATGTGTACGTGGTGCTCGCTCTGTGCCTGCCTCATCCCTCCTCTGCACTACTGTTTGGGGTAGGGTTTTGCTATGGTTGTTTCTCAGTGTACCTCAGATTTGGCCTCTGTACCATCCCACTTGTGTTTTCTAACAACAAAATCATCAGTTTTGGCAGTGAGTGCAGCTTCTTTTCTTTTATTCCTTCAGTTTTTTCCTTTCTTTTTTATTTTTTTTTCTTTTTCTGAGAAAGCGGTTAATTTTTTGGAAAAAAAAGTGCGGTTCAGTTGATTAGGTTATATAATTTAGGGAAAGGACAAGAAGAATAAAAATTGTGTTTTCCAAGAGCCGCTGTAAGGAGGCACAAGGTACGTTTACAAAAGAGTGTTGGTAGTTATTGAAATGAGAGCACCCTCGCCCCTGCCTTGGGAAATCCCATCTGGTTTGGATAACTCCTGAAGGACTTGTGTGTGTGTGCTGGTACAGTTGAATGTGCATCTTTGGCTTTCTTGTCAGAAATTTGGTTGCTATATAGTTAGAATCAAAACAGTGAACATTGAGGTACCACACCCTGACAGATGCATAGTTCTGAGAGATCTCCAAGACCTGCCTGGTCGTAACCTGTTTCTTGTTAAATAAGCTGACACTTGTGGATTGCAGCAAATGAAACAAGAAACTCTAATTACTTTTCTGGAAGAATTGAGTTTTACCTCTCTACCTTTATCAGAGTTTATTACAGTTGACTCCCACCTCCTGATCTCATGGGGTGATGGGACTGTGATGGAGATGAGAATCAGTCCCAGTATATGCATGTGTGCCTTAGTTGCTTAACTTTAAGAATAAAAGGTCCTGCAGGAATAATGGCAAAATATTGATATGTTAATTTGTAGGTCTGAAGTAAAAACCAAAAGATATGAAGAAATGGAGACACATGAACTGACTTTTGTATATATACAGAATTACCGCCTAGCTTTGTTGCTTCCCATTTTTGTTTTTTACTTTTTTTCTTTTTCTTTTTTTTTTTTTTTTTTGCCTAGGGTAACCATCTTTTGATTGTAGTTATTTACTTTGTGTTACAACACAGACTGCCTTTATATCAGTTCCCTTTGAAAGTTTGTCTTCACTGAGTAATTATTCAGGGTGATGTGTCAGAAGAACTAGTGCAGTTTCCCGACAGAACCAAGCCTTAAAATTTTTAAAATATTTGAAATACTGCAGTTGAGTGTGGAGAGGCCACAATTGTTTTCTCCTCAAGCACCACTTTCAATGTCCCTCCGGCTTCTGCCGCAGCAGTGGGTGCCAAGAGGCAGGTCAACAGCAAGAAGGCTCCTCAGGAGTTCCCATGAGCCGCAGGGTTGTGTTTTGGGGTTATTGGTTGCCCCCAGATTACATCAGTCCAGGCTCTGATTTTAGCTCTTAATTTAGAGGAGTTGCTTAACTTTGCTGAAGGGACTGCTGGTTTGCTGGCCAGGTAGCTGAAGTAGCCTGACCCTTTGGTTCAATCCTTTTCCATTGTAGTAAGTGAAGAATACAATTTACCCCAGCTTAAGCTATTGAAGTTTGATTTTTATCGACTTAAACTAGTGGCAGATTTGAATACTAATGAGAACTCAAAATCACAGCATGTAAAGTTATCACTGTTCCAGTTTACCCAATGACTTAGTTAAGAGGAGACAGACAAATAAAAATCTAATGTATAAAATAACAGCCCTCTGAAAAAAAAAAAAAAAAAAAAAAGCAGGGACCAAGAATGAGCTGTGTCCCAGGGTGTTTGTACAGGCAAACCCCACATCCCAGAGAGCAAAAAATGTAGCCTGGTTCTCAGAATCTGCACTTGATCATTGTTGCAGGAAGTGGAGGAAACTGTGTTACATGGAATAATCAAAATTTAGAGCGTTTGTATTGTTATTTTCAAGAATTATTATTCCTTGCTTGCCAGAGAAATGGCTGTTTCATTTGTCATTCTGGATACCCATCATCTGACCATGGGTGTCTACAAGTCACCAAGAGATAGTGAAAGAGAAACCCTTAACTTCCATCATATCCAAGTGCAGGATAAAATAATTAAGGTCCAAAAATTAAAGAAGGCTCCATAAATAAAGATTTTATTGCAAGACTCGTTTTCTTAACTTTATTATTAGATTTGACACTTTGGAAGGACAAGGCAGGACTTATTAATAGGTAATGGTGCAAAGTAATTTTAATGATCGTTTTGACTGTTCTCTAACGGAGATGGAACAGTTTCATTTAGAGTTGCTGTGTGTCACCACTGCAGTCTTTAGAGCATCCAGCATAGAGACCTGGTGCTTGGAACAAAGTGACACGAAGTGGCTGAATATCCTTTGTTTGATGCTGCGCAGTCTTCATATACTGAACTTGCGAGTAAGGGTGCTACAGAGGGCATCGTCAGTGAGCAGCCCAAAGCCTTAGAAGAAGGAGCTTTCTTTGTGTTCCCATGGCTGGGCGTTTCACCTGCTCAGTCTTTGCTCTGTTGGTAACCTCACTGACTGTGATGGGGGCAAGCCTCTGCGAGAGCATGGCCTCCATACCTTCAAAGACTGGCCTCCAGTTTTCAACTCTCTGCTGATTCCAGGGACTCGTTTCATCATGGATTGACTTTATTACCTCTTTTCTGTCTTGCTGTTGTTTTACCTGAAGTATGATGTTAGTTCTAGCTGAAATTGGCAGGCAAAAAAAATCAGAGCTGAAATGCATTGTGGTGAACTATTCTCTTGTATAGCAACTTTTTAAATTTTGCCACTATATTTACTTTATGATCCCTATAAATGTTCACTATTGTGTATTTACTAGCCAATATGCTTTCTAATTTTGATTACTCTGCTAATGAAGATGTCTGGATGAGTCAGCTTACATAGAGAGCCTGAAGATGCACAAGAGAAGAAAGGTGGTGCAGGGAGGTTTTGGTGGATGCTTGCAGGCCTCTTAAATGGCTGTATAGTGAAGATTTCTGTGTCTTTATGGCTTGCTGATTTTTCAGGGGTTGGAGAACCTACAACATATTGAAAGGTGGTCTGTTTATTTTCCCTATGTTGTTTTTATGTACTGAAATATTGTAGTGAAAATAGCTGGGTGGGGTGTAATGAATGTTTTCAAAGTCCTTTGAAAGAGGCTTTTTTCCAGCCCTTGATGGTCACCACCCATTTTCCTGTGCTGTGCACGCCTCTCTCATTGTTCCTACCCACAAAGGCCCCTTGTGTCAACCTGTCAGCAAATGTGCCAGCACGGAGAGCTGGGATATTGGTCCAAGCCTGCCAAAGCACCAGGGTCTTCACCCACAAATGTTGGTGGGTATTGCCCAAGGCATAACACAGCTTTAGATTGTAAAACTTGGGATTTGTCAACAGTGTTCAGCGTGACCCTCTCAACTGTTTATGGCTGAGTGAGTTTGAGGCTGAAGCGTAGGTATGCATACCACTGATAGTAAAGTCATGCGATGGCAGTGTTTGTCCCTTAGGCTTGAAATAAAGCTTAATTGAAAAATTGTCCTTGTTTACCTACACCATCTTGATAAATAATGCTGGTTGTGGTTTGGTATGGACTGGGGTGTGATCAGTGCCCCATGTGAAAAACGAGGCTGGTTTTGAATTTAACTTCTGGACATCCCTCTGCTCCCCAGCCTGCAAATTGCACTTCATTCACCTTTAGGTTTAACCCACTGGTGAAGAGATAAAGAACATCCTTTGGTATGTGTTTTTTAGAGTAGGTAAATAGTTGAGTTATCTAAAAACAGATCTTAGCAATACCTGCTGAGCCTTTGAGCAACAATATGTATGGACCTCTAGATTAGCTGTCAAAATTGACGGATTACTACAAGTAATGCAGGACAAGATAAGGATCTGTGATCTCTCAAACACAAATCATTGATAGACATCTCAGGTTGTGCATTGTCATAACTTTATCCTGGCTTCTGCAGTGCAATTCCAGCAATAGCTGTTCTGCAGGGACTCATGAATGTGTGAGTGGAAACTTTGGAGAAAAGCAGAGTGGTACTTTTATCACCCACCCCAAAAATGTGGCTGATTTGAAAGCAAGCTCAGTTTTGGCCAGTGTTGAAACAGTCATGTCTGTTGTATTGTTTAGTGAGTTTGGTGGTGGGCTTTTTTAGTCTGCAGGTTATCTCTGAAGCATGACATATCTCGGCTGGTGTCTCAGCTGATAGCCACAGGGAAGGAATCCATGATCCAGTATCTTGATGGAGCAGAATAGTGCAAAACCAGTCTGGGCAGGGCGCGGGCAAGACTGAGTTGAGATGATTTGCTGCTCCTCTGAGATTTGACCATAAGCAGGGCTGCTTGTTTGCCTCAAAATATCCTTAATATTTGAGGCGATGGAGGATGTGTTTCACTGATCTGTTCTAAGCGTGGGCTGCACCAGCTTTACAGGGGTGATCCAGAGCTGTCCTGACCCTTTCTGTGACAAGCAGCAGGGCTTGCTTAGCATGCAGTGACTTGGAGCAGGATACTGCTTTTCCTGAAAAGTCATCTAGCCTTAATACTTAATTGAAACGGCAAAAAGGCAGTGCCTCTACCTGCTCCAACAGCTGATCAAACAGCAGTCTGGAGGCATCTCTGCATGCCCTGGGCCTCTCGTGGTTCCATGGGGCTGTGCCTTGCCCCAGTTGCAGTGTGTCTGGCACATCCTCTGAGGTACCAGGATTGTGCTGGCGTGGCAGCTGTGGGACGGGCTGCAGTCACAGCATCGTAAAATAATCCAGGAACAGATTAATGGCTGCTGAAATCCTAATACTTATCTCTCTAGTTCAAGGTACTCATAAAACTAGAGAAAAAAGGGAAGAACATAAATCCCGTCGATGTTGTTTTGCTTACTATGATTAAATTTATCAGACTCTGTTGACATATTGTGAACCTAAATGCTTTAAAGAAATCTAAGTGCTCCTGCAGCCTCAGTGCAATTTGCAACGTTGAACTTCTGAAGTACTTAGTTGCTGTGACAACTTCAGTATTCAGAATGATACTTTATAGGTGCACAGTGTTTTTCTTTTAGTAGCTGCATTAAATGCAATGGTATAAAAAAGGTGCTAGTTCTGTCAACATTTTATATCTGTACATGTATAATGCTTTTTGTCTCAGAAAACTAAGTGCCAGGAATGTTTATTAAAGTGAATAAAATGAAAATCTAGTACAGTTTAATTATTACACCTAAAGGTACCATCAGAACTTCAGACACTGGAGCAGTTATAGTTTTACCTGTGGCTTTAAAGTATAGATAGAACTTATCCTGATGTGTTCCCTGTTCAAGAAAACCTATTCCTGGATGTGTTACTGTCAGCCATGGTGGTCCTGGAATGATATGGAATTAGTGAATCATAAATATGCTTGAAGACACCAAAAGTTTGGTGTTCATTTAAGCCTCATCTCTTGATATTCTAATGTAATAGCCAAATCCTGTATTGTTGTGCCAAGCATTCTAATGAGAATAGAAATTAGTTCCTAATTCTTTACACAAACTCTTCCCTCCTCTGTCCCTGAGACACTCAGATTTCTCACTTTCCTATGACCTAGCCTTTGGTGTTAAATTTAGATGAAGGAATAGCATTGCACGTTGATATGGCAGTAGATGCCAAGCTTTGCTGAACTAGCAATGATTTGTTATTTAATGAGTATGTACAGAAACAAAAGAAATCCCTCAGTCAGGCCAAGGAGTTGATGGTGAGTTACTGTAAGTTAGGGCAGCTTTAAAGGAAGGGTGGAAGATACTTCATTTCCTTATTTTTGTAATGGCCCTTTCTGTTAGTAGCTTTTCTTGTTACCTTCGAACTCTCATTTCCTTTATTAATGAATTCCCTATTTTGCTGTGTACCGGGTACCATATCCCAGTGGGCAGCAACACCGCTTTAGCACTTGCCCTCCATGAGCCCTCCACATATTTCAAACTAGTGTTCTTGCATTTTTTTTTCTCCATCTGAAAATAAATCTGTGTCCTTCCTCTTCCTTTTACTGTTGTGCTGAACCTGGGCATCTAGTGTCTTATCAGACTTTAGAAATAATTATTTTCACTGGAGAGAGGTATAAGGAGGGATCTGCATGGCACTGTATATGGGTTTCCTTCACAGCTTTCATAGTTTGGCCCAAGTTCCTGGTGAGTGAGTAAATTGCTGTTTCTGGAACTTTTTATTTACCAGTGGTCAATATTATTACTTTAACGGAGGGAGCTTTCAAAAGCACAGCATGCCATCCAGAATAAATTGCTTGTCAGGTAGAATGGTTACAAATACTTTTTAAAGGAATTTTAAGGCTAAGTAAGCATGACCGCTGGCTGCTTGGTGTCTGCAAGCACATCTCTGGGGCAGTCAAGTGGTATGGTTCTGAGATAGCTGTGGAGCGCCTCACAGTCAGCAAAACTCACTTTTAGATATTATCCTGGTTCAAATCATCTAGGGATTTGCCAAGCAGAAGATAATGCAAAATATAAACACACCACAAAATGCATTTGCTAGTTTGAAATAAATCTTCATTGTTATCTAAGGTAGTGCTGCCTGTTAAAATATTTTTATTGAGTTTTTACAGGTTTTAATTGGAAAATATTTTTTTATGCTAAGCATCTGATCCCTTTTTTCATTTATCTGTACTGTAAAGTATTTTCTTATCTTTGTATCCATAGAATGTATTTTTCTTGTTCTGCAAGTTAGCATTTGAAACTTTAAACCATTTGAAATGAGCATTTACTACAAAAATTTCATGTGACAACTTAATTAACTGTGGATTCTTGACCTTTAAAGTGCTGAAGCTAGAAACATTTAATAATCAGCCATTGGATATAAAGTAATATGTGTGCTGTTTTACTAGCTTGCATACATGGCAGTTTGAAGCAAAGTCCAAGGGTCACCAAAATCATCAAGTAAGCTCAAGCGAGTCAATCTGCGCTGCGTAATTCAAAGAGCTGTCCGAACGTGTCACGCAGTGTGTATGTGTGAGTGGAGGCTACCAGGTTACGTAGAAGGTATTTTTTCTGCAAGGTGTGGATTACAATTTCTCTGAGGGCTTCTGTGATCTGGAGCCTAGTAGGTGGGAGTGTAATTCAGTGCAATCGCTGCACTGCCGAATCTTAAACAAGCAAGTGTGTGTGTGTACACAACCGAAGTATCGACCCATGTGGACTTGTGAAGAGCAGTGAAACCCTGAGCAGAAGATTGCTGTCTAGGAAAGCCCTCTCCGTCAGCTTGGATGAGGTCACCCATGGCCGTGACAGAAGGGAGGACCACGGAAGCTGACCACCTGGCACTGTCATCAGCTGAGTGGGTACCGAGGGCTTTGAGGGGGGTAACTCCCTGAGGGAAGGCATGTAGGGGTGGAGGTGGTGGGCAGGGATTACTGGTGAAGGTGAAGTGCTGGTAGGATTGAAACTGCAGAGAGCGAGTACAGTCACAGACAGTGGAAACAGGACCGAAACCTCAGGTCAGTCCCTGTCTGCTGAGCCAAAGAGGGCTATGTGGATGCCTAAGCCTGCTGCAGATCACTGAGTGACGCTGTATGCCAGTGCCTAAGGAACCATGCAGGGGATGGTCTGTTTGCCCCAGCAGTCTCCTGTCTCTGGGTTGCTGGTGCTTTCTGGACATGTTGTAGGAGGGCAGTGGTTGCCTGGCTGCCCCAGGATCTTTCCTGACTGAAAAATTTTCCAGCTGAAGCCTAGAGCTGCCACAGCAGTGGGCACTGGGAAGCCAATCCCTAAGATTACATGGTAGGTTTGCAAGATTGTTATGGTGGGTTATGTGGGGCTTCAGGTTCTGCCAATAAGTTGCTGTCCCTGAAGTTTCCAGTTGTGCAGTAAGAGAGGCTTCAGAAAGTCAGATTCTGATCTTTACCTCAGGTGTGCAAGACCTTTGTCTGCAGGCATTCCTGCATGTTTCAGTGAAGCTGTGTTGCAAGGGCCTGCTGGAGATGAGCAAGGGCATAGGAATCTGGCTTCTGGGATCCATGCAGGGCATTCCTGCATCACTTTGGATGCTTTCAACCATTGGTTTGTGTGCTCAGTTCCTGTGCATGGGTGTACCCTTGGGACTGGGTTGGTGTTTGGGTTCTTGGGTAAAGCATGGAGAACTGTTTCAGAAAATTTGGAAGCTTCACCTGGGAGGACAAATACCTGTCAGTTGTTTGTCATCTCTTCTCATATGTGTCGGCCTGTAAATTCTATTTTCAGAGCACAAACTAAACATACCAGGAGGGAGTGGGAAATCATGTAAACAACTGTCCTGAGGGTACAGTGCTGTGCTTGTGTGCTGTGGCAGGGAACTGCCCGTGCCACCTTAACTCTTCCATTCCCTATGGCTCACACACCTGTAAGCACTGTGGCACCAGAGAATCCTCCAGCAGCCCGGAGAAGTGGTACCTCCCTATTTCTTCTCCTCCAGTCTCCCAACAACCCTCTACACAGCCAAGTCTTGGATGGAGTCCCCAGACCCATTCCTCAGCTTGGTCTCCTCATTTCCAATAGAAATTTGAGCTTTTCCATGCCTTTCTTCTTGTTTTAACAGGAACAGTTATCCTGTGATTGCAGTGTGAGCATGCACATGTGGCTTAGTGGAGTCTTATCTTGCCAGATCTCAGGACTCCTGAAGGAGCGAGTGTAGGGGTGCTCCAAGGAGGCTTCCCCTACAGTAACCCTGGGCCTTGGACTAGTGTATGGGTGGCTTGATTTGTGGTGGCTTTCTCCTGTCCCCTTTCTGGACTTCCAAAAATCTGTCCAAGGTTTGGGTGAGTGAGGTTTCTGCTTGCGTTGCTTTCTCCAAGCAGTGACGCACACACGTGCTCTTTTTCTGCCACAGAAGTGGGTGGTTTATGTGCTAGGAGGGAATGATTCATAAATTAGCTAGAGCCTGGGCCTTTTTCCTATTGCCCGAGTAATGTGTGAAGAGGCTTTGGTGTTGGCTTTTCCTGCTGGCCTTCAATTGGGCAAGTTGTTGAGCAGTCTCATTGTCACTCTCTAGCTGTGGGTAGTCCAGCCTCACCTGGGGTGAAATGCTAATCCCCAGCATGACATGGGGATAACTGCAGAGAGTTGCCTCTGGTCTGCAAGTGAAAACCGTGGAAGTGCTCCTTTTTGTAGAATTCTGTCACTCAGCTGCAGTTCTGGGAGGCTCTTGTAACCAGGATGAGTAAGCACAGAATGACCGTCTTTGCCATGGGTAACCCTGGGAGGGACAGCAAGCAAGATGGATGTCTTGGGGGAAGTGGCATGGGGGTGGTTTGGGTCTCGATGTGCTTATCCTGGGTTGGCTACAGTAACAATGCGACTCGAGGGTGTGCTGAGTGAGGGAACATGTGGGGGAAATTGAGGTTTAGGAAGCCACAGGGGGAAATGCTTAAAAAGCAAGTTGTTTATTTAAAATGACAATGGGTGATCAAAAAGTCTTCTGAAAGCAACCAGGCAGGCTGATTCCTCCCCTTGTCTTCTGACGTGATAAAGCTCCTGTGAGGTGGTAATGAACTAAGATGTCTCTCTGCAGAGAACCTGAGCAGGACAGTCAGCAGCAATGTTGAAGCAAAGCATCTGCAGCAGAGAGAAAGAAAATCTTCCTCTGCTTCTAGCATTGGTCATTAGAAACCTCATGCAACCCATGGTTAATGAAACCAGCTTGTCTCATCAACCACACTTCAAAATTATAGTTACAGAGGTTGGCAAAATTAAATATTTTTCTTTGTGGCTGGAGTGGTGTCATGAGGGACCCAGTCTTATATAACCTGTTTTTACTGCATAAATTGTGACCTGGCTTTGGCCTTGGTTCCCAAAGTTTTGTATTTAAATGAGGAGGAATTGGATCTCGTTTTGACTAAGTTGGTTCTAATGGGAAAATTGTGGCATCCAGACTTAGAGCAGAGCTCAAACATTTAGGTTTCAAGTTAAATTTTCCAAGCGGCAATTTTCACAAATATTACCACACAGTTTTTGTTCTGTTTGGTTTTGTTTTGTTTCTACTCTTTCATTTTGTTAGTATAATTAGAAACCGAGATTTGTTCCCAGTCTAGCATCTTTATAAGCACAGTGTAGGCACATTTTTCTTTAGAGAAATTTTTCTTTTCTGAAAGTAGCATTGGTTATAAGTATTTTACATGACTGTCCTGTACCCATCAACTGCCGGAGGAGAATGGACTTTTTTATTTACATGGAAGTAGTAGGACTCTTACTTGGCAAGGAGAAAAGTATTGAGTTAGTGTCACCTTGTGAATATCTGATCCTTTAGTTTCAAACTGAAGCACTTGCTTCAGTGATGCCCCTGAAGTAATTATCAGTTGGATCCTGCCTCTGTGTACTGAAATGTGTATAAGTCTCCAGCACATGCCTCCTGTAACAGAAACCATGTTGTAAAATAGTCACCTTTGGCAAAATTATTGTGAAAGAGGTTTGCTGAGGGCCAATCATGGATCTTGAGAAGATACTGTAAGAATTTATGAGGTCCCTTGTCCTGTTAGCACATCCACTGATGAGCACCTATCTGATTGCACACATGTGCCCAGCATGCGTTTTGCAGCACGAGGTCTCTACTGATGTGTTGTAAGTCCACTCCTGCTCTGGGTGATATCGAGTGCCCAGACTTGTTGGGCCCCAGCAAGCACCTTAGTCTTGGCATTTAATGCATATCCTGCCTATTTCTCTATCTTTCTAATTTATGAAGCCTCCTGTGATTTCAGTGCTAGAAGCTACTGCAGGCTGCCTAGGTCTTCAAGAAACAGTCTTCTTTAGAATACATGACTGTGGATTAATACCTTTTTTCTATTTTGTGCAGTTATTTTTTATGCAGTTTTGCATGACTCCAGTCATGATTGGAACAGTTTCTAGGATTAAGTAATGCAATTAATATTTGTTTTCCTCATAATCTTAATGCAACAGAATATATTTATTGAAACTCCTTGTTTTGATAGGGCGGGGGTTTTTGGTTGATCCATTTTTAGTTTATGGACTCATTATTTTATATTGATGTTGGAAAAAGCAGGTTGTAAGCTGCTTCATTTTTTGGGAGCCTTGTGAATGGAGAGATACTGCTGATGATTCTAAAAATGAATGTTCAGTGACAACAGCAAAAACAGTGGGACTGATCTACTCCACACCCTGATCTATCTGCTTTGTGCTCGTTCAAGCAGTGCTGTGTGCACTGGTGGATTATTGCAAAAGTCTGCCTGTAAAGAAATGTATTTTGTGTTGGTGTGACTAACATGCAAAACCTCAGCTCTTGCAAGTGTAGGAACTTGTGGTATCAGCAGAGTTGCATGGGGCTGAAATAGCTGATGCTTTTGAATGGATTCAGGTGCTTCATGTTCTGAAATAGGAATTGTACTTCATAAAAGAACCTGAGAGTCAGTGAAGTTCCCTTTTAAACTGCCCTATTCCAGAATCATGATAAATGGATTCCTTGTGTTTCTCATATGTTAAATTTAGCTTTGTCCCTTGGTGGCTTAATTTTGCATACTTGCTTCATAAAATGTCTTCCCCTTCGTTATTTCCTGCTCTTCTGTTCTCTGTGGAGTTTGAAGGAGATTGGCTCTATTGGTGGTGTTATTTTACTCAAGAAGGAATCTGTTTTCACAGACAATGGAGAGATGGTGATTTAATTAGAATAGCTTCTACAAAGGAGGCATATCTTGCAAGCAACAGTATTTTCTTTCCCATTTTGTATCCTTTATGGTCAAGAAAAGGTGTTTTTCCAGAATAGTGCTGGATTAAGAGCTGAAACAGTTCTACAGACCAACACAGTTTGATATTCTCTATTACTACTTTTATTTTAATGTGGTGTATAGCCATTGAAACTCCATGTAATATCTATGGCACAGCCATATGCACTGTAATTGTTCTGTCTTTAAAATGGATTGCCACCTCATCCCAGAGCAAGTAAATTTAGATTGAACAACAAAAAATTTAATGTTTACTGAATCCCAGGGGTAATAGTTTGCCATTTCATTTTGAATCTCTTGCCTAAGGCAGATCCGAGTCCTCACACTTAGTGCGGATTCGGGGCATTCAAGAACTGGCTTGTGTACAATCAGAGCCCTTTCCTGCTGTGGCAGTCCTCTTCTAATTCCCATTTTTAAAGGAGCAAATAGATACTAAAGTCTGGCCAATTGGTTTAAACCACTTGACAGAATGGATTAATTGCTGAGAAGATACACACTTGTAAATGCCTCTAAGTTGTGAATTGCATTTCAAGAAATGTTTCTTCCTTTCTCTTCTTTACCTATCAGGAGCAGTTCTGAACGGAGGAAGGAGAAATCAAGAGATGCAGCAAGATGCAGAAGAAGCAAAGAGACTGAAGTTTTCTATGAACTGGCACATGAGCTGCCCCTGCCCCACAACATCAGTTCCCACCTGGACAAGGCATCCATAATGCGCCTGGCGATCAGTTTCCTGCGGACTCATAAGCTTCTGTCTTCAGGTAAGATCCAGGCAAAAGAAGCTAGTTGTTAGTGCTAGCTGATGGCAGCTTGGTAAGATTGTGCATGCTCTCCTTTGAATATAGCGTTACTAAAACAACAAGTGCAGGTTTTTTGTCTCTCTAAAAAACCCTCTCAGAAGTCTTGAATGTGGTTTATTAAGCTCAGTTATCAGATTTTAAGCGTTTAAGTGTTTAAGCAGATTCAAACATACACCTTAAGCTTCCATGCTGAAATAAATAAATTTTGATTTGGCATGGCAAGCATGTTTGTGCCACCACATTCAAAGAGCAGCTGGGAGGTTCTGAGGGTCCAGTACTTTCTTTGAAAGGACTAATTATGCTATCCATTGGCAGTGAATAGTAGGTAGATTGTTTATGGGAAGATAGACTAAGGTAGCTAAAACAACTTTTAAATACTTGATGTGAATGAATTCTATGTAGTCAGAATCTTCATCATGTTGGATAGTAGGAAATGCGAATGAGCATAATTTTTATAGCCTGTGAAAATTGATAAAATTAGCAATAATCTTAATTTGCCCCTATAATTGAATCATCACTTTGATGGAAATCTGTGGCTTCAGTAGCCTGTAAGATCTGTGAAAACAACTGATGTTTCCAGGGGAACTTTCACACCGTGACTTATAAGTGTTGAGAATGCAAAACAACGCCTGCATTGTTTGTGAAAGGTAAACCCAAAATTTTGTCTTTTCCTTCATTAATGGCAAAACTCCCAATAAGGTCACGGCTGCACTTCCTCTCTTCAGAAGAGTTGAGTCATAGCATAGCAATTACTTTAAGAAACATTATTAGGAAGTATCCCATTTTGTGGACGAGTATGCTGTTGGTTTGTTGTTGGTTAGTCTGAAATATATGGCAAATTCAATTCTGCTTCTGTGTGCTGTGTAATTTTTTGTAGTTCTTTTGGCTTCTGCTAAAGACTATTGTATAAAATGTACATATTTTCATCTTTGCTTATAGAATGTGGTTTTAACAGGTACTTCTGTGAAAAGTTTATTTACTGAACAGTGTTTGGAAATCATCTCTGATTTCATCATGTAACTAATACTTGAAGTTGCATAAATAGGTAAATGTTCTTAAACATGCCATATACCAAGTCAATTTCTTAGTAACTTTCTCATAAAAACATGTATTCAGTTTTTCAAATATTTATGTGGCATAGAGTAGAGACTGACACAGCATAGGAAAAGCAAATTCTGAAGGGCTGTAGCAGATAATATAAATAATGTGTGTGCCTGTGAAAATTGACAGGAAGTACTTGGATGCTGTCATCATCAGTAAAATACATTTGCTCACCTGCTAAAATTAAAGTGAACTTTTCAAATACGTTTACATTTCTCAGTGAGGAAAAAGTCAGCAGATAAAACATTTATTTTGATGCTTCTGTAGTGTTAAGGCTTAGACTCATATTATTTGGTAGTGATGACAACTCAGTGTATGTATATAATATTCATACATACACATAAAGATAGGATATTTCTGTGACAGTGTTTGAAAAACAATGTGATTCATGTAGCTGATTTACATTTTCTTGAAGTACCACCAGTACCCAGCAGTTAGAAAAGAATCTGGAAATAAAATGTTACAATAGTGACAGGGTGTGCTTTAATATTTCATGCTTTCTCTGTGTTATTTGCTTAGCCTTAAATCTGATGCACTCACTTCTCCAGCCTAAATATTAACTTCAAGTCCTCTTATTAAAATCTGTGTTAGTCAAGTGCAGATTCATCCATGGCTGCATCTTTAGATGCCAGAGGTATAGATGAGGGTTTCAAAGTCTTCAGTGCTTCTATTCTGAGGAACTGAACTTAAGGTACTTTAAAGGGATTGATTTTCAGGAAATTTTGGGTATTATTTTCTGATAATGAAAACACATCAAAATGAAAGAACTCAAGCCAGAAAACCTATCTGTATCTGCTGCTATCTGCTATTCTGAGTATAGCTAATATTTAAATTAGATTTTATATCTTTGATTGTGGACCTCTGAATAATGTCAGTCTTTACAAGGACACTGGCTTTCACTAGAAGACTGGCCAATTTAATTCAAAGAGGTAGGTTTTTGATCCAGCTGTAGGCTCACAGATGAAGAGGTTTGCTGCTTATGATACTTTGATGAGTGTGAAGCAAGATGGAAACTAGGCTTGTGTGACGGTTGCGCTCGTTTCATTCTTGCTTTTGCTCTAGACCCTCTCTGAGCCCCAACCAAAACTGCTGCAAAGGTTTCATGTGCATATTTAGCAGCCTGGAACTTAGCCATAAATTCATTGTTGCATTTGAGAAGTCTGATTTGACTGATGGGGAGCATGGGGGATACTGTGTCACCTCTGATACATGAACTGGGAACTGGGGAGGTGGAGGTACATTAGAAGCAAATGCTCATCCCAGCCTGCAAATCCCCTCTTTTCTTCATGGAAACAGTTTTGATTATTTGGGCTAGACACTTAGGGTAAACTGGAGTTAAGTGAGAGTATTTGTTCTAGCATTAATTAAGACATTGAAATAACTTTTACTGCATTTTTATATACTGTATCACTAAAACAAGCTTGCAGTGCAGCTTGAAAAATGCTTCAAACTATAGTAGAGAAAAAAACCTACTGTTTGATTAGCATTTCTCTTATTTATTCTATAACAACCTTTTAGTACACCAGATTTTATTTAGTATTACTGTTTGTGGGCATGATTCTCATCTGTTTCAAGGTGATTTTGCCTGAAGCTGAGAGAGCAAGGCTCTTCCCAGGACTGCACCTTCATCTTTCTGCAAGCTGATGCTCCAGATGGGATTTCAGAGATGGCTGTAGGCAACTTGCCAGCCTCAGTGCACTGGCATTGAGTGTCTCATACCCCTTCCTATTATTCCCTGACTCGAAATAGGGCTTTTCACTTGTGTAACTTGGGCTGTTTTACTAGCTGTGTCTGCATAATGATTATTTATCTGTCGGGAAGCCAAGACCTAGGGAAATCTATGCCCACATTCTTCTGGCAGGTGAATGGCAAAGCCCCTGAATCTGAGCTCTCACTGAGAGCACTCCCGCTACGTGCCTCCAAAAATCCCGACTTCTGGATTGCAGGCTGCACATCTCCCACAGGCGTTGCAGGGCCCATGCTTGGCCCTTGTATCCTATCATAATAGGAAATAGCTGGTTGTATATCTCAGAGTTCAAAAGGGTAAAAAATACCAGGTTTTGCTTTATAAAAGTTGCTGCTTTACTTAGTAACACGTTTCCCTTTGATTTTCACAGTAGGCAATTCTGTGTGGGAATGTTGGAGAGGAAGCCTTTAACATTTAGAAATGCAGGCTGTTCGTCTGACGGCCTGATTGAGATTAGTATCACAGGAAGCAAACTGAAACAATGGCTTTATAATACTGTTTCCATGTTGTGCACAGAACAGTACACAGTATAATTGGAATGCTAAGCAGAAATATTTAATTATGATCATCTTAAATATTTTTCAAGATGTCTCCTAATTCTGTTGGCATAATACATTTTTGCCACCGTCACATTCAAATATTTGGGATAAATTTAGAACTGATCTTTGTTCATTTCAAGGTTTTGATCCCATAAAGTTGTGCTGAAAATAGCCATTCTGATGCTTATCAGTAGTGGAGCTTTTGGATTTGGTATCTTATGCCCTTAGTTCAGTCTGGAAAACTGTTAGCAGTACTTTTCCCTTATTGTTTTTAGTATAGCTAGTAAGTTGGGCTAATAGTTTGGGGTTTTTTTGGGGGTGGGGAGGTAATAGCTGACAAAAGAGAAATAATTGACTTTTGCTAAAGAACGGCTGTCTTGGTTAACAGCTGACATTGTGATAGTTGCTAAGGCTGCCTCAGATATTATGGTTTTGTCTGAATACGAAGAATATAATCCATTTTAGGAAGCCTGTATATGTGATGCCAGTAATTTTAAGTGTTTATGAACACTTAAGTTTAAGTGTTTTAGAACCATGCTGATGCTAAAGGCATTACAGGAACCAGAACTCTTTGGTACCAGTGAGTTTCTGTGTGCCAACACTATGGACTTTTTTATCAGGTTAATCAGGCAAACACAATTTTATCAGCTTGCTTTAATCCCATCCCAATTGTGTGGTCACCCGGGTGTCTCTTCTGTGCAGAAATCCAGCAAAGGAAACTGGCTGGGAGTTGCTCCTGTGCAGGCAGACAGCAGCAGAAATGGGGAGGGAACAGGGAAGCAGACAGGAAGTTGTTTGGGAGAAGGGAGGCCACAAGGAAGCCAGTGTGAAGTTGTTTCAAGGGAGGGAGACAACAGAGCCGGAAAGCCAGCAGGGAGCAGAAGGGAAAAAATAGATTTTCTCTAGGCTTTTAAGGGAGAGGACAAACTGTAGGGAGAACTGGTCTGGGCATTGTTTTTGAATGTCTGGACAAGCTGCATCTAATGACAGACCATTGTGGCATAAAACAGTGCTTTAAAAATAGTGTGTCTACTTGGTTGCTTTTATTAAATTGGAAAAATAGTTTTATGCCAACCATGATGCTAGGAGTGAGAGTGAAGCTGGGTGCTGAGTGCTTCAGCTGCTTGAATTGATGTCCCTTTTCAGGGAAAGAGCAGCAGAAGGTCCCATGGGGCTCACTGATGGGGTGCTGTATCCTGCCGTTCAACACTGTAGGACTCAAAGCAACTTCCTGGGAGCAGCATCTGAATGGTTTGGCTAGATACAAACTCTGCAATAAAAACAAAACGAACAGAAGTGTTCTCTTTATCCAAGTTACTTGTGTACTTGGAGATAAGAGACCTTCAGGAAGCTTCAAGTTTAAGAGCAGCTTTTTCTTGATGTATCTAAACTGAAAGCTTTTACTGAACACATTGAGAATATCCCCTTGAACAGGATGTACTGCCTTGTCAGGACAGGAAAAAAAGGGGGAAAAAATCAGTTGCTTTCCTTTGATGGAAAACAAGAAACCTGGCAGAGACAAGACTGTCTCAAAGCTGCTCTCTGATGCAGGATGAAGCTGCTGTTAGATCTTCCCTAACTTTTGCCTGCTGGCCTCATGCAGTTTTTACAACCCTCCTCTGGAGCGGCAGCTGTAGTCAGGTATCTGTTATGTGCAATATCTAATTGGCTTTCTTGTACTTATAGGAACCAGGATAAGAGAAAAATCCAGGAAAATTCTGTGCAGGTGACTAGGTCACCTCTGGTAGAAACACGTTTTATCACCATCTACCTCTGAACTGACCCAAAAGGCCCCTCTGAGCCAGATCAAAGGTGTTAAGAGAAGTATAGGCAGTTTGCTAGGAGGTTGTTTATACCTGGGCAGTTGTTTCTTGTAAGGAGAGCCTGATTTTTGAGCCTTCAGACTCGTTCCAAGAGGTTGGACTGAAGGAAATGAGCAAGCATCTACGGAAAAAGTGTTCTTAAACTTGGGAACAGTGCACATCCTGACAGTGGGAATTAATCAAAGCTTGTTTACAAGAGCTATTTTTAGCATAAAAGGTTATCATAAACACTGCAATAAGCATTTGCCATCACAGTTCAAAGTTTCTTGTCGATGAATAAATACTACTGTGGTGGTTAGAAAATTTGTCAAAATAAATACTTATCAAAATTTAATACAGACTGAAACATCGACTGGAAAATACTATATCAAATTTGCTGCAGTAATAAATGCTGCCTTGGGGCAATATGAATGGGGGATGACCCTTCAAATGCTGGGACGTGGGACACGGTTGCTCTGTTTTGGGTTCTCCTGTAGCAGTGACAGTCATCCCAGGGAGCCACTGCACTTTTGTGAGTCTTTCTGACATGTTTCAGCATCTCCTGATGTCACCCAGACAGGGATTCTCTTTGTGTATAGGCTTCACAGTGTTACATGAACACAATCTTCGCCACGCTCTGTCAATGTAGCTATAATATGAGCAATAATATTGCAGCACCTCAGTCTGCTGAATGTGCTATTAATTTATATTTAAACTGGCATATTACCAGTCCAGTCTCCCTGCTATGCTGTCATGGTGCCCCCTAACTGAGGTACTCCCCTTTGTTAGAAGGGAGATGGGGATAAAAAAAAAAAAAAAGTCAGTGTAAACTGAGTCCCACTGTTACTTTTCTTGAAGACCTGGAAAATCTGGCAAGTCTATGTGGGATGCTGCTATCTGGATAAAGTGACCTCAGACCTACTGGAAACCAAAGGCTGAAGTTCTGCCCTCAGCTTCTCATGCTTATTTCCTACTTCCATTTGGTCCCAGCTTTCTCAAATATTTTCCATCTGAAGCTGAATTTTCTTATGCTAATGCTCCAGTCCACCCCAAGGTAAATTAATGAAGAAAATTTAAAGCAAAGTGAAAGGCAATAGGGATCCTTCCTGAGGTGGAGCTTGCAGTAGCCATACCTTTATTTGTTTTTCATCTTCAAAACAGTCTTCCTAAAGCCAACCAGATTCCTGCTAGTGGCAGTGACTGAATTGCTTCAGATGTATCAGTTCCTAAAGTGTGTATTCCCTCTGTGTATTTCTAGCTAGTAGTTTTCGCAGGAGAAAGATAACATGCTATAATGTTGACACTGCAGCCATAAGAGGGACTGCTATTTATTATTTATGTTACTATAATTATACCAAGTTACCTGATACAGAGCATGCTGGGGCCACCACGGTGATGTCCAGCATATTTCTTTGCTGCAGACTAAGGATCCTCAGGTAGCTGATATGCTTCAGAGGGTTAGTACAGGTGACACCTTCTGGGACTCTGTTTGCAAGCACCATAAACAACCTGGAAACAGCAGAAGACATGAGAACCTTTCACATGTCCCTCAGAGCTGGAGCTGCACAGGTTGGCTGCTGAGGGTTGCTCATGGAGTACAGGCAAAGACTAGATGGGCAGCAGTAATACAGTGGCTCCGGGAAGGAGTTGTCCCCTGCTGTCCTGTGCCCCATAGTGCCTACAGTTCCCTTGCTACAGCTGCTCTGTCTTTGAAATGTGAGCATGCCCTATTAAGTGCTACAAGAAACCCGTATCTGCCAGCTCCCCTTTTCCTGCTGCAGCCAGGGCTACTAAGGAAAAAGGAGGGGGTGCAGTGGGGTTTACTGAGTTACCCGGAAAGCTGGAAGGTGTCTGCAGAAGACTTTGATTGGGCTTTGGGTTATGTTAGACAAGGGTGCACAACAAGCACAATCATCCCTGCCTCCTCCCAGTGCACATTACAGATGCCTCCAGCTGGACAAAGATAATTTTAATAAAAACAGTTGAACTCTGATCCCACAAACCCCTTTAACCATGCACTTTAAAGCTGACTATCTTTTAAGTGCTGTGCTAAGCTCTGACATTAAGGGTTTGAACCTGCAGCCCTGATGTGAGTGATCCTATGGCCTCTGTGTGTGTTTGTATAAGTAATATAATTTATATACATGGAAAAGCAAACTTAATCATCTGATAATACAAGTAAAGTGTTTGTCTTTCACTGTTGGAGGCATTTAAGAATACAAATGCTTTGAATAGCCTTCCTGCCTTTGAATGGTCATGTTTTGTTAATGCAAACTTAATGAGCTGGGAAAAAAAAATGGAAAGGAGGGTCTGAGGTTAGAGCTGAAAAGTCATTTTTTTTCTCTGAACCCACACTTGGCTGATTGTCTTGGGCTATAGCCATGATCCCTGCTGAATAAACCATTTGTTTGCTTCCGGAAAAGTAAAAAAAGACCCTTGACATTCTTTACGCAGCAGAAACAAGCTTGGGAGCAGATGGTCACTTACCTCTTTTTTTTTTTTTTACTTTTTTTTTCCTTCCCTAAATGTCATTATGGTCAAAGTGCATACTATTCAAATAATATTATTGTGTATTTTCTGTATTTTAAATGCTAGTTCTGATGTAATTTCCTGAAGTCATTTGCTTTGTACTGAGGAGGAACTGGCCCCTGTGTGTGTAGCTGGAATTTCAGAGCAGGGACATGAAATAATAAATCCCCAGCCTGTGCTGGCCATCCCCTCAGAGTGTCCTCTTTTCCCTGCTACCAAACAGTCCCGTTGAGAAGCAAAGGGTGATAAAGTGCTCCCCATGGCTCCAGAGCTGGGTCTGGTTCTTCCTTTGTTTGCAGGATGGATGATGAGCTGCTGCCAGGGATGGATGTTGAAGAATGGGAGAATGCAGCAGCAGCAGCCAGCATCATTTTTGTCACCACTCATCTGTTCCAGACAGGGCTTGGTGGACTCTGCATTGCAAATGCTCATCCCTCTGTATTTGCTTGCAGTCCATCCTTAGGCACTAGCAGATGCAGTTGCAGGAGCTATATAGATCAAACTTAGCCTTTAATCATAACTCATTAATACTTAAAAGTAAAAACTGCATTAATAGTGGCTCAGCCTCTTCCTTATCCAAAAAAATACCAAAACCAAATCACTTCTAATAATGCTTTACAAAGCAATACCCCATTCCTGCTTCTAGACTTCTCCCAAAACGAGTATTTCAACAAGAAATAGAAGGGAAATGATCAATGTGCTGTTCCATGAAAGAAAATAACAAAAATTAATTACTTTTCTCAAGTATGTTTGCTATAGAACAAAAACTGTATGCTGAAATTGCAAAATTAAATGAACAAAGAAGAGGAACTTCTCCAAGAAACAAGAGTTCTTGAAAGTAAGGCTGATGCAATTACAGCTGGAGGCTCTGGACAGCAGAATTGGTGGTGGGTCCAGCCTGGAGCACTCTTGTGCCACCAAGAAGGGACATAGAGCAAAATTGCTATAGCTCTTCTCATGCCACTGTTGCTGCCAGGGGCTATGGAGCACCTTTGATCTAGACAGGACTTAACCCTTATTGTCTCACAAGGCCATGGGTTTGTGGTTTTGGTTTTTTTTGCTCTGTTTGCTTGCTTTCGCCCTCCCTCCCCCCCCCCCCCAAAATTCAGAACCTTACAACAACATATATTTGCAATGACTGATCACAAATGTGCAGGCTAACTGACAAAACTATAAAGATAAGCTCACCGTAGCATGTCTGAGGTACACAGACTAGATGCAATATCTGTAAATAGTTTTGTAAAAAAATTAATTCCAGAAGTTTCACGTAAAACATAGAAAGAAATTAATGGGCCAGCTCCTACACTGGAATTTTTCTATACTAGTAGTCTGCAAATCATCCCCTGAAAGCTTCTATTCACGGAGCTGAAACATGTTTAAAAGCATAGAAGGGAAGTGGACACTTGGGTGACTGGCATCAGGAGGAGCAGTGTCATCCCCTTCCCTCCCTCCTTGCAGTTTTGCCTACACACTGCCTCCCATCACAGGAGAGGGGCCACGTGAAGCACACAGATGGGGGCATCCCAGTGCCATCCATTGTAACTACACGGCAGGCAAAAAGTACCAGCAAAGCATGTAACCAAAAAAAAAAAAAGCTGTAATAAATATTCTAGCATGGCCTTAGATTTCAGCTCAACAATGGCACGTCTTTCCCAAAAAAGCGCAAGATGCACTGGGTTCATGAATCTGCCTAGGCAAACATCTGGGACATAAGCAGAGTCCGGGGCTCTCCTCCTTGTGGGACAGGAGAAGTACAGATGGGTGACCAGAGATTGGTGGAGTAGAGCATAAGGAGTTCTGCAGATGAAAAAGCAGGTATTGGTGGGATGGATCTCTGGTTTTCAGAGGAATATTAGGATTTATGGAATGAAAGATGGATTCACCCAGAATGGCTTCAAGGGTGTGGTTTTCTAATTTTTCTACTAGAAGTAGTGGTAACAGATGTGTCTCCATATTGAGCGGAGAGGTCTATTTAGACATACTTTGTAGGAATCACATTTTAACTTCTTAGAAAATAGGACCTGATGGAAAAAGCTGTCTGTTAGTAATGGACACATTTACATACCTTCTGTAAGACTTGCCCTATACCTTGTAGCTGTTAGGAGGCACAAATGTTGCATGTGGCCAAGAGAACATGAACAAAGAAGATGCACTTCGGTGTCTGGGTACGTAGGTGTTATTAACTGAAAACATGTCTTGCAGAAACATGCTAAAGGTGAATAGCCAAAACATCTGTATTTGCCAAAACATTTAGAAAAATATCTCCTGCCTTTCTAGTAATAAGGGCATCCTTTTCACATGCTGTCCAGAAGGCCCCACCAGAAGGGGTTTGTGCAAGTGAAATTTTAACAGCAGAAAAATATTTTGTTTCCTTGTAACTGAATGTGTTTGCACTGAAAAAGGCTGGCTGGGGTGCTGGAGACTTTAAATACCTTTTTTTTTTTTCTTTCTTTTTGTTCTCAGTATGTGCTGACAATGAGAATGAAGTAGAGGCAGACCAGCAGATGGACAACTTGTACCTGAAAGCTTTGGAGGGATTTATTGCCGTGGTGACACAGGATGGAGACATGATCTTTTTGTCAGAGAATGTCAACAAATACATGGGTCTTACCCAGGTAACTTGTTCCCTCACGCTTTCCTATTTTTGTAATACAGTTCCTAGAAACAAATTCTATGTCTTAGTGCAGAAAACCCAGCTGTGTATCACTGCAAAAAAGACTGGAAATAAAAACCCTTATTTCTCAGGCAGGTACCCTGCACAGCAAACAATAGCAGTGAGGGGGATTCCTCTCCCTTCCTGTCAAAGTTGTAGTGTCTTTGGTCACTGCAAACTTGCCTTCCTAGATATTACCACAGAGAGGAGAAGGTGTTTATTTGACTTGTGCCTTAGACTGTGGGAGAGATGGGATGGAGCTGCTCTTTTGGGTCCCCTCTTTTCTGCTTTGTGGATTGTTTTTGTTTTGTTTTTTTTTTACTTCTGTGTTGAAAATATCAAGTGGTGTTGACTGTTAACTGCACTGTGCAAATCCAAAGATAAGAGAATTGTTCTGTGGAGAAAATAAGAAGTTATGTATAGGATAAACAAAGTGAGAGTCACAGGATTCATGTCTGTGAGCATGCTGTCGATGCACTTAGTTCTAGTGATCAGTTTCATTTAAATAGGTGGTATTTAAAAACAGATAAATACTGTCAGTTGCTTTATTTGACTAAGTGTAGCTCTTCTGTGCAGGTGGAACTAACTGGACACAGCATTTTTGACTTCACTCATCCATGTGACCACGAAGAAATTCGAGAGAATCTGAGTCTGAAAAATGGTAATAATGAAAATACAAAAGTGTCACTGTTTGCTTTTTAGATAACCAAATGAAGTAATTGGCTAGCAGTAGAAATCTGTTAGTCGTGCTAAGCAGAATTCTCATTCCTAGAGTAGCTGTTAACTGTTATTCAATTCTTTGCAGATTTGTTTTCCCAAATATTGCTTAAATAGAATAGCACTGAGGACTGTTTGTTTAATGTTTTCCTTTCATCGAGTTAAGACGGGCATAATGTTTTCAGTTGTAATGCTTTGGAAAGATTTATGTGCTACAAGCTAAAACAGGTTTAAATGCAAAAAGTCCTATTTAAGTTCCACTTAAAGTTTTAGGTCTGAGCTCTACAAACTGCTCTGCAATGGTCCATGCATCTTTGATGGTCTCTGCAGGTAAATTATCTGAGAATTAGTCTCTTATTTCTGTTGAATCCTTCATGCTTAAAAGTATAAGAAATGAAGGAGGAAAATGAGAAAACTCATTTCCCATTTTCCTTATACAGGTCCAGGCTTTGGAAAGAAAAGCAAAGAGATGTCAACTGAGCGTGACTTCTTTATGAGGATGAAATGCACCGTTACCAACAGAGGCAGAACTGTTAACCTCAAGTCTGCCACATGGAAGGTACCATATTTGAGCCATAATAAGTGGGTTTTATTTAAAAAAAAAAAAAAAAAAAAAAAAAAAATTTTGGTACGTAGAGAAAGTACATTCTAAGTTTGTTTCTCATTATTTCAGGTTTTGCACTGCACTGGACAAGTTAAAGTATATAACACTTGCCCTCCTCACACTCTGTGTGGATATAAGGAGCCTCTTCTCACATGCCTTATAATAATGTGTGAGCCTATTCAGCACCCTTCAAACATTGATATCCCCCTGGACAGCAAGACCTTCCTGAGTCGCCATAGCATGGACATGAAATTTACCTACTGCGATGATAGGTAAGCTCCACTGATTTTTCCTTTTCATAGGTGTTTCTATCTTCTTGAACAAAACAAGCAGTTCTTAAAAATGCCCTCCTGTGTAGACCTGAGAAGCAAGAACTAGAAGAAAGTACAGTCTGTTATCAAAACAGCTATTTAGTGGCTCACTTAATCCACCTCAAATCTCAATTTAGACAAAATGGTACTCCTGCTGTATTTTCCTCCTCCTGCCAAGTGAGGAATTCAGTTTTACTGGCAGACGATGAGGCAACTTGAAGCCACAAGCATTAGTTTCTTGGGGATTAACTGATAAAATGAAGAGTATACAGTATTTCTGTTCTCATGTTTTAGAGAATGTCTCAAATGGCACCATATGGACCTTAGTCAAGGACTGTTTTATGGTTGGTTTGGCCCAGGATGCAATTATCGGTTAGCTGGCAAGTACTTTATGGTCTAAATTAACTAAGAATTGCTAAGGCACCCAGAGTACCTGCAGCCCTGAAATGGGGTTGTAGCCTCTTGCTCAATGAAAAGCAAACAACCTGTGCTGGTTATCTCTCTGCTCCTTTTAGTGGCGAAATGAAGGGGAGGGGAGGATCTTGGGTCAGGCAAGGGGCTGTGTCCTCTGCTCCCCACACTTCTCTCTTGAGTGGAAAAAATTGAGATCCCCCTAGTCTTCACTTGTCTGATTTCTTCTGGGATCTCAATGGCATTTCATGCCATTTACCTCTCCTCCCTGTTTACATATTGTTATAACCATCTTTCATGTGGTGAGTGAGCCAGAGATCCCTTCCCAGGAAGTGTCTTCCTGTTCCCCATTTACCTAGAAAGTTCTGTCTTTCCTGCTGTGGGTTTGAGTTGTGTTTTGGGGGTTTTTAAGTTTAGGAGGTTATCACTGAATTTAAGATGAACTTTTTTTACCTAAATAAATTGGTGTCCTGAAATTCAGAGATGTTAGCAACCTCTGAGGTCTGGAAGGTTATTGGTGGGATTATATATATGCTCACGTCTTATGCAAAACCTCACAAGACTGGCATCTTCATTACTTCTTTCAACCTTTTAAGGTTTTTTTTAAAGTTTGCTAAGTAAGATTGTTATTTTAGACAATGTGGTGAAGCAACCGTATAAACCAGCAGTGTTAGCAGCTGTGGATGAAAGCGAGATTACAAGTGCGAAACTTGTGACTGACCTTCTTCTGACCTCTCTGAGAACTGAGCAGCAAGTGTGCTGTAACTAGAAATGGCCTCTGATGTAACCACAATCAAATAGGCCTTTTTTTTCTTCTTTGTTAATACTATCAGGACAAAAATATTGAGATATCAATAGGATTTTGCTGCTGGAGGGGGAAGCAACAAATGTGGTAGTGACTTGTTATTAAAAGCAGTGAATTACTGGGGCCATTCAGTGGCAGGCCAGAGGAGTGTAACAGAGGATTTTGCTTATTGCAGCATTCACATGTCTCTGCAAGACTTAATGCATAAGCCATTATAAATGAGAATTAGAGGGACTGATGCTATCCCATTAAAGATACACATGCTTATTTTAAAAATAATAACATATTATACCCCACCTTAAATAGTGGGTGTTTGACTTATAGGGAAAATATTTCGCATGACAGTGAAATACAACAGCTTCCTCTGGAGGATTTAACTTGTAGGGTTTTAGAGATTTTTTACTTTAGAACCAGACAACAACAAAGCAGCATGTCGTTTATTAGATAGTTTTGGTTGGATATTTCATTCATGTTTTACTGAGATTTTGATAAAGCTGTAAAAAGCCAGTTGGGGCATAGAAGGAAGAGACCTCACAAACCTTTCAGGTTTTTTGTAGCAGATCACCCTGGCTCTCACTTCCCTGCCAAAAGGGATGGATGTTGATTTCTCTCCAACAGGCGACACATCACTAGACACATAAAAATGCAAAACACTCAGCTGTTCTTATCAAACTCAGTGCTGCTAGACAAACTGCATTGAAGGACCAGCTTATGCCAAGTATGTAAATCCAGACTGGGGAGCGCAGGAGGGAAGGCAGCATGTGCCAGTCAGATGCCTAAACCCTTTCCAACGTGCTCTATCCCTTCTGCAGCGATGCAGCAGGGCTGACACAGCTCATTTCTCCATAGAAGACTGTGTCTTTCCAATTCAGGGCTGATATCATTGAGAGCAGTGTGCCTCGTCTGCTAGACTTCTGCAGTGGTCCTAGTATGATCTTTGAAGTTCATCTGGTGTGGACAGGTCTGCTTCCAGGGAGCATTAACTTCTTATTTTCAAAGCATTCTGTTAAAAAAGTGCTAGGATTTCTGAAGATTGTCTCATGTGAGGCAAACTTACAGGGTCTGTCACAAAGCAACATGCAAAGTAATAGGCTGGCTACCATACAACACTTTGTAACAAACACAAGTTGGCTGACATGTAGTGCCTTGATTCTTTTGGCTCTTCCTTAGGAGGGTACAGGGTAGATGAAATATGAAGCAGGCAAGACTGGACATCCCTCATTTAAAAGGTGTGAGACAGTAGCCCATATAATTTGCCTTCCAGAAATAATTAGGTATGTGGGCCTATGACTTGCCAGTAGTTAGGTGGGATATGTTTGTATTCTTAAAACAGTTTTTGCAAGGTGATGAGCCTGCAAAGGTTTGTGAGATATGAATAATAAATAGGGGTTGTTCTGTTAAATGCTTGCTTCAGCCATTCCTGGAGAGTGATTTTAAAATGTTCCCTTGCTCCACTTATCTTGACTAAGTGGTTTACAGGAAGGATTATTTTAGCTGTAACACAGGAATGCTGACCAGTGGTACAATTTAATAATTCAAGTGAGGATTTAGTTCAGTTGCACAATGCTTTTGTGTCAGGGAAGATCACCAGTGAGGGTGTTTTAGAAAAAAAGGCATGTCTGTATGAAGGCATTTTTGTTACCTTGGTGGCATAGCTAATGCTCTGTGTATATTCCTGTGCAGGGCCAGGGGGCCAATCAGTAGGTAGAAATAGTGGCAGTATATGTCTGTGGTGGAAAAATCCACAAAACAAAAGTGAAAACTGTATCTGAATTTAATAGGAAACCCCGAAACTGCTTCAGGTGCCTCAGACTATGCTTTATGCACAACAAATGAAAACCGTACACTGCAGTTTGGAGAACAGGGGTCTGAAAGCACTTGCTTTTCACCTTCATCTTTGTGACCTCTTGGGTGCTGGAGAGGGGAAAGGGAAGCACTCTTTGCCTGTAATTGCTGTGAGCAGCATGTGTGAGAGGAGAGAAGGATAGATAAGGAAACAAATCTGTTCTGCATGGGGCAAGATGTCCAGGTGGCCACTCGGAGGCTGCATCAGCAGCAAGTTCCCTGGCACTGGTACACTGGAAAGCACATGTGTTTTGTTACTTTGACGCTATGGCTTTGAAGTTATGGTATTGTATATTCCTTATTATGAGAAACCCGACTAGTTACACTCTTTTTTTTCTTGACTGGAACATTTTAATGGAAGAGTTGAAGAAGAAAAAACAAGCGATGGTGGATGAATGGTGATTCAGAATAGGACGGTGCAGGAAGAAGCAATGCCATAATGTTGGTCCCAGTTAGGTTTCTCATATGAGGATACGCGTGTAATTCAGGCTGTGCTCAACTTTGAGGAAACTGAGTTGTATTGTGCTTCCAGTTATGTCCCCCTAAAACAGGAATATGCAGGCATAGGACCTTGGGTGAGGACTTAAGTCAGTTTGCCATTTGACCTGTATTTGGGGAATATTTTTAAATTAGCTGAGAACACAAATAAGCATTTGAATGGACCTCCTGTCCCTTCATTCCTTCTCAAGGGAAAATGCAGTATGGAGACAACACTGAAGGGATGGTATTTGAAGACAAAGATCCACATTGGAGAAAACTGACTTTTGGTATATGTCATATTTAAGAATTAAACGTGACTGACTTCTTTTGTTAATAATGAAATTTTGATTCAGATAGATCAAATTAGTAGGAACGACAGAGTCCTGGTGAAGATGTCCATGTACCCATCTAGTTTTTTCTGCCTAGCAGGACAGATACACCTGACCAGGCCAGCCATCCCTTCTCAGGAGTTCCAGGATTTTGCCTTTTTTTTTTTTTTTTTCCACTGTCCTGGATTAGAGTAGAAACAGCCATGAATATTTTCGAGAGGAAATGTAATTAGTTGGCATGGCTGCCCCCCTGCCCTGCTGCCTGCTGTAGCAGGTTGACAGAGTGCTTTACCCCAGGCGTAGTGTCTGGGTTGGGCTTTTTTTGTCTCCTTTTTTTTTTTTTTTGACTCATTTTGCTGTAAGTATAACTTTGTTTTGTTTGTTCCCCTCAAGACCATTTTAACTTCAATAACTTGGTAGCAGCTTGAATACAGAAAGACTTTGTTAAGAGATCCACACCCTCACACACACAGTCCACACACAGCCCAACGAATATACACCCAGCTATTTTTCTAAGCAGTAAACATTAGAGCAGTCTTTCACAAAAGAGCTTAACTTCCCAGTCCCGATGGTTCTTATGATACTATTTTAATTCAAGAAATGGTATACAATAAAAACCTTTGTGCTCCTATAAAGGGACAGAAAAGCATAATTTTAAGAAAAAACAAAACACTTGAACTAGCTCATCTTATAGGACAAGCTGCCTTTGAAGCAGTGAATTTTGTTTGCTTTGCTGTGTCCAAAGAGGTAAAGTAGGGCAAAGTTGTACAGTTCCAGAAATGGAATTCAGATCCCTTGTTTCTTAATTGTGTATCCTAAGCAAAAAACTTTGCCTTTTCTCCATGTCTGAAAAAATATATATTAAGGTACTTGAATATATTGTATTTTAAGGAAAATTGAAGTAGTGCTCAAAAGGCATTTAAGTGCTGGTAGTTGGGATGGATTCCACCTCTTTACTGTGTTTTCTGAGATTTTGACCTTAGTACATCATGATGACAAATTAAGCTGAGAAAACTGAAGTGTCAGTCTGGAAAAATTAAGATTCCCCAAAGGTATTTGTATTATCAGAAGCAAATGGTTAACAGGAAAATAAACAGCCTTGCAGCCCACCTGCCATCTTCAACAAAAAATTATTATCATCTTACTAATTAGCATTCTACAGATGCAAATGAAACACAAGGCCTAACACGGCATGAATGCCATCCAAAACCACCATACAGTTTGTTTTCTAATTTTGTCATTCCACAGCTCACACAAAGAGCAATTTTCTGTCTGGTGTCTAAGCAAAAGTAGAAGTCTTGTGTCCTGGACCCAGTTTTGTAAGTGACCCTTTGGTCCCACAGGGCACAGACATTTCCCTGAGTTTCTTTGTTATGTACTCCTCCTCATAGCTCTGTGGGATGCCTTTTCCTTTGCATTTAGTCCTCTGTGTGTTCACTTGGCATTTTGGGTTGCCAAGAGGCTTCTGTAGAAAGTGCACGGAGCTTGGATGGTGCACCTCCCTGACAAACCTCAAGGTCAGTGCAAGGACCCAAACTGAAGCACTCACTGCCTCCTGGACCAGGAGCTCTTCAGGTCAACAAGAGCATGGACTCTGTTTAGTCATTTATTGCTATTTTTAAAGTAACTATTTTAAAGCAATTACTCTTTATTAGTATTTCACTGTTACCAGGCATGGATTTAGAATTTAGCCAATGTTGTGGGGTTTGTGGATAATTCTTTGATATTTTACTTTTTTTTGTGTAATATGTAGTTGGTTGTAGTAAAAAGATACCAACCCACCACTTGATAACTTTCATCCAAGATTACATTAGAGCTAATTAAATCTGACATTGTCACAGCAGGATTGCACCACAAGTCATTCTGTGCCATGGAATGACAAGAAGAGTAATTTTATAGTGAGGGTGCTCATTATGAACAGCAGGATTGGAATACACAATTTTGCATAGAGATTGCAATTCCTTTATAAGAGTTAAGAGTCCCTCAGCCTGCTGTAATGTGTATTTTTTGCTTGCTATCTCAGTTCCACTGCTGACACCCATGAAGGTTGTAATGTGGTTTTGGATTTGGACTGGTGCTGCTGGGTACATTATGGTTCTTTTTTCCCTATTATCTTTATTTTATTTTCCTTCTTGCTGCTCAACCCCCACTTGGCTCTCAGCTCCCAATGGCTGGATTAAGAGTAAATCTTCAGCTTCCTGAATTTTGAAATCCTCCACCTTGTGATGAGCTCCAAACGTAACTGGGATGATTTTATGATACTGCGCCATTGCATAACCAAAGGCAATCGTTTCTGTTTTTAAAGACTGTGTATTTACACTGGTACTGGTAAAAGCCTCATGTCACTTACATTGGTGTGTCCCAGCTGGCTGTGTAAAGGCAAGCAGCAACAGTATTTTGTGAGCCTTGCATTTATTAGGGCTTCTTCAGTATCTGTTTTTTCTCCTGATGGTTTGGCTCTGATGACCAACTCATTATGAAAACTTTTCAGTAAGAAAGAAAAAGCAATTGTGGTTTCAGAGAGAAGTTATGTATTTGACTGGGATGCAATTTTAAAGCTCAGAAGCTCCTCAGAGAAGTGAGTCAAAAAAACAACTCTGTGAAACCTGGATTCAAGAATTTCCCCTTTGTTGGTCTAACTGTAAGTGTAAATAAAACTGTAAACATAATCAGGAGAGTAAGTTTTTGAGGGGAACCAAATACAAGCTATAGCTTTTGCTCCACTAAAGCACTATAAACCCAGGTTTGTTCTATGGAAATCAGGACAGAGAGTAGTTTTCAGAGTGACAAAACCAAGGTGTCCTGGAGCTATAAGCTAAACAGTTCTATGGAGGTGAGGGAAAAGCTGAGTCAGTGCCTTGGCATTCAAACTATACACAAAATAGTCCCATCTTATGTCTCTTGCTTGCCGGAGGGGGATCCAGAAGAGGAATGCCATGCTCTTACTCTGTTTGTTTTACAGTATTTACATGTCTGTCTTGTAAAGACATGCTTGTGTCTGGAGGGCTGGGCCAAGGCTATCCTTCGAGGGAGTACACAAACCTGAAGATGTCTCCCTTAAAAGGAGTAACACCACAAAACAAATTTGGTGGTGGCAGATAAAATTTTTCCAAGAGAGTCTAGTGCCAAGGCATAAAACCTGGATGCTGCCATTGACAGCAGTGATGTGCTGCAAGATGTGACCATTCCTTGCAAACCTCTCAGCTTTTAAACGTTTATTACAGCTTCAGAGTCAGTCTAAAGTCCTCTCTGCTATGTTACAGGTTGTTATTAGAGTTTCAAATCTAAAAAAAAGGTATCCAAGAGGGTCGCTGTTTTGTAAAACAGAAAATAGGGTAATCTTTGCTTTTGAATTATTCTTTTACTTACTATGTTGCCTGTAAGTTTCATGTGATGGTGTTTCAAATTGTATTTAAGAAAATAAAACAATTTCCCTCCACCCCCTCATTAGAGAAAATCATCTGCATAGTTTGATGACCTATTTTCTTTTATTCAGAACTTGTGAGAAATCCTGTCTTGCCTGAGTACTCAGAAAGGCTCTGAAAAAAAGTCTAGCTTTTTGAGATCATAGCTTTCTTTGTGTAAAGTCCTACTTAGTTTGTGGATTAGTCACCCAAGTAACCTAATCCATATACTAAAGTTCTCATATAATTGAGAAAATACTAAGTAGATGAGCTGATTTTTTTTTTTCTACTGCTCTTAATTTCTCACCTTGCATTTTTATTAAATGCAGTATCCAAAGTAGTGATTTAACCTTTTTGTGTATGTTTTTTAAATGTCCACATAACTTTAAACCTGATAGTGCCAACGACTACGACTCTCACATGTATTTGATTTTGAATGGTGGTCATTGGGAGTTTCTGCATGTAGTGCACAGCTTGAGAACTTTGTGAGCAGTCAAAGTTGATGCCTTCTATTAGTGTGTAATAGGACTGGGAAAATTTGCAACACACATAATGACATCACCAGGAATTTTTATTCTAATAGTTGTACAAAGCAGTTTACTCTGAACATGGAGGTATTTCAGAATGTGATCTAGAAGTCCTCTGCAGGACTGCAATTTCTCCTTGCTTTTTTAATCCTGTTAGTCTGAGGGCCAGAGCTGATAGCTGCCCTCCACATGTAAGCATAAGACTACAGTAACCTGAATTTTAAATATTGGCTTTTTTCTTAATCAAGAATAACAGAGTTGATTGGATACCATCCAGAGGAGCTGCTGGGTCGTTCGGCATATGAGTTCTACCATGCCTTGGACTCGGAGAGTATGACCAAGAGTCATCAGAACTGTAAGTCACGTTCTTATTTTTCTTCATAGTTTGAATGTAAAAAAATAACTTGTGGGCATCTCAATAAGTAGTAGAAAATACAAATGGACTTTGTGTGCAAATACTGTCCCTGAACAGTATTTACACTTTTCTAGAAAGCTTACAGGTGATCATACTTGTCTAGCTGAAATCTACTGCTGATCTTTCCAGAGGGACTGTTTTTTGCCATAATTAAAACTAAACTTGGATTAGTTTAGAGAGGAGAACCACTGTCTCTCTAAGGGATAATGCAAGTGTTCAGCTGAAAATTTGAAAAGCTGAGTTAGGCAGTCAGAAGTGCATTTGATGGCTAAGAGAATTGGGATTGTTCAGCCTGCAAAAGAGGAAGGTCTGGGGTGTTCTAATTGTGGCCTTGCAGTACTGGAAGGGAGCCTACAAGAAAGATGGAGAGGGACTTTTTACAAGAGCATGTAGGAAGACAGGACAAGGGGGAAGGGCTTCAAACTGAAAGAGAGTAGATTTAGATTAGATATTTGGAAGAAATTCTTTACTGTGAGGGTGGTGAGACGCTGGAACAGACTGATTAGAGAACTTGTGGCTGCTGCATCCCTGGAAGTGTTCGGGGGGGCTCTGAGCAACCTGGTCTAATGGAAAACCCCATGGCAGGGGGCTGGAACTAGTTGATCTGTAAGGCCCCTTCCAACCCAAGCTTTGCTTTGATTAATTATCCTTTTGGTGTGCCATTGGATTCAGCAGGAAGAGCAGTTATAAAGGAAAATAGGAACAGCTTATTGCAGTGTATTTTTGAATGTCTATCTTTTGCTACCAAATAGTGACTATCTTCCCCATCCAAAACAGATGTGCAAGGAAACTTTTTAGAGGGATATCCATTATGCAAATAATACCTACTTCCAGGAACAGTATCTTCTTGTTATTCTTATGCCTATGTGAACTGCCATTGTAAAGTACCAGAATTACTCTGGGAGCAGAGATCAGATTCAAGATCTGTTCCCTCTCTTCAGTAGGCCACACAGTTGCACTTCCCCTCTCTATCACATAAGGTGTCTTAATATTACTGGATTTAAATCTTCAGTCTGTCCACTTGGTGCTTTGGCTGGAGACAGCGTGGTGCACTAATGTACAAATAACATTTCCTTGGCTGTTACGGCCCTGACCCAACATATTGGAGACTTCTCAGCAACACATCACTAAAACCCCTGCTGCTGATCTTTTTATAGAAACAAAGCAAAGCTGCTAGACTGCAATCTGCAAGCTCAAACCCAACCCTCTCTCATGCACACACCTTGTAGTTGCTATGAGAAAGGTCTCTGTCCTCAGGAAAAAGCCCATGACTTAGGTTATGTCTATAGGGAATTGCCCACCAAATAGACTTACAGAAAGTATTTCTGTACTTCCCAGAGGAAAGGAGCAGCAAAGAATAGCTGTCTGACCATAACGGGAAAAGGGAATATGTGTTAGCTCCAATGGCAAAGATTCAGGGCAGTTTTAAGTTGAAATGTTTCTTGAAAGAACGTTTGGCAGTGATAGAAGTTGTGTGCTGTAAAAGTGTTGATGAATCATCCTGTTTTCAGAGCTGCTTAAAAGAAAAAATAAATCAAGCCATACTTAGTGAGACTTATCTGGGAATGTTTTGGGTTTTTTCTTATGTAATATTTTACTGTTTTTAACAGTGAAAAGGAATTAGTGATAATATAGATAGGACATTCATATCCTATGCTGGGCTATCAAGAGTCATCCTATGAAGTCAGGGGGTGTGCTACACTGGTGCTTTTGAACTGTTGAGTTGCATTTCTAAGAATGGGACAACACCACAGAGGGGAAAAAAATGGGAGCTGGCAATCCCAATGGTAACAGGAGAGGGAGAGTGAGTCCATGTTGGTTACCTCTATCTAATTAATGAAATAGGAGCACTGAGCTGGGACGTGCCCATGTAAAAGTCTCTGGAGAGTTTCTAGTACCAACCATGACCAGGCACTGATTGAGGTTGCTCCTCACTAAGGCAAGTCAATTAACCTCATGTAGTGCAGAGTGTATGTCTAGATACTATTTGTGCCTACTGGAAAGGGCCACATCCTACAGACTTTTGCTGTAGGGCATGAGGATTGATCAAGTAGCAGAATGAAGGCAAGAGTAATCGTTAGAGGGGTGTTAAATCAGCAGAAGTCCTCAAGGCACTGTGCACTGCACAGGTTATAAATGCTCTAACATCAGACTGTTCCACAGTCTGATAGCACAGGATCAGGATGGATTATCTTTTTACTGTTAAAAGCACAGGATCAAAGTCTGTGCTGTAATAAATGCTGTTGCCCACAACACAATCATTAGTTTACATCACTAGCAAATTTGGCCTGTTTAGTTTTTCTAAGATACATACTTCTCATGTCTTGTGGGACCATCAGGCTTCTTACCAACTCAGAGAACAACCAAAAAGACAAAGTGGCAGCAGGCTGTGACTTGAGAAAACACACAGAGGCCTCCAATTAGGAAATGTCTAGGTTTCATTATGTGTGTCATTGAGGTGTTGTCTAACGCACAGGGTAACCAAGCAGGTATACACCTTACTTGTTCTTTCAAGCATGTAGCTATACAGAACTTAGTTTTCCTGGCCATGTCCTTTTATACATGGAAATACCCACCTCAAAATTCACGTTCGGCACACTTGCATTTATTAAACAGCAATTTTTATTAGAAATAAACCAGTCATCAATTCTGACAGTGCCAACCGCTTAGTGTTGTAAAGATGCATAGGAAATAGAGGAAGGAGACTGAAGCTTGAAAAGAAAAACCTCAAATGAGTCTCTTGCATAGAAGCAGAACTTCCCTTTCCTTCTGTCTCATTTAATGATAAATCATGGTTGTTGCAGCTTTGCTGTACTGCAGGGTTAGTTTTTTTTTTCTTGAGGTGAAATAACAATCTCATGTTCAAGCAAGCCACAACAGTGTTTGTGTTCATGGCTGGAAGTATAGTTGCATATAGAATACGAAAGTCTTAATTAGTCACTGTGGAGTGGAAGACTGGAGTGCATTTGGCAGCATTTAGCAAACCCAGTTTTTCATGTTACACAAGCAAGATGGAAATTTCTGTCTTGTTACAGAAATCTACACAACAGATTGACTGTAGAAATGAATTTTCCAATTCAGCAATTAATAATCTGTAGTTGTTTCCACTAAGAACTGGTCTTATTGCCATTAAAGCTGACAGGAATTTTGCTACTGACCTCAGTCGGGGGCTTAGTGTCACCACCTGCCACTTGGTAGTACATAGCAAAAGCTGAACAAGCCTTCCAAGTAAATCATGTTTTTGTATTCTATTAAATTCATCCCTACCTTCCCTCTCTCTTGACACAAAAATAAGGAATATAATTGGAGCCTATTTGATTGAGATGCTACTAGTTCTGTAAAGATACAGGTAATATATACTTTATAAAAAAAAAAAAATAAAAAAAAGAGATAAGTGCGAAGTTTACTCTGAAGGCAAAAACCTTAAATGTAGCATTGATAACAAAGTCAGCAGTTACAAGTGTATTAGTAATTTATGAGATTACCCTGTGAAGGGATTCTGCTGTACTTTATTATATCAGAACATGACATGCTTTGAATAATAATAATAAAAAAGATTAAAGCAGTAAAAAGCTTCTTTGTAATATAACAGGCGCCTACGCTGTGACTCTTATTGATGAGCTGATGATTAGGAAGCAGTGTAATTATGTTTCACAAGCAGAGCAGAACAGTCCAGTCACTAAAACGCTTTGAAATGAAAGCCTTTTGATTTTGTTCCACCAGAAGTATTTAATCAATAAAAGTAATGTTCTACTTTGTCTAAATAAATTAAATGAAGGATGATTAAATACTCCTAGGAAGAAAACAAACAAATCTCAGAAATAGAAGGATAAACACAGCAACAATTATCTACAAAACAGTTGTTGCATTTCATAGGCCTGGATTTGTGCATTTGTTATGGTGGTGATGTAGGAGAGACTGACAATAAATAGCTTCTGTAGCGGCCACATTCACAAGGAATTTTTTCTGTACAAAGACCATGGAATCAATTTTCCAGTCCTATTGAGTGAAATTGCATTATTTTTAGGGCATTAGTTTGATGGCATCCTGGTTTGGGGCATAAAAGCTGTTTGGAAGGAAAGGTTGCCAGTGTGTGGTCAAATGTTTGGTTCAGCCAGTTCCCACTTCTGCTGCTACTCAGTGCAACTATGCTAACAAATGCAAGTTCTTATTAGTACAAGTACTGCTTGTGTACTCCAGCCCTAATTTTATTACCATCAATTGACAATATTTTTCCTGAACTGACAACTTTGAATTACAACGGGCAGGACATCATAAAACTTTACATCTCAGAAGTCCAAAGCTCCACACTGAAAACTTATTCTCTGCAAGTATTGCAAAAAATTGGGGGGAGAGGGCAGCAGGACTGCAGAATTTGCCCTTCAAACATCTAGATGAAGCTTTAAACCTGAGTTCTACTACAGTCAGTTTATTGCTTGAGAAACACAGGACAGTTCAAAAAACCTTTTTGATTTATATAAATATAATTTGATTTGGTCATACTGGTCTTGATTCCTTCCAGGCTGCTAATTGCAAGCCATTCCAGAAGAACAGCACAGTTCAAGCAGAGGGAGAAATACAGTAGCTTGGCAATGTTTTTCTAGACAAAACAACCCCATTTACTATTCTTAATTTTGATACTTTCATATGAGTGGTATTGCTACTTCAGCCTCTTAAGATCAATGCTGTGCTAGTGACATCTTAATTTTATTTATGGTTCAGATATCTCCAGCTTCTAACTCTAAGGGATAAAAAGAGAAACCATGAGATTTTTTTTTCTTTCCTTTTTTTTTTTTAATTCTTAGTGAGTATAGCTTTTAAATAATCTGACTCTTGTATTTCTCAATCACCTAAATAAGGAAACTATAAATAGTTTTTCCTAAATAAGTTCACTTTTCAACAGATCAACTTGGGAGCCCAAACCAAGGCACTTCTAGAACAGGGTCTCTCAAGAAACATTCAGTCAGCAGGCATTTTCAATCTCAAATGAACATCCACCTTTTATATTTAAAATGACTGAATTTTCCCAAAGTTAAGCATCCCTGGTAACAAATGTCTTAGTGCAGTTCTGCATAATGAAAACTCAGAAGTGGGTTTATTTAAAACAAGCATTGCATGTTGTGTGTTCTTGTCCTGCTGCATTATTTATATCTCTGCCCCCTTTTCTCAGTGTGTACAAAAGGTCAAGTAGTGACAGGCCAGTACCGTATGCTTGCCAAGCATGGTGGATACGTATGGCTGGAGACCCAAGGAACGGTGATTTACAACACGCGAAACCTGCAGCCGCAGTGTATCGTCTGCGTCAACTATGTGCTGAGGTAAGTTGTACGGGACAGAAAAAAACACGTGTGGATTCATGTGCTGGAAGAAATGCAATGTTTGGAGGAACTTTTGAAGGGTCTATTTATTTAGTGTTGTTATTCTGAAATCAGTTTAGTCATGTTTGTTCAGTCTTGTTTACTGATCTTAGACATCGATGAAAAATGTGGCATGCCTGTTCCCATACACCCTGTTGAAATTCACCACAGCCTTCTGCAGAATGGCTGCTGTGCTGGTACAGGAGTATAAAGTTTGCACCAAAGATTTTATTGTGTAACACAACTGCTAATGTGTTTTGTTTTTCTAATGCTGTGACCAAGAGATAAAATTAAGTAGCAGTTGTATCATATGTTGCTAAGAGAAGCTGTTTACCATCTCAAAAATCAGGGCAAATCAAGAGTTTTGCCTTCATTTGGCAAAACTCAGGTTTTTTTGGACCTGCTTGAGGCCAAAATAGGAAATACTTATTTGAGTTATAGTCTGGGTCATTATAGCCTCGACTACATCCCTTTAAAAAGCAGGGCAACAAAGCCCTGAGTATTCCCACAGAAGTCCTGACCACACTCTCTGCGTCATCTGAGATGGTGGTGCTCAGCAACGCTGGAACCATGCCTCGCCTGTCGAGAGCCTGGCATGCAACTCAGAGGCCAAAATGCTCATAGAGCCCCGGCTTTAGAGAGTCTGTCCTGCCTACATTGCCCACATCTTTTATTTGTAGAGTACAAAATGCCTAAAACCTATTTTCTTTTTAGTGAAATTGAGAAGAACGATGTTGTGTTCTCCATGGACCAAACAGAATCTCTCTTCAAGCCTCACCTGCTGACGATGAGCACTGCCTACGACAGTGGCATTCCTGGGACAGAGAAGAGTGACTTCTTGTTTACTAAGTTAAAAGAAGAACCAGAAGAACTTGCTCAGCTGGCACCAACACCTGGCGATGCCATTATTTCCTTGGATTTTGGTTAGTATTTGTATAAATTATTTTTGTGCAACAAAGAATCACATGTGAGCCTACATTTAGAAACTTAATAGACAAGGTCTGTTTGCTGTGTGTATAAATTGGGGTAATGGCTAAAAGAGCCCACGTGCTCACACCAGTGGAAAATTTCTGTGAATGAGAGCAGAATCAGGCTTTCTTGCTGACTGAACAACATGCATTAAGTCTATGCCAACTTATTGTCATGGCAACTAGGAGCAGTGTTTAATTTTAATGAATAGCTGCAGTTATATCATAACAGTGCACAAGCTAAAAGCATTCATTAATATTGTTAAAACTCCATCCAGGGACACAGAAGTTTGAGGAAGCCCCTGCCTTCACCAATGCTGTTTTGACACCAAACAAAGCATGGCCAGTGGAAGTGAAAAGCCACCCTGCTCAAGGTGAAACACTGACAATACCGTCCTTTACAATGCCTCAGATTGCACCTGGCAGCAGCACTCCCAGTGCAAGCAGCAACAGCAGCTGTTCCACGGTAAGAAAAGCTTAAAAAAAATAGGTGTGTTATGTTTTTTATGCAAGTCCCATCTCTATATGTAGACAACATTTTCATGTTAGCGGTCCTGTCTCATTGCTTACTAGCAAGGTCTAATGTATCTATATCTTTCCTGTACTGCACATACCTTAAGGATCAACGGACATCAAACAGGATTTATATCCCGCCTTTACATTGCAGTCCTCATTGTTTCCCAGTTGTCCCTCAGTAATTACTGTTACCTATAAACCAACTAATAGAAGAACATGTTACCACTTTTCAGGGAGTTAGGCTTAAATAAAAAGCCAATGTAAAATTGTGGGGTCACTGGGAGCATTGCCCCAGACCAATCCTCTTTGTGTTTGTTAACTAGAAACTGTAGTCTTTAGGAAACTTACACCCAACTCAGGCTTTTGAGAGCAGCTCCATGGAGGTCCCCACTGAAAGAGTGAATGTGCTTTCAGGGCACTGCCCCCAAGAGCTGGAGCCACTCTCAGATAGCCTTTACAGGAAGGCATCCAATCTTAAGAAAAGCATGGAGATACTGCTAAGCATTTTTCATCTTTGCAGAAGTATTTAATAGTGTATATTTCTTGTTCCAGGTCTAAGTTGCCAAAAAACCATTTAAACTAGGATGACAACTAGGTTCCTGTATTTGGTGCCTGTGTTTTTTATTGACAATCTTGCGTTGGAGATAGAAGTGGACAGTTTTGAGTCCTGACAACGCTAAATACATATTCGGCCATTTGCTTTTCATAGCAAAGATCTGTTACTGAACAACATGGTATAAATAATGTGATGCTAAGCCAATACTGTGGTTGTCTTGCTGCTTACAACAAATTGTTATTTTTGTGCAGCCCAGCAGCCCAGGCGATTATTACAGTTCCGTGGATGAAGATCTGAAGATTGAGGTGATTGAAAAACTTTTTGCCATGGACACAGAATCAAAAAGTCAGTGCACCTCCCAGGTAAGAAACTATGTCTTCCAAAAACCACCAAGATCAGTCCCCTGCTAGTATGCAGCAGAGATGCATATATTCTGATGCAACATGCAAACTGCATTTGTATATACACACCAAATCTTTGATGCACAACACTAACAAAGCAATGCACTTTAAAAAAACATGTCCAGTTTCTGTCCCTAACTCTCTGAAGCATGAGGTTTAGAGTGTCACTGTGATCGCGCTGCTAATAAGAAAGAAGCACCAGAGAGCTTTCAGAATTTGGAGGCTTCTGTAGATTGGATATGTAATATAAGAAGCAGCAATTATGTTTTTTAGTCCAGCCTAATGACTAATGAGTAAACACCCTTTCTAGAACAAAAAATAAATAAACTAATTCTTGCAAAAAAAACAAATGAGAGAGGAATGCCTCTCATAGCACATATCTCCTTTAACTATAAAATGAAAACTCATTTTGGATAGATTCTTCTTGTTTTACCTCTTGGAGGCTTACAGAGAGATTTGACAACTACTTGCACATAAAGTAACACACAGTCTCCCATCTCCTGCATTCTAATCAGGGTGTAAGTATAGAAATTGTTTCTGTAAATAAATAAATAAATCCACTATTATAACATTACATCAAGTGAGCTAGTGAATAAAAGGTGTGGCCCTGATTCAGCTTATGTTACTTTAGATACTTAATTGAAATGCTTTTGTTAAGAGCTTATGCTTCTTTATAGTCAAGAGAAAGGAACAGGCATTGCTAACTGTTAATACAGACCTTACACTCATCTCCATCTGTTAATCCTACAGAAAGTTCAGGGTGACTGGGGCCTAAATTTGCCAATACAATTTTCAGACTCATGCTATAGTCCATGTTCTGAAGAAATTTCATCTAAGTCTGGACACAGAAACAGCAATGAAAGCAAAACAAAGAGTGGACAGATAGGAGGCAAGCATGGATCAGGATCAAACTCAGTGCAAGAATGGACATGTGCAAACTTCAGTATTGTCAGATTCAGAATCTCCTTGTTCAGTTCTGTCCCACCACATCAGCAGCTTCGCTGGGAAAATTGAGTGTTAGAAAAGTGCCACAGGGGTGTTATGAGCTGACTGGTGGCCCAGTGTTGCTTATCGTCTCTGTTCAGCTCTAGTCAAATGCCAAGAGAAATGGATCTGGGTATGACTAGTCCTCCAAGGGGAAAAAAGAATACCAATTTAAGTGTGATAGTGTCCTTCCACCTAATTTTTTTCTTTATGAACATACTTTATCTTTGCACAGACTGACTTCAATGAACTGGACCTTGAAACTTTGGCTCCTTACATTCCTATGGATGGAGAAGATTTCCAGCTCAGCCCAATCTGCCAAGAAGAACGTCCTCTCTCTGACAGTGCACAAAATACCCAGCAGAGTCTAAGTAGCATGAGTACCATCTTCCAACCCCTTGCTTCTACTTCACAGAATCAGTTCCTCCCAGAGAAATATTGCCCACAGCTATCAAATGAAAAAATCAACCCTGGTGGTCATGGGTCCCTGTCATCGGTGTTCTTCAACAATATGAGTAGGTCATCACTGCCACCATACCATGACCAAGCCAGCACGCCCCTGTCTTCGATGGGAGGAAGACCAAACACCCAGTGGCCACCTGATCCCCCATTAGAATATGTTCCTGCTAAATGGAGACTCATAGATAAATACTCAGGATCCCTATCAAATTCCCCCTCAGGGCCACCAGTACATTCCCCGAGGGTGCCCATATATAAGAAAAGGTAAGTGCTTTTGTGGGATAACTATGTATTTTACTCAGAAAATATTTTTGGGGATGAAAAGGGTCGTAATCTTGAAAAATTCTTTTTTTTTAATTCAGCTGAAACAATTTGTTGTGATAGGCATCAGACTGTACCTCTGGGGAAATTAATGTGGTGCTCTCCCAGTGGCAGTGAGTCTGGTAGAAGCAGAAGTGGGCAAACTTTTCATTGCCTGTAAGGATATGTGAATGGATTTCCTGCTGATCAGGTTAAAATTACACCATTAATTTTGCAAAGTGTGTTTGACTTTATGCAATTTAAGAACAGTACTGAAAAGACTTACTGGTCCAGTGGTAAGCATGGGACCTGTGTGTACTTTCTCACCTTGCATGTATTTTCTTCACAACAGAAAAGGAGAAAGAGGGAGTCATTGTTACTGTTGGCATACGTAAATACTACAGCTAAGATTTAAAATTACAGACTCTTTTTCTACAACCTTCCTCACCTTATTTGCTTTTTTACACATGTGAACAATATTTAATGAGATGTAGATCAGAGGCTATGGTCCTTGGGGTTGCCTTTCATAGACAGAATTTACTCTGCAGCTCTTGGGTCCTCAGTGTTGGTCACACTGAAATGTTCAGAAAGTACATAAAATAGCAATGGTCATTTCAAAACCTGAAGCTGTGCAGTTTGCTTTTTGGGATTTCTTGTTGGCAGAAATACATATCTGAATATGCACCTGGAAAGAGAGGGTTTGTCCCCAGTTAGCAACCTGTGTGTTCATATTTGGCATGCAAAGCAAGGGGACAGGCATGGCTCTCAAATCCTATTCTTAAAAATTGCAAGACTTCCTTTTCCACAGCATTTTTATGTCTGCTCTAGATCCCTAGAGGCTGTTTATGCTAGACTTTCATTTGTCTTTGATCCCAAATGTCAGAAGTTTCCAAAGATTGTGGGATGGCAAATAAAAGGAAATAAAAACATTTGATGTTTGAGATCTGTCCACTGCCAAGTCTCAAAGACACCTTAAATGTCTTTAAATGAAAGAAGAATCTGTATAAATGAACCAGATGATTTAGATTTGCCTCCCTGTGCACTCACAGATATCCGCTCTTCACAGGGCCCTGGACGCTTTTGGACAACGAGGCATAGATATAAACCCAGCAAGAATTGCTCTGTCCAACAGTTTGAAACTGAAGCGACAACTGGATTATGAAGAACAAGCATTGCAACAGCTGAGTGGGGTAATCATAAGAAATGCATCCCCTTCACAGCTTTGGATGCCTCACGGTCATTGGTGTAATTGTTTGTTTTGCTTTCCTTCACATTCTAGGGAGATCCATCTGTCATTAACCCATCTCATCTAATGTGGAAGAGAATGAAATTTCTCAAAGGGGAAAACTGTTCCTTGGTTACAGAAAAGAAGTCTCTCAGCACAAGTATTCTTACTGGTAAGACAAAAGAAAGTGGGTTTGAAATGTTATATTTTGAAACAGTTTTAATATAGGTTGAACAGAAACAAAAGCTCTTTCAAAGGAAGTGTAAATAAGCTCTGTAAATATTAGACTAAGCTAAAATTAAAGACCAGGATGTATTGCTAAGGGCTGAACAATTTAAGGTACATTTGATAAATACCAGGTACCTGGTTTCATGTATGTTCATACTACTCTTGCTTGGAGGTAGCAGAAATCAGCTTAATGGAACTGGGTTACCTCCTGCTGATCTGAGGTGCCAATATCTCACAGCTAGAACAGATAGTGTTTCTCTACAACATTGTCTTTCCTTACACAAGCATATCTTGTGTGCAATACTACTGCTAGAGCTCAGGCTGTTTCTGGACTTCCTTTGTGACGAGACACAGATTTGCTTACACTGTGACACCATCACATCGAGGATCATTTTGCTTTCAATTGGTATCATCTACTATAATTATTACAATGGCTTCATTTAACTATTTTTTTTTCCCCACTACTATTTAAATACCAGATGAATTTGTCTGTAACTCAAGAGGTCTGAGCCAACCAATGAATCAACTGCAGCAGCAGCAGCACCAACTCACCTGTGGCAGTCCGGGTGAGAATTTGAAAGCAGGAGCATTTCCCCCTCCATTTTACAGTTCCCATTGTCAGGACTACAGTGTCCAGCCAGCTCATAAAGCATCAGGTAAGAGCTGTCAAATACAGAAATCTGGAAGTGTTGGTATTTATAGTTTCAGTACTGATTCTATGAAAAGAAAATGTAGAACAAAATATGGAGGAGGATGATAAATTAAGATCTGACTATGTATTGCTTCAGAGCATGAAAAATTAGTTCTGTGGTTTAGTGTGAAACTTTAACGTTAACATTTGTTATATATAAGGAAAAATATTTTCACCTTTCATTTCAATTAATACCTTTTTACTTTGGAGGTCCTGTCATCCTCCATCCTTACTCTTGTCTTATGATAGAATTGATTGCCTTGTACTAAACAACTTCACTGTAGCATTAATATGGAAGGTTTGTAGGTTAGAATCTAACCTACAATGTGCCTTCTAAAAGTTGAAATAAATAAAAAGGATGTGTATGTATTCCTTTTAATACATCAGGGGAGTGGGTGCCAGTTTAGAAACTGTTGTTTCCTACAGTTTTCCTCATGTGCACCAATATAATTATTCTCAGAACAACCTAAGTTTGGGGTTGGAGATGAAAAACTGCACTTGTGTGTGTGAGATGTGCTTGCAGCAGTTGAAAGTGGAGCAGTGCATGGGTTTGTTCTGGCATATTGGCATAAACACAAAATAAAATTATTACTGGTATAAGCAGAAGAGGAGGGGATAGAACAAGTGTTCTTTCTGGTCTCAGCACCATGACTGAGTTCACTAATCTGTTCCAGGTATGACCAGTCGTCTGCTGGGGCCCTCCTTTGAACCCTACTTGTTGCCGGAGTTGACAAGATATGACTGTGAGGTGAACGTCCCTGTTTTGGGCAGCTCCACACTTCTGCAGGGCAGTGAACTGCTCAGAGCACTGGACCAGGCAACCTGAGCGATCTTGCAATATTCCGTGGCCTATACTGTTCAAAACAGCTTCAGTTTTTAAATATATTTTTGCAAGTAGACAATTTCTAATACCAGTACACTTTTACAGGATTTTACTTAGATATTGAACCTGTCCACATTACCAAATAGTGGCCTTTTGAAGTTACTCACTTTATTATTCATATTAAAGAAATACATCTACTGTATTTTCTCTATTGCAATTAAAGTGGTGTTTAGAGAGTTTGATTACCCTCCCCTTTTCTCATTACCTGTAATTTATATTCTTAATTTTTTTTTCAAATTTCATGCTAATAAAAAGCTGTGGTATAAATGCCTCCTCATGTGATACTTTGGCTGCAGTACTGCAAAGATTTGTTTTTATTGCCAAAGATGAACGAAACAGATTTGATCTCCAACCACAGTTTTTTGTTGATCTGCCAAATTTAAATCCTTTTGTCTTTTTATTTTCCAGCATTTATTTTATTGTAACTTTAATAACTTTTGGAAAAGCATACTAAGGAAAAATCCCAACCTTCTGCCTCCCACCCCTTCCCTTCATTTTTATACATTTTGTTGGAAGAAATGTGAATGGTGAAATGCAATGTTTGTGGGTATCTGTGAAAGTTGCACATTGTAAGCTTTTTTCCTCAGAAGTAAGCCACATTCTCAGCTGCCTTAGCCTGGCTTAGCTCTACAGCCAAGGGAGTGCTACAGCTTTGCCCCGGTGGAGGATTTAGACCTGTGTTTGCGTTTGTGTTGAAGTTTCTTATTTTGTTCTCTGGTTTTGCCTTTATTTTTTAAACAAAACAGATTTTTTTTAAATTATTATTTCTCTCTGGGTCAGTTGTTAATCACCTCTTGGTACTTCTGCTGTATCTACAACACAACAACTTCAAGAGCTATTTCTGCTAGAAACTATTTGGTATGATGTTGCTGATATTTCAGGAATTGGAGCAGCGGCCAGTACTAACACCTCTGATTAATGTTACCCTTTTCCATTTTATACACTAACTAGCAATATAATTGCAATATTGAATCATTAAAAGTAAAAGTAGTATTTCCCAGTGTATTAGGCTAACTCAGTTATAAGTAGACAGAAAGAAGGATTTTATAGTGAGATGAATAGCCAGCAGGGAGGTCTCTTATTTTCACTTGCCTTAGATTTATCAGTAGCTAAAAAGTCATTAAAAGGCAGCCAGACATTTTCAGAGCTCCTTTCCAACTATCATTAATTGTTATGCACATATTTGAAAAATAAGGCTTTGAATGTTTTCAAAGGCAAAGGGATTTGGAAGTTTAAATTACAACATATCTAAACAGCAAAAACATTACAGTAATAGGCAGGTAAGCAGTTCTGACTATTAAATGCATACAGACCCAGATCTGTGCTGGGATATATCATCTTGTTTCCTCCACTGGTATAAATCACTGTAGCTTCATTGAAGAAAACAGAACAGTGGCAATGTACTAAAAGTAAAAATCTGGCCCAGAAACTTAGAACAAAAGTATATTTTTTGAGACTTCTGATTCTGCTGAAGCCAGGTGTATAAAATTGCTTTATATCATGCACTGACACTTGCAGAGGGAGAAAGAGACAGCCTTGGGTTCACAGAGCACTTCAAAGTTCACTGTGTTAAGCGAGTCTTAACCACACCATTAGAAAAGCTGAAGACCTTTTGTTATTGGTACATGATGTAAAAAAATATAGTCCCTATCACAGGCAATCTTTCAAGAGTTGATTACCAAAATAATCTACTCCTACAGTGAAGTTATTACTGTGTGGAAAAAATACATTGTAAGCATCAACATCTGACAAAAATTGGCAAGGCAGAATTTGAAAAATTTGCAGTGGCACAGACTTAAGGCTTCAAGGATTAAAGACACTTGAATTCCGCTCTTCTGTTTCTTATTTGCATAGTTTCAGCATTAAAAATGTTATACCCTAACAGTTTACTAAAACACTCTGAAAAAAATATTCCATGTCTTAATATTAATCATACTTTTTATCATAATTATTTCATAATCTATATTGCTGAATTCTTATTGACAATATTATAACTGTATGGGAACTTTAACTTGATAAGGAAATGTATTTTGACACTGATACCTTATTAAAGTATACTGATCCTAAATTCTTTGTGACTCATTTGCTATGAATTTGTTATTTGTTGTATCATTGTAAAGCAAAAGTATTTATTAAATTATTTATAGAAAATAAAGGTTTGCATTGATCTTTGAAGAATGAAAGAACAATCAAATGTTACCCATGTCTGAGAGCTGGGAAGTAGCCTGCCAAAGGTCCATACTGTCAACTGCTCTGTACAGTTTAGCAGTCTTTCTTCAAATGAAAAATTAATGCCCTGCAGACCACTGTCCTCCTGAAACATGTCCTATGGTTCTGAGTGCTGCTTCCATTTAAAGCTCTGTGTTTCTGTCCAAGGAGCTGAGGGTCCTGCCCTAAAAAAAACAAAACAAACAAAAAAACAGAGGGACAATTAAATCAAAAAAATGACAGACAGTTCAGAGGCTGAATTGCCCAAGTTCCCCACTTCAGTTTTGGTGAAGTAACAGAAGCCATCATCTTCTAGCATCCAAGCCTTCACTTCACCCACACAGTCCTTTACACCAATGCTGCTGTTAAACAAGTCAATCCTTTTCCATATAGGAAATGCCAGTTTTGCCTGTGTAATTACGCTGATCCCATTGCAGAACAGACACGTAGAGAAATTAATTTCCAAACATGCCCTTAAACTTCTCGCTGGGCTGTGTGGAAGCTGTTAGTGCTTGACCCTTCTGATAACTGCCTTTGAAACATGCAGTGCCCACGAAGGCACCGTCATGCTTCTCAGACAGCAGCAAATCTTCTAAGAACCTGTGAAAGTGGGCTATCATCGCCTCCTTTGCTAGACTGGACACTCAGCAGTGGTAGAAAGTAAATCCTTCTAAATCTGTTGTAATTAACAATAACCATACAACACCCAGCAGTGAAGAGCACCAGCGGTGTGACTGTAACTCCCCCTTTTTAAGGATCTCCTGGGCACTTGGACAAAGATTAACTCAGTATGTCAGATCATAATCCAAGTGAGGATTAAAAAAAAAAAAAAAAGTGCACCAAACTATCTCTTAATAGAGATGAACCTGTCAGATCAATGTCTAGGTTGCAATCACTAACTGCTAATACAAAATGGTGCTCTCAGGCATTATTATTTGGGGTGTCCAAACATAGCTCATTGCTAGCACTCTCATTCTGAAGAAATTCTGGAATTCAACATTCCTATGTTCAAAGAGCTGAAGGAACACAGTAGTAGTCCCTTGAGCTGCTTTCTCTCTCTCTCTCCTTTGTACTGCAGCTAAACACTTCTCATGTCAGCAAGTTTTAGTGGGTTTTCTCTTACATATATGGACATCCTGGACAGCTAAACTCTGACATTACAATTTACATACCCCAAAGACACAAATCCTGGCCGGAAACAGGATGCAAACTATGTACTAATATCTCAGTTTTGTTCTGCTGAACAGGGATTTATTATGGCTTTTTAATTTTTTCTTTCTTTCCAGTTGGCTAGCACAAGTGCTTAAAATTCAGTGTACATCATCGTTCCCTGACTAAAAGCACCGCTTTCTGGCATCAGATCTTGTATCTCTAACAGCATAGCACCGCTCCCAACAATGTTGTTCAACACTCATTACATTCTGCTGAAAAACTGGCCTGTTCCTCCAAGCTCTCATGACTTGGGCTGGTCTCTGTCTCTGGCTGATTATCAAGCTTATCATCTTCTTAAAATGATCAAGGAAATAATTTTTTTAGAACAAAGATTTCACTCAGGTAGGATTCATGATGTTTATCAAACAAATGCTTATGACAAAATACAATGGGAAATTCTCAACTTGTGATTACTAATAAAAATACAAAAAAGTCCACAGAATCATACTGAGATCTGTGGACACCAGGTGATTCATCACACTCACCTGCAGCAGTAGACAAAGCACAGGAAAACTAACAACTGCTCCAGTACTACATGGTGTAGATTTCATCTGTTACTTCCCCCTAAGCACCTTTATAAAGCTTTCATAGACGCCACACACACACATATATATATATATATATATTTAAGAGCTACAGTGGAGATTTAGAAAGATTCATCTAAATAAAAAACTTTTTTTTTTTTCCTTCCAACTCCTAATTATAGGCTTCCCAACAGAGAAAGAAATATTTTCTAAGAAAAAACCAAGTCTTTAACAATATTTCCGTAGGACAAGAAGGTCTGTCACACATCCCTGTCCTGCTCCCTTAGCACAAGCCAACAAACAGCACGAAGGCTGCCTTTTGGTTATCTGGGGCTGTGTCTGAGTCCACCCATGCCCACAGGGGAGGCAGGCATGGATCCCAGGCTTAGTTCACTGACGCTTTCCTTAGTTAACTGAGGAGACAAAAGCGCCATAGGAAGGCCCCAGTAATTGGGACATCCCCCAGTTTTGGTGTTCACATTAAAAATGCCTTCAAATAAAAAGAAAAAAATAAAATCGAGAAAAACTTTAGCTACTCAGACATTTTTTTTTTTTTTAAGTCTGAAAGTCAGCCTTTAGTTTTGGCAGCTTGTGATCTGTTGCAGGTCTCAAGTGGAACATTTTCCTTGAATTCCTAAATTCCTGTAATCAAAGGAGTTACTTAATTCTCTTCAGTCATGCCTCCCAGTTAGTAACGTGGTTAAGATGCCTCATTAGGGAACAGCAGCACTTGCATGAGCTTGGCTTACAAAAACTACCTGCAAGCCAACCAGCACCAACCTTTGACACCAGATGGTAATAGGCAGCTGGAGGCAGCAGCAGCTGCATCACCCCTTGTACACTAATCTGCTGTGGAAATTGCTGCACATTAAAATGCACTTGGGTTGCATCTCAAAACACCCAACTCCCTGTAGCTTCATAAAAAAAAAAAAAAAAAAAAAAAACATCCTCCAAACTCCTCACTTGAAAAATATGCATTAACTCTTGGAACTGCAGACAAAGCTGGCAAGCTAAAACCTAAGGCACCAGCAGCAGAAACGAGAGAGACTTCTCCGCACTAGGCATACTTTCAATAGTATACATTTTTTAAGCTAATGATTTAGGGTCTGGCTGTTGATCTTTGAAAGACTGGCACTGGCTCTCAGGACTGAAACTCTGTCTTCCCACAGCACTGGCAAAGGCAAACCAACAGTGAAGTCCTTTATGGCAGAAGAAAACTACCTCAAGCATTGTCTCCCTCCAGGCATATTGGTGTCACCATCCAGTGTGTAGTTCCAGAAGGATCAAAGATAGATAAACCACAGCAACCCAGGACTGGTGTCTTGATGGCTTGTTCATCCACCAAATGTCAAATATCCTCTAGTCTCTCAACAGCTGAACATGTTTCTTGGCTGCAGCAAGCAACCTTTACTGTTTAGTCTTGATTCCTTTGCTTTCCTCTAACCTTGATGCCATTTCTCCCATTAGCCCTTAGTCCTTACCTAGGTCTATAGTTTCATCATTCTGATTTCTGCCTCATGCTGCCTTCCTCTTCCCTACCTCACCTTCCCCTCCTGACAAGCCTGCTCCAATTTGCCCCAACTTTACACTGCACCTCATTGCAGGCAGCAGTTTTTAGCATGGATTCAGGGACTTCCAGTATAGGTTATTTCTTGGCATGTGTTTGTCTTGGCTGCCTGTTTGATGCAACTATCAGACAGACTCTTAGCCCTTTTCGGACAAACTCTCAGCTCCTCTGATTATTGAGTTGAGCTCATGTTGAAAATGTCTAAACCCCATTCGTGGTCTAGCTGATGGGCATAACAAACCACAATCCTTGCCCTGACATGAAAGCAGATTCAATGCTCCAACTCATAAGAAGCTAGTGCATCCCCCAAGAGCTGCAACACCACCCTCAAGACATTTCAGACATTTTCCTCAGCTCTTAGATGCCTGTTTCCATTCGTTATTCAAGGAAGCTATGGCAGAGTATAAATGAAAAAGGTTCTGCTGGCTCACAGACAGAGTAGGGTCTCTTTTATCAGCCAGTTGACACTGTGCTTTGAGAAAAATCCCAACAAATTTCTGATGTGCATATAATTTACCCTGCAGTTCTGGAAATGAGAGCAGAGTTGAGCAATTTCCCCAGATGGTTGAACTCTGCTCTGTAAAGCCAGAACAATTTCCCAGCCGTAAGAGGAGCATGATTGAGTTTGCTCTTTCAGTCCTATTGCCATAGAGCTAACTGCAGTGGGAAGAGAATCTGTACTTTTGGGTTCCTGAACCTTCTATCCATATAAATAATTGCTTGTTCAGGACAAGAATTAAGCCTGAGACAGAGAAAGGCACATACACTTGTTAGAGTGCATCCAAATGCTGCTCTGTGCTATGTGCTTAACTGACACCAACAAGCTCACTTAGGGTGTGATTTTCTAGCTTATCCCTCAGTATTTTCAACCCTAGGTAATCCTGATACACTCACGCCAGAGTTTGTCTGTCCAGACCCTGGGGAGCCCTGGGGTGCCCCAGAGAAGAGTGATCCATGGGGATCTCTCTCTGTCCAGTTTATAATCTGTAAGTCAGAACAGTCAAAGGCTAACACCTCCACGGGCAAACTAAAACCTACTCATATGACCACTGGAGAGAGTGACGGTAAAGTGATTACAATGTCAATTCAGCAGAATTTTCCAGAATAAAGCTCTTTCTAAAGGCATTGGCAGGAATACATTTTCCTAGTTACAACTGTTTATGCAACTGAATTTTATTTTTTTTTTTTTTAAGATTCTCTTGGGGATGAGGGGAAAACAAAACAATACAAAAAAAACCTAACCAAACAAACAAACTCAGCAGCTTGAAAGTCTTGCTGTCTTTTTCTCAAGATGTTGGTAAACACCACATTTGAGATAGAAAGGGAAAGTACAAGTACAAAAAACCCACAGCTGTCAAAACCCCAGACTGAAGCACACAGCTCTCTGGCATTATTTAGTTGCAGGAGTTACATGAACTTATAAGTGGCAAACTGCAGTCGCCTCATATAATGAGCCTTATGATAAATCCAAATATATATTATTTTAGTTCAGCCCCTCCTCCACACAGCAGCACCACAACACTATTACACTGGATCAAGCGAAGCATAAAATGGGTGTTGTCACCATCCATTTTTAGATACGTCGCATGACATCCATCGGCTTTTTTCCTGGAAGAGCAGGCAATACTAATTGTGTCTATCGCTTTACTGCTAACATAGATAGTGCTGTCCTTAACTGCAGCCCCCAAAACACACTGGAGTTCACAGAAATCAAACCAATGGAAGTTTACTGGGAAAACCGGTTGCTCTTCATTGTTTTAACTTCAGCTGCAAACATCACAATGAGTTTCCCTGTGCCTTGCTCAACTACAGAGATGCTATTTTTTGACATATTTACACCTTCTCACACAGGTTGTTTTCTCAAGTTCAGTTTTAGTCTTTAGTCAGTTTTTTGAGTGCACACTCTTGTCTCTTTCAGGGCCATTCTGATCACCACAGAAATCTCAAAGATAAAGGAGACACCAACACTGAGTAATTTTTGGTCAACTTGCTTCTCCCCTCTGCAAACCTCACTTTTGCAGAAGAGATTCTGTTTAATGATAGGCAACACCTTGAACAACTATGTGCTGGGTTTGCTCTTCTCCAGCACCCTTTTTTGTCTTCCCCACATCCACAGCAAACAGCCAGCCACCCAAGCACTGAAAAGTGGACATGAACCTGGCTTTTGTAACCATCATCTGTATCTTAATATATCAAATAAACACTTTAACTTGTGCTTTGATATTTAGAGGGACTTCTTCAACCCTGTCCCTTCCCCTCTTTATATGTCCTTCCTCTCCTCATACAAAACAAAGAAGAAAGCATCTTTAGGTGAAGAAAAAAAAAAAAAAAAAGAAAAAAAAAGTCACTAGAATACTTGTCTGGGTAACCAGCAAAGAAACCAGGAATCAAGGAAATATCTGGAACTCATAGGAAGGACAGAGAACATTCAAGCCAACAATACTCTCATTCTTCTTTCTGCAACACAGTCCCTGCTGGGCAAGATTTGTTTGCACTGAGGTTTTGTACTAGAAACACACACACTTAGCTAAATTACACAAATTCCACAAACCTGTATTGAAAATAATAAACAGGGTGAAAAGTGCCTGTGCCCAGTGCTCAAGAGCCACACCAGGTGCCCCTGGATGGCAGACTGCCATGATGGCCACCCTCAAAACACTTTCCCTGAAACCTGCTCAAAGAAGTGATCCTCCTTCCTCCCCTTCCCTTTTCCCCACATACTGCCTCTCTTCCATGGAAACATCTCAAAGGGTATTTTGATTCTTATAGAAAAAATCATGTGCTGACTCATACTTAGGAAATAAATCCCATATGTTTATAAACCGTACGCTACAAAGTAGTTGCTAAAGGGATGACCATTCCCAAGACCCTAAAAAAAGAGTCTCTTCTGGAGCCTATGGCAGGAGCTCATGCTCTCCAAAGACACTCCTGACCCTGGCACGGGAGCACCCAGCATGCTACAAGACAGGCTGTGGCTGTGCCCAGCAGACACTGCTGCTCCTCGAGTCAGTGCAGTGGCTGAACAAGCTGCACATTTCACGTGCTCCCCCAACACAGGTCACCTCTGTGAAACCCAACTACTTAGATTTAACACAGGTAGCACACAACTCACTTGTATACAGAGAAAGGGGGTAAACAAGCCTGGCAATGCATTACTTCATGGTGCATGGAAATACTTTGTGGCTGTGCATTACACAGCAACATCATGCATGGCAAAAGTTGCTTAACAGGAAATTGCCCCAGGAAGCTTTCCAAGCCCCATGCATTCCACTTTCACACTACCCCCACAAGCTTCACTGCCCAAAGGGCAACAGCCACTACACCAGTGTCCTACCCTGCTCTTCCCAGTGAGTCAAACCATAATGGCAGCAACTTGCTAGGGCCAAAAGCAGCATTACAAGGTCCTCCAAGCACACTCATGGTCAGCACCCCTCACTTACAACAACTCATTTCACAGCTATCACATACCTCCCCAATTTGCTGGAATCCCAGAGCCATAACATCTCATTTCTCATTACCAAGATACCAAATTCTTCTCCTGAGTCGCATTTCCACAATGTTCGACATAATTCAGAAATCCTTTTCCAGATGCTCTTATTGGAAATGCAGACCACACAATTACAAAAGGAGTTCTGGGAGCTTATCTGTACCACCATGACTAATCTTTAAAAGTAGTATTTCAAAATACTACTTCGAAATACACTGAAACATGCATTCAAATTGTTTGTGATTTTTTAAAGTGAGCTACAGAAGAAAAAGGATGTGCAGTCACACACACTGCAGTTGGACAGGCTTAGTTTTGACAGTACAAGACATACACAAAACTAAATAATTCTACATCCAAAGAGGTATGGACTTGTGGGACTAAGCTCTGTTAAGAAAACTAGGCATTCAAAATAAAATTTTAAAGATAATATGTTGTAGCTGTACAGATTATACTAGAAACAGGACACTGCTGCATCTGCACCACACAATGTCAGTAACAAAATTAATGCTGAAAGAATAAATTCACCCTCCCTCAGGATCTCCTGTCAAGATCCAACCAAACAAGTATTTTTGCAATAACCAAGGAAACAGGACAGAGCGTGTTTGGAGGCAGAAGTCAGCAGGATACAAAGAGGCCTTTCTGAAAATAATGCCAAGAATTGTATCAAATTTTTAAATGGAAACAAGTATCCCGACATCCATTCCTACCCAATCAAATATGTTCCTGCTCAACATTTTAATTCATTAAATCTTTGGGGTTTTCTGCCCTATTGAAAATAAATAAATTGCCTGACCAACCCATTTCAGCTTCTTAGTGTCTTCCCTTAAGAGCTACCAAAACGTAATTTACAGGTCCTCAAAAAATGAGCTGCTTTGAAAACTTAACTTTTTAAACAGCTCAGAGAAGACGGCTGTCATCCTTTCATTTCAAATCAGAAGTTTGTATAGATTTTAGTACAATCAATTCATGTCTATGTCATGTTTCATTTTCATGCTTCATTTTACAAGCCCACTAATCAGACTAATGAGGGTGAATGTGAAGAAATCCCTTTGTTTCAAGCTGAACAGCCTCTGAAACCACAGTTATAATGGTCTTTCTTTGCTTATTCATTTCCTGTTTGCAAGCAATAGCAATGAAAAAAAAAAAAGGCATTACAAAATTTTTCTCCTAAACCCCAAAGGCAGAAAGCCATCTTAGTACAATGTCCCCTGTAATTTACAGGAGCTCAGGTTGTATATTCATGCTAGGGAGTCACAGTGCTTTCCGCTTTGTGAACACGCTTAAGTGGAAAGTAAAATCTTATTAACTGCTTTGGTAGGGTCACAGATATGTTCTATATGTTCAAAAGCAGTGGCTTAAAACGGTCCAGTGAGCAGGCAGCAGGGAATTTGTGCTGGGCTGACCAAACTCCCATATGGAGCTGTCGATTCCCTGCCTGCCTGTGGACAACATGTCTAGGACCTCCATAGGGACTGGGACCTTCCTGGTTCCTTAGCCCATCTAAATCATGAACCACACATATAATCCATGGCACGAGACAGAAGCTAGAGGTGAAGATGGAAATTCCCACTTGAGGATTTGTTACAGAGACATCCCACGCTGCAATACAAATCCCTCAGTGCTCCTCAGAGCTTTCTGTCACGCATCAATAGGAATACAGAGAGATGCACCAAGAGACTAACAAAGGAATACACACAATTATGGAACAGCATCACAAAAGGGAACACTCTCAACCCTCCACAAGTCTGATAAATTTGAAATCGTAATCTCAAAACCATCTTGACTTGAATTTGCTCATTCGGAGGCCATTGGGATTTGATTTTTTAACATTATACATAAATCTCCATCCCACCCTTGCTTTGGAAAGTAAAGTAGTAGTCCCAGTGTATAACAGTAATCAGAGAGAAGCTTGTTTCTGATCCTTTCAATGCCTAAGGAGCTGCCCAGACCACCTGTTGAACAAGTGTCCATTGCAGAGTTAGGAAGTCACAGAGCATTACACATTTACCATCAAGGTTACTGTGAGTGTCACTAGACCTGCTTGGTATGAATATATAAAGTTCAACCATGGTTCTGAGTTCACTCAAAGATGCTGGATATAGCTCTAAAAGGGCATGGAGACAAGGAGGGGGCAAGTTTATCTCTTCAGCCTGTAGCATGACAGCACCAAGCAGCATAGCACCATGGTTTACACCTGAGGATGGTTCCCATTCAAAGCATGTTGTACATGTAGACAAAATCCAGGCAACCCACTTCCTCCTAAGGCTATAAGCCAAACATAGAAACACATTCCTGCTACAATACATCCCAGGCTATGACAGAAGCTTTAAATCCTTCACACATCACCTAGAAAATTTTGAGCTGAGAGTCAGTGAGACTGTAGGGAATTAGTGGCACCAACTACTAACCCTCCTGTCCCCAACCAGTCCATAGAGAAGGGATGAAGATGTCAAATGACAGATTTATCATTGCACAGCAGGGGCCAACACTACCTCTGTATGGGGTCTGCTCTGGTTAACCTTCAGCACTTCCCTCAAGGAAAGGAGCACCACTAGTGAGAAGACAGAAAAAGGCTTTCCATCTCCTCCCCTTTCCCACCCCTGGAACAAAGATTACCATCACATATTGGCATCCTCTGTATCAAGTGGAGCCTGGTTGTGGAAATAGATGTGGAAGAACTGAGGCAGAGCCCATGGTGGGTTACAGTGCCAGTCTGATGGCTGCTACAATCATAGCATATATGTGTGACTATTAGCCAGAGCCTACATCCACCCAGAGAAACCAGACATTTGAAAGTATTTTTGTTTTCTTCCTTCACAGGAGACCAACCTGAGCCACTCATCAGCAGGACCTTGGCAGGTAAATAACTGAGAGATGACGGATCTGAAGAATTCAGTGCAGGAAAAGCATTTTAGCTTTCAACTATCTCAAATGGTTCTCTGATGTTTAATTACGAATAAATAAAGAGCAAAGAAAAAGCCTGAATCCTTTCAAGAATACTTTGTAGATATATGCTAGTTATTCCAAACAGGAGCTCAGTTCTAGGATGGCAGACTCCCTTTGCACAGAAGCTGAAGAAAAGTAAATTAATCTGTTAAAGAAATAGAGCAAAAAGCTGTCAGATTTCTTCCAAAACAGAGAGGGGGTTGTTTGTTTGTTTTTGTCAACAAACTGGTTAATAAGCTTAAACAAGATGACTGATTAGTGACAGATATTGATCCTCCACAACCAGCCTCAAGACACAGGTGTTATTAAAAATCAACATGTAACTTTACATTTGAAATCCTTAAACATTGTAGTGCCTCCCAGACATGGGAAAAGAATAGAACTGCCTGAGCAGCTTGGGTTTGGCATAGAAAAAGAGACTTAATTAAGGACTGGGTTATTCCCTAACCATGCCGTTTAAGAAGTCTCATTATACCCGCTGCACAATAGGTGGGTTCCATTTTCTTAGGTCAGATGTTAATTCAAGACAGTATCACATTTAATAAATACTCCCCTAAGACAAACTACCTTCTGCCAAAAAGAGGCAAGCCATGTTGCTGGGAGTACTGCAAGGGAAGGCTCTCTAACTAGAGTATATGGCTGAAAAGCAGGAGACGTGGCAATGAGTGCTCAAGCAACTTGAAAGAGGGAAGATGGAATATTGTTTAGAGTCATGAGGGATACAGTAAGAGCAATGGAAAAGAATGACGGTACTCCTCAAAGCAAGAGAGCGCAGCCTTTACCATCGTACTACATCTCCTGACTTGCCTCTGGTTTTTGGCACAATCTGTGTTTTGCCAGCCTCAAGAATGTCCCCTCTGTGCTGCTGGATGAAGCTCCCACGCTCAGCAGAGCAGGGGATAGTCACCACCTTGTGAGCATTGCCCAGGCACGCTCATCCTCCTGCGAGGGACCCGGGGGGAGGACAGGACAGAGTCCCGTGGCTCCCGTGCAGCTGTAAGGGCAGCAAGCCACACGCCATGGGTAAACGGGAGGACACGTCGCCTCTCCAGCAGATGTGGAAACAGTCTGTGGAGACCTTCCTGTGTGAGGGCGCAGCTGGCACAGTGGGGGCTGTCCTCCCATCCTGCCCCCACCACACCAGCTGCACGACCCAGCTGGGCACTGCTCCGGCACGCACTGGCACGGGAAGGAGGGTGAGCACAACAGAGAGAGCCAAAAAGCAGCATGGAGATAGCGGAGAAGTGAACAGCAGCACCCCCATCACAACATTGCACCTCTTCATAGAAAGCCTGGGCCCCAGAAAGCCACCTTTCTCCCCCATGGCCAAAAGAGCCTGTTGGGTGCACCAAAAGGCACCTGGGGCAAGTGGCAGGAGCATCAGTTTTAGCAGGAGGACTGAGAAATGGAGGCCAGGTCAGCCAACCCTCAACAGCAGCATTTGCTTCATTTTAGCACCCGGTCTGCAGACCTTCTGAGGCTGCTGAGGAAAGTCCTGAAAGTTAGTCTTGAGGCTACATTCAGAAACTGAGAGAGTATGCTGCATGGGGGACAGCAAGTTCCAGACTGCTGACTGGGGGAAGGAAGGAGGCTCTGCAGCCACACAGGGAGGAGGAGACCAAAGGTATGGAAGGAAGATGGAATAGCAACCCTTTCTTCATTGCCTCCCTAGCCCATTCAGATTTGAAGCTCCCTGGTGCAGGGATTTTTCTATCTGTGCTCATTTTCAAAGTACCTCCAAGAATGGAATCTTGGAGGCAGTTGTGGTTCTACAGAAATTTCCTTAGATATAAATAATGCTAAACAAGAAAGAGAAATTTTAGCTACGGGATGACAATGTAGAGGAGGTATTTAAATAAGCCTCCATCTCTAAGCACTTATCACTCACCAGTAATGCTTTCACCATACTGGTGTGCATTTCTTTTTGGCTTCACAATGAATTACAACAGCATTACACACAAATTCCCTTGGCATTTTTTGTTTCATGCCCAGCCCATCTTCTCTTTCGTCAACAAAAGCAGAATTTAACACAAAATAATGCATAGGCTTAGAGAGAAAGCCTCACAGGCTCCCCCTGTTCCCTTGCATTCCCTCCCTATTTGATGGACAGCCTTTCTGCCTTTAGCACTTATATCACTGCAGCTAAGCAATTACTAATAACTAAGCTCCCAAATCCTAATCATAGATAGTGGGTGAGTCTGTGAGCATCAGTCAATACACATTAATTTAAACCACACAAATTACAGCCTGATGCACTGACCACTGACCACCCTGGACACAATGAGGCCCAGGGCAGTTAGCAGACACCCCACCCACTGGCCCTAGGCATCCTAACAGACCTGCCCCTGTGAAATTAAAATGCTGAATTTCGTCTAGAGTTCCAGTCTTGCAGAGGTTCCTGTACCAGCTCCCGGCCCAGCTGCTGTTCTTGCAGTTTTTTAATGCTCTGGAGGAACCACCATATCTTCCTGAAGGAAGTTCAGCTGCTCGAAGTGAGCAAAGACAAACAAAACTCAGTAATAGTGCCTCAATTCCATTTCAAAACTAACAACCATACATTGCTTGGACAAGCAAAGCCATTTGCAGAACAAATGATAGTCTACCGTCCACCAGCAGGAAAGGTCACATAGTTATGGTTATTTTTCATGCTTAACCCTTCCCATCTCATTTGCTTTTCCCTTCCATGTCCTCGGATAGTGCAGTCGGACCTCAGTGTACAGACTTACAGAATTCAACAGAAACATGTGAGTCTGTTTCACTGATTTAAACATAGGACATCGACCTTAAAATTGTCCTGAATTGTTAATTGCCTTAGGAAAGCAAGAAACGAGATACTCTACAACAGGATTTTCACCTACTGTTGACCAATAAATTTTAACGTTTACTCCACAACTTTTTCAATATTTTCTGCAGAGAAATTGTCAAGAAATGCTACAGAGTATCACAAAGGGCAGGCTCTTGGAAGCAAAAGAAAAATAAGCACTGAAACTCCCAAATTGCCATCTCTCCCCTCAATTGCTTAGATCTAAAAGGATAGGTTTAAAGACATAATACGTATGCAGCAGGAAATCTGCAGAGTAATACACTTTAATAACTGTGTGAGAGGGAAGACATATTCCCTCTCTCCCCCCGCCCCCCCCCCCACCCCCCATGTATTTCAGGCTAGATTTTGGATCTGAAAAAGCCTTTACACAGCCCCAAATTAGTTACTTTTTGGGGAACAGAACAACACGAATATGTTATGAAACAGACCAATATAGTTTAATAACAATAACAATAAAGGAACATCACAATATAATCTCATTTATTCTTGGAGCTTTTTGTTACATGTTCTCACCCACCCACCCTTCATACTTAGTCCAGGGAACACACAGCAATAACTTGTGTATGTTTTACTTTACCATCTTTCCTCAATATAAAAGCACTTTTTCTTGCAGTATTCTTACTCATTCCTCAAGGAACGTTAACATCAGCAGATCTGATCACGGGCAAAGTCTCCCCAATGGTTAGACAGTGTTTATACTTACAATAAAAAAACTCTCATAACAGACTAAGCCCTCTGGGATGAGTAAGCAGAAAAGAACATCTAGACCAGAGCAAATATGCCATATGTTTCCTCATTAAAACAACTGTGCAACACGGAGTTCAAAACAAAAGCTTTGTGCCTCTCCAGTAAGCAGTGGGAAAAATGACTTTATTTTTTCTACACAGCTTGTCCTTCGTTCGAAGGACAGCAAACCCCAGGCAAAGGAACTCGAACTCCATCGTCCCCCAAGGATCCCTGAAACAGTTTAGCCCTGATAAAAAGTTCTTAATGGGCTCTTCCCAGAAGCACGCATATTTTTTCATAACCATTTACCTAAGAAAAGTGAAGCAATGCAGCACACAAATGCCTGTTTATGTAAGCCCATTCATGTGCAAACATGCGCATAAATACCCAAGGCTTTGACTTGGGATCTCATTGGAAGGTACTTGGGAGTGCAAACTTGGAGTCTCGACTTCGTGCAAACAAGCTCTTAACACCTGACATTCTGAGTACTGGAACTTAAAGTTTCCATGGTGAGAAATCGGCCGTGGTCACGATGACTTGCAGCCATAGTCAGTATTTGGCTTCTGAAGGCATCAAGCGTTTTGCATATATAAATGCTGACAAGTTAGTTAAATAAATTTCAGACATACATTAAGCTAAGTTATATTGAATTTAGTTGCAGATACATGGCACGGTAAGTAAAGCTTGCCCACTTTGGGGTTTGTATTTGTAAAAACACTTTAACACTTTTCTTTTCTCTTTGCTACTCAGTTTTCCTAGAGCCCACAGAAAAGATGCATTTCACGGACAGAGGGAATTGTTTACCCTTCTCAGGGGTGACAAAACACAAATGGACTCTGGTCTGGAGACTGAATTATCTATGCAAATGTACGATTAAGACAATATGGCCTTTTGAGCATACTTACAGATGCAAAACCATCCTGTTCAGAACATTTTCAGTCATGGCATGAAATGCAAAGAAAACAAAACCTCATTACATTTTACTAGCCATAAAGACAAATTTTTAAAACTCGCTTCTGAATCCATTAGAGAGAACAGAGGACTAAAGCTCCTTCAAAACCTTTCCCTGCACGGTCTGCTTATCTACGGGAAACTCATAAAGTCCTTATTGTGGTAACAAGTGATCATAAATGCAGCTTCTCCCACAATCGCTGAGATGCCTCCTGGGCTGTTTATGAAGGAGAATCAGAGGAATTAAACAAGCATGTGAGGGTTCAAAAAATGTTAGACTCAAAATTATTATGTGTTTCCACTCCACCGTGCCAGTGGTAAAGTACCCATGACCTTCCACCATAACCTTGTATTTCCTTTCCTCACAAAACTTGCTAGCAAAGAAATCTCAAGTCCCTGAATTTTGAGTACCTGTGATGGAAGAAAAGCCTCTAGGTCATATTCCCACAATCCAGAGCTAGACTATTTGAAAGACATCCAGATACCACTCCTAATAGTGATTTTGATGAGCAGAAATCACTGACTAATGATGCCCAGGAGGTATTTTTCTATCCTCAGCAGAGTCATTAGCATAATTTCCAAGATTCTCCATTACCTGCTACTGATGTACATTTCTATCACCATGGCATATTGTTGCAACTTATACTCAGTCTAGTTTCCTCTCAATTTTATGCCCTTATCACCTAGAAAGATGCCAAGAATCACTCCGTCATGCCATAAAGCCACTAACTGCCAACAGGTCAACAGCAGCTGCTCTTGAACATCTGGCTTAACCTGTTGCCAGGAGCATAATTATCACTTTTAATGCTCAACTGCCTGAGATGTTGGCAAGAATCACAATTTCTGGTATGCTCCTTTTTCACGCATATAGAGGACAGCAGTTACCAGAGATAAACTGGAGACTGGAAAAAACCCTCCCTTCTAGTCCTAAGTGGCAAAAGCTGTCATCTCAAGATATGACTTAGTACATATTTGGGGCATAGTATTTAAAACAAAACAAAAAACCACCAAACATTACTTGTTGAATACCAACCTTTCTCCTGGTTTATTCTACTGGCAATGACAAGAGGCAGATAGAGGGCTACTCAGAGCTACCTCTGAACTGCCCTGAGAAAGGGCCTGCCTTTAATTTAAGTACGTACAAAGGCTTGATAAAACACACAGTCATCATTAAAAAAGATGAAAGATCCTTGGACTAGCTAATTTATTGCCAGTTTTGCCTATTTGTTTTCACACTCTCATCCTTTGCATACCAGACAAAACTTCTGATATCTCAAATTTTTCATGCTCCATATGGGGCTGACCTTAGTAGTCTCATGGGTTTTGAGGGCATACTAGGACCAATATTACTCCTGAAACCAGAATTAGGGTTTCTTCTGTCTGGAACATGAGAATGTGAACTGCTCCCAGTGCCACATTTGATATAGTTTAGATCACTTCATCAACTGAAAGTGAATTTATGATAGAGAAAGAAGCTGAGAAGGGAAATGAATTAATGAACTTATAATACTGCTGAGAAACTGCAGGACAGGCAATAACCTTATGTTACACAGTTTAACATTTATTTGGCCAATAAGCAAGTTAGAAATTATACCCCTCTTTCACAAGGCTTCCTGTCCAAGATCTTCACATCTTTCCTGAACATGAGCTCTTCTTTGCTGAAAGTGATCCTATCACCCAGACCGAAACATCAATCACAGTTTGTGGCCAAACACGTCTGTCTTGAATCCACAGGTACCTTGTCTCCATACACTGTCTTTGTTTTTGTTCTTTAGGTCACCTACATAACCTTGTTACTGGGGGACAGAAGAATGTAAAAGCATTACCAGAACTATTCTTTTATGTCTTTCCCACTCCCCCACATCAACTCTCTTCTATGTATCCTGTGAAAAATAAGCTCTAATGCAGAGTTGAGTCCTACTAGCCTGTTTTAAAAACTGTATTCTTACTAATGTCCTCTCTTAAATTTAGGGGTTTTTGCAAGTTGAATTATTCACCCCCACTGCTTTTCATTATGTTCAAGATTTTTCAAGCTTGAATTCACAGACTATAACCATGGTTTGCCTGGAATGGGAAGTTAGTATGCCCAAGGGCAAGCTCCTTCATTCTTTTACCCACTGGGAATTCTCATGTCTTACAAGGTGTTTCAACACTATAAACCACTGGTCTTGCTATTCTTTTATTTACTGATCCTACCATGTCTTCATATGCAATGTCTTTTGGAAGTGTAAGTGTTGCCAAACCATTGTGGAGACTTCATTAGTAATCCTATCTGCTTTGTCATAAATGGAAAAATTGAACAAAGTTTGATTCAGTTCTGATCATATTAGCACTCAAGCAATTTTTTGTTTTATTTAATTTACAGATAAAATATAAGCTGAAATATAAAATGTAGTAATGCAAACTTCTACTTTGAAGTAAATTTATCCCTTACGCCAGCATGTTAGGCCAATCTAGCTCAAAGAAGAAATTACACAAGCTATTTTTGCTTTAGTTTTTCAGGGAGTAAAGTGAAAATTAGCCTTTGTTGCTATTGAATAAGATACTGTATTTAGAGACAGAAGTGGTCTAGGTAATATTCTTCCACCTTCTATATTCACAGCAAGCATTTAAAGGCTATGAATTTGAAGACAACATTGTTAAACTCTTATCCCAAATGCAGCTGTCAGTGTGGAATAAGATAAATACTTCTCAAGCTGTTTCTATTGTGCATATCTACAGGACATAGGTAAATACCTATGTGATCTGCTATTGATTTAAACCCAAAATAAGTGTGGATATGAGAACCACACCCAGATTCCAGTTTACAGTCAACTTGTGTAACTTTTAAGTCAGGTTTTTCAGTATTCTGTCTCTTTACCTATCTAGTTAGTTTTTCTAATTATTTCCAAACATAGAGCCCATCTCATGGAAGTTCAGTATTTTAGACAAGAACTGATTTTTTTTTTTCCCCAGAAGATAAATATTTTACTACACAATGCCAACAATATAGCAGCTCAACAGGACCAAGAACAGCAGATACTGATCTTGTAAATCTATGGCTTTCAATTCTGCCTCTAATTATGGAATAGCATGGATTCAGTAGAGCACAAAGGTATTTTCTTGTATCAACAGGACCATAGCGATGTTCAAATATGTTTTGTACTTTGGCTTTAGTATCTTATGATATATCTGTTGCTTTTAGCAGTCATGTCTCAATCCTGATTCACCTTCAGTGAACCGGGTGAACTTGATTCACGCCTATGCAGTCGGCCACATTCAGGCTTATTGGCACATCTCACACATCTGTAAGATCACCTGGGACAGGCCTCTTAGCTCACATGTTGCTTAACCAAGGTGTATTGTGCGTTATGTAACAAAAGAGCTTCCCTTTTCCAGGAGGTCAAATACACTATCCACCCCTCAGCATTTATATTGACTTTTCCATATTAGCAGAGGACCTCTGTTAGCAAGGAATAACAGGGACCTCAGCTCCAGGCAATTCAGACTTCCTGCCCTGTGTTCAGGCAGGGAAGAGCACAACGGGGGTGCTAGTTTTTAACCTCTGATCTCCCTCCAGAACCGCAGCTACATCTGTCCCTTCTCCAACCCTCTAAGGGCTTCCTTCCTTTTCTCAAAAAACCCCAACAAAACAACTAATGCCACTGGTAGGACGACCCAAACTGGGAAGAAAAGAAGAAGTATGGAAGCTGTATCTTCAGGAAATGCTGTTCAGTGCTCAGTTTCTTGAGAAGAGCAGGAATGACAGGTTGAGTGATGCTAGGGGAGAGAGTGAAACAAGAGAACACAGCAAGCGAAAAGGGTCACTGAGGTCTGTTCCAATCCCACGTGAAAAGTGCAACCTCTTTTCCATCACAGTTGAGTCCTGGATTTCTATTATGCTTGCTCGTCACCCGCATGCAAACTTCAGAAATTTACACTGTGCTGCATTTGATGGACATCTGTACTGGAAAGGTGGCAACAGAGGCAAAAGCATCGACAGGCTATTACAAGCACTTCCAGGAAAACACAGCACAGATACTGACTCAGCAATGACAGCTCTGCAGAGGCTTCCTGTGAATCCTCCTAAGATGGACATGTATTTAGAATCTAAAGGCTCTAGCTCAGTCCTCTGCAACTGATAGAAGCATGCTCTTTCATTTCTGTATTTTACATCAACAGGTCTTCTGGTAAAGCTGCCTTGAGATGGGTGCAGTGTGATTGCCACAGATTGCTGTTTTTTTGGTATGCTGAACCTCAAAGCCTCCCTCAAGCTATTGGCAAGAACTTTGGGATGTAAGGCTTCCTGGCTTATGCACAGAATAGATGAGGCTGTGCAAGATGAGCCACAGGAGGAAGATGTTTTAAAGCTGATACAGGAAGAAAAGACAATGTTGAAACGCAGACAAAATGAAGTAATTTTGCTCCATCCAAGACTTGTCACTGACTAAAAAAGGTGGCTTCCTCCCCTCTTGAGAACAGATTTGATGTTGCTGCATCTGCTGTGGCTTTATTCAATACTAAGCTCAGCAGCAGAGAACTGCAAAACTTTTGCAATGCAAATACCTCTTTTCACCTCTCATTTGCCTGGATCAGCCCTATTTCCAGCTCATGATAAAAAGTTCCAACAACTTTGTTTCTACTCTTACTTTCTGCTAACAAAAAACAAATTAAAAAATGAAAACCTGCTATCATTGATGTAAATAGAGCTCAAAATGCTGTTTATTTTTGCCTTTTCTAAAATGCGGAGCTTTTCAGACTACTTTCTCCAATGATGTATGGCAATGGATTTGTGACGTGAGAGACCACAACAGAATAAGCTGAAATGGTACTGTCATCATTCTGCCCCCTTCTCTACAGTTTCTCCTACAGATATACAATTAAATATATATATATATGTGATCAGGAGTGGACAAATCTGGGTGGGTGCTCTGCAGCTTCAAGCAAAGATACACGCAAAGATACTCTGGAGAATCCAGAGAAGTAATCATATAACTCTAATCTCTAAGGAACATTCAGAAGTTACTCTACCTTAGACATGTATTCCACCTTAGGTAAGTAACACAAGTATTAGATTGGAAAAGTGCTTAAATATAAGAAAATCCTAAAATGAATGAGGTAGGCAAATCAAGTTTATACAAATCAGCATGTTTAAACAACATAGGGAAGGAATAGTTAAGAGAATAAAAGTGATACAGTCATACAAAATTTTATTCTTGCAAAAGCAGTTGTATAATAAAGGGTTGGGTTATCCAATACACAGAGGAGTTCCTGAAATGTCAGTGAGTGACAAACCAGGTAGGAAGAACCACAGACTGCTTGACTACAAGGAAGGAGTTTCTCACATCATCCTTATCTTTTAAGATATCTTGCCAGACAAGAAGGATGTGCTCTGAAGTCAAACAGTCTAAGAAACACAGAGTCTGAGAAGAAATTTGTAGCAGAACAAACTGAACTCAATCCCTTTATCACTGGATCATCTCTGCTTACCAACACTTGGAATTTAAAGATCCTTTTATGACAGTTTAAAGAGGAAGACCATTTAGTGGATGAATAGAGGTTGGTTGTACTCTGCAGCATTACCATTTGTGGGATTTTACACCAAGGGAAATGGTTTGTATTGAAAGATTGCAAGAGCTTTGTTGCATTATGGAATGTTACAGAACTGGGGTTCACATGCTCCCAACCTTGAAACATAAAGGAGAAGCATGAAAAATCTGGAGATTTGTCACTTAAGTCTAGCTTTCATGTTTTCTAACTAATTTAACCTCACCATCAACTTTCCACCATAATACTAATAGAAGTAGGATGGTTAAGATCCCGAGGGAAATGCCCACCAGCAACTTCTATTTGTTGTAGAGTTTCAAAGGTGTGGACAGTAGCACAAGCTGACTAACAAAGCAAGACCTTTGAACTGCAAATGCAGATTTCAGTACAGAGATCGAGAGTACACTGAAGGCCAGTTTAGTCATTAGCAGGCAGAGGCTGGACAGGGATGAAATCACCTCACCATATCTGAAGGCATCTTGGAAAATAAAAATCTTGCTTTTCATGTTGTCTTGGCCTGCTGGGGATGAGGGAAGACAAGCACAGTAAGAAGCCTTCTAACCAGATGAATCACTTTTTTTTTTTCCCATTTGTAGGACAGAATCCCCTATATCACCTTGTTTGCTGCTGAAAGACTTCCCCTGACACACAGGCATGGCAGACTTAACCTCTTAGAAGCAATGCCTTTGCTGTAGACAGGCAGATGTGCTTCCTGCCCTGGAAAGGATAGGCACTGGAGAATGCTGCTTAGGATTTTTCCCTAAACATCCTTAGGAAGTAGATTTCAAAGAGAAATGTTGCTATGCTAAGTACCAGATGTAGCTACGTGCTCCACAAACATGTTTTCATGATTCAAAATTAGGTATAGTGGCAAGATGGCACCGACTAAATTTAAGGCAATTTATATCATCTAGAAGGCATGACTGGAGGGGGAAAAGTAGCAGTAAAATGGTTAACCTGCACATCAAACCTTCAACCAGCAAGCACAACAATATCAAGAGTGTGAAATGCCTTGGGTCACAGCTAAAAATGAATCAACAGGATTCCTCTGCCTAAAGAAATCTGTGATGCAGAAAGCTAAGAGATTTTTACTCAGCTGCCAGAGAGCTTTGTGATGGGCTATATATACACTTACATGTACAGATTATAGAACTGATAGAACAGGTAGTACAAAAGACAGCCCCTCCTTTATTAAAGTTGAAATCTACTCCAAAAATTATTTTGTGTGTGTGCTTTCTCCTTACAGTGAGGAAGAAAAGTTCTAGCCCTAGAGACCAAATCCAAATGATGCCTTACATAAGAGCCAAAGGCAATCTAAGCAATAACTCAGACAATAGCTTTGTATTTTTCACAATATATTTTCAAGAGCTTTATTTTAGAAATACGTAGAAACTGTTTGGAAGCTGTGACCTGAAAGAGCACAGAAGTTCACAATGAATGCTGACATTTGCTTAACCTCACACCTCTATTTCTGTTCCTTTTACAGCTATGACTATCACTGATTTTAATCAGTGTCACAACCTTTCATATTAAATCTAGAACATAGAAACATAGAACACTGTGGGGGGAGGGAAAAAATAAAAAAAAATTTACTTTCTGTATTTAATTATCAGCATGACCTGTCTTTAACCCAAACACTATGGTTAATAGGTTTCCTGTAGCCATCATGTGATTAGGCAGCTCTTGCACCTGTTGGCGTCTTTAGGCATACATTTTTGTGTTAACAGCCAGTGTCTCTTTCTAAATAAGCCACGACTACATTTTAAATTGCTTAAGTCAACTTCCTCAAGCAACCACAAAGTAAGAGGTTCTCATGGGAAACAAAAAAAGAAAAGAAAAAAGTGCTAGACATCACTTTTCAGTTCAGAAAACCTCAACTAAACATACCAATTATTTTATCACGAGAAGGGAAAAGAAATTAGAAACTACCTGGTCAAAATACAGAATAATAAATATAGTGTGGGATAATAGAGTCACAGGTGGAAAAATACCTTTATCTATGTTTTATCTTCACTTTGAAGTGCTGTTGTTTTACCCAGATTATCACAGATAAGTTCTCTGAGGGCAAACATTGTAGTGTTCCTCTACAACTGCTCAGAACAATGTAAGTAATTCCCATTTGGGGAGAGAATAGCAGGCTTCTGGCATAGGGCACCTAACAGAATTGCTTTAACAACTCTTATGTGTTTGCATCTGGAAAATACTATCAGCGAAAAAATACAATATTTTTGTTTGGTTGTTTGGTTTGTGTTTTGTTTTTGTTGTTGTTTTTTTTTTTTAATAAACAGCAGAGTGGCTTACCCTATTCCTCTTTTCCCCTGTGCCTTAAAGAAGCATTGTTATTACCACAGTTTTCTTCTTCCAGGTTATGTTTTAGGCTCCTGTTTTGTGATCATAGTTTACATTTCTCCCCAAGTAACCCATTTTGATCTCATCCTCATCTCCATTCATTCCTTTTTCAGAGCTCCTTGATGAGGCAGAGCTGGATTTCCACTCCCTGTCCAATCAGCGTATCCAGTGTCTGTGTCAGTTTCACTTGAAGGCTTTATACGTACTGATGTACACACAAGTGCAAAGTGCATCGCACAAGACCCTCCCTGGTACCAGGTAGACACAGTGACAGTGAGAAAGTGTGTTTGAGACCATTGGTACAGTGACATGGAAGCAGCTTCATTTAAGTATCTTCTACCAACATCATTCATGGATTTGTATACAGGAATGAATGGGAAGGGTACTCGAATATAAAATACCACAACACTGGTACTACCAGTTCAACTGTATTTGTGAGATTCATAAAACACAGTTATACAGAACAGTTAAGGCTGTGATTTTTTTATTTTTCATTTTTAGAATGGGCAAGACCCAAAACAGTGTCATTATCAGGTTCTGGCTTGCAGTCAACTAATCTCTTTGTATGTCCACATCGAGCTATTGCATGAGTTCTGACCGGGCACAGCCCTCAGCTCAGCTCAGCCTGCTCAGATTGAAGTGCCTCTTCATAAAGGGCTGCTCTGTCCTAAACACGCAACCACTGCCCAGCATCACATGGATGACAAAGACTCATGATTTGTTTTTTTTCCTCCAGCTTGCTTTTTTTATTTGGAAAATAAGCCATTTCTGAAAAAGCTGAGGGTGAAAAGCAGAATAGTTATCAGGTCTGATATTTGCCCAGGCCAACAAGATGGTTGGTAGCTTGTAGAAGAATTTGGCAGCTAGATGATAGGCGAGTGGAAAAGGAAACCTGCTCACTTTCACCTTGTTCCAGGCAAAGGATAAGCAACCTAACCTACCACAAGGAAAAAACTGGGAGTTTGCTACCATCATCATCAGATAAAGCTCTTCAATTTTTGTGCAGAAATTGTGTTATCCATCATAAATGCCTCCTATCTCATCTCCCCATGAAGCCATACACTTCCGTCTATCATTACTGCCTCTATAACATGCTAGCGACAACCAAGATGTGGTTATGTTGCCTCAGGGTTTATTGCTTGATTTCTGTTTTTGAAGTTGCTGTATCTGCTCTGTGTACTAATTATGGTTTTGTACTTACAGTTCGAGGAATGGTGTTTAAAAAAAAATAGCAAGCAAGAGCTGAATTGCTGATATAGAAAAGGAGTCATGCTGTTTTGCCTTAGGTTTCACCATATGGTTTTGACAAGGGTGAGACATATGTTTCTCAGGCACTAGGCACATTGGGTGGCTATGAATTAGCCAGCTACAGATTTGGGGTTTCCTGCTTACTCACATTTTTCCCCTAGCTACTTATGAAGTTGAAAAGAAAACCTAACACTCCTGAGGTTATGTGATAAAAATCCATTTGCACATACCCAAATAAGCACACAGAGATAGTGGCAGGAGGGGAAACCCAAATAATACCCTGCCCTGGCTAGTCACAGGAGCCATCAGCTCACCACAGCCTGATCTTCACAATCCTACAAGAATAGAGGGGCTCAAGGCCAGGAATGAACTCAAATTAAGAACAGATACTCTACCTGGACCCCTCCTAGGGCTGTCCTAGCAGGGCTTCAGCCACCATGTCCAGGCATGAAACCCATCAAGAAAGATCAACACTAAAATGCCTTTTGGATGGAGGTGGGTTGCTGCCCAGGGGAATAGAACATGGGATATTGGAGAAGAGCACTTCAGGATTGCACAAGACCTACTATAGGATGTTTAGGGAAGGCACCAGAGGTGGAGAAAGGAATGGATTAAGGTGATTTGGGAGGGGAGCAGATGTGGGGAAAACAGAGGGGTAAAGGAATATAAAAGATTGGTCACACGTAACCAGTTGACTCTTTTGTACATTTGTCTGTCTGCACCTGCCTTCTCATCAATTTATCGCTTTTATTCTGCATTAGGGATTCTATTTATTGTGTGTGTACAGGGGTTTGCGTGCTGCTGGAGTCGGACCACGGGTGGGAGTGTCCGTGTGCCCATGGAGTGAGTGTAGGTGTGCGAGGGAGCATGTGAGTGCCAGCAAAGTGAGGGGGTGAACCAGCCTGAGAGCCAGGGGTGTCTCTGGGGGCAAGAATACAAGGGGATTGGCTACTGGAGACCGTGGCCAAAATTATATATACCATTTCCCCCACCCCTCACTAGAGAACTTCTGCCCTGCTCAACCAGATAAGGGAGCAGCATTCAGCCTTTACTAATGCTTGGGAATACATTGCTAGCATCTCTGCTGGTTGAACCTGGGAATGCAGCTGCCTCACCCATCTCAGGCTGCTGGTGACATATTTTCCCCCAACAAAAGTACTCTTTTCTGAATTGTTATTACTTACATGCAAATTGTTTCCCTATTCCATACCACAAGTATGTTTCATAAGGTACTCTAATCATCACAAGGGACCCATATGCAAGAAATCACTGTTTCAGCACCTTGTCCTCTTAAGTTCATTCTGACTTTTTGAAAAAATATGCAGTGGCTACTGTATTAATACTTCCCTGGAAGTTAGATCAAGGCAATTTAACTGGGAAAAACCCTGTAACTTAAGAGTCATAAGAGAAAAAAATCCCATCTGTTTTCCACAAGAAAACACACAGAAGTGTTTGTTGTTCACAGGCAAATGCCTGATCGGGATCACAATGGACTTCCATGTCTCTTAATTTATCCACCATCACACTTTAAGGACCGTAAGCCTTCAGAGATGAGAAGTAGACTTTCAATAATGAACACAGAGAAGACTCTGGCTGAAGGGTGTGCAGGCTATATAAACAGGAAAGGAAACACAGGCAGGGAGAGGCTGAGTGCCTTTCCCCAGGTCATGCACTGGGACCTTGACATAGCCAGAAATAGCACTCTGGTTTCCTGAGCCCCCTCCATCTTACAGCACACCTGGTCTCCCACACGGTTACTCTGCAGACATCAGCCTCATGTAGAGACACCCTTTCAGACACCAGTGCCTCTGGAGAACAGAGCAGCAGCAAGCTCACAAGGGTGGCATCTTTACTCTTTTCAGGAATCAAGGTTTTAGCAGAAAGAATTGGGCCAGGACATATTACACAACAAGGATGATATTTTAATATTCTTTGCTCCAAATCAGTTGTCTATCCTTTCCTGAATAACATTCAAGGGATGTGTTTTGCATTATAAACTCATAGTTTCTCCTCCCACGTAAGAGGCTATTTTTAATCACTGGACAACATCACTGCAGAGTCTAGCTATATGTCTGCTAAAAAAACTTTCACTTTAAGCACTAATAAACCAAAAATCATAGCACAAAAAGAAATCACTCTACTAGACAAACATCAAACGAAATATACAGTGCTTTTGTATGTCCTTTCCTCTGAACAGCAGAGGCATTTTACCCTGGAAGTCACTCTTAGTTAAGCAACTGATTTGAATTACAAAAATATTAATTCTCCACATATTCTTTGTGATGACAACTGCAGCATCTGAAGTGAAGTGAATGCTGGGGTCCCAAGCCTCTTTATTCACAAGCAAAATTCATCCAGTGAGACTCAGACCTGGATTTGTTCTTTTTGGCCCTTTTCTACCAGATGCAGGGCAGCGCCTGGGGTCATTAAGTGACTCAAAAAATCAGAGTTGCAGGCAGTGCTGTCTCATTGAAGAGCAGCATCTGCATCATTCCCACCCAGCAGCACATGTACGCAGTGCTCTACTTCATACTCCAGGACTGTTTGGCTGTGTTAACACAATAAAGAAGTAGGCGGTTTGGTTTCAGTTTTCTTATTTTTACTGTAGCAGAAGGATTTGAATTGTAACCTAAGGAAATTTTATATCAAGTTTGTTCTTAAGCATCTGGGCTGCTCTCTCTCCCAGAGGGAGCACACCTCAGCTAAACAAAATGCCCCTTCCCTCTCTCCCAGGTTTGAGCTAACTACACATTATTCAGTACTTGCATATAACAACAGTCATTCAGGTACCAAAAAGCATAACATTTGTGAGTGCACACTGCCTCAGTGCATATAGACACACACCATGACCACATCAGTGTTACTGGGAGCATGTCCTGCCTCATGGCAGCCCCTGCTACTCTTCTTCTGCCCCTACTTCCACCCTGCTCATTCCCAGGCTGCTGGCTGGAGAGGAGGAAAGAGGAAGGTTCCTCTCACCCCACATCTCTGTATTGAGATGCATTGTTTGTATTTGGCAAAGTCTTGCCATTCTCCTCAAACATCAGGCTACTCTGGGGCTGAGGAACGAAGGGCCAAGTGTTTCGATGATACACATACAGCCTGGAGTAAACCAAAGTGAATTAATAACGCTACACCTGGGCAGTGAGTGCACACGCTGCCTGTTACTAAGAGGCTGCCAGCCAAATGCCATTAACCTCCAAGGCAGATCATTATTAGACCATAACACCCAACCTGTCATGTATCATTGTTTCATTAACACAGTTCTGGAAACCATCTAATAAAGTCAGGGAAACTGTTGCCTCAAAATTAGCAGAGATTACAAGATTTTCCACGTGGATACTGAAGAGAAGAAAAGGAAGTTTATTACAATAATTTTAAGGGCATTAGAGATAACTGTGATAATTTTGCTTCTGATCTAAAGCCCACTGAAGGCAGTAAACAGGCTCCTACTCTCTTCTTCTGAAACAGTGATTTTATTATTATAAATATGATTCTCCCCCACTCATTTCTTAAATTAAATTAGAGGTTGCCCAGCCCAGAAAAAACCTGTAATGCATGTACCAAAATATTTGCATGGCTGACAAGCTCTGTCTTTGAATCTTTATGAAAGGCATATAATTGCGTTTAATGCAATTTATTTGTCATTAAAGAAATAAGCTTTGATCCAAACATCTTTGCAACAGAGATCCAAAGAAACTAAAACTCCAGGTCTATTTTAAAGCAATGTGCATTTAACATTCATTCTGTTCCTTATCTGATTAGGAAATTTATTCCCTGGTAGATTATACAAATACAACAACAAAACTATACTTACATAACTTTATTAATGCCTTATAACTTATGGCTGAGCTAGTTTGCTGTTGGACAATTTTGTAATTTCTTTTTTTTTTTAGAAGGGTTATTCTCATTAACTTAAACCAAAAACCTTCAGGACAAAGATTATTGACCATTCCAGTACCCTGGGAAGTTTTAGACAGCACTTAACCAAGTAGGTTTCCAGTGTTTCAATGGGTCTTGAATGTCAGCTGACAAAACAAAAATTTAACTAGGAAAGAAGGAAAATGAGATTTGAAAAACTTTAATGGAAAGACTTTTATGAGTAATGACAGCAGCAGCTTGTCTGCATCTAAGTACCTCTCCAATGTGTGCAGGGCTAGTGTGTGGTGGACATTGTACTTCTGCCCCCACGGGACAAACAAGCTACTGTTTTTTTTGGTGGTGGTGGTGTGTTTCTTTTTTTCCCTTTTTTTTTTTTTAATCCAGACATGAGGGAAAAAAAAAAAAAGGAGGAAAGAAAGAATACAAAAACAAACTAAATAACCTTCTCTAATAGGAAAAAAAAAAAAAAAAAAGAGGGTTTTTTTAACTCTGCCAAATGCCTCCAGGAAACTTTCTGTGGGAATTAGGATATTCAACTCCCAGAATCTGACCTCTAGTGAAAAATTGCAGTGTGCTAAGCCAAGAAAAGGGGGAAGGGTAAAAAAATATGGAAACAAATTCTACATTGGTTGTGAAATAATAATCTAATTTCCTATTACATATGTGAAATACTTCTTGAAAGAAGAGAAGTTACTTAGAAGCCATGATTCCTTAAAGAGAAAGAAAATTTTTAAAGACTGTACTAATTTGACTTTCAATCTGGTTTTTATCTACACGAAAATTAGTTATTAGGGCGTTTAACAACCATTAACACCCATAGTAGATGGAATCATCTTTTGGCCACATCAGTCTCTGCAGCCTAGGTTAGTCTGTTTCCAATACTGGCAAATACCAGATGATCGGGGGGGGGGGTGGAAAAAAGCACAAGACTAGTGCAAGCATGTGGTAACACCTCACCAGGTTACTCTGACCGAATCAGCACAATTCACAGGTCTCCTCTGAGACTCCTTAAACACAGCCTCCTGCACCCATGCGAAGTTCTAGCACCTCTAGCCTCTGCTCAACAGCTCAGGAGACATGACTTTAAATCCCAAACGCACGAAAATTTTTCACATCTCCCTGGACTTCCCATTACAAGCAGGAGCAAAACAGGAATTGCTGTAATTCATCCTCTCCTTCACCATGGCATCAAAAGACTTCTGTCTATCCTTTCTCAGTAGCTTCTTTCCCAAGAAAGAATGTCCCAAGCCTATGTACCACTGGACAAAAGCTGTTTGGTGCCTTTGACAATTACTGCTTCTGTGATCTGAATCTTCTCTACCTCTGAACTACTTTCTCTGATGTGGAAATACCCCAAGACCTGTTTTGTGCTGTTGGCTTTTGACTACTTATCCCATTGTGCGAAGCCTCAATGCAGGCAATGGTGGAACCAAAGGCTCTTCCAAAAACAAGTAGTGAGGCAAGCATCTGGATTTTACCCTCAACATTTCCTCAGGGTCTGGCAGAAAAATGCATTCTTTGAAAAAAAAAAACCACCATGCCCCTAGCCTTCCTTCCCCACCCCGCTCCTACCCCCAAAAAAACAACCAAAAAGCACCCCAGATTTTCATTCTAAGTCATATAATTTTTGAGAGTGAGTCAGATTTGTTAATAAATGCCTTTTTGGTTTTTTTAAAGAACAAAAGACAATCCTAGAACAGACTCAATTATATAAACAGATTAGTTAAATGAAATTTCTAATGGTACCATGCTACTTTGAATTATTATTAATATGAAGATCCTTTTATTCCAACCAGGCTGACATGGAAATTGTCATGCTTTAAAGACAAAGCTACTTCAGAGTGCCTGCACAGTAGAAACAGCTCAGTCCCAGTGAATTCTAGAATACCCTTGTTAGTTTAACCCTACCTCTAAAAGGACCTGGAATATAACATCAGGCTCCTAAGTGCAAAAGATCCATTGTGAAACGTCTGTTTTTCCTTTTGTTTTTAAGGAATAACCAGCACGTGCCTTTGAGTGTCCCAAGAGGTAAACTTTGGTTTCTGTCCCCAAATGGAAGGATGGAATTATCTGCTTCTGCAGATATTTCCCACTCCTTTCCTTAGATTCGTTGAGCTCTTCATTGAGAAGACTACAGAAATAGATGAGGAAATCATGTGTATAAGGATGTGATGGGGGTGGGGAGTGCTAACATCAGTATATGAACTGTATTCCACCTTGTCCCTTTATAACCACTGGCTGGATCTTGCAGGAAGATCCACAGGCTTGTTGCTGCCTTCAGACCCAGCAGTGGTTCAGGAAAAACTGTGTTTGTGGAGATGTAGAGTCCTGGCTGACAGGTAAATACGGCTCCACCAGAATAACATCAGTAAGCAGAGTCCCAGCTCCACGGGGTCTGAATTACAACACAGGGACAGTTTCAGGTCCTTCAGATCTCACCCCAAACCAAGTGAGCACTGAATAAATCAGGAAGTGTTCCTTATAACTGGAGAGTGCAGGTCCAGGCCTTTGGCATGGTTTTTAGAGAATGGTTGTAACTGTGATGACATTTTAAAAAGCCATGGAAGTCCAGCAACAGATGCAGAGATGAAGCATTCATAGCATGCATTCTAATAATTTCTGTTTACACAGCTTAGGGGAAAAAAAACAACTAAAACTAATTCCTTTTTGTGTGGGAATCTGCTCTGGTTTAACTCAAAGGTCATTTTTAAGTCTGTGTGCATTTACAGTGCTAGACAAATATTTGTCAAATATACAGGCTGCTGGTCTCGTTTGAAAGATAAAGGTTATGCGGGGAGGAAGGGAGGGGAAAAAAACCCAACCAGTGCAGAACACTGAACTGACTGAGCCTTAAGGAAAAGCATCCATCTGCCAGCGAGAGACGCATTCCTGCTGGCAGAGACTGCCACCTTTTGGGGAACAGCTTCAGCGCCTGAACGAAGAGGTTGCTCCACCTTTCCCATAAATTGGCGAGCCTGATTCTGTATTCGCATGTATATCAGATTCCAGTGGCTTTAATTTCTCAACTAACTTCCAGTAGAACTAAAAAAAGAACATTTACAAGAGGATCCCTGAGTTCTGCTAGGTTTTTCCTTTGTCTCTAAAAAAGCAAGGTGTATTTTGTACAGTCTGTTAATCTCTGCTGCTGCTGCTAGTATCTTCGAATCTCAAAAATACCTACGATTCCATTCTAATGATCAACAGTAATGATTCATGCCATTTAATATATCTGTCAGAATTACCTCAGATACCCCAGCTCACTTCCTGAGAATTAGCAGCTGAGTAAATGAGGTACCTTCAAATTCATGCTTCATTGGGGGAGAGCAAAGGAGGAACTCAGCTAGGACTCTTCTTGGCTGGATGTGGTTCTCAACTAGCCACTGCAAATACTCTCTCTTACCCCAGACATGCAGGCATGGGGGTCATTACAGTAGGTAAGCAGGGAGCAAAACAGATGACAGGTCCACTGGATTAAACATCACTGACTGCTACTCTTTTGGTGGCTTGTCTTGCCAACACACAGGGACAGAGCCTACATGGAAAAAACTAAACACTCTCCACTCTTCATATGTGGGTTTTTTTATGGGTGATTTTATATCATGTGTGAAACACTATTGTTAAGATGCTGGCTTAAGACTTATGGATATGCTTTACCTGGAGTCTGATAGGAAAATATGTCATTTAGTTTAAAAAAAAAGAAAAATACCAATAATGCAAAAAATGAGCTGCTGTTAAGAAAAAAAAAAAAAAATCTTACCACATCTGTTGAAGTAGAAGCAGAAATTCAGGAATTTCTGCTGCCCTTGCCTCTCTTGACAGAGAGGGTTTGGAGTTTATTTTCCCTTTTTAAATACAGCTGCCCAATTTCAATCTCAGTTTTGTCAGAGACCTCCAGGATATTAGATTCTTGTAAGAGTCCTGACAATAGGTAGAAAAAGAAAGAACCTCAATACCTCAAGGAAGAACAGGCTGCAGCCAGAATTAAGTCACACCATTAGACAGAAGGGGCTGTGCAGGAAACCAGGTGTCACATTTTATCTCACAGCACAGTCTGTAGCTGTGTCCCACTGAAATCCCTCTCCTGATCTGCCTTTTTCTGTTTTTATAAAAAACAGTTTCTGCACTGACACTGGATATCCCTCACTTGCTCTCTTGAACAGAGAATTCTGCAGTTTTAAATCACAGCAGAAATCTTCTGTATAGCTCCTGGGGGCACTGATGCCAAGGGGCACGTTTCACAGGAGCCTGCCCATCCAACTAAACTACCTTTGAACCCTGTAGGATTCTCTCTTCTGTCACCATAAAGGAGACTGCAAGGACATTACCTTTCAGAAGCTCAAAAGCACTTACATATCTCCCTTATACTACAAAAGGGAATAAGGCATGAGACTGTCATCCAGTGTGTGTCCCAGAGTAATCTGAGTTGCTGTCCCTACTAGGCTGCTACCTCCTTGTCGTCTCCCATCTTGCTTCTTGTCTCCAGGCTGCAGAGGGCAGTGGAGGAAAAAAGTGTTTGGATGCAGCTATGTCAAACCCAGCACCTCTGTGGAGCAGGAGCTAAAAGACACCCTGGTCTTCCTGTACCGATGATTTTCCTCTACAGCAAGAAAGGGGAGACAAAACAATAAGTTTACCCTCTTGTCTCACCTGAAACATGCTGGGAGCTCACCGGTTAGAAGCCACAACCCTCAGATCTGGAAACATCAGAACACCAGATATCTCTATATAAATCACTACAAGCTGTCCCAGTATTTAAAATGCAGTGAGATGTGTTAAATGCTACAGAACACTGACTAGCTGGTTATTTCCATTTTCTATGCTACAACACCATGGTGGCTATAAGCAACTGAAGCCCACATAAATTCAAAGCCTGAACCAAATTTTGCAGCTTTTCTAGGTTGGATCCAATCAGAACAGTGCTTATTACAATTCTGATGTTAGTCAGGAGGCAGAACAACTGATCTTAAACAATTTATTACGCCATATCTGAAAGTCTCAAGTATCTTTGGGAAGGATGCCCTTAAAACTCCTGCAATTAGAGTGGCTAGATATTCAGCATCTCTGTATTAAGGTTTGAGGCCAAAATAATTTTCCACCCCCTACAGGCTCTGGAAGGAACATGCTCCCACCACAACAGGAGAATGTTCTCATACATCAGCTTGTACAAAAACCTCCAGAAGTTGGGCATTTTCTTGTCTTAATAGACAGAGGGATTGTTCATTGCACAAAAAGAACACAGAAGATAACTTATTTCACCCTTAAAAGCTAGTCTTGTCAGAGATAGGAATTCAGAATACTCTTTAAGTTGGACAACTTTGAAGGCTGCTACAATTTTGCTGAGCCAACAACAGTTAATCAACTAATTACCTCGTTCTCCTGGGAAGAGATAAAGCGTTTTCTCCATCAGATTTGCTGTAGCAAAATCAACAAGAGATAGCCATTTAGTGAGCTGAAGAAAACTTGGGAATACATGAGAGCTAAAGGCTTAAAGTGAACCCTTGCTCAGCACACACACAGGATCTGCAGTGATCCCACGTTTCCAGTATTAAGTGCCAAATAATGTGTCTACAGACAAACCAAAAAGTAATGTAGCCCTTTGCAGTTCTCAACACGAAGGCAGGTGGGCTCACTTTGAGAAGATGCTCCTGAAAACACATGAAGCAAAACCAGTTGAAGGTGGTGTGGTCTCACTGAGCTGCTTTCAGCCCTGCCCTGGATTGCCTTCCTTCCACAAGTCTGACTGTCTTCTGCCTGTTGGTTTCCTCTCAATGTCGAGGACATATTTGGTTTGGCCAGAAACACAGATCAGAGCAAGTATCTCTCCTTTGGCCTCAGGATAACCCATGAAATGGGACAAAAATCAGGCTCCATGGGAGTGTTGCAGTAAAGTAAAATGAATAAGCTCCTAGGCTAGCAGAAACATTAAAATTAATTTTCTCCTTAAAACAAATAATAAGGTACTCATCAAAATCTATCAAGATAGGCTTTAACACAAAGATGTTCTCTGTACCAACCACACCAAATTTATGTCGTGTTACATCACGTGGGATAATTATTTTTTTAAACCTGGACAGGTGGATAAAATAAGCATTTTCTGTTCTAGGCACCAGCATGAGGGTGCATAAACAGGTCTACCAGCCCAACTTGCCAGTCCACCTAAATTTAAACAAACATTTTAGCATTATTGTAGCCAAAGAAAGCTTTTAGTCCATATACCTTCTCATTACCCTGATCATATTACTAAAAAAGACTTAATTAAAACATTTAAGTAGAATACAATTCAAAATCATCTATGATCAGCTAGATTTAGGACACTCATACCATCAAAGGAAGATTCCTATGGTGTTGATGTACTTTAATGTTGAAATCCCTCCAAAAATTCAGCAATGTTTGGTCATCTACATCCCTTTGGTTTCTTGGAACTACTACCCCTGCTAGATTCAAAAGAAATGCTTTGAAAATTTGGTCTCTCTCTGATCTTCTGATGGTCTCCAAGAGAGGGCAGTCTCAGACTAGTGATGACTCAAAAAGACTGTTACACCTGTTTTCTGCCACATTTTAACGTATGTATTTAAGAAGCTTGATTTTTACATAGCACAATCCATCAAAAAATTTTGAATATAAGTCAAAACTTACAAGTTGGCCTCCTGCAAATTTCAAAGGGGAGGGAAATACTATTTGCCTTCTACAGATGTTATAACATAAGGAACAGTGCTCCACACATGGATTTAGTCCAACAAAAAAGTATACAGTTAAGCACATGCTCATCTTTAAACACACCATCAATTTTACAGAAGTCAACTCACTTTGCTTCCAAGTTCACCAACAGTAATGTCATTGTGAGATGCAATCACACAGATACCAGCATAGCAAAATAATTATTCAAAAAGCTGCAATTTTTGTAGCATTTCCCCTCAAAGAAAGGTTCTTCCAGGTTTTTTTTCTTTTTTTTTTAAAGTCACTATGAGCCAGATGGACTGTGCCAGCCCTCCTGTCTACTTTTCCTTCTGAGCACAAGCTTGACTACCTAGGCAATTAGGGAGAGAAGAATTACATCAGACCATAGCATTCCCTACTTTTCTTCAAAGTCTTAATAAAGGCCACCTGGAAAAGTCAGGACTCAAATAGAATCCAGTATCTTCTTTCTTACCAGTGGGCAGACTGGCTTCCAGGAAGATGCAAACCTTTCCATTAATTCTCACTGCTTTCAACCCCTGCAAACTTTAGATCCATCTTTTTGATACTGATTCTTCCAGCCTAAGCACCAGCTGCCTGACAGGGGTCCCCAGGCCCTGGAGAGACACCACATTTCAGCTGATTACACTTTGAAGACAACCTGCTTGGAAATAACCCAAGTCCTATAAACCATTTATGTCTACTTACACCAGTGATGATGGCAGACCCTCCAGCTGACATGCAGGAAGCAGCACCCAGAGCTCTGGGGACCAGGGGCAATGCTGCTTGTGTTGGAGCCAGGCAGCGTAGCAGTGCACTGGGGACAGACACAGGCTGTCCTTCAGGAGCACTGGAGAAATGCCTACCAAACTAGGGATGGAGGAACAGCTGCATGCATGGTACTACTTCAAAATATTTAATTAACAAGATCCTGATTCATGTACATGAAGCACCTGCCAAGGCCCTTTGCCCAGCTGCACATCATCATACTTAACACCTGTGAGATTCATCTGCCCTTGTGTTACAGGTGGCAAAGCCTACAGAAAGGTTCACTCCAGGCAGAGAAACTGGAGTCCAGTGAATTTTGTTCCTTCAACCAGAATCACCCTCATCATCTCAGAAATGCACCTTGTGCTTTTTCTCCATCTATCTCCCATAAGCATTCACATGCAGCCATCTTTGTTCATGCTGCTGACCAATTTCACCAAAGTCTAATTTCATTAATTTCACTAACATGGTGAAAAAAGTCATACACTCCTTTTTTTTTTTTTTGGTGCAGTAAGGTTAACCCACTTGGATATCAGGAGATGCAAACAGCAGTGAAACTTTCAGGGGCAGAAGGAAAAAAATGTGGGGGAGAGATTTCTTAAGGAAAATTGAACTTCTTTACTGCGATCTCAATGCTGCATAAGAAAGCAAACAAGGACCTATTTTCTTGCTTCTTTCACAGAGGTAGCCAAAAATCTCCCTAACAAACACTCCACCAGGTTCTGCTACAACAGAACACCACTAAGGGAAACACCAAACAACTTTGATGTAAGTTGCTGCCCAGCCTACACACCTGCAAGCTTTCATGGCTGTAATGAGATCTCTACAGGTACAGGATGCCATTGGTCTCTACAGTGGTAATCTCAATTACTTTTGCAAGCCAGAGGAGCTAATCTAGCTACCCCTGAGGTTAACACAATGATTTTCCCTGGTTTCAGGGAAAGCTAGCTTCAATGCTACAGCCTGACCCATCTGCATGATAAGGTCCCTGGACAAAAGCACCAAGGCAGGATTTTAAAATTCTCTTTGCAATAATAAAGTAACAACATATGTCAAGAGATCATGCCTTTTAAGAAGCCAAATCCCCCTTCAAAACACCCACCCAAAGTTGGGTATTTTAAGCAGTTTTGAAAGGGGTTGAGTCCATAAAGTGCTAAGCAATTAGAGTTCCCAGGTTTCAAAGAAGAAAGGAATCCCAGAAGTGCAAAGTTAATTAGCCTAACCACAGCACTACAAACACCTTATTTTTGTTTTGAGAAAATACAAGAACATGAATGTTTATGCAGACGTGGTGCATTTCTGCAAATAGTCTTGCTTTTAAACATGCAACACATATCAAACCCAGAGGATATAAATTACACCGACAAGCTGGCTACTCGTGACTGCTAACAAGTGTAGTACTGGCCTTTAAGTCAGTCCCTGAAGGACTTGGAGCAAAAGTATTCAATCTAGAGCAACAGCAACCCCTTATTTAACTAGCAGAACTGCACTTGACACTTTGCCACAGGCAAATTTGTCCATAAAACCAGTGAGGCAGGAATCCCACTATGTGCCCTTACTAACACTTTCTTTCCTCGCCCGTGCCTGCCATGCTGAGGGTGACACGGAGCACACCTGAGCACCCAGGCACTGCCGAGCGGCTGAGACACTGCTGCAGCTCAGCAAAACACTATTTTTCCTCCTCCTACTCCACTTCACCCCTCATAACTGTACCTTGCAAAGCAGTCTTCACAAATTATTACTACTGTGTGCGGGTTTGTTTTTTGTTTTGTTTGTTTTTGTTTTTTCCCGAAGCAACACTTCTGGGATTGCACTGGTGAAAGTAAGTAAAAATAACGTTACACTCTCCAGAGCATGAAAACCCACCCACAGCATCCTCCTTCCCCTCACAGAAGGGCTCGAATCACTCACCCTCGCTTCCTAGTGAAGGTCTCCAAAGTTTCTTCGTGCCTTGCTCCCAGGGCCAGCCAGCGCCTTCCCTCCGGCGGTCACTCCCGCTGCTCTCAGCCTGCTCCTAAGAGCAGCCTGCCCTGCCTTGCCTTGCCTTGCCTTGTCCTGCCCTCTCTGCCCTGCCCTGCGGGGCCGGGGCGGGGCTCCTGCCGCGCCTCTCTTGGGGCAGCCCCGGGGCACCCGAGGGTCACAGGCAAGGCAAGGCAAGGCAAGGCAAGGCAAGGCAAGGCAAGGCAAGGCAAGGCAAGGCAGCTGCTGGATCGGCGTGCTGTCCCGCGTTCCCGCAGTGCCCACAGGCTCCCGGCTGCCTGTGGATGCGCTTTGCTGGGCGGGCACGGCGGCCGCCAGGGCTCCGGGGGATGCTCCGGGGGATGCTCCGGGCGGCTTCAGCCGGGGCTCGCCTGGCCGAATGAGCTCTGCCGCGCTGGGACCGAAAACCGTGGGCGATCGTCTGGCAAGAGCTTCCTTTCTGCTGCACTGCCCTTTTCCCCGTTCCCTCTCCTTAGCCTTCCACGCAGAATTTAAAAAACAAGCAAACAAAAAGCCAAACCCAAATAAACAAACAAAAAGGTTTTGATCAGGTTTGTCAAGCCTGTATAGAGGTAGGAACTCGTTTTGATCAGGTTTGTTCAGCCCGTATAGAGGTAGGAACTCGTTTTGATCAGGTTTGTTAAGCCTGTATAGAGGTAAGAACTCCTCTTGGGCTCCAAATGTCTACCCGAGGTCTGAAGCCACTTTGCAGCCTTCTAAAGCCCACCCCCATCCCCAGCTCTGAGTTTAGAGAAATTTCTGGCTCCAGAACGAAGTTGCTTTGTACAAAACAAGTTTCGATTAACTAGGGAGTCAGTGCCTTCCTTTCGGTTCCAAGTTTGCCCTTTGATTTGGGGCAGCCTGTGGGAGAATGATATATGTGAGCTATGAAATGTAGCTTTGACTAGCAGGCAAATTAGCAAACTTTTTGTTTTGTCAAGATCACTAATTCCTAACTCAGGTACTAATAAATTACAAATCAGCTGCCAAAACCCATGTGAATTAATACTGGTTTTAATCATTAATTTGGGGCTCTTCATAGTGGCTTCTGAATTTTTAGGCGTATATTACAGCCCTGAGGGTTAAAAAGCCTTTTTTTACCTGCTGTGGTTCTCTTGAAATCAAACCAGCTGTAAAATACTGCCTACTTTTAGGCTTAAAATAGCTGAAACCACCATTTCCTGTGGCTTCACATGAAACCGTACACTTCATGATGACTGTGCCTACTGTTATAAAATAAGGGTATAGGGCACGGCAAGGCAACTCAAAAGGGGTGTTTGTCAGCCTAGTGAAGGGCAAGAACTGATGAAAGCTCAGAAGGACCTGAAGCAGTTAGGGAAGAGCTTGGATTTTTCTGTTCTTTTCTGTATTGCTACTTCTTGTGACTTTATCAACAATTTTTGAGCTGCAGCTCCCAGAAGCTAGGCAGCTACACAGGAATTGCCACTCCAAAAAAAAAATATTCTGGCTCTCATCAATATGGGAATAACTTTGACAGTATAACATGGGTATCCTCAATAGCTCAGAGATCACCTATCAGGGAAAGACTAACCTATTTTGCTCCATAATTTTATGATTTAGGAATACGTTTAAGACTATTTGGTATTACTTCTGGTGTGCAGAAACTAAAATCGAAGAGACTCCTTTTTTCTGTCCCCCAAAATTAGCATTGAATGTGTACTGAAAATAATGTTTCTGTGCAAACCCTATTCTGGAATTTCCAGTGACCCCACATCTGTGAGTGATTCTAGCTGTCATTTGAATTAATCTTAAATGCAGATTGATATAATCTCTCCTGTTGATGGAAACTCAAGAGTTACCAATAATGAAGAGAAGTATTTTAAGTCATTTGTGGTATTGCAAAATCATATTTCTGTGCAGGTTATCTATAGGAAGTGTTGTCAGATTGAACAGAAAACTAAGCATAGGCTTTGCCATCCAGTTGTCTGGGTGACTTTCCTCTGATTTCAGTGAGAGAAAAACACAGATTTGAAAGCAGCTTATTTACAGGTCTTACTCTTTAGTAATTTTAAAAAATAAAGTCAAGTCATTGCCTCCCACAGAAATACTAGAGTGGTGAGGGGGCCTCAAGTGATTTTCCTGTTAAGAACACAATGCAAAAAGAATGCAGACAGAGACAAGACTTCTTTAAGTAAAACACAGTAAGGCATGTGCATAAGGATATATGGATGAATTATGCTCTGATCCTAACCACGGGGGAAGGTTGATAAGATTGTACTTCCTCTAACCTGGCATGCCATATGGTAGATGGCTCTACCTTTTCTCAGCTGGAAATACCTTGTACTGCATTACTAAAATTATATGAAAAGGGTCTAGTCATATTCCCACTAGACAAAATACCTTTTATTGGGGCTGTATTTGATATCTTTGTTTATCAGTGTGGAAACTTCAGAAATCAGGATACTTCAGTTATAAAGAATATATGTATGCACTCACCAGTGCCTGCTGAGAATATTAAATTCTCCTGAGCACCTCCCTCCAGGATAATAAACTCAACTCTGAAATCTCTCTGTGATAATTTTGTTAAAGGCAAGCCCAAATCACCATATTAATTTAAGGAGATAAAGTATAAAATATTCTGAAATTATTTTTTATTGTGCTCAACTTTATTTGGAGAGATGAATGCCCTTGCATGATGCCAAATATGTTGGTGAGACAGTGTAAAATCAAATGATGTTATTCAGTTGCAGTTTTCTTGAGAAAATCAGTTAGTTTTCCCTAAGTAGGCTGCTGTGCATTTAAGAGCTGAAATCCTGCATGTATGATTGGGGTAGTGAGGAAAAAAATTGTTAAAAAGCAGGAAAAAAAAGAGGCAAAGAGAATACAATATGCTGCCTTTTTTTTAAAGAACGTTTTGCCTTCTTTTTGTAATCCTGGAAAATCTTCATGAGAATGTAAAGCAGCATAATAGCAAAACAGACGGGGTAATGGGTTTGTAAAATTTAGAAGGCCAGCTCCTTTACTATATAAATAACATAAAGATTAAGCAGTGTAGAAACAAAGCATACTGTTTTGGGGGCCAGAGTAGGTATTGGAGTCCTTGACGAAACTGTGGAAAAAGGAAAAAAATACACATTATGTCACACCTTGTGTTCCAATCCTGCCCTGCTCATGTGCTTCTCTGAGCATACCTGGCCCTGTGGCACACTAAGTTCATAAAATTTGCTTTGAGATAAGCCAGCATGTGAACCGAGAGCAAATCAGCTATGCTGTGTTAATGAGACTATCACATTCCCACCCACAACCATAATATGAATTACATTTTCTCTCCCAGAAATAAAGAAAGTGACCTCGTGTTTACAGCAAGAAAGAGCATGCAGGTACACAGAGCAGTTCATGTGAAGTCAGTGCATAACAGTGGTAAGGTTTTTTGTGTATTCATGTCTACATGCATTGCACAGACTGTTGAGTATGTTCATACCTTTATATCTGTTCTTCGGCAAACTTTCAGTTCTTAATTTAATTAAAAAATTTAGTGGTTAATTTATTTAGTCCAGATACATGTCAGTAATTTAGCCAAATATGTATTGTATCAGACCCTCATGAGTTTTTCTGTGATTTAACTTCATTGATTTCATTGGAACTGCATTTAATTCACCTAATTGTGAGATTCTATCTAGGCCTATGGATTAGTTATATGGAAAAAAAAAGTACATATGGAAAACTTCAGGGATTCTATAGTGCTTAGCTGAGTGCCATTCTTGTGAATGATCTGAGCTCCTGTGTATAACCACAACACAAATGCTAGAAATCCTGTGTAAAACACATCCTTCTATCCTGTCCTGATTTAGAGCACAGAACGTGCAGGAGAAGAACAAGATGCAAATACCTCTGAAACATTGATGATTTAAATTCACATTACTCACTGACTCAGTCCAATGAGACATTGCATTAAATAGCAGGAAAGTCAGGCCCAGGGACAGTCACAGTGATCAGGAAGAGCCCAGACAACCAAGACTTGCAGCTGTCCCATTTGCTAGACTCTGTCAAATAGAATAGTTTCTTCTGGGCTGTACTGTCATTTACCTCTGAGAAGTAACTCAAATGTCTAATGAACCTTATTCTCCTTTGCAGACTCAATTTCCTGGCTGATCTACAGCTTCCATGACACACTATAGTTTTACACCTGGAGGAACTGTATTTTCCACTTACCATCTTTATGTGACGTTCCTTCTTGTTATTGTTATTCTGGGCTTCCTATAAAGCAAGTTGAATAACTTTCTGATGTCCCTCAAGTTCATCCGCAGTTTTTTGGAATGAATATTCTGATCCCTCTAGATTACTGAGTTCTTCCAAATCTTTTTGTATTTTCTCATCTTTAGCAAACAGAGTTTCTGTCTCAAGGGAGCTCTTCACTGACACTAGAGCATCTCCAGGGATGCTCTGGAACAAATGGGAACATCTACATGCTGACAAAGAAGTAGGTATAAGGAAAGGAGTGGCTGAGAATAATGTAGACACATACACATAGGGCAAATTAAAGCCTATAGTAAAGTGGCTAAGACTTTAACTCTCATTTATGTTTCATAATGTCCCTTGCCTAGACATGAATAAAAAATTAAATCACTGGCCTGTAGGTAGATCTTTGAGAAATCTGACCTTTAGGCTTTTTAAGAGAATTTGTCAACAATTCCTTTTGCATTAACCTGTGGAGTTAGGGCTAGGGGCCTGCAGGAACTAAGAATAGTATATATAACACTTCCTTGAAATACAACATAATCAATATCCTTCTGCAGCTCCAAGAAGGTTGGCTTTTCTTTCATGGAAATCTACCTTAGAGTGGGGTATTTCTTACTGCCTCCAATACAGTAAGATCACAACTCGGTAGGGTATGTCCAGACATTAACTAAAAGCCAATGCTATCCTTTCAACTGACTAGAGCTACACTGACATTTCAACATGTGAACTAAAAGTTTAACCTCTTGTTTCTAGGTTTATGGTACTTGCTGCATTTTTAAAAAGAGGACCTAAGGCATAGATTTCACATCTGAGAAAAGATTTAGGTGTGAATGACAATTGAATTGTTTGTTATTGAGTCTGAGGAAGAGGAGCAGAAGAGGAAGAAGGTAAAGTCATTACCATGGGTAACTGATGTCCAAAGACAGTGTAGGCAGCAGGGTAAACATAAGGCAACAGTCTCCTCTCCACAGATTTTCCATATGAAAATGTGAAACCAACTGCCCCAGTTCAAGGGACAGACCAGATTCTGACCTTGGCTGACTTCATAACTCCTGTGTTGCCACAACAAACTGATGCTTCTTTTTGGCAAGGTCACTTTCTGTCACATTTCTCTTTGACCCCTGGGGCAGTATCCAGGCTCTTCAAGGGGGACTGATCTTACCACCTCCTCTGTCACAGACCATCCTATTTGATCACTGTTTTCTCACTTGTAAATACAGTTATACTTTGCAGTGAAGATTTCTGACAGAGTTTGTGTACTCCCAGAATATCCTTGTATGCAAACAAATCAGCTTTTTCTGGGGTGCAGGTTTATTGGATCAGATAAAGCACCATGAATATGGCTATCCCATTTTGGTGTTCCTGGGTAGCTTCCCTACAGGGTGTTGCACTGAATCTCATGGGTGTAATTAGCCCAGGAATCTCTGCACTGTTTTCTTCCTGCTGTAGATGTGTCAGCAGTTTAGATCCCAGCTATAAACTGGAATTTCTTGAAGGGAATGGTCACAAGTTTACAGTGACTTTGTGATACAGAAAGAGGTCATGTGAGCCTTTAAGAATCTTACAGAAAACCTTCTCTGATATTCAGGCATAGGGGGACAAAGTTTTTCTACTGTTATTAGTCCATATAAGGCACCTTTCAGAAAAGGATTTATCGATTACAGAGTACATCATATAAATAAACACAGGATCTCAATTGCTTTTTGCCCTGTTCTGTATATCATATACACTACTGCAAAGACAGTAGGTGATGTGTAGGAGGGGTGGATGACAGAGCCAGTGAAGATAAGAAAGATTAATGAAGTTACTGAGACCACTTCCTGTTGCATCATTTATCAAGTGTTTTGTCATTTTACAGATTTTCAAATCCCAAGGCACACTGAAGACAGAATGACACACAGTGCTCTGGAATTCCATCATTAGTTTTGACTGAATATATTAGTGAGTTTTTAATTTCTTTTGGTACCAGTGATCCAGTTGCCAAGTTAAACGTAGGTTCTTGTTATTGAATAATCAGAAAAAGAGCAAGAAGGGATGTAGGGTACATCCCTACATCCTAGGTATTTCCTTTCTGAAGGTAGTATGTATTTTCTAAGAAGACACTGAAATGGAGCTGTGGCAGTCTTTTTGCTTTTATTGCAGTTTACTTTCCTGAATTCCTTATGGAAAATGCAGATATCATAATGCCTTAAATGCTTTCTAATTATTTATTTTTTCAGACAGTCTCAAGGCATCCTCATTAATTTCTTTCCCCATAAAACTTAAAGAATTGCAAAAAGGATTTTCATCTCCGTCCAGGGACTAAATCTTGTAGTGCAGTCAGGAAATCAATTTAGTTTTGCTGAGTGACTTAATTGGCAAATGGGAGGCATTTAATGTTTGGCAAACATTAAATACAGAGTAGACCTCCTACAGTGAATAGGTACTTGCAAAATCATTCGTTCTCCATGTACACAACACAGTAAGGTATATAACAGTTGGGATAACTGCTTATGGTTAGAGAGTGAGAGATATTCATGCCTGAGTATGAAGTCTCACTTCATAATGTGTTTCAATATCTGAAGATAATTTCTCTATAAAGCCTAGTGCATCTTATATAAGCATCTATGTTGAAGACCGGACTTAGAGTGGGATATTAGTAATAAGGGATTGTGAGCAGGTGCAAAGAATGCCAAAGGAATTCCAGAGGTTGTATTTTTAGTTGTCAGGCATTTCAAGTTCCTACGTAATATTTAATTGATGGGAAAGTCAGCAAATGGAGTTGTATGTTCACACCAGATGTTTCAGACCACTCAGGTTAGGCAACCTTCCAATACACTGGATCAAAGTGCTGTTGTTCAGAAAAATGGGATAGGGTTGACAAAATATTTCCTTAGACTGCAGATTTTAGGCTGTTAAAGTAGTCAGCTAATCTTCCTTAGACACCTCTTAGGAAATAGATGAGTATCTGCTTTGCAGACACACAGTATTGCTATAGATTTTTATGTACTTGAGTTAATTTGTGGTTAACAAATAATCAATAACCATTAATTAATGGTATGGTAAAAGGAGTTATCACCTCTTTACATATGGGCAATTGTGGCATTGGCTAAAACAAATGACATACCCAAGACTGATCTTTAGTCTTGTGCAACCATCTGTGCAACCATCCTTCTTCACTTGTATTTTTTCCTTTCCAATAGTACAGACAAAATAAAATTCTTAGAAAGGAAACAAATACCACAATTCTCCTATATGCACTGCCTTTTGAAAGCAGAAAAAGAGTTACGGATGCACAGAGGCATTAAAACCAGAGAGAACTGCATGCATAGGGAAATGCTGAGTGGATAAAATAACTAATGCATGCACGATCATGCTCATGTTGGACAGTCAATCTGTGTATATTGGCAACATCACTAGGACTTCCAGGATGCCAAACATTTAGAAAAATCCAGACAAATGGCCAAGTTCATGTTTTTCTGCTCAGACAAGACTTACATCCAAGAAGAGAGTACACATTTCAGTGAAATTAAAATACATGTAACCCTCATCAAATGTAAAGGCCAAAAAATTATGGTCACCAACATTCCTAAACTCTTTAAGGGCTAAGCTGCCTCCTCTATGCAGTTTTTGATCAATCCCCATGAACCATTTTAAATTATATTAGCAAGTTGGGCTTCACTGTTTCTGGTAGTGAATTTTGATGACCACTCAAAATATACATTTGAATTTCCTGAAGATAAGAACAAACTATCCTGGATGTACATACTGGATAACAAAGACATTGCTATTAAAGGTGTGCTGAGAGAAAGTAATCTAATTTTACCACAAAACTTATTCTTTTAGTTTTTCTACAGCTTGCTTAGTGAACTCAGGATCTTCTCCTTTGTCAGCACTGGGATACTTAATTTTCATGAGCTGATTTACCATAGTTTCTGTTCTTTGTGCACCATGAAAAGACCTCTTCTATTTTGTTAAAACAGTGCAAAACTATTCACCTGTAATATCCAATTACCACATAGAAACATACATGCATGTCTACATACATGATTTTTTAAGCTGTTTGTATATCATGGAGGGCAGAAGAGGGAATAAGAATACCCCTGAGACCCAATAGGGCAAATTAATTTTCTGAGGGATGGTTTGGTTGATTGATACTGGTGTTTTGGTAATTTATGAAGATATGAAAACCCTCCAGGGATCAGATTATCCTCTATACTAGTTTACCAAACCTCATTTTCTTCCATGACATTCTGCTATTTTTCAACATCTGAGAGTTTCACCTAGAATATTTAACAACAATTCTGAGGCACTATAGTGTTCTTTTGCCTGACAAATAATACTAGCATACACAAATTCAGGTAGCTTCTTATATCAGTATTTTATGGAATGACAGCTCTGTTTCATTAGGCCTACATTTTGGACCCTCCTTAATTCCAGTCTTTACTTTGTACTCATTAAAATTCTAACTACACTCCAGAAAAGAAAATTTCTGGAAGCCTGGATCCAACTTCACTCACTCTAGTAAAAAGATGCAGCTTAGCTTCTCCAAGGGCAGGTATTAGAACAATGCTGTCAAGCTGTCTAGTCTTGAAAGAAAGTTGAAAGATGAGAGTAGAAGGCTGTGTGTTTTGTCTGACTCCTCTGGATGACCAGAGAAAGCCAACAAGTGTCAACAGCCAACACAAAAGGAACACTTCTTTGATTTTTCTGAAATTCTGGACTAATTTCTGCAGTTATCCCAGGTAATATTAGAAATGAGCTCTGACTGAACATAAAATTATTTGCAAAACCTGAGCTACTTTTGCTGCTGGTGTCACTGCAATCAGTAAATCAATCACCAAAGCGTTAATGAAATTTTTGCTTCCAAGTGCACTGTTCCATGTTCTAAGCCCAAACTTTTGGTTAGGTTCTGGATCATTTATGGAGTATGAGCCAAGAAAAGGCCAATCCTGAAAGAAGAACACATTCTTTCTTCTGTTGTCTGTGGGCCATCACTATATAGTTTCTTCCATTGCTTACAATCAACGTGAGTTTCACAACTACCTGCAGTTCTGTTGGAATATAGAATCCCTTCAGAGAATGACAACTGACAAAAGGTCATTTCTTCCTATGTACTTGTTGGTTGGGTGGTGTCTCATAGTTGAGGTAGTTCTACTTTTCTCTTTAGGACCACAGTTTACTGCATTCATTACAGGGATAGGAGCACATTCACTGGCAAATCTCATTTTTTGAATATTCAGGATATCTGTGTTCAGATGAGACAATTCACTAAAATTAGTGTGCCATATTTCTGTTGAGAAAACTTAGCATATACACTGAGAAAGGAAGGAGAAGGCCATATAGCTACTTGAGAAGCCATCTCCAGCATTCTGAGAACAAAGAGGTACCACACATGCTGTTAGCAATGGGATCTCTGCTCAAGCCCCAGACACCACCACAGAGCTGACACCATGATTTCTTTGGATACCTGCTCTGATTCTCCTCCTCCCCTGGGAGCTGGCTCGTGGTGACAGCTGTACTGAGAAACACCCCCACACTAATACTACTCACATTAAATGTCATCCTAGTTACTCAGCCTGCTCCATCTCATACTAGGTGGTCAGAAATGTCTCAGTATGACATTAACATTTGAAATGTGTTTCTCACTTATTAGCAATCTTTCTCCAAAAAAAGATAGTTATTACTTTGAACAGAAAAAAATCAGTCCTCAAGCTATCAAGACTGCAGCATCCCTTTATATTTGGACATGAAACACTGTGAACATTCTACATTTCTTCTTTTCTTGATGTATATTCATATAGTTTATATAGTTTTTTGGGATAGTGCTTTCCTCTTTATGACTAACTTTACTGAACACTAATAATTTTATGTCTGTCTTGTATACATATGTAGATAAGTCCCTTCTCCCAGGATATTATTATATAAACCAGGGTCTGTTAAAAGCCAAATTGTTCCTGGCAGAGCTCTACTTCTGTAAAATGAGCACATTCTTTATTTATTTCTTTTTTTTTTTAAAAAAAAAAAAAAAAAAAGGCAGTATTACAATAAAAGCAATAGAAGAACAACAGTACTTCTTAATCCACTGGATGGAAGTTGATAAGTCAGGACACCCATATAAAGAGCAATCTGGGAGATGACACTTGGCATTTTAGAGAAGTAAAGCAAAAAAAGGCATGAAAATCCATGTAGGACAAAAATACAAAAGAAGAAACAAGACAATTACTTGTACTGAATAAAGAAAGGAAGCTAACAAATATCTTCAAATGTCTATTGCTCCCAAAAAAACCAAAGCAAATTAATATCACCAAGACTGGACTCCCTCAAGGAGAAGCTCTACAAACAAAGAACAATAGATGACTCAGAGAGGAGCAAAAGAGCAATGAAATATTAACTGAACATAGACACTCTTGATGTGAAAGGCAGTCTCTGTCTTTAGTCTGCACTTGTGTGTATTGCATGGGGAGGAAGCCAGCACTGCACTGTCCCAGGCCACACAGCCCCTTGGCACAGTGTAACTCTGCCAACACTGTGTCTCTCAGCTCCCTCCACATTCTCCCGGCAAGTCCTAGAGCACATTTGCCTTTTGGGGATTAGAATTTACTGAAAAACTTAACAAGGAACACAAAAATATCCATCCAGCCTTTCCAGCTGGCTCTAAGTCTTCATACTTAGTCCTTCATATAATTCCTGCTGAGGTTTTCTGCCATCACAACTCATCTTCATCATTCAGCTTGTTTCCTGAAGGCAAATAATTGCAGATTCTCTGTCAGCTAAAATCTCTAGAGAAACTTCCTAAGCACACCATTTTTTTCAAGAAGAAAATCCCAAAGTTTCCCCTTCAGTCCTTCTCTGAGGCATCAAACAGCTGTTCTTCTGATGTTAATTGAGAGGCTTCTACCAGGTAAGCGCCTGTCCTCATTCCCCAGCTTCTGTGCTGCTGCTTCAAGCAGTCATCTCTTCAAATATCATGCAACTGTGGGATAGCAGAGAGGGAAAGTCCATACCAAAGCTGATACAGCATTTGTCAGGAACAGTGCTGACCACCGAAACACAGTCAAGCCTCCTTTGTCCCTAGTTTAAGAGACAATACTTAAAAGCATCAACAGTCTTATCTAATGAAGAAGAGTGCTATATGACCCTAAAGTGACCTGCTGCACTTGTCATTCTTGCTGCCAGATAAACTACTGTGGCAACATAATAACGGCAAAGAAAACATATCAGTCTGTAAGGCTTGGCAAACCATTTTGGAGTGAGTCCAGAAATGACAGATGGGCTTGGACAGCCAGATGTAGCAGCCTGAAGTGACTAGGCTGTATAGACAAAGGCATAACAAACTTCAGGGAAGTGTCCATCACCAGTGCAGTTACAAATACTTGTAGTATTGGTAGATGGAGCACACACAATGCCAAATAGTGTCATGCTCTGTGTCTCCAGTTAAATAGCAATTAGACTGTTCTGGAGTGGATATGAATAGTAACTGGACAGGAACAGCCTATAGAAGACTTTTCTCCATTACTGAGCTTTCTGCAAAAGAGCTCTACATTCACATATAGAGTCTGGTGCTCTGCATGTGTATGTGTTTATAGTATGCTTAATTATAGCCTGTATTGTCTGGGTAGCCATATAATAATTATCAGTAACCAGAACCAAAAAACAGCATCACTGCATGTGGGAAGTTCATGAACTTAGACACAGTTTATCTCTGCCTCCCCCCTGCCCCATCCCAGGTGGGGAAGCTAAAGGAACAGTATCTCATCTCGATCGTGAAAAGGAAACCCAGAAAAACCAGTCTTGTCGAGAGAGTAGAGAACATCTGCTGCAGTGCTACGCTGCACAGCTGCCAATTCACCAAGCAGACAGGATATTTGGTGTTTGCAGACAAATCTAAAATGAGTCAGCAATATGCGTTAATGGGGGAGGAGGGTCAATGGCATACTAGGCTGCATTAGTGAAAGTGTAGACAGCAGGTCAAGGGAGGTGCTTATTCTCTCTGTTCAGCACTTTTGAGGTGACATCTGGAGTACTGTACCCAGTCAGAGCTCTGCAGTACACAAAAGATACAGTAAAACTGGAGGAAGTCCAACAGAGGCATTACATCCTAAGATGACTAGAGAACTGCAATACTGTCTGAATGCAGCACTCTGAATGAGAAATCTGTGTTTGTTCAGCCTACAGAAGAAAAGTCCATGGGGGTGTCTACCTGCTCTATTAACTACATAATAGGCAGTAGTAAAAATGACCAAGCCAGATCCTTCTCAGAGGCACACTGGGGAAGGCTGAGAGGCAAGAAGAACAGGTTACAGTCAGGGAAATTCTGGTCAATACTAGCCAAAATTCTTCATTACAAGAATGGTCCAGGACTGGAGCTATGCCCAGAGAGGCCAAATGGTCCTTGTGATCATGGACTCAGAGTCACTTTCAGGTGGGAAAAGCAACTTCCGTCTCCATTTGTGGGGAAGCATTGAGCTGATCTGAGCTTTTACCATCTCTCTATGAAGGGAGTTACCACCAGTTAAAAACAGCTTGCTTCTGTGTGTGCCAGTGGCTCCGTGCTGACTGGCTGCTTCACTTGCAGTGCTTGTGGAGGAGCTCAGTCTGTGCTGGAAGCTGCACTTCTGGCTCAGGATGTGGGAGGATGTGGGTTGCTGGCGTGTGAATGAGAGGGAGAGAGGTGTGAGATATGAGGGTGGTTCAGGTTCACATCCTGAGCTGAGATGCCAATTTGTAGGAGTGAAGAAATAGAGCAGACTGTAAAAGAGGGCTTTCTTTTTCTGTGTATATGCATTTTCTCTCATGGAAGGAGTAAAACATAACCAGAAGTGTTTCATAAGTCAGATTTGAAAATCTCATGTTTTTTCAATCACCTACTGTGGAGAAAGGAAAAAAGAAAATACATTTATGTTACTGTGAAAATCAGAGAACATAAAGACAATTTTGTAAACATTAGAAAAATATCATCAGTATTGTGGCCATCAACAATATACATTTTGTTTTGTGTAAACCATGGTATTCCCCAGAAATCAACTAACTAGGAATGAGAATAAATCTTTTGCACCCATAACAGTTCTTGATTTTAGTACCATTTTGGTGATAAATGCCTGTTCAGATCATAGACGTATGATGTGTTAGCACTGGGGTTTCAGAAAGTAGAGATGAGGTTGCAGGTTCTATGCTGGCAGTTGTAAGGGGAGATAAAAAAAAGAAAATAGAAGGGAAGATATTTTGTAGCAGAGTTACACTGTTTCACACTCAATATCTCAAGGAAGGTGGAATAGAAAAGAAATGATTCTCAGAAGGAATTACCTATGAAAGAGAAAGGAACCTGTGCCAGCTCTTAAGAATGGATGATGGATTCTCTATTAGCTCAGATAAGTTTGTTGTTATGAACAGTGTCAGAGGCCCTTCAATCTTTTCATATATAGTCTCATATTTTCCAAAAAGGGGGAAAGCAATGTAAATAGGTAATTTCATTTACCTGTAGGTATCCCATTAGGATAATATATGGAAAATTATGTCTAAAGGAACATCTGATGGCAAAGCTGATTAAAGAGCCTTTGCTGCCAAACAATCTAAAAGACTTAGAACACCTTTGAAGCATGAAGATCAAGAATATTGTATACATCTAGCAAGGATGTGGCGGGATTCAGAAACAAACAAAAACCCTAATTGAAAAAGGTGTTTGAGGAGGAAATGGAGAAGATATGACAATAGTCAGCCCACAAATCAGTAGGCAAGGATGGGAAAAGGAAGGCTGGGCAGGACACAGAAGAAACGCACACCTGGCTCTGTTGTTAAGTGATTCTGCATTTTGCTAACATCTCCTTCCTTCAGAAAACACTTTTTAGAATTCTTCTTAGGCTGTTTTAAATTAGATCAGGAAATAGACCAATAGAGCAAACATATTCATAGACAAAGCCAAAATACTCCTTGACAAGCTCTAGTAGATGAGGTAGATTATTAAAGTAAGATGAATCCTGCCCTGAAGAAGGAAGATTAAAAGTTCAGCAGAAAAGAAATTAAAACTGAATAATTATATTCAGACTGCTGAGAATAATTCACTTGGTGGAATACTTCAGCTTTTTACCAATCTCCCTTCTAAGGAAGGTTATCCCATCAAAGTGATCACCTGACATGGACTGTTCAAGGCCTTACTCCATCAGGTCCTTGGGTCCTCATTCCCCCTTACTTGACAGAGCATCAGAACTCCAACTCCTGTTGACATGTGCCTATTATGTATTTTGTCCATTTTGCACAAAACAGAACCATAAAGGCTGCCTCCCTCTTTGACAATCCTAGTATTTACTAGTCCAGTGATTAGACTGCTCACTTGGACAGGTGTGAAGATCTAAATTTGTATCTCCACTTCAAATCAGATGAAGGATTCAAATAAATGCAAATTCTGTATTTCAATTTTCTGAAAAATGTCACCGCTTGAAACCTGCAGCTCCAGCAAATGTGAATCCTAAGGAGAGAGTGAAAACCTGTCTCTGAAGAAACAAAACAAAGTCTGTTCCTCCCCTGAGAATTTCCAGATGGTTACCTTCAAATGTCAGGATACTGATCAGAAACTTTTAAATTCTATTGAGTTACTGTTGAATGCTATAGTTTCCAAGTCCCTTTCTGGGTTTTGTCCTTCTTATCTCTGCCTCAAAAAATTAGGAGGAAGGTCAATATAATTTTACAAGAGCAAATAACCAGTGTAGGTGTTGGGTTCTCATTATCTAAAAAGAACTGAGGTGTCAAAATCATTAATTGGGTATTTGTATGTGTACAGTTAAAGATGACAGAAAACATGCATCCTGTAGAGCTAATGGGCAAGACTAAGAAGAAATATTATTACCTCAGTGTTTAAAAGATGAAGAACTGACACAAAGCTCTCAGAATCCAATTGATTTTTGTGGGTTCTTAGGATTAACCTTAGGTTGTCCAAGCTAAAGAGAAAGTCTGTGGAGGTCTGGACAATGAAACCAAAACATCTAAGTCTATTCTAGTTTTTAATCCATATGATCATCTAATGAGATCCACAAATGAGCCGACACTTGCTTCAGTTTTTAAAAAAAAAAAAGAAAAAAACCCACCCAAACCAGACAATGCCACTGCTGTATTTAGCAGCTCTATGTAATTTACTGTCAGTCAAAAATGTAACACATGGGGGAAAGGCAAATAAGATTTATTTTTAAATCTTTTGAGAATGATTCAGTTACACTAGGTCATTTCCCCCACAAAAGGCTACATTCTTCTTCCTCCACAGTGAATTCCATAGAAACTTTTTTTACATGACTTCATGCAATTTATCAGATTCTCTTTAGGTAGTGAAGGCTAATGTGCATTTTTTTGCTTTTCCAACACAGTATTGCATTACTTTCAAGTATATACAATTTGAGAAATTTTATCCAGACTTTCTTTTGTCATTGCCTATGATGATTTCATACAAATAGTTCTGAGTACCATTGTTAAAAATGTGAGATGTCTGCAATCCCTTGTTTTTCTTTGTGTTTGTCATACAAAGTCAACTGAAACTATCTCTTGCCAGCTGATATTTCCCTTACATGAACTCAATCTACTCCTTATACTTTTCAACATTCTAAAAGCATTACCAACGTTTCTTGAATACAGAGGTATTTTTCCCACAAAAACTGATGCACACTACTTTGAAGGGAAGGAATTAACAGATCAAAGTCTGACCCAGTGTTCACTGAAGTAAAGAGAAAGGTTACCACCAAAAGCAGTGTATTTTGGCAGAGATTCACTTCAGTAATGGTACTAACGTTACCCATATTATACGAGCTGTGTCCTACTAGTTCAGCTGTCTACAAGGATGTCATCAGTTGTGCTAAGATTTCACAGGCTTATTTCATCATAGCTGTAAATGTAGGTCATAGATCAGTGAGACTTTCCCTGGAAACACTGATTTTCATCTTATTCCTGAAAACATACTCTTTGTGCAGCTTGGGACAGCGGTCATCTACACTGAGCATCTAGACCTGCTCTGTACAGTGTGCAAACCAAAGTCATCCAAACTGAATGGGTAGCAGCAACCCCACATGGTTGTTTCTGTCTGCTGTTCTGGACACCTCCCACCTACAGACTTTTCTAGTATCTGCTTCTTAAAATAAACTGACAGTATAAATGATCACTTCTTTTTAATTTTGTTTGATTCCATTAAGTCTAGCCTATAACCTTCAACTATGGATAAAAGGGTTGGTTTATTTTGCCCTGTAATGGATCCTCCATCTTTTGTTTCATTCTCAAATATTTCCTTAGGTTTCTTTCTCAACAGTGATTACTTCAGTGCATGCATAGTATTTAGAGATTTCAGTGATGCAATGTCACAGCAGATACACTTCCAAAAACACTAAGGAAATATTCCAAAACTGTTTTCCACTGTGCAATCCTCCAAACGACTCTGCTGTCATTGGGACCTAACCAGCCTTATAATCTCAAGGCCTTTCAGTACCATTCTATTTGCTGGCTCATATTCATTAGACAGGAACCTAAGTTTGGGGTTTTTTTACCTTCACACATTCCAGCTATAAGGAAGAGATGTATTTTGCATCCTGTGAAACTTGCTGATATTGGTAGTGCCAAGGGTTTAGAATGGGCCATGCTTCTTTACATGCTACCTCACTTTATTTCCTCCTTAATATGGTACTTCTTCATCCATTAAAAAAAAAACCCATATACTTTTTCATTGCTTGATAAAAATATGACAGCATCACCATTATTCAGATTCTATCCCTTGAACTGTTCTCCAGTTATACACTACTCTCTTTTTCTGCAAGATGTGTATTTGTGAAACAGTGAAAACCATTTTGCACTTCACACATATTTTCCATATTTTCTTACGTACATGACATTCTTATTGCTGTACATGATGCAGCTTGCAACTATTGTAAGCCTTCTGTCTCTAGGCCCTTACATGATTTTTATTTTATAATGATGGCTATGGCTGGCATCAACCAATAATTTCCTTATCCTCTTCGTCATGGCAAGTCTGATTGCTTGTTATATTCACATTTCTATTACATGTATATTGTGAAAGTGCTACTGAGTACTTTCATCTGCTCTTCTGAAACAGCTTTGACACTAGTTTTGTTCCTCTTTTAATGCTGGGGTTTTTTATGTATTTCTTTTGGAGATCCACGAAATTATCCAACAATGAGTACATCCATCAAAGATCAAGCTTTTATAGTTTTCCCTCTGGAAAACAAAAGGCTTTGAGTAGTATGAGCACCTCGATCAGTTCTATCTGTTCTATCTTGCTCTTACCAGCGTAGATTCATGCTCTTCCAGGATTTCTTTTTGTGCAATGTCTGTTACAAAAGAAAATTGCCTGCCTGTCAGATATTTGCCTGTCTCAGTTCCTTTGAAGAACAGTTCTCATAATTACTTCCTCTTTGTTCGGTTCTTAAAGTCTATTTCACTTTATATTCTTCAAAAGGGAGCACTGCTTGTCTTTTCTTCTTTTGATGCTTTCTCTTCTCTTGTTTAAAACTGTTCATAAGAAATGGAGAAATTAGGATGGGGCAGAATAACCAGATATTTCAAAAGGACATTTATGCTTAGCTGTTCCATTCACAGGGAGGAGAGAAATGGCATGAAGGAATTGATACCTTAGAAACACATTGTGAAGCTCACTTAAAAACACAGACAGACAGTGAATGTCTATCTAATGATCAGAATACTTCAGAGTTTGTTGCAGGTCTGTCATTATGATGAGTAAGATTCACACTTCTTACCATTTTCCTTTCTCTCTCCTTCTCTCATCAGGGATGACAGCATCATCTTCCTACTCATGAAGCACAAGCAGGACATCATCTTTCCTGATCCCCCCTCCCAGACTCCCTTATATCTCAGTTCTTGTTTAAATCTTATTACTCCTTCCTCCACAGCTTTGCAAAGAACATCATGGTTTTTTTGAGAGTCTGACAAAGTGTTTGTCAATGGCCTTGTTGCTTGACTACGGTCACCTCCACTTTTCCAGCTCTGGTCCATTTGCCACTTTGTCTATGCCAAAATCTCTATGCTATTTTCTATTTTGCCTTTTGCTTATGTCACCAGCTCCACCTCGTTTTCTATTTACCATCTGGTTACTTTAAACATAAGTTTCTTTCTTAAGGCTTTAGAGGCTGCTATAAGGTAACATCATAGATCTCTGATACAAAAATGACAACGGCTTGTCCACATTATTCTGCTAACAAACCCCCTCTGTGAATAACTTTCCTGATCTGTCCTGATTGATGTGGAACACAATATGAAATCCCTTTTAGAACTCAGGAAAACTTCACCAGTGAATTCTTCAATTTCCTTCTTAAGTCTGTTCTTCTCCGGGTCTTCTGGTCAATCATGAGTATTTTGGAGGGTGAACTAAGACCACTGTGTGGCATACAGAACCATATGGATAAAACTGCACCTCCTTCACCACAGAAGACAAGAAACAGAAGACAGACAGGAGAGAAAATAGGAAAGATGACTTAGTAATCATGACTTTAAATCAAATTGCAGGTAAACTGCATCCTGACCTGGCTGTACTCCAGGCTGTGTACATCAGGGAAACTCAATGTCATCCAGTTTTCCAAGCTGGGGAGATAAAGGACAAAGGGATCTGCAACCCCACGGGGACAACCTTGGTGGAGTGGACAGGCAGCAAGGGCAACACAATGGCCAGTGAGGTCAGCATGGCCACTTCTCGCACCTGATGCTGGGCTTGGATGAAGGGTGCTGAGCTGACCTTAGGCTTCATAGAGTCCTCTGGAGGGAGAATGAAAGGCTTGAGAGACAAAGGCTATAGCATTAATTTTTTTGATCTTGTATCTAACTGTGCAATGATAAGAGTAATACTGTCTAGTTTCATGTTTACTCACTCTTTTTTTATGTAGACTTTGAACTACAACAGACTTTAACACCTGTGACAGGCAGAGTTTGCCTTTTCTGTTTGATCTTTTTTAATGAAAGTTCTTGTCCAGGTTTTCCTGCACCTGCTAAATAAACAGATCTTCGGATAACATACATCAGCTTATTTCAACTGACATCACTATGAAAGGGCACAGCATTATGTAAGCTTACACAGGTTAGCACCCAACAGTCCTTTCTTTTAAACTTTATATGCAGCTCTAATGATATATCTACCTTCTGAAAACAATGAGAAAGACTATAAAGGTTTAGTCATGATGATACAGGGCCTGGAAGACAGAAGAGGATCCAAAGCAGAAGACTCCATGTGAGGACTCTGAAGTGAGATAAGGTTCAAAAAACTAGGTGGGACAGAAAACAGTCTAGTTTTCTGTAGCTTTTTTTCCCCTGCTTATAAGCACAAGTGACCTTTGATTTGAGAAGAGGAAGGTAAGCATGCCATAGTCATCCTGCCAGATGTTTGTACCATCACCTAGAGCTCAGTCCCACATTGCTGTTTTTGCATTTGGCACAGATGACAGAGAGACATTTCAAACAAGGGAAGGGACAAGAACCTCTTAAAGAGATAATTAAGTTTGTGAGAATGACAGTCAATAAACTAGTTAACATTGACAAGCTCTACTCCACGCTTAGAGATGACAAAATACCAAGAAAAATGCAAAAATCACAATGGAAGAATATAAAATACATGGTAACTTCTGTTAAAAAATGCTGTAGCATTAATAAGCTAAAACTTTCTTATATTGGGAGGGTAGACATGTTAATGACTCTGGATTCTGGATTCTGTATGGCTGGTTCCTGCTGTACCAGAATTGTAAAGGGAAGGCCTTGGGTTAAATCTGCACCCTGCATAACACCATTCACAAGATTTGTACTGATGAGAGATTTGATTTCTATCTCATTCTCAGTTTTCTTCACTGTGACCCCTCTGCATTTTCCACCTTGATGTCAGGTATCTGGATCTTCAGTTTAGTTATCCTTATCCTGAACAGTAACAGAATGGCTAAAAGACGAAGTGGCAGAGAAACCAGCAGAAGCTCCTCTCTCTCTTCTCAGCTTGGCTTCCTCCTGACAAGCAGACTCCCTTTTCCCTCTCACTCAGCAGAGCTGGAGGAAGTTTCCTGTTACTTGTCACAACCTAGATCAGACTAAAGGAAGCAAGGCCCTTTTCCCTTCCTTTCTCAAAATTATCACTCTTCCCATATGCCAGCTGACTCATCAGTGACTTCCAACAGGCAACGTCTCCTGTATTTTCCTTTTCAGCTAACTTGCTGTGATAGCTTGAATATATTGCCATACCCTCTGTAAGGAGAAGAAACCCCACAGCCCATCCTCTCCTATGCTCCCTCTGGAGCGTTTACCTACAGCCACTCATCTTTCCAGAATCCCTTGCCATAACTGCCTGCCTGGAGTGTATAGTGCCAAATTTCTTTGGTTAGAGGGGTATTTAAACAAGGCATGGCAGAGGATGCAACCTACGTTACAGAGGTCACATTTTTTTCAAGGCAAGGGAATACTCATTCAGTCAGCTCAAAAATACCCTATTACTGAATAAATTCTGAAGGAACTGAAGAGGAGATTAGAGGACCAAATCCCAGGCAAGGGAAAACAAGCAGTTGTGATGGTTAATAGACACAAGGGCAGCTCATAGGAAAAGAATAATGAGACATGGAGCATGATGTAACAGAAACAGGCCAGATGGCAGTACAGCTGTGGGGAAACTCAGCTAGCTCCGAAATGAGTCTTCAGTTATTCAACACTGCTGAGTGCAGATCCAAGCCACTGACTGCAAAACAAGCTCCGGTTGTCTCAAGCAAGTGGCAGTTTGTTAACAATTACCCAATTGAAAGCAAAGTGGAGCAGGTGATACTAAGAAATCTATGACGGCACGTCTGATGAGGAACCCTAGAACAACGTCCATAGCCTCTTTTTTTTTTCCCGATGACACAGATTTAGAGATACTTTAGAAACTAGAAATATAACTTTAAATGATACAACATCTAATAACTTTACTCTGTACTGCGTTACACAGTTGACATCAGTTTCAGGAAGTCTTTTGAGGTCATGCAATATCAGCATGGATGACTCAGTGTGAAAATAGGAAAACAAATCCATAAAGCAGTGTTGTGAAATAGTTTCAAACTATATTAGTATGGAATTTCTGTGACACCTGTGAATGTTTCTGGTATATCAGTTACAAAAATTACAAAGGAAAAACTTAATGCTAATCTAAGTCAACTGTCATGTGAAACAGAGCAATCCTTCAGGAACACCAGTGCTCTCATGTTAGATTACTAGCTGTCATGCTGGAATTTAGCAGCTACTAGCTATCCAATATACAGCATGATATTGTTCTTATAGTAATAAGAATTAAATGGTGCAGCATTTCAGTTTTAGAACAGCCTGTGAATGTATGTCCCAGAAGTCTCATCTGGTAGAGTGGGCTATAGAATCAAAAACCAGTCTCCAAAGGTTTGAAAAATGGGTAGCAGGAATGACCTCAAGTGACTTCACAAACCAGTTCCTAGAAACTGTAAACTCCACAAGTAACTGAAAGGAGGCTGTATTGAGCTGGGGGTCACTCTCCCAGGTAAAAAAGTGATAGGATAAGACAAAATGCCCTTGACATGTGCCAGGGGAGGGTTAGATCAGATATTAGGAAAAAATTCTTCACCAAAAGTGTTGTCAGGGATTGGAACTGGCTGCTCAGAGAAACAGTTGAGTCTCTATCCCCAGAGGTATTTAAAAGGCATGTAGATGGGGCACTCAGGGACATGGCTTAGTGGTGGACTTGGCAGTGCTGGGTTAATGGTTGGACTCAATCATCTTAGATATCTTTTCCAACGTAAATGATTCTGTGATCCTATGATTCTGTGACTTAACTCATCATCTGGGACTTGAAGAAAAAATCTGCAGGTGCTATAAAAATATCCAGAATATTGCTGTTCCTGCCTATGCTACTGATGAAGAAAAACAATTTCATGCACAAGGAAGGCAGAGTTCAGTGCCAGAATATTCAGATATTCAGAGATATTTGCATTAGCTGAATGGTTTCCCTAACTAAACAATGCCATCAATCTGCAATTCATTGACATCCTCCCATGCAGTTCAAGTGTTTTTCAATGGATCATGACAAGAGTCACTGACAAGTGTTTGCCCTTAAAATATTCCCAGCTGAATGCAATTCAGATGGGAGGTCAACTGTCCACCACTGTATGAGCAGTGCCTGGGGAGGGCAGAAAAAATACACTAGTTTTCCTCACTGGATTAAATCCTCTTCTGTATATAGTTTATTTTTGCTTTTCATTCCTAGCAGCCTATTGAAACATTGCAGGACATCTGACCAGATTGCTTTGGTGTTTGTACTTCTTCATCATCACACTCCTTATCTACACAGAAAGGGAACTGCTATTCTTTTTCATTGACAAGCATCAGATGTTTGTTATTGAACTGTCTGTTCTACATAATTAAAAAAATCTCTCAAATTATTTACTTGCTATTAGGTCTTCTTCTCCAACATCATCCTTCAATGAAATTCCTGACTGTAATCCACAATATTTAGATGTAAGGATGAAATACACCTTATAGGAAGGATTAGCCATGTAATATGAGCTGTTTGTGGGTTTTTTTCTGGTACTTTTCTTTTAGAGAACTCATTCTGTCCTTCAGATGGCCTGTCAGCCCTGTAAACTATTTCACTGATAATAAATTGGATTTTTTACAAAAAACAATTTAACTAATTGAGTATGGTATGAGAATGGATGAAGTTAATATGTAGCACAGCATCTTGTCAGCTTCTTGGGAGCTAACAAACTCTCTTCTGGTGCTATGTGCAATACAATCTAAAATACCCCAAGCAAGAATGATCTCACTCTACCATAAGAGGTTATTCTAGAGTATAACAGCCACTGCTGTACAGATGTACAGATATACAGGTACACCTGGCATTGTGCGTTTCTCTCTCCATAATTCCATGTTTTCTTTTCCAGCTATTAGTCTTAAAGGAAGCCACCACCAAGGAAGGAGAAGACCATTCCTTTTTAAAAGTAATGGCATGATCTTATGTTGTGCTCCCTTTAGACAACACTGACCAGTTAGATCAGTTAGATTAAAGAGATTTCTGTTAGACTTCTTGATTCTAGATGACACTTAAGCAAGGGGGAAAAAAATAACAAAAGATCAGGACAGCAAAGAACAGGTATGGGAAGAAAATACAAGGAAAGACCTGTTTAAAGAAAGACTGAAGTCCCCAGGTAAAGCCTTAATGTACTGCTGGGATCAACATGGTTATTCAAGAAGGGGAACCAGTTCTACTTCAGACAACTGAAGAGTATAAAAGAGATTACAAGGCACAGCTGTATACAATATCTGAGAACAAAACTGAGGAAATCAGTTCCAGTCCCATCTTGTAATTCAGCCTGCATTACACAAAATCCCCATTGTGAGCCTAGAAACTACTTAGAAAGACAATATTAATACCTCTCCCCAACCATAAATCATACTGCTCATTTTTCAAAGTTCTCTATGAGCCTCAGCTTGGCACCATTGTAAACATATTTAGATTATGCAAGCTTAGACTTTTGCAAGCAAAAAGAAGAAACGTATATCAAAACCTCATTCCCCACTCCTAAAGTCAATTTGGTAAATAGAACCATCCATAAATCTTGAAAATGTTCTTGACTGGCTCTTTTCCATTAAACTTTATGACCCATACAAGTCTGAGTTATCACCTAACACACACACTAATAAAGAGGAAGAACTCTTACAGCAGGTAAAATGTGAATTGGGAATGTTATGCTTGATTTAGAGTTTGACGCAGAACAAACAGATTTTACATTTGAGTTCCTGGCTGGATACTTTTGCTTTGCAGCTAGGCTGGCATTCTTCACTTCAGGAAAGTTGCTTCCATACTGCAGTTTCAGTCCACTAATTTGCTACTGCAAGGGGAAACCTAGATACCCAGTGTTCAATTGTATCATCCCTTTGCACCTTCGAGTGTCTCTCTCACTCCCCTTGTGGGAGTCTTTGTGGCTTATAAGATCTCCACAATCTTTTTCTCTTTCCAACCCCTCTGTGACTTTCTGGTCCATCCAGTTGTTCACTGTCTACTAAAACCTCTCTCCTGAGGATAAATATTTCATAATCTGCTGATCTCTTAAAAACCTAGGAAAAAAAGGAATGCTAGGCATGGTTTCCTGGACAGACTCTGGTCTCTCCACACACACTTTGTTTTGAAAAAAAAATAAACCAAATCCAGCCCAAACAGATTATTTGCTTTATTGAGAGAATAACTTCAATTTCAGTGGAGGGCCTTAAAGAAGATTCCTAATTGTCTTGAAGATCTAAGTCTTGAAGATCTGAAATCCTGAAGAATTTCTTACAAGTGTAAGAAATTACTGTAGCTGATCTAGAGGACCATGGACAACAGTGAGACAGCTTTAACTTTAGTGAAAGAGTGAAAAGATATGTTGCCGGTTTTAGGTATGGTCTGTGGTCATATCTCCATCTTAGTCCCTTTTATGAATGTACTGTCATACAGACTTCTCTTGGAACAATCCTACTGATGAGGGTTTTTATCATCTCACTGAAAAAATTATGTTCTTACAGAGAAACTGCTCAAAGCTATCCCATGGAAAGCTTGATACCTGCATGTGGTTCTCAGTGTAGACAATAATCACATTTATAAACAGCTACCAGTCCTATGACTTCTAAGTTACAGCTGAAGAACACCTTGTAGTAGAATAAAGGATAGATATCTGGCACTGAGCAGAATGCAGCAGCAAGAATTCTCAGCTATTTTAAAGAGCAAAAATTTTGGGGGACTCAGTGCAGACACTGACAAAAGGCTGAACATTTTGCCATAATAGAAAGCCAAAATTATTTCTGGGCAAACATTTGCCTGTTATCAAACACTTGTCTATTGGAAGAACTTCTTGTTTGGTGAGATGCATGGGGACTACTTCCTTTCTCTTTGCAGGGTAGAAGACTGAGAGGTCCTGACCAGGCTTGAACCAATGGATTTCTGTAGCTACCTTGGCAATGCAGAGGAAGAACATTAACTGTTTGAAAACAAAAGTCAGAACATGAGGTAGGATTGCCACTGCAGAAAAACAGTAACTAATACAGTCTCTCCAGGCAGTCCATTGTCAGCATGTTTTAAAGCATTAGTGAACTATGACAGTTTTGTAATAATTTCCTGAACACAGAATATTGCCATGTCACCCATTCAGACTGAGCTCTGAGATGACTATTTGCACAATATCCATCCCCATTAAACTCTATATGTAGATGCTTCAATAAGGAGCAGGAACAGGACCAGGGTTAGGCACAAGTCATTCTATGCCTTCCTATTTTCTTTAAATCTGGGAGCAGAGAGGATCCAGTCTGATCTCTACCATGATTCAGAGCAACCCTCTATCTTCTTACAATTAGAACCTGCCTCAATGAGCCAATGGCCTTTGTGGAATTGTCTCTTGTCCTACTTCCTTACTCTAAGGGATGTCACATTTGTGGATGAATAAGGTTGATTATCTTGCCTCAACAGAGCACTTCTTTTTTTATTTTCCTTTTAGGGAACCCTGTTAATTATCTGTGCAGAGTCGTGGCAGCTGAAGCAGGCCCAAGAGTTAGGACCTACACATATTATTAAGGATTCCTTTCAGGACAGGAAACCGGCTTGTTACTCCTCCATTGTTTATTCACTTTCCTGGGTGATGAGATGAGCTAAATGGCAGGTGCTGGAATGTGTAATGGAAGTATGTATAGGAACAGGGAAAGTGGATGAAAGCTGGTACAATAAAGAAGAAATTAAAAGAAGCAGCAGAGCCAGGAGGACAGGAAAGAATTAGCAGCAGATTTAGGGTGACAGGTACAATGATGTTGTAAGAAAAGAGGAAATGACATGCTGTTCAGCATACGTAAGTTATACATAACCATGAGGATTGAAACCGCCTTCATTAGAATGTCCATAAGGTGAAGCATTTTCTATGGGACATAAGGATAAACAAGCAGGAAAAATAAGTCACAAGCATTTTAAAATACTTTTCAGCATTTCAAGTCAAACGATTTTGTATTTTCCAGGTGCCACTTTCTTTTGAGAGCTTACTTGGTATATGGAGAGACAGACACCTGTATAAAGCCCATGTAACTGCTAGTTAGTAAATGCGCCCGATACAAAGTCCATTTTGGAACCTGCTCCATAAATGAAGACACGCTGGGAGCAGCCTCGCCCTGCTCAAAGGCGAAGACCCCGTAGCTGGGGCATCGCTGGGCGGAGCAGCCAAGCCCGGCGCTGGGGCATCCCACATGTGAAGGCGCCGCACCGGGAGCGGGCGGGGAAGGCTAAGAGGGGACAACCAGCGACACACATACACACACAGGGCTAGATCTGATGACTCCGAGGCGCCGCCGGGTCCTGCCCTGCCCTGCCCTGCCCTGCCCTGCCCTGCCCTGCCCTGCCCGGGGGTGCCGACGTGACCGGCGGGGCGCGGTGTCGGCCCCGCTACGTGCGGACAGGACCGGCGCTGCCCGCCGCCACCGCACCGCCCCCCCGGCTACGTGAGCGCCGGCAGCGCCCGCGGAGGGGGGGACCGGAGCAGGGAGCCGGCAGGGGATGCTGAGAGCCGGCAGGGGATGCTGAGAGCCGAGAGCCGGCAGGGGATGCTGAGAGCCGAGAGCCAGGACGGGATGCTGAGAGCCGGGAGCCGGGAGGGGATGCTGAGAGCCGGGCCGGGGAGCCGAGAGCCGGGCGGGGATGCTGACAGCCGGGCGGGGATGCTGAGAGCCGAGAGCCGGGAGGGGGAACAGAGAGCCCGGCGGGAGGGCAAGCCCCTCCTCCGCAGCCCGGGCACACGCAGCGGGACCCCAGCGCCGGGATGGGTAGCCCGAGCACCGGGATGTGCGGGCATGGCGCAGGAAGAGATGCGGGCCTGCGGGTGCTGAGGTCATAGAACTGGGATGAGTGCCAAGTGTGTGCTGTGTTAGGGATGAATAATTACAGTTTATGCTAGAAAGTGGGGAATCACGAATCTGGAAGCGATGAGAAGGAAGGATCCCAGGCTATGAGCTGCCATGGTTGCAGGTGTGAAAAAAAGGGTACTGTGCCCAGTTCTGAGCTCCTCAGTACAAGATAGACAAGGAGCTACTGGAGAGGGTCCAGCGGAGGGTAACAAAGATGATGTGGGGTCTGGAGCATCTCTCTCACGAGGAGAAACTGCCAAAGGTGGGCCTGTTTAGTCTGGGAAAGGGAAGACAGAGGGGATCTCATTCATGTGTATAAATATCTCAAAATCGGGTGCCAAGAGGATGGTGCCAGACTCTTTTCAGTGTTACCCAGCCACTGAACAAGGAGCAATGGCCATAAACTGAAACACAAGAAGTTCTACCTCAGCATCGGGAAGAACTTTATGTTGAGGGTGGCAGAGCACTGGAACAGGCTGCCCGGGGAGGTCGTGGAGTCTCCCTCTCTGGAGACATTCAACACCCACCTGGATGTGTTCCTGTGTAACCTGCTCCAGGTGACCCTTCCTTGGCAGGGGGGTTGGAAGGGATGATCTCCAGAAGTCCCTTCCAACCCTAACAATTCTGTGGTTCTGTGAAATTCGATTCTAGGTATTCCCAGTATGAAATGCCACAGTGGAAGTACGAATATTCAATAGACCATAGCTGAGATGCTACCTGCAACTCTAATTTAGTCATTCGGTTTAGGTCACTCACATTCAGATACAGGTGAACTGGGACTCGAACTGGGACTCACATACCTGCTGAGAAGACTTAAAAGCAAGATAAAGAGAACAGAAGCTTTTGCAAAACAAAGACTGAGAGCAGATACGATCACTTTGCATAAGTATCTTGGGTCAATTGAGCCTGAAAAGAGACAAGAATTAATCAAGCTAAAGGTGAAGTGTTTACACAAAAACAATCAAGGTGTAAATGTGTAGAGAATGTTTTGGTTGGAAATCAGTAGATTTTTTTTTTCCTTTAAAAGAGTCGTAGCCTGAAACAGCCTTTCTATGGAAGTAGGAGGGGGAAGAATACTGAATACTTGGCTTGGTAGAGCTCTATCTGTTCATGACAGAAATTATATATATATTTACAGTAGCAGGAGAACTAGACTTGAGCAGGGTGTCCTTTCCAGTCCTCTGATAGATGGGCTGCAAGTGTCTAGATACTGCAGTGATAAATCATGCCAATAAGTAAATACATAAACAGTAATGACATTTCTAATGTGCTTAGGCAGGGAACTCCAACAGCTGTGCCAAATACATATCTGTCACTTAGGAAAAAGCTAAACAGGTATTATTGGCTTTATGTTGAGCTGGGAAGACTGAGGTTGAGTATCTGGTATGAGACTATTGCAAAGGTTTCCTTTGCAGTAACTGCAAAGCTCTGTTGGGCTGAGCTGGTAACACATAGAAGCTCTGAGTGCAAACATCCATGTAAAAAGCTTTCCTAGAGCAACAAGTAACCTGCCTGCTTTAAGAACCACTACAGCTTAAGACAGGATGTTTCTTGTTTCTGTCAGTTTCTTGGGAGTGGCCTATGTTGTACTGTAATACAGTATTCTATATCCTGGAGGTAATGCAAAATATCCAGAAGCTGCTATGTCAATTAAAGCAGCCTTGAAGTGGCTTTGTATTTTGTTTGAGGACATCACAATAATGGAAGAGTTTTCCCCCAAGTGAAAGAACAGTATAACTGAAAAACAGCCATGTGAATAAGTGGCAGAACTGAAAGAAAACCACAGTAACCCTAAATTCTCTTCTTACCACAGTGAATACAAGTCTTCATTTACATTCAACCAAAAAGTCTTAATTTACATTTGACAAAAATGAAAAAGTCTATTACTTTGCATCAGCTCTTGTTCATTGGCCCATTTTTTCCAGATACTTGTCCATGCTGTCAGCATAAGCCTGTAAATACAAGCAGTCTGATGAAAAATCAGATATTTTCCTTTGCTAAGCTTGGCCCATAACAAAAACAAAACCTAGCAAAATGCAGTGACAGGCTTTCAAGTATTCATCAAAGGAAAAGTGTTGGTCTACCTCAGATTAAGGCTGTCCCTGCTGTCACACAATCCCTCATGCTCCATACCCTAACCCTATGGTCTCAGGCAAAGCTAAGACACTTAAAAATCTTCTCACCTAGAAACCATCACCCTCCCACTATGTCTGAGTTCTGGGTTGAAAAAAAATTGTATAGAGCAAATAACACATCAGTCTTTTATTGGTTCTTTATTGTTTTCACTTTTCCTCTGCAGGTTCTGTTTCTGTTCCTTGAAAGCTCAGCTTCTTCCCTGAAGCATTAGAAGAGCCCAGCAGCGCCCAAGCACTTTAACTTTCTAGCACTTCTGATACCTGCAGCACTCTATTTAGTGATAAGCTGAATCTGACCTTCTTCTGTGATGCTGGGAAAACCTTGGGGGTCTATCCCAGTTCTTTCATTGATTTGCTACAGAGTTTGTACAAGGGAGTTCCTTTTTGTCAGTTTTGTCCACTGAAAAAATAGTAGTTCATTTTAATGTCATGATGTTTGAATACTTCCTGAGTCATGAAAGGCTGTCAGGCAACTAGAGGAAGACATTTCCCATGGAATGGCATCTGTTTACATGCAGTTTTGTTACAGGTGAGTTATCAGACAGCTTTACCTCATAATTCTGATACTATGTACTTATGTTTCTACAAACAAATCACACTTCAATCCTTTGCTTAGGAAATTAATTAAATAAATAAATAAATAAATAAAGGCTATAAGCAACCTGTTTCCTACAGCAGCCATCACCTTTCCTTTCTGTGAGGCATTTGTCATGTTGACACAGCACATAACAGCATTAAAAAAATCTGGTCAGGACTCTGTATCTTTGATGTTGTGTCATTTACACTATTGCTAGAACCACCAAGCAAAACGGTTGTGTAAACCTTCTCCTGGATCTTTATAAATGATGTCTGGAGCATTGTGTGTTGTGTCCTTTCTCAGCCATTCTAGGCTTCACATTTTGGCACATAAAGTATAACTTACCTGTATTTATAGGCAGTAGTCATTTTGTATGTAGGCTTGCATCAAACAATTCTAAAAACTCATCTGAGGCCAAAGCTTGTCTTAAATAATTAAGAATGACAGGTAGGAAAACCCATTTATTTGGAATTTATGAATGCTGGATAAGGATAAAAAATTGTGGTATCATGGAAAGGTTAAGATTATAGGGAATCAGCAATTTGCTACCACAGCTGCTGTCATATAACTCCCTGAAAAGGGAAAAAAAATCTAAGTGAGTCACTGCCATTGTCTTCCATTTAAAAAGGATTGTCTTAGAAGAAATGTATGATTGCCCTTGTACCAAGTGGTCTGTAAGAGCTGGGGACGTGTCATGGAAAAATCCCAGAAAAAAAGAGGGAACAAAGAGCAGGAAGTGGCTTTTGAAAACACGGATGTTAAGAGTTCAAGGGACTCAAAGGAGCACACTGACCAAGGGAAGTCTTTTGACCATTGTATGTGAAAAGGAAAAGGTACCTTGTTCTGGGAGAAGAACATGGGGTTTGGAGCATCCATAGACAATCTGTGGCAGCCTCCCTCTTTGGAGGAAAGACACAGAAGAAAAAAACATGAAACTTAGCAGATTCTCCATGTCATAAAGGAAGTACATGTGTGAAAAAGAGGAGGCACATGAATATGGCTTTTACAGATAGATGCAACAAGTCTGACCGTCTGCAGTGAAATCTTTCCACAGAAATGAAAAGACATGTGTCTTCCTCATAGGTAGAAATGGTTTTTTTACCCAAGAAATTGGAAAAGTTGTGGACCTTTGGTTTGCTGGTTTTTTTTCAATTTCAAGAGCTTGTTTTCTTCTTCCTCCCAATTTACTGTATCTTCAGTCCTACTGTATTAGGATGACTATTCTAAATTGCCTGGCCTTGGCCAACAGCCCCTCTTGCAGAGTACTCTCCAGGCAGAGTAACATTAGGGACAAGCTACAGTCATCACAATTTGTCTGTTAATAACCACCTACTCTAGCTGCATCTTCCTACAAAAAGCAAAGTAAGTGCTAGGCTTGAAAGGAACCCAGACAGCAAGGTAAAATGGTCATAGGGAAAGGAGCATCTTCACACCATCCTTTCAGCTGGTGATTTCCTGGTGCAATGAGTGTGCACTGAAGCAAAATAGCAGTTTAGGAAGCTGTTTCTTCAGTGTTGCCATAGGGCTGGAATGACCATATCTACACCCTTTAGCAATGGAAACCTCAGTTTTATCTTTCCCTTATGAGGAAAACTGAGCCTTTGTGCAGCCAGGACCAGTGCCTAGGGAATGCAGCCATGCTTGCAGAGAGCAGGCAGAGGGGGCACACCACCCTGCCTTGGCTCCCCTGTGCAACCCTCAGCCCCAGCAAAGACTTGCCAAGCATCATCTCTGGTTTTCAGTGCTGGCACACTGAGGACTGGCAGGCGGTTCAGTGCCCTGTTCACTAACTAGTGGCAACAGGAAGGAAGGAGAGGCACTACCGGAGTAGTTAGCTATTTCTTTTTTATGAAGTGGCATAGTTGTACGTTTGTTAATGGTCAGAGGAATTAAAACAGCTCAAAACTTTAGGGGAAAGATGGTATCAGAGAGTTATACAGATGGCTTGGGTAGGGGAGGGGACGTGGAACAAAAGAATAAAAATGACAAAAAAGTGGCACTGCTGCACTCAGGTTTTCATTGTCTCCAGAATGGGCATTAGATGTAAAGAGAAACCATGGGAACTGAGCCACCAAATAAAAATGTTCATAAATGTTAAACAAACGCATTTAATCACAGGTCCAAATTGTGCTTTTTAACTGTCCAGAGAATATATCTTAGGTTGTACTGATGCTAAGCATTTCTTGTGTAAGAGCAATAATGTCCCTAGGTGTCTGATTTAATAAGGCATATTTGCCAATAACAACAAACACAAAAATTGAAACCACAGGTTTTAAATGATCACACAATGTTTTCAGACATAAGGGCCATGTTAAACCGTTATTTAAAATTGGCAACAGTTAGTTTCTAAGACCCTGTCTCTTGGTGACATTAGTCATTAGCTCAGTCTTGCACTGTTGACTCATTCAGACTCTGCAGAGAGAAGCTTACGTGCTTTCTCTTTTCAGCTATGAAATGTAAACATTTTTATAAAGGCAGAAATTGTGGTTAGCATGCTACATGCTTGAAAATACATTAAAAGTCTCATGACTTAGCTGAAAGTAACTGACAGGAAGCATAGAGAAACAGGAGCTCCCCAAAAGACATTAGCTATCTCTATACCAAAGGTATGTTTCTCTGTACAAGTTATTCAGGCATAAGGTCTCAGAAGAGAAAGCCAAGTAATGCCTCTTCACAAATTAGCAGAAAGCCTGTCATCTGGTAACAAGGACCTCATCTGAGAGATGAGAAAATAGCCTGATTTAGAGAAGGGACAAGTTGCGCCTTCAATCTCTTAGGTGAGTACACAAATCTATAGGCAATAGGTGATTCTAGGATGGGAGCTTCTCCTTCTGGGACAACTTCTGTTGTGAATCAAAAAGTAAATATGGTATTGAGAAGAGCAGCAGGAGTCTGGCCTTACAGCTAGTTGGCAAGAGTGGTCTTCTAGGATGTGTGAGACTCATGAGACTCTGGCCTTCTCGACTCAGGATGTAATCTTGAACAAAGCTCTCTTGTAAGCCAGGTGAGTACTTTAGCTACCATGCTTAGACTTACTATATCCATGTGGAACATACTTGCCCAGTCCCATTCATATTGCAACAGGGAACTTGGTTCATCTTCACCTGCATCATATTTAACAGTCTGATTTCCCTCTGACCTAGTTACGAGACCTAAAACTTGCCTTCTGGAAAGTTCATGGTTTCATTTGATATGAAATGGAGAAATACCTTAAGTCTTCAGAAACTTTAATGGCCTAGGAAAATTATTTCTTTACAGTTGTATTGCTGTTGTAGAGAACTGTAACAGAAATGCTAAGAGCAGTATGAATGTGAATTGTCTGAGTGTGGAAGTGCTGGAAGGGACCAAAGGTCAGAAAGGACAGAACGTAGGAATGGCCTGTTCTGATGGCACCTAGATTAGCAAGTCATCACGCCCCTGGCACATTACCTGTGCAATTTCTCAGAACACCCATGCTGAGAGACAAAGGACAGTAAATCCTGGTTACTCACAGAGGTGGGACAGAACGGACAGAATGGAGAGATGGATCACTGTCAGCTCCAAAAACATACAAAAAGGCATATGCAAAACCAGCACGTGGTCGCCAAATGGCAATGAACACAGATGTGAGAGCTCAGTAGCTGATGCCTTTGTCCCCTGCATCATTGCAAGGAATCCTGGCCCGACTGCCTCAATACATGTGACTTGGCACCAGTGTGCTGGACAGACTGCTTGAACACTTGGATGCACACTCCCAGTGCCTGACTCCTCAGAAGGTTGCTTGGATGCACACATCCTGGTGCTTGGGCATGATTGGGAGAGCACATGTGTGAATGAATGATATCTGTTTTGTTTCTGGTATTGATTTTACGACAAAATTACCTTTCTCACTTGTAGAGTTCAGCATTGAGATTTGCTACACTGTTAACACAGTCTTGCAAAATTTCCTATACTGAGTATTTCTGAAAATTTAGACCACACAGCTTTACAGTCTTAAGTGACCCCCAGAATTTGATTTTTGTATTTTTGTTTGAGTTCAAAAAGAGATTTATATTTAAATAGTTTAGAAAAGAAAATGACATTATTACTTTCATTTACAGCCACCGATTTATACAACTCTTAAGCAACCCCATGGGTGATGCTGAGTACTGTAGCTATCCAATCAAATAATAAGAATGAATGCAAATTGAGTTACTGAGCCAGTGTGGTTTTAATAAAGCTCAGAAAGATCTGGGCAGAATACAGTTTTCTGAGCAGAGAGACTTGTTGGCTGCAAAACAAAACTGAGTGGTGCTATGTGCATCATTGTGACTTAAATCAATGACAGAGACTCTCTTACTCAAACATGGATCATCAGTGTGGGTTTTTCATTGTAAACATCAGAGTGAGTGTTGAAGGCAATGCCTACCAAGTGAAAAAACAGATTTGAGATTATTATTAGGAATTCTATACATTAGGAGGAAAACACAGAACCTGATCTCACTCATGGATAAAAAGGGATAAAGTCACATATATATATATAAAGGGATAAAGTCATATATAACTATATATACACACCATATGTATAGACATCTACAAATATGCTTTTACTCATCAGTTAAAAAGTAATTTTTTTGTATAAAAAGGGATAAAGTTAAATATATGTGTATAAATATGTACATATATCCTCCCATATGTACAGACATCAACAAATATGGCTTTTACTCATTGGAGTTACAAAGTTATGCCAGAAAGCATAACCATGACTGAGCACATACTCCTCAGTCTGTGTCTGAAAGGATATTAGCAGAGCAATGAATAACTGATGAACTTGAACAATCTAGGATCTGTGGCCTTTTTAATCCTTCATAAAATGGGGTTGGTTATTATGCTATAGTCTTCTTCTGACCTTAAAATGAGATTTAAAAAGAGAACTGACATACATCATCACAACCTTTCCATTTGCCCCCTGTCATAACTGATGAATGTCAAATTTGTATACCTGAGCTTGTATTTTGCTTATTCCACTGGCTCCTTTACTTGTCCATAGACAAGTCAACTAAGCCAAAGTTTCAAAATCATCAGCCTTACACTGGTACTGTACCATCATTAGTGCTCAAACACCCCTTTAGGACCTTTGATCCAAAATCACAAGCTCAAATTCAGCTTTGCCTGAGCAGAGCTCTGAAGCTTTCAGAGAGCTCATTTTTGTGCTGCAGGAAGGCTTAGTGGCATTATTCAATGGCATGTTCTCTCATCGGAGAGCATATGTATGAAGCTGAGAACATGTATCAGGATAAAGATCAGAAAAGCTAAAATTAGCCATCACCATTAAAGTAATTATATTTCTGAGGCTCTTTTATCAGTTGCCACTGTCAATGGCACCCCTACCTGGATGGCAAGACATAACCTTACTAGGCGGAACACTCTTCCAGGCAACTTCAGAAGTTTGGGGGCTAATCTATGCCTTAGATGCTGCTGCCCTACATCACTGCTCTTAAACCATACCAAAATGACTCAGCACCCCCTGTTGCTTTAGAACAGCAAACCCAAACCTTGTGTGGAAACCTGAGGTGGTACGTTTTTCTGCAGTTGCCTCACAGCAGCAGCCAATGGTGAAGACTCCAGTGTAAGAAAGCTAACAGGGAGGGCTCTGAGGCTTCACTCCTTACAATACATTAGCTTCTATAAACCCTCATGAAGTCATTTAAGTGCAGTATCCGCATCTATTAATTTCTAAAACAGAACCTGATTCAAAGCTTATTTGTCTCAAAATACATTAAGATAATAGTATGTTTTGGATTCACTACATTTTTTCAACAAAAGGTAAAGTCATTTAACAATAGACTGTACGTGTGTGTGTGTGTGAAATGTGTATATTGGCTAAAAAGTCTTAGCTCTTGTATGCAAAATTTAAAACAAAGGTTTTATATAAAGTGGTTTTTGACTTTTATTATAACTTTCTGTCTTTCAGGAAACCTATTATTTCTACTTCCATTTCAAAAGGAAACTTGTATTGGAAAATATATAAAAAAAGAAAATGCAAAATAACTGGCATATTTCAGCAGCTCATCTAAGAACACTGCATATTTCAGCTGGGCATTTCCTGCCTTGAAATCTGTTCTGGCATTATTACACTGAGATAAGTAATCTGCTGAGAGTACCCTCTGCTCCAAGGGCCCCTCTGGGCCATGAAGAACTAGTTTAGGAACGACACACTGGCTTTTCTCCCAGCTCCAGCACATAGGGAAGATCACGAGCCCACCTGGTAGTCGCTAAGCCCTGGGCAGTCTCTGCTTCACGGACCTAAGAAGCACAACACAAATTACGCTGGCTCTGGGGAGTCTCCAGCTCACACTAAGAGTTGTTGCGGCCCCTGCAGGACTCCAGAGTGTGATTCCAAGGGTAACCAGATAATTTTGCTCTCCTAACTGCAATTATTCCTCTCCTGCCTGAAGTGCACGAGCTGAGTGTAAAATCCTTAAGTCCTCTCTTCAGAACTGGGCTGTAGAAGCCCAATTTCTTCAATTTCTTTTTTATTCACTGTGAAAACTGGATATACAAATCAAAACCAGTACTGCTAGCTCTTAAAGATTTTACTGTAAATCACAGCCACTAGGCAGGCAATCACACAATACACAATAAACACTTTCTTTTCAAGTTTCCAGCTCTTATAGTTATGAAAACTCCTGAACAAGAAGTCCAGAAACCAGATGACAATTTTAAAAGCTCTAAGGCTCTTATTTACTTAAAGAGAAAACTATTAGGACTTTTAAGCCAATAATGATTTTGAACTCTGAATCATAATTTTTGAATACTTGGGCTTAGCAAAAGTAGGGAAACTACTGATTTTGTAGCATTAAAAATGTTGTGGGTGCGGTTGTGAATACAGTTTTGGGCATACACTGTTCTTTGAGAAGCACCCTGCATAAGGGAGAGGAAGAAGAAACAAATATTGTGCAGTGGTTTTTTTATGGTTTTTTAAACTATTTTGTGGAACATGTTAGAACAATAGCATTTCTCACTGTAAAAGTTGTACTGTCTCAGGGAGGCACTAAGTCTGAAATGCTGTCTTTGAATGAGAGTTTGTAATTATTTTCTCTTATTTTAAGAGATTTTCTTTATGGCTTGATTCTTTTTCTTTGGCTCCCGTCTTTTGTCCTACTACCTCTGCAGCATTGCAGAGCCTCGAGATCACAACAGAGAGGAGATCACTTCCATATCAAATAAGGTGGTTCAATAAATCTTGAGTCATAGTTGGCCAAAAATATTCAGTTTCCCTTCTTTGGGAATTCACCAACTGCACATAACTTCTAAAGCTTATGCCCTTTACCTCAACTTACTTCAAACTTTAGCTATTAGCTATCACAGAAGTGCTCACTGGGCTGTGGGTTTTTTGACAAAGATGAAACTGGAGAAATTCCATAAATGTTGCAAAACAGAATGTGTGCCAAAGGCACACAGGGTGGTTAAAGCCACAGTTTTTTCTCTAGCTCTGTGTTATACTGAGAAACACAGGCTTCATTCTTTTCTTAGTAATAACTGTTCAATCAGAAGGGCTTAAACAGTGACAATGCTGGATCAGAAGACTGGATAGTTTTGGGCAATTTCAGGAGGTTCTAAAGAAATAAGTGGTCAAATACTGCAGCTAAGACATACATGCTTGGGGAGAAAACCTAAGAAAACAAAGCTTGAGAGAGTGAGTGCTCCATCCATTTTCACACTTCTCTGTGACCATCATAAAAATTCTGTGCTGCAGAGACTATTTACACATGAAATATCTGGTGTTGATTTTTTTTTTTCTTTTGGCCAGGCAACTGGATCAAAATCAGTTAATAACAAGGAGAAATAAATCTCTTGTGAATATTGAACCAGAAATTCCAGAGGACTGGAATTATAATCTTAGAGATCAGTCACTTTCTACCTTAGATATAGGTATTCATTTACTGGACATACCATCAGCTAGTATGTCCCAAGAAATTAAGACACTCTTGGAATTGACACAGTAAGAGACTGTCTTTGATTTTCATGTATTTTTTTTTCTAGCATATAGCTTTTCAAATGTTACAAATGCGAAAATTTTAGCAAGGAAAGAAATTTGGCTATTTTGAGGCTCTCAATCGCTGTCACCCACTAACCCTCTCCTTTCTACAAGACTGTCTCTAAACATGCTTTGTTTTGAATCCTTTTAAAGGATTACAGTATTCCAAAAGCAAAAATCCTTGAATTTCAAACAGAACAAATGAAAGTCACCAAAAGTACCTTTGGAAGAAATGTGCATCTTTCTTTTCAAGAAAGCATCTACACCTCAATCTAAGAATATTTGCAACAGCTTTTAAAATTCCAGGATCATATCCGACACAGTTAATATTTCTTTTCCAGTGACTAAACAATGCAGCGCTGAAGCCTACTCTGATGCCCAAAAGGAGGTGAATACTTTGAGCACTGCTTGGCTGAGGAACTTGTGGTCCTTGACAATGAGCATCACATAATCTTACTACCACCCTGGTTCTTTGTGGACCCATTGCTTGACCTTTGGTGTTATCTCTGCATCAGCTTCAGCTCTGTCCTCTCCTCACTGGTTGACTCTGGTGAAATTTGCCTGTGATGTCTATAAAGCACAGACTTCATGTCATGAATGTCTTTGCCAGCACCAGTTTTTGGTGCTGAGACTTGGCAGTCACAATTTCTAGTCCCAGCGTAGTGGATCTGGCTCTGTTTAGTATTCACCCTGTACCCTGTATAGCACAGAAGGCAAAGCTTGGTTTGGTCATTTACACTCAAACAGAGCAGCAGCATCTTATGCAGTACCTCTGCACTTTCAGGGACGCATGGAGATACAAGCTGGTGGCTTATTTAGCTGACATAATGTGTAGAGTATATTCAGGAAGTTACACTGTTATCACTACAGGAGCATTGTTCTGATAAATTACCATCACATATATATTCATAAAACCCCAGAAATACAGATGCTTTATCACTTACTAATATTTCTTTTTGGTCAAGCTTGACAACTGAATTAGGTCCTAGGAATCCTTTTGTTTCTGTCAGGGAGAAAATCTGCTCACGTACAAGTGGGCCACCTGCCTTTTGTGAAATTTCAGTGTAAACTCCAGTTTGCAAGTTATGTAGCTGAATTTATGCAAGATGCCAACACAGCCTTGATGTGCTGCTCTGTGACATTTACCTTGCTCGTGATGTTTTTTAAGTCACGATGGGAAACAATGCAAACCCTGCAGCCAAGGGAAATAATGTGAGGAAAATTGCCTGGGTTTTTGAAGGAACCCACTGCAGTATTAGGGCTACACTGGGAGGATAATGACTTTTCTGTCCTTTGGTGTGATTAAGCACATAAATGACCTCGGTTTAAGGGCACATTGGTAACTCAGATGTTCTAGTATTTCAAGCTGTAGGATATATGTCAGTTTAAATCCAGATTGTCAGGGATTAGTATCAAGGCTTATTTTAATACAGAAGCCACACAGGATTAAAGGAACTGCTTGCTTTTCTTCTCATACAGAGAGGGTGAAAATAACTCCTGAAGAGCCCAAGATTTATGCATCATTTAAGTCCTGTTCTGATGCTGTTAAGTAGAGCGTTGTGATGTCTCTCTGCATAAAGGTGACCTTAAAACAGCAGGAGTACCCCAAGGTGTTTATCTGGTCCCTGTCAAGACATGTGAGAGAACTGAAATTTTTTAAGGGCAGATTTACAGCACCAACAAGAACCTGATTAAACCAATAATTCTCCAAGGGTTTTCTGGCAAAACCCTCAACACAAGTGTTTTATTTAAATATTTATTGAATTCTGTACTGTGCCTCATGAAAAGCATTTGTATTATTTAAATGTCTTCCACATGTCTATTTATGAGTTCTGCTTCTAATCTAACCCTTTAAATCAAGTTCTCTTTATTCTAAATTAAACCTTTACATTGGGATTATACAGTTTGTTGCTGATTTATATCCAAAATGATTGGTTTTCCAAAATAAGACCCAGGCTGCCAGAGACTGGCATGCTGGAGTTTATGCTGGAGCCTGCCCACCAGCAGATGTACAGCAATCTTCCATGGACATATGCAGATTAAACTCCTGGTAGGGTCAATAGCACTGTTCCCCTGTTGTCATTAGGGAAACAAAAATCTCTGTTCCAAATAGTTTAAATTCAGCGATATCAATTATGATCCTCTAGTTTGACTTCTTCCAAAGACCCAACCAAAGAAAATAACCCAGGAATTCCTATTTAAAGGCCACAGCTCTCCTCTGGAAAGTAGTCAGACTTCTAGGAAGGCATCCTTTCTTGTCACAGAGACTACAAACAAATGGGAATTCAGCACACCCAATACCCAACTATCCTTCACTGTTAGAATATGCAGCTACAGCCTGAACTCTAGTAACTCATAACAGGCTAGATCTCTCACTTCTAATTTTTAGAGTCTTCCTCCCCACCTTACCATGGGGTTTATTGCCAGTCTTTGCTTAAACAAAGGCAAGCTCTGATGATTTTTTTTTCTCCTTAGGGAAGTTTTATTTTGACTAGCAACCATAACACTGAATAAAGGCACAGAATCTAGAAACTCTGGATAGCTGGGACTCCTGGGACTCTGTGGGAGCCAAAAAGTACAGTCATGGCTATGAACAGCAATACCTGGCATTCAAGCCCCATTTCCATTTACTGCTGCTCTCTGCTTCTATGGGTCCAGAAAACCTAGCGTCTGTGGGGAAGCAAGCAGGAGGGAAGACACTACACATGTTCAGTCCCCACCCTTTTGTATCAGCACATAAAACAGTCACAAACTAACTCCTAACAGATACAAGAAAGCAGGATCAGTGCATTGCTATGGGTCTGGAGACAGATAAATGTCACAACTAAATATCCATTGAAGAGTTTTCATGATTCAGCTAAAAAGTATGGCACCACTATTTCTCACATTAGTGAAAAAACTCTAAAATATACAAAAATCTCTGCACTTACAGAAGACTTCTTTAGTTCAACTAGTGCAGCTGTGTGTGTATGTGCATATTCTGTACTAGCCTGGGGGAAACTTCACCAGGATAAGCAAGGCTTAAAGAGACACACAGTTAAACTGGTGCAACATCATCTTTTTAATAAAACTGATACATTTCCTCTGTGTAATGAACTGGTTTGGAGACCCCACTGCCTTGTCTGCACATCATCATCTATACCTACAAGAAAAGGGTACCTTACCAAATCAGCAGAGGAGATACTTATCATCAGATCAAAAGTTCTCAAGGCAACTGCAAAATCAAGGCTAATCTAATAATGACTTAATGCCTTTCCTGTTAGGTTTCCTATTTTCAAAGCAATCCAGGAAATGGCAGGGACTATAGGTCAGTATGATTGATCTCCACAAGCCTCTGAGTATGGTGGGTAATTGCTTATTTGACATGTGTCTGTTTCCATGCAGGTTTCTTAGCTAAAAAAATTTCCCTGTGTAAATAATCTCATCAAATGACATAGGGACAAACACTGTTCAGCCTGTACTGTGCATACAAGGTGCCAGCAGTTCTAGGATACTTTATCAGTGGATCCCAGTGAAATGAAGTCCTGTCCAAGAGTCCACAGGACTACTACTATCTTACTAAGCACAGTGAAGGTCCTTGCTGCATCCTCCAGTATAGCAGCACTGGAGTAACTCTGCACACTACAGTGCCCTGCTGTCCTGCCTACCGAAACAGTTGACATCTACCCAAGTCAGTAAGCTACAGCCCTCAAAGGCTGTCAGCCTGCAAGAGAGAGAGAGTGCTCAGAGGACACAGCATTTCACAGATTCACCCGTGGAACATGGCAGGGACCAAGCTCCAGCTGTGGCACACATATAATGTGCTGGCTCTGCAACTGCTCTGAAGTTCACTGTTAGGGAAGGTGTTAAGCTACAGGAAACAAAAGGCAGGAGGAGGTGAAAACTGATGGAAGGTCTATTGAATGTCTTCTGCTAGATCTCCTGGAAAACATACTATGCCAGAAAGGTCTAGTTTCCTTTCCTGTTCTTTGCTCCTTCAAGATCTCCCATCTGTGCCAGGGGCTGCATAGAGGAGTGCATACTCCATGGCTAGCTAGCTATCTGTGAATAGGAAGAGATTGTATTCGTCTAAGAACTCCCCTTCCTGAATAGCCCAAATGGCCTGTGGACTATGAAGTGCAAATTCTTGCCTTGCTGTCTCTATCCTTAGGAAGGGAGTCAGACACATCTCTATGTTTTGAAGTAATCAGAGGCCACAAAGCCATGCACAGACACATGAGAGGAACTAAGATCTGCCACAGTCCATTTGGCTGTCAACTGTATTCTGATACCTACAAGAAACATTATCCCTTGCTTTGTAAGAATAAGCTTATTTGCTCAAGTTTTCTATATGAGGCATGACTAATGCTGACTGCCTTAGTTATTCTGCAGGAAATCTGCAGTCTCTCACTGAAATTATAGCAAGTCCCATATTTGCTGTGTATATGTTATGTAAGAGTTACTATTCTGGGCTATGCTAAATTTAAAAGAGAAATCTATCAGGGACTCCTACCAGCAACTTTGGAATGTTCAGGAGGATCTCCCTCTTTGATTAGGCAGATTATGAGCAGAAAAGCAGAGTTTAGAGGCTTAATTTAAGTCCCAGTTCAAGCCAAAAGAAAAAATTGTAAAGCCCTAGACAAACTGTCAGTGATAGTGTCATTTAATCTACTTCCAAAATAAAATTTCAGTGACACATAATATTTAAAAGGAGGCATATCCTGAGACCACTAACCAATAGATTAAGTTCCTTACCTAGACTGGCTATGTCTATGTTTATATCACTGTAAGTGATATAAACCATGGATGGTCTATATTCAAGCCACGTAGGCTTACTGGAAACTTGTGAAAATAAGCTTTCTTCTCTTGTGAATGCTCATGGCTTAGGTGGGGTTCACACAGAGACCCTGTAGGGCTTTATCTTCTAAAAGTGATTTTAAACTATTTTTAAGTGGTTAAAACCATCAAATGAATGCCACAGCATATGTGATAAATTGTTTGTTGCTTTCACCCTACCAGCATTTTACTAAATAGCAACAATAATTTGAAGACAACTTAATACCAGTGCTAGGAAAATAAAGAAAAAAGGAAAAAAAGAGCTAAGCACTATGAGCTAGATTTTCAAATGTTTTCTGGCACCTAAGTGTATGGCAGAAACCTGTAGAAACTTAGATGTTTTGATCAATGCTTGTAACATAATGAACACACAGTCTCTGAAAACTTTTCATTCAATGGCACAGGATGACAGACTGCAAAAAGGCTTAAGTAACTCTTTTTGGAAAGCTTTACAAGAAGGTGGATAAAGTGAGACTCCCCGAAGGATGCTGCTGTGACAAACAGCTCAATACCTGCAACCATGACTGGTCCCACTTTGCTGCATACCCTGCTCCAGGCCGGTCTCATTCAGTTCAAATCCCGCTCCAAAGGCTGTGTAAGGGCTCAGAAGGCGCAGGAACTTTCTCTCCAGTGCTTCCCGAGCCCCTCTGTCCTGCTGTGTGCTGAGGCAGAGGGGAAAGCCCCTTCCCACCGGGGTGAAAATCAGCTTTGGGAGACACCACCAGCCCCCACCAACACCTGAGGAATGATGGCCCTGGCCAAGAGATTGTATCTACCAAGTACTCACTTACAATTCACCCTTTCTCCAGATGACAGGCCAGGCTAGGTGAGAAAGGCTGTCTGAGGATTTGAAATCTTGGTTTTCACATGTTCGGCAACTGGTGTGCTGTGGTATGAGCAGCAGTCCCTTGCTGCCAGTGTGCTTCCCACTGGGATGCGCTGGGGAGAAACTGGGGCTCCCTGAGACACCACAAAACCCCCCTTCCCACAGCGGGGCCAGGGAAGAGGATAATGTTCACTGTGCGGAGAAGCGGGCAGCCCTACAACACCTGGAAGTGTTTATTTCTTTTATTTCTGCCCGGGACACAAAGGACAGTGGCGTCCCCAGCTGGTCCCCCCTCACCCGGCTCCGGCCACCGGCCCTGGGGGCGACAAGATGGCGCCATGCCATGCTCCCAACATGGCGGCTGCACTGCCAACATGGCGGCCATGCTGCCAACATGGCGGCTGCGCTGCCAACATGGCGGCCATGCTGCCAACATGGCGGCTGCGCTGCCAACATGGCGGCCATGCTGCCAACATGGCGGCCATGCTGCCAACATGGCGGCCGCGCTGCCAACATGGCGGCCACACCAGGGCCCCCACGAGGTGGTGCCTTCCCTGAGGGACAGCAGTGGGCTGAAGGCCCTTGCTTGTGGTCTGGCAATAATACCTAATGCACAGGTAACACACACACATGCAGAGCTCTTCGTGTCCCCTGGTTTTCAGCTGTCATTTTCTTTAAGGGAAATAAATAATCATACAAGACCTTCAGACAAATCCCGCCACAGGTCGGCAATAAAGCAGCAGGCCGCTTTGCTGCCAGCCCTTCTGGGAATGCTCATGCTTCAGTGGGATCATCACCACAGTCACTGCTGGATGGAGCCAGGACTTCTCAAAGAAAAGCTTCCGTGGAGCCGAAACCCAAAGGTGACTGAAACCCTGTGTATCAAAGGCAGGGAAATCCCAGAGTTGTGCTGTCACCATTCACGAGGCTCACTGGGATCTCACCTCTCCAAAGCATCACCACCACAAGTGATGAGGATAGATGAGAATAACTGTGCCCCTTTGCGATCCAAAGAGAAGATAAACAACGTCAGGCTAAAGAAAAGAAGGGTTAGAGATGAGCAGCTGTACAGAAAATTCTTACTCTTTGTCTTCCGAGCAACAGTGAAGCTGCATTGAAAAGTTTCAGGTGGCAGTCCATGAATAGCGGCAAATTGGAGATGCATTAGTGAGGAAACTGTAAAATACACAAAAATCTCTGCACTTTTAGAACACTTGCCACTGGTGTAACTTGTGATGGGAGTCAGTGCCAAAGCTAGGATTTTAATTTAGGACTTTTACCTCTCAGCCAGTCTCAACTTTGGTGATAGCAGTATGATAGAAAATTATTCCCATGGGGCCAATTGCACCTTTGGAAATTTCCAAGGTGGGGTTCCACTTCATGATGAAGTGGAGTTCAGCTGTTGAGAGAGCATCATACCGGGCCTTCTTCCCAGGACCCTTCTGGGAATTGCATGATCCAAAATCTATGCAAAAAGGAGTGGATGGGCTTAGGAAGACACTCAGTGCCCCTGGAAAATCTCCATAAAATGATATATTCTGCGTGGCTGTTCCATCCTTCTGTAGAATCACCCTGCCAGAACATCCTGAGTGTCTTCTGGGGCAGTGGTATGGCAGAGATGACCTCCTTGTGGCTGCAGCATCTCTCACAGATCCCTGGAGGACATCTGAGCTTGCAGCAGCTCCACTGTCTTCAGGGTAATCTTGTGATGGATCACGGAGGCATTTCTTCTCTCTGCCGTCCCTCCTGCAGGTTTTTCCTTGGGAATGGATGACCTAAGCCCATGTGATTTGGAATTTGATATTTTTACCCTAGTAGCAACTGCAGTGCACTTCCCAAGGGGTGATGAAGAGTTTTGCTTCACTGCCTCTGTTGAGCAGCTGCTTAATACTCCATGCAAAGTGTATCTCTGTGCTGAAATTCGGGCTTCTCCTTTAAGTAAGTTACAAACTAGCCTTCTGGAAATGCCTTCTGCCTATTTAAGTGCCAGCGCTTCCCTCATCACTGGGGGAGGAGGGGAGAGAGACGAAATATGAGGTCATGTTTTAGTCATGTGATTGCTGCAGCATCTGTCAACTGTGATACAATTACTAAGCCATAACTGTGCATTTATGACATTCAAACCTGCTCAGCAAAGCCTCTCCTCCTCTCTGGTGCCTTTGCCCTTTCTCTACTTAGGGATCATCGTAAAAGTTGCCTGAGCAAACCCGCATCACGAATCACAAAGCATGTTTTGATGTTCCTGTTGTACCGAATATTGCATTGTACCATGAAAATCACATTCTAATTAAATCCTTTCCCTGTGAAAAGCTTCAGGGCAGTCTCTTGGGTGGGACTGTTTGGAGTGGAAGTTTAACCTCTGTGTTTCAGGAAAGCTCTGAGCCTGCTGGGCTGAGCAGGAGTAAATGCTCTCTTCCTGCCTGGGCGATCTGGGGTTTGAGACCTTTTTCCAAACTATCTGCATGACTCTCACCTCAGCTGCAGTGTGGCTGCATAGGCTGTGCAATCACTGGATAAAGTAGTTTGGTTTTTTGTTTTTTTTTCAGTGACTGTTTATGACTGTGTGGGTTACGTCAGGAGGTGCAGCAGCACACCAGTGTTTTTTCTCTCTCTCTCTGCAGCCTGCCTTCTGTATTGCAGTCTCAGAAGCATTGCCAGCACAGTGTGGGCACATTCCCATTGTTTACAAGTTTCCATTTTTTTTTGGTGGCTATGGCAAAGAAGAATGCATACAGACTGGGTACTGGGTAAACCCCGAATTATTAGAACCAAAGGTCTATTTAATTGCATAGGGTCTGGCAATATCCAGCAATATTGGTTGCAAATAATAAATTAATTGGAACTGTAAAAATCCATGTAGATTAGCTCCCATAGGATACAGATTAATCACTATATTAGCCAAATGAAGATTTTTAAAAAAAATATAAGAACATTCATGTCATACAAGAGTTAGCTAGCTCAGCATCTCATCATCAACAGAGACCAAGGTGGATGCTTAGGGAATGTTTCTCTCAGAAGAATGTTTTTTCTTCTAGAACATTGTGGTGTTTCTTGGCAAAGTTGAACAGTTTCTTGAGTCGGAAGTTGCATTTGGATCATCGTACTTAATAGCCAAGGGTGGAATCATCCTCCACAAATCTTTACAATCTCTTTGAAGCACATTTATCCTTTTTGCTCCTACAACTGATGGCTATGAGTCACAACAGTATTAAGCACCATGTTAAAGCAATTGTTTTCTGATTGTTTAAAACATGCTGCCTGGCAATTTCCTGACTTTTCAGTTCACATCAGTTCACATTTATCTCATATGTTAAGCACCATAAAACTATTAGTCACATTTGATGAGTTATAAGTTGATGCAGTACTCTCTCCCCACTCAGCGGAGAATCAGAGAGAAAAGTAAGAAAGCTATTGAACTGGTGGGAAGAAGAGCTAAGATATTTGCTGGCAGAATTTGGTCTGTCTCTGACTCTGGTACTGGTGATGTGGCAGATGAACTGTATTCTGCAGCTACGCTACATCAGATACCCCTAAAGAAATATGGTAAAGGAGTAATGCAGAACTGCTAAGACTGTTGTAGCTGTTCATTGGGAAAAGTGAACAGAGGAGAAAAAAAGCTCACAAACTATTCCCCTTAAAGCCTTGAATCCCTTCTGCTTCTGCAGGCCCATAAGAGGGAAACTAGACACTCAGCTCTAAGCTCCTTTCCACATTCCCTAGCCTGAAGAAGGACATTTACTCAGGTGGCAGTGAGCAGAATGTTAAGGCAGGCTAAAGATCACAAGATGAAAATACTCAAGTATCCCAAGGATGTGCTGGCCAATAATGCATCACGATGGAAATTGCAATCCCTGGGAAAATTATCATCCATGAATAATTTTTACAGAGCCTACAAAAATTGGAAGAGACTAGTTGATGAAGATAATATATAAGGGAGAGATTTCTGTGAGTGCTGGCAAGGGAGAAGTTACCTGGACCTTGAATACAATTTGCTAGCAAAATCCTTAGTGACTAATCCAGCTCTGTGGCAATAACAGAAGGAATGAGACCATCCTTTATATACCCAGATTTGAATCAGCCTCATCCAATGCTTTACTGTTTTAATTAAAATGTGTGCTGTGAATGTGGTGTCTGCAACTAACTGGGGACAAGAATTATATCACATCCTTTGGCAGAAAATGGAACTGTATGTCTGTACATACTTGACGTGAAAATTCGAGGGAAAAAGATCAGTAGAAAAGAACAGCAGGCTTCATATTGACTGCTAGGTGCAGCTGTCTACTGGGGGGCATGAAAAAAGTAGCCTGGAGGCTGAAGTCACACCCACAGTATTCAATGAATTTAGAAGTGCTATAAGCCCAACTTCTTCTCACTTTGGACTGTTAAGTGCAGTCCAAGTTGAAGGCTGTGAGTTCGGACTGTGTCAGCTGTAAGTTTGTGGTCTGCCCTCTGCTTGTCTCCTTGTTGCTTCTGACTCTTCCCTTGCATTCCACATCCCTGCAGGAGACAGGTTTCTCTTAGAAAGAAGAGAAGGCAACATCTCATTGTAGGTCATAGTATGATAGAGCAGGATCTCCATGAGATGTGTTACTATGAATGCCTTCATTTGTGTATGGCATATTTTGCATTTGATAAATAAACTGCAATAAGAGAGATTTCCAGATGCAAGAAATTCTCTGAGAGCTTCCTTAATAGAAAAAGCATTTGATGCTTGAAAGAGCATAGTAACAAGTTGGCACTGCATCTAAGCCTTTTATAACAGTTTAATTCACACCCTCTCTCCAAATGTAAATTAATCCAGATTGGGAAATGTTGGAAATCTGAAGCAATGTATGTAATTTGGTACTAACATAGGGGTGGGGAAGGAAGGATAAAGGAAAACACCCTGCTCAAACACTTGTATGAGCATTAAGCCAAGGTTTTTAAGCCTTCTAGTCTTCAGGCTAATAGTACTGCTAAATCCAAGAATCAGAAACTGAGTGTCAAGCCTCAAATTTCCATGACCAGACCTGCTGAAAATTCCTCTAGTGTTTGAAAGTTCAGCTTTCCACCCTGTCTTCAAAATCTGTAGGGCAAAAGTTTCAATGAAACCAAACTAAGTTAGAACTTTGGAAATTATGACTCCAGAGCACAGATTCTGAGGCAAAATAAAGCCCTCTCAGATCTTAATAAAAGCAATATGCTAGAAAAATATGATCTTGCAAAAAAGAGGAAAAACACACACATACGGACTGAATCACATTTGGAAATGCTTTTCTCCATTTGCATGGATATTCTGTAACATGGTTGTATTTTTTTAAACAAAATTTCCCCCCCTAATTATGGCTTTTTACAAACCAGGCCACTTCCCATTAAAACGTTCCTAGGCATGCCCTAGCAGAGCAAAGGCTGGCAGTCAATCAGACAGGTGGCAGGGCACTTGCATAAAAGCCCCCATTAGCATAAGCACTTCTCTGTTGGTTCTGGTTTTTGCACTTAACTCTCTTCTGTCCTCTTTTAAAAGGTGTATCAAGCCCCTAACCTGGGAACTGTCTGGGAGTGAGCTCGAGTTTGTGTAGGTGATGCAAATGAGATGGAAGGCATTTTAGTTACTGCAGATTAGCATTTGAGAAAGGCATGACCTAGCAAACAGGACTGATCCCCTGTGGCTACAAGAGAAGTAAATTAGTGGAGATAGCAGCAGTTTTGCAGTCCATGTGTTAATGCAGCACCATTGCATTCACAAAACTGAGATTTCATTGCACAAAAATGACTTCCACATAACTATGCTATATCCAGCTCTACTGCCAGGAAAGGACTCAAGGTGTTTAACTCGATTGATGTCGTCTCTAATTTTGGAGTACTCTGTGAGGTCATTCATAATTAAGATTGCTCATAAACACAGCATTGTTACTGTCTTGGGGTAAAGTGAACTATATTACTTTCCTGTGGTCTCTTTACTTTGTGCAGTTGTTTCTGCAAATGTTTATGTCCCTATGTCTGCCTCTCCGGGTTTCTTGTGATCAGTAAGATACTGGAGATCCACACACAGGAAGCAGTGATGTCTTTGTTTCCAGCTAGAGGACAACACAAAGAATGCAGTTCCTGTCTCAAAATATTAAGTAGACTTTTCTACTGGCTTTTTTTAATAACATGAAACAGGATGGCAAGTAAAGGAACTAGGATTTGTCTGAAGCTAACGTACAAATGTAGAACAACTTGCCAAGCTTGAAATTAAAAATATTTATAAACATTACTCCCAGCATTTTGTCAGTCATTCGAGGGAATAAACGATCATATTACTTATTTCGGGGAAAGGAAGGGGGCAAGAATTGGAACACGTAAGAAGTTCAGTCATTTATGAATTTGTGAATTCAAAAGCAAGCCCATTTTGATCTGGGAAGAAAAAGCCCTCTGAAAATATTTTGCATGGCTTCAATCACACTTAATCACTGGTTTCCACAGAACTCTTTCTCAGGAAGAGCGTTGGAGTTGTCTGTGCCTGAAACCCTTTTGTTCTTCTCCTGCACTGCACAAAGGCTATATAAAATTTATTTCTAAAGCAAGGTCTGCTTTGTTTGAATTTGTCCACCAACCAAATTCAGACATCACAGGAGCTGATGCAACTGGGGTGACTCATGTCACCGATGAATTAATTTCAAAATCTATTACTATAAGCTGAAATCTACATCAGTGTTATCTTCTTGAACTCTTTTTATTGCCCAGCATCCACTGCCACTTTCTGATGAGGTTTAAGAGGTGGACAGAGCAGTGAATTTGGTAGCATTGCACTCATGTGTATTCATGAATATATGAACTGCTCAGGTGTTTTGTCATTCCTAATTTGGCATGATAATAATAGTTTTCCAATAGAAATCATTTCTTCGTGTTGCTCTTTAAAAATTTCATTTTAAATGCTTGAATTGAGCTTTAAAACATTTTGTCTTTGCCTTTGTCACCACAGCCTTTTCCAGTCATCCTGGAAGAAGAGTTTTCATGTTATGGAAATGCAAGATCAAGAAAGTTGCAATCACCTGTAAGAGACAACTGTGGTATATGGTTTACGTCAGAAGATGGAGGGAGTGAGAGGTGTGCATCCCATTTCCACTGACACCAGTGATCCTTCAAGCTCTATCATCCTGTCAACATTACTGTCTGCCACATCCTATTATAGAGTCATAGAATGGAAAAATTGAGATGAGTTCATGGCTGAGTTTTGACAGAGCTTGAACTAAAGGATTAGATTATCTGTAGCCCTAGTTCAAAACTTCGGCTTCATTCTATCTTTCATCCATACACTACTTGGGTCAGAGTTTTAAAAGGTGTTCATGCACCACACAGAGGGTCCACTCAGGTACTTCTGAAAATCCAGCTGTAAAATATGACAGTGAGATCCACTGAGTATTTTGTGATAAATTTTTTTTTCCTGTTTTTTCCTAAAGAGAAAGGAGCTGACCTCAGTTGAAAACTGGTGCAATGTTTGCAGCTTCAAACAGTTATACACAGATTTTGAAAAGTTTCTTTCTATGTATATATCTGTTGAAGAAGCCAGCTTATCCTTAGCTCAGTGTTTTCTGACTGCCATTAAAAACAGACCCCATGAGAGCAATACAGAAAATAGCAAAATGGTGGTGAACATCCACCACTGGTATAAAAGAGCCACTCAGCAGGAAAATGTTCAAAACCAAACTACCACCCCACACACAGAAAAAAAACCCCAACCCAGTCTACCAATGCATCTAGTCCTTACTAGAAACTTCAGGACTCCTGTATCTTCAGAATTTTTTTCCTCATCCTTAATCACAGACAAACACATTTCAAAGATGCTCTCCCAAATATATTTCAAGAATCAAGGAAAGAGTGATTTCAGGTCTTTAAAGCATCTTTCCTTCTTACTGACTGACAAAACCCCTCAATTAATGCAGGGTTAGGATTTCCTGGCAGTAGTGGGAGTTCTTATAAAATATCAGCTTCAGCAAAATTCAGACTTTTGGAAGCCGGGAAATACAGAGTTTAGGTCAACATTCAGGCAGCCTTTATTTTTCCCTCCTGGGACCTGGCAACGGAAAGAGGGAACTGGCAGTATTTGCTGAGCTGATTATTGCTGTGTCAAATAGTGGAAGACTTAGTGAACTATGATAGTAGGAAAGATGGGAGGCCATACTTTCAGATGGGCCCTCAGCCCCACAGTGGTCATCACTCCTGTGGGTGGAATGAAAAGAATATAGATATATATATAAGCGCGCGTGTGTGTGTATGTGTGTGAATGTACCCCAAGATAGCTGCATGCCTCTTTTCATGATTGAGTTCTGTACCTTGAATCAGTGCTGGGAAAGTCGCAAGTCATTTTAGCCACTGGCACTTGTGCAAAGTAAAGTAGGGAGAATATTCTGTGGGCTTAATAATATGTGTGTGACTAGATATTGTTATCTGGTGAGTAGGGGGAAAGATAAAATTTAATTATTATGGAATTGTGTCTAGGAAATTGGGTCAGAGCATGCATGTAAAAGGAAGTGTCACTTGGAATACAGTCCACTTTTCCAAAGAGAAGGTGTGCTTGTGCTATAGTAGTTACATACTGTGTTCTCTGAAAGTCACTAACTGAAAAGGTGAATTATTTCCATTACAGGTATATTTAGCATTGCTATAAAGGTTGAAGTGAATATTGCTTTATTATCCTCTGTATTTCTCAGAGGTGTGAATTATACTGAGATTGACTTCATGGAAGCAAGTGAGCAGTGTTAACCATATGTTAGCAAAGCTTTCCAGCAAAGTAATGTTTTTAATAAGGACATACTTTTTGTAGATCTTAGAGGTTCTTTAGGTGCTTGTAGTTATTATTGCAACAACAGCACTACTGAAATGAAATAACGGACACTGTGACTCTGAAGCCCTGTTCTCCCTATTGCTATATGGAAGGAGGTTCTTACCACTCACGGAAATCTTTGGCATATGAAGTTATCGACACTGTGATGAGAGAATCCTCAGAAATTATGGTTCCACATTGAATACAATAAACATCTAAGAAGAAAATGATGGGTCTCTTCTCCCTCACCTCCATTTCCCATCAGGATATACATAACCCTGCCTGAGAAAATTTCCAGCACACTCTTATCTTCCAGCCCTATTAAACAATTAGCTTTTTAGAAGCTATTAGCACCTAAAGAGTTTCTCATGCTTCACAGTGAGCTGCTTACAGCCCGTGCTGCCCTGCATATGCTAGATTCCCCAAGTCCGGATTTCTGTCCTTGGGTCTATTTTTGAATCCCCTCTAGCACTCTCCACATTCCAGATTATGTGACAAGTTGTTGAAAAAGACAGTCAAAGAAGGACCTATCCTTTCCCTCCCAGTGCAAGGTGAGTTCAGGTCCTAGAGCAGGACTGAGTGGGGGTAGTGTGGGGTTACCCACCTTCCCTTTCACTTCTCCTGTTCTCCAGTCCCAATTCCCAGTATCCTATCCACTACTGTTCCTTACCTCCACATGATGCTAGACTTTGTTTCACTAGGAAGGAGATAATTGTCGTGGGTTAAAATGTGGCTGCATTTTTCTCTGTAAAATATTCTTAAATGAAGAAAGATGCTTGTTTCAACATTTGGCTTTACCCTTGAATCTTACTGGTGTACAGAAGATTAACTAGTGTAGGGGCTTGCTTCTGTATCAAGCAAATCAAGAATCAGATTCAAAGAAACTGATGAAAGAAGTCCAGACTTCATGAAAATTCAAACCTGAATACAGACTTCATCAAAGGCTGGGAAAAATCCAGAGGTGAGTTTTGGCACAGATTAATTTGTAATAAGTGGAATTAAAAGAAGTATTTTTTCATGCATATATCTCTAGAGCTGGAGGACTTGTTGGTTGGTTAGTTCTTTTTTCTCACAGAGAAAATAGTACCAGATTTACCAGAATTAATCAATAATAAATACTAATATGAACCAAGATAAATAAGTTCCATTGGAATTAGTGCAGCTTGAGAAAAATGCAATTTGAAACACATAGACCTTGCAATGATGACATCTATCCTAGTAAATTAAACAAAGCCAGGGTATGTTGTTGAATGCTAAGGCTCGGTTGTCAGCACTGTAACACCCCTAGACTGTTTTTGGCAGTAGCTTTGGGTGCAGCAACACTGTGACTCTCCCAGGGAACTCACCAATGCCATGCAGGAGTTAGCTTTGACAGGACACCACTCCCAACAGGATGTGAGACCTGTGTTGTAGGCATGGCCAGGTTGCGCCTCCTGGCCCCAGTGTCATGAAAATGTCTCAGGCACAATTTAGTTCAGTCAAAAGGTTAAAGCTTTTGGCCTTTTTGCATCCTCAGAGACTGTTTTAATTTAACTGAAATGAAAAATTGCTGAAGGTTTAATTTTGCCCTCTAACAGCTACACCTGGGGTAATCACAACCAGCAATCTGAGACACAACACAGCAGTGATTCTGGTGCCCTCTGGAAGGCAAGTGTACAGTGAAGTACAAAATGGGAAACCTGTTACCTTACAGATTCATCATGCAATGCCCTGAAGTTCCAGAAGGCCAGCAGAACTGGAGGATGATTTATAACATACGAAGATGCTCAGTTTTAACTTTCCAGAACTAGATATTTCTGGGGATTAGTTTCATTCCAAAATATAGGAAGGAGCCAGTATTCCCTCTGCAAATCCTTCCCCATTCATGTAACAATACCTCTGCTGGTCTCTGGCAGTGAGCCAAGGTTTAAGATTTTATTCATTCTCCTTTTGGTACACAGTGGCACATAATAGCCATGCCAGACTATACAGTGTTCAGCACTGGCATGAGTCAGAGACGTATATTTCTTAGCATCAGGAAAGGGATGCTCTGATGCTATGGTGATGTATGGAGCCAAAGAGGTGACATCAGCTGAGGATGTTAACTGCTTAGTCTTCTCTCCTGTGCCCGGGAATGGTGGTGACTCTATCTGTACAAAAAGCCTCACCATGATGCACATTTTATTTCCAACAAAAGTTCTGGTGAACTGCAAGGAATTGTCACCAAGTTGTCCTGAGGAAAAGAATTGCTTCTTCTTGACACTTAGCCCAGTGCTAAATAGCTAAAGTACAAATTTAATTCTGTTCAGGTTCCTTCACTGAATATGAAGTAATTCCAAAAGAACTCTGACATAATTTATATTATATTTTAATACTTATCTTGAAATCCAAGACTTGTCAAAAAACCTGTGAGATGCAGGTGCCCTAATCTCACCAAGTTTCCAATGGATTTCCTCTGGTGCTTTAAATCCTTGTGTAGAAAATTGAATTTTATGTTGGCTTGAATAAAACACAAACTTAATTGTAGGCATGGGCCTGGATCTGTGAACTTCTCATATTTGAAGTTAAGTACCCTCAGAGATTAACTGAGACAGACACTTTTGTCCTTCTTCTGGTTGGCTGCTTTTTTTTCTTTTTTTTTTTCTAAATATCTATCTCTTCTACCTCTACTTTTCTATTAATTATTTTCTGATTCTTCTATCTACTTCTTTTTCCTGCAGCATCCTGCACCCTGCTCTAGCTTTCCTTCTCCTTTTTCCTTCCTTTCTTCCGAAGTAATCTTCTTTTCCAACTGTAGGAAAGTAGTGTTTTGTGTAATTTCTTTCTTACTTTCCTAAGAGGGACTGGTAAAGAGCATGCTAAAGAATTTGGCAGAAAACACTAATTTGGGAGGCATTACAGGAGTCAGTATGGGATAAATAACCCTAGAGAAACCAAGAAAAACATTGAGTTACATCTTAAGAAATGTATTTGAGGAAAATCAATCAAATTCACAGCTATTTTTTACGACAGAGAAACCTGGAAAGAAGGGCACGTAGTCATGATTTGTATCAGCTTGATCCTGTCAGTTTGAACCCTGACTTCAGTCACTTGCTGTCCTTTTTATATGTTGTGTACTGCTTGAATTCCTTCAGGGACTGAACAATAAAATTTGCAGAAGAGAAACTGCTTTCCCTTCTATATTTGAGCAGTTCCTGTTCAAATCAAATATTCGCCTTTATTAAGGACACAAGACTATTGTGATACATTAGGAAAAAAGTATTAATAATAGTGCAGTGATACAGCATTGATGCAAAATCATATGTACTCTTGGAATGTATATCTAAAAGAATCACATCTCCAAAGTGGACGGCAGTTATTAAGTGGTTATACTTGGATGATGATGTTAAATCCTGGCTTGTATCAGCAATAGTGTGGCCAGCAGGACTAGGACAGTGAATCATCCCCCTGTACTGGTGCACTGGTGAGGCCACACCTCGAATGTTGTGCCCAGTTTTGTACTCCTCACTGTAAGAAAGACATTGAGGTGCTGGAGTGGGTCCAGAGAAGGTCAATACAGCCGATGAAGTCTGGAGCATAAGTCTTACGATGATCAGCTGAAGGATCTGGGGTTGTTTAGCCTGAAGAAAATGAGGCTCAGAGGGTACCCTAATGCTCTCTACAACCACCTGAAAGGAAGTTGTAGAGGGGTGGGTGTCAGACTCCTCAGCCAGGTAACAAGTGACAGGACAAGAGGTAAATGGTATCAAGTTGCACTAGGGGAGGTTTAGATTGGATATTAGGACGAATTTCTTTAACTAAAGGGTTGCCAAGCACTAAACCAGGCTGCCCAGGGAAGTAGTGGAGTCATTGTCCCTAAAGGTACTTAAAAAGCATGTAGATGTGGTACTCAGGGATGTGGTTTAGTGGTGAACTTGGAAGTTCTAGGTTAACAATTGGTCTTGTTCTCAGAGATATTTTTCAACCTAAATGATTTTATGATTCTGTGCTATGCTATCTTACCATAATTTAGCATGACGTGTATAAGAGAGGGCATATGCTGTGCAGAGGATAAAATTTCACTTTTATGAATATTTTTGAGATTTGGCTTTGTTCTAATTAGGAATGCAATCTGAACAATTTGAAATCCTTAAAAACTCTTAAATAACCCTTAAACTTATGGAAGAAAACAGAAGCTGATAGAAATGTGTAATGATGGCACCTTTTCATTTATGCTACATTGTATTCTAGCACTATGCTAACTTAAATTGAAACCATAATGATTGAAAAACTAAAATGTTTTGTCTGAAAAAAATAAAAATGGTATGCTTTGAAGCTGCCAGAACATTTTTATACCTTTCTTAAAACACTTTCATGGAATTGACATGATTTCAAAAAGTATTCTTCTCAAAGTAGCTGCCTTTTTGCAGAAAAGGTTTCCACTGATGTATTTTCTTTGACCATCTTTGAAGCTCCAGCAGTACACTTACTAAGAAAAAGCACAAAGAGTAGTGATTGTGACACTTTCCATGGCTACTGCAAATTTATTTTTGAAACACTGTATCTCATTCTCAGAAACGGGCTCTAGTTTTGGTCCTTGTGCCACTATTTTGCTTTAGTCAACTAAAAATTCCCATCTCAGTTACATCCATGCAAAAAGGAGGGAAAGGTTAATAAAGGATCCCAAGCTGCAGCAGCATAACAGAATAAAATGAGACAGTTCAAGAGACCCGTGCAGGAGCTTGCTATATAGCAGACCACACTGGGTGGCTCCCTGAGGAGAACAAGTGATGTTTCCCCTGTTTGCAACATTCATCCCCATTCTGAGGAGAGAATCACTACAGGGATAGTAAAGAGCCAGCGTGCTCTAACATTCAGAAGACTGCAGCAGATGACCTAAAATGTGTCATCCTGTTTTATTCTGATTTCATAGATTGCGTGCCTTTGCTCGGAGATATCACCATGTTCTTGAAACACATGAGGAAAGCAGGCACATAGCAGTGACTCTTCAAATTGAGAGGAAATTAGTACCAGTGCTCTTGTAAATGATTAAAAAAATTGGGGGGATAGAGTGGGAACTGACATTCAGAAGGAATTGGATCTACAGCTCTCAAATTGCCTATCTATTTCTGGCATATTAGAAACATGAGTTTTGTTTCCTCTGTATTAGTACTAGACACATTCTCTGCATTACCCATAATCTTGGGTAGAGAAGCAAAACTGTAACGATCAGATTCATAAGCTGTAAAAATGGTTTTCTCACCATTTATGACAACAGTAAATCATTCTGACTGAAAACCAGGCTTGTGTTGTGTCCACTCGGGTGTACCCTTCTGCTGCTTAGGGACAGCTCTGCTCGAGGATGAGAGATTGATTGGTCTGAAAGACGATATGCTGCAAACAGGGCATTCAGATGACATCGCCCTTTTCATTGACTTTCCTAAAGACTTAACATTCCTGGTAAGTCTAAAAGTTTTTTTACAGAACCATAAATCATGGCTCCAATCTTCCACAGACAGGGATGCCTAAAAAAATTAATCCTCTGATGAACTTTGTGGGACTAATTTGAGTGTTTTTCATACATCACTTTGAGGTTTGACTGGGACTTGGTATTTTTAAGGGTGTTTCCTCAAATATTGACTACTTCCATGAAGTCATTTCACCCAATATGGAAGACACCCGCCTCTGCAGTGAGATGCATAACCACCCTCTAGTGATGCACAACAACCCAGTGACAAAGTGAGGCACCACAGCTTATCTGGCAGGGTGAACAGGAGGATTTGGACAGAGGATTGTTGGAATGTACTCACAACACAGAGTGGCAGCACAGTTGACAAAAATACTTAGACTGTGTAAATGTCAGGGTTAAATCCAGAGATGTTAATAATGGACATGGCCAGATCTATCTTTTCAAAATATGTTGATTACACGATTAACACCACTTATTCCCTAGTTCCATAGACCAAACAGGTCTTTTGCTGCTTATACTAAGGCCTGGCTCCAACCCTTTCTCTTCTGTTTTCCCTGCTGCTGGTAACTCAGATGAAGGACTTTGTGATTCTACTTCATGGTCCCACTCCATGTTCTTACTTGTGAAGTCTGTATACCGCAGAAACTGCTCCCAAAGTGTTTAGCTGCACAGTCATCTGTGGATATTCACTAGACTTGCGTTTTCATGGGCTTCCCACCATTTATTAGACCTTCTCCTCGACACACTTTCCTCCATTACTGACCTGAATTATTTGGAACAGGCCTTATATTTCTAAGGGTAATCTAGTTACATTTCTTCCTCCCAATTAGCGTTCAGCCTCATGTGCATATAAAAGTCTTACCGAAATCCTAAAAAGCAAAATGTTAATTCCTAAAATGAAAAAATGGACTGTTTAGTACTCATATGTGATGCTGAAGTAACCATCCAGTGCATAACTAGTCAGAAACTGCCCCTTCTGTGCAAAATTAGGTGGAACTGTTTTTCATTTCCTAACAACTTTATAGCAAAAAAATAAGGAGAAAAAACTACATATTAAATATCACTAAGATGATGAGAGTTTCCTTTTAACATTTCATACAGGTTTATTTTACTACCTTATGAAAGAAGTTAGGGGGAAATGGCTTCAGTGTCTTTAATAGAGATATTTAAAATAGTATTTGTTATAGGTAGATAATGATTTTAGCACTTTTTATATTTTTACTGCTGAAAAAATGGAAGCATATTACACAGAAGAGATTGTTAATCTATCTAAAAGAAGGATGTGATTCCTGGTAAGGTATCCATTGTGCCAGTACAGCTGAGCCATGTCAGTTGACAACAAAGAGAGGCTCTAAGCTGCTGAAAGTCAGAAAAGTTTTGGAAAATACATCAATTTTGAAGAACTTTCAGTGTGTATATTCTGCTCATAGCTGCACCCTCCTTATCACACTGCTGTGGCTGCTGGCTGGAAAATGACATTTGCAAAGAGTGAAAACCAAACACAGTACAGTTGCTGTGGATGAAACCAACAGTCCTACACCCCTACAGGTGATTCCATAGGGCCACATTGCTGTGGGACTCGTTAGGTCCTCCTGCAGCTCCATGTCTCCCTGGCTGTGCAACCAGCCAGGCTGGTGAGGAGAGAGCACAGGCAGACTTTCAGTTTGCCAGTTCCATATCTTCATTTTCTCTAAATATTTAGTGCAGACTAATTGGCTGTCCATTGTCTGAGCGAGATGGAGGACTGGATGAGAATCATTTGGCTGAGATTGTGCAAGTTCAAAATGATGATTACAGGATTTGAGAAGCAACACTAGCAATTAAGCAAGCAGCAGAGTGGAGGAAGTGTACTTCCCATCGATTGTGCAGACACCGGCTTGGGGTGCTTTTGTCCAAGAATGTAAGTGTTGGATACTCCTAAATGTATGCGTTGGCAATTACAGCAGAAAGGAATTGGATATTTCCTGGGCCACTGAGTATCTGCATGGTTTCAAGTCCCTCATGGGTACCTGGGAACCTCCAGGTAGATCACTGTAAATCAGTTCTCCTGGGCCTGGTGCCAAAATCCATCCTGAAATAGCTGCTCAGGAAGGACATATCTGCTTATTAGGAAAAGGTCTGGGAGACCTTTGTGTTGATTCCTGTGCTGGCTGCTGGTTGACTTTTCAATACATTGAATTTTCTTTTATAGCTGGCATTTTCCAAGGGCTGAGGAAATACCTTCTGAAATAGACTCTGTCTGCTCATGGGTTTGATGCTCTCTGGGTGAACGGTGAAGAGATTGCAGCAGAGAAGTTTTGGATGTCCTGTTTTCCCCCTCTGTGGTCTGAAGGCATGAAAGCTTGATTCACTAAGCCGAAAAATTTGCAAAGTAATAACTTTTCAATTTTGTCCTGATTTAAAAATGTGCTTTATTGAATATTCAGATAAGCTTTGTACAATGTGGGATTTGCATTTATTTTCTCCCTGAAGCACGTCAGATCAAATAGAAACACAAACTATAGAACACAGAGGTCTCCTCGTGGCTTGCAGTGTTGTGTGCTGGTTTTGTTGTAACTGGATAGGGCTTATAGCACAAATCTGCAGAAAATACAGACTAGAAAAGGCAGCTGTTTTCTGCCTGAGTGTAAATGTATTTCACAGCGTTTGAAAATGTGAAGTTCAATACAGCCTGCTAAGGTGACAACCCAGTGCCACTGAACAGTGGGATTTTTGCCACTGACACTAGTGGGAGCATGATTTCACTCAATTTTCATGCAGTATGCCTTTCTAGATCTAGTACTCTTTCTAGATCTTGTCCTCTGGTCTTTTAGCCTTGCAAACGTGCACTCAAAACTGCTTAAACCGCACACGCTGGTGCTCTTAAATCCATTCCCACTACGGAATTTCAGAGCCAAAGACAATAAACAAAATCCTGTCACAACCCCTGGATTCTTCCCGAGCACCGCGGCTCAGTGTGGGGGGTAGCGCCAGAGGATGCTCGCTCCGGGAGTTCGCTGTGCGGGCGATGCTGGCGCTGCGGCGCGGGGTCGGGACACCCTTGTCTCCGGGGGGCGCTGCGGGACGGGCTGCGCGGGCTGCGCGGGCTGCGCGGGGTGCCGGATATGCGGGGTGCCCGCGGGGTGTGCGGGGTGCCGGGTATGCGGAGTGCGGGGTGCGGGGTGCGCGGGGTGCGCGGGGTGCCGGGTGTGCGGGGTGCCCGGGGTGCCGGGTATGCGGGGTGCCCGGGTATGCGGGGTGCGCGGGGTGCCGGGTGTGCGGGGTGCCCGCGGGGTGCGGGACGCGGGGTG
>JAWWEE010000105.1:27382657-27462466 GCA_035221455.1 Xenops minutus
CAGCGCGGCCGTCATGCTCAAGTGCGTGGTGGTGGGGGACGGCGCCGTGGGCAAGACGTGCCTGCTGATGAGCTACGCCAACGACGCCTTCCCCGAGGAGTACGTGCCCACCGTCTTCGACCACTACGCAGGTGAGCGGCCGGGCCCCCTGCCTCCCCCGCCTCCTCCGCCGTGCCCCGGCCCGGCCCGGCCCGGCCCGGCCCGCCGGGGGCACTCGGCACTCGGCAGGGCTGTGCCCCCCTCACCCGCTGTGTTTCTCCCCTCTGGCAGTCAGCGTCACCGTCGGGGGCAAGCAGTACCTGCTGGGGCTGTACGACACCGCCGGCCAGGTGAGTGCCGGGCGCTGCCCGCCCGCCCCCGGCCCCCTGCCCGGCCCCGCTGCCCGGCCCCGAAGTTGCTGGCGGGGCTGCGGTCCCTGCGCGCTGCCGAGACACCCCGAGTCGGAGAGCGAGCCCTCGGTGCAGCCCCGAGTCCCGAGGGCGGGCAGCCGGGGGATGCCCCACGGCCGCAGGCAGCGCCCCCGCAGCCCCCCGGGCCCGGGACGGGGGCCGAGCCCCCCGCCGGCGTTCACGGGAGCCGGCCTGCCCCGCTCGGCTCCCCCGACACGCTGCCCCGGGCCCGGCACAGCCAGCCTGCGCAGCGCGCCTTGCTCGCGCTGTGCGCCGCTCAAACACCTACAAAGAGTTGTTCAAACCTAGGGGGGGAAATAATAACGTGTAATTCTCAGCCACCGCGTTTGAGACAACCCAGGTTTCCTTTGCTATCCCAGACAATTCAAGGGATTCATTTGGTTTAGATTGCAGCTGGTTGTGAATGATGCTGTCATGTCAGCATGGCTCTTAAGTAACTTTATGATGGATGTTTGGAAGGGTCACTGGTGTAGTGGTTTCTAAAGGTCTCCATGATTCAAGTCCCCTCTTCATCAGCTTAAGTTGCAGCTCGGGGCTGAGCATGTTCTCCGGGGTTGGAGTGCTCCCAGCTTTCTGGGGATGCCTTATTGGAAACAGTTTGTGAAGGGCCTGACCCCAGGAGCTGTGGAACATATATGGAAATGCTGCACGGGTTTCTGCAAAGCTGTGTATTCCGTATATTAAAACTTCTTCTTGCAGCGTGAGCATGTGCCTTGGTCTCACATGACCTCGGACATGCTTCCTTGTTGTAAAGAGCAACTAGTAAGATAATCTCACTGAACTTGCATAGACTGAAGCCGTCATTTTTAACCATGTTACTCCTATACTTAATTGAAGAACTGCTGCCTGAATTAGTGTACCTTTTTAGATCTGCATAGAGCCTTAAGTAAGGGAATCAGCACTTAACTGGTCTTTTACAACTTTGTTAGGCCTGAAATCAATAATATAATTAATTCCATGAGAATTCTAAGAAACAGCCCCATTTCCAGAAAGCTGATACCCTGAAGGGTGAGACTCTTCCCACAAAGACTGACTTCATGGTTGTCATCTCACTGACGTAAACACAAACTAGTCAAATTTCTGCCAGCTAAGTGCATTTCTTATTACTGTCATAGTCCTGTTTTTCAATAATAATTGGTTCAAAATACAGCTTGTAAAATACTGCTTAAGTAGGTTATGAGGATGTAGTGCTCAGACAAAGAAAGCATTTGGTTAATATGCAACTAATTTTCTTTTTTTTTTTTATAATGAGCATTGGAAAGTGTGAAAGCAACACTAGCACAACATGCTCATAGTTTATTTGGGGATGCCATCTCAAACTACTTGTGCTAGTCTTGTTGCTAATAATGGGAGTATGTGTTGTTAGCTCTGTGTAACCTTAACTAAGGTGGTTTTCTGGTATGCCACTCTGCCTGAATGTGCCGAGTACAAACCCAGGTGACCCTTGGCCTCCTCAAAAATTAGTAAGGTAAACTGACCAGTTTACAACAAACAGCTAGTGAAGGTGCTCCTGTTTTACTAAGAAAAACTTTTCAGTGTGAAGTTGTATATCCAGAGGTATAAAAAGTTGAAGTAAGCTTTTTTTTTCCAGTTTCTGAAAAGCTGAAGTCTCCAGTTTGAATTACAGAGGTACTTAGGAAGAGATCTTGCTGGCCTGATTCTGAGGAGCCTCAGCTCACGTAGGGTGTTTTAATGAGGCTACTTTACAGATTTATCTGGTCTTGGCAAAAGTCTCCTTTTAGTCAGAGCTGTGGTGCTAATAAAATCTTTACCACTATGCCCATCCCACTTCAGCATGTGTGGGGAACTGGTGGACAACTGAGGCTGCCAGTCCAGCAACTTCATTCAGCTAAAAGCTGCTTTGTCAGAGAGTGGGCTGACAGGCCTGTCTTACCAAAGCTATGCAATAATAGAAAGCTTACTTTAAAGCTCAAATATATATAGTAAAGAGCAGAAAATACATGAGTAGACGATGCCTTCTCTGTGTTGAGGAAACAGCATGCTACATCTGGTTCATGCCTGCTGCTTGCATAGACTTCTGTATGGATCAGATTCTTTGCTGCATAGAGTTGGGATTTCTGTGCCAGCATACCTCAGTGCTTTCATTTCTGTCACCCCCAAATTGTTTTACTGTAAAATACTGGCCTGATAGTATCACTTTATCAGAACTTGATCACTGTGGTATCTAGCAGTTCACAATCTTCAGTATGTTTATACTCCCAGCTCTGGACAAAGTATAGGTACCACCTACAGATCTCAATTCACGAGGAAGAGGAGAGAGGGGGTAAATGAAGGTTTAGACAAATCCAAATCCATGCAAGTCCATGGCAGAGCAAAGATCAAAGACCTTTTGATTCATAGCTGGTGCCAAGCAGGCTCATCGCCCTGAAATACGGACTTATCAGTGTGTGGGTCTCTTTAACTTGCGTAGTTATGTATTTAGCAACTTGTGACAGACTTTGCTTTGGCAGGGGAGTTGCAAGCTTTTGAGTTCATCCAGTACTCTTTTCTAGCTTGCTTCTTCATAACACAGACAGGATCACATGTAGTAACTATAATGATGACATAAGGCCTCATATCTTTGTGAGTTTAAAGTAGGCTGGGAATAAATCTATTAAAATCCCATTTTTCCCCAGTTATACATAGCAGGGAAAAATGCCACAAGTGGTTCACAAAGTTCAGTTTATACACAGGCCTTTGGGTGTGTTTGAGTTCAAGGCAGCTTTTCTTGGAGGCTCTGGTTCAGCAGAAAATAGCCAGTACAGCTGCTGGGATCTTGGAGCCCATTTGCGTTTGCAGCTGTGGAGGCAGCCTCCCATGTCACGAGGGTGGGTGGGAATTTGGTGCCATTCCTCCAGCAATTCCTACCAGAGGTGGAACCAGCAGCTCCTTTTAGCCTTGCTGCTTGCACTTAGTGGGCTTAGAGTGCCTTTTGGTTTCCACAGGAAAATGAGATCTGTGGAACCTACCCACACTGAAGACCTGCATCAATGCACTGAATGAAGTTTAAATGTGAAGTGCTTGTGATATTGATGCTTGTATGCCCTGGGCTGTATAATTGTCTGTATTGCTCTGGGAGACTGTGTGTCAGTACTGTTCTTCACTGAGCAGGGCTATGTGGCAAAATCAGCTTGGGAAGAGAACTGTGGCTTCATCAGGGGTCTGTTAAGATCACCACATTGTAGTGCTTTTGAACTTTTGAAGTAGTAGTATTGTAGTGCTTTTGAACTTTTGAAGTAGTAGTATTGTAGTGCTTTTGAAGTTGGTGACAACTGATTATCATTTTGATCTTCCGTAATACCAGAAGTGATAATGCCAGCTCTCATGATATTAACACTTTTGGAGAAATGTCAGTAAGCACTAACAAAGTGGTGTGCTGTGTGTCCCCTTGCCATGTCCCAAATTATTGGGATAAGTGGGAGGACACACAGAAGTTGCCTTTTGGGGATTTTGCTCTGTATTGAAGGCTGTTGTTTAAAATGGCAGTTGGGGGTCTATCCTCCTGCCAGTCCCTTTTGCTGTGGGATTTTCATTCATGGTGTCCCTTTCCTACAGTGCGTGCTGACCACATACAGGTGGAAGTCTTGCTCTGCTGCTGTGTCTTTGCTGTGAAGGATGGTTGGGATGTAGAGGAAGGATGGGGAGGCTACAGTAGCAGAGCTTGTGCTGCTTCTCTTGCTCTGGGAAGAGAGATGCTGAGGCATAGCGTGGCTGTTTGGTGCAGGTTTGGCACCAAGCCAGGATCTGGGCAGTGCAGAGAGGGGTATGGTGAATCTTACTATGGTGCAGTGCCTCATAATACCATTTGTATTGCTTAGCATCACTTACCATTGTGACACTAGTGTGGCCTGGTTGGACAGAGCTGAGGTAAACTGTGCTCCTTGTCTTTTCACTCTTAGATCTCTGCCCTAGAGGCCCTGATATGTGGTCTGATACAATGGAGCTCTCAATGCTTTTTCAACTATCACTAAACCAGTACCACAAAATACTCTAAGTGCAAGAGCAGAACAATCCCCTTCATGGTACTTCTCAGCTCAGATACTGGTGGTCACTCTGGGTTGCAGTCACAGCCATCTTAATTCAGATACACTGATTTTTTGGTTGTAATGAAAGCCCTGATGTTAAAAGCAATATTACATTAAAGTTGGTCAGGATGCTGAAGTTTATAAAGCTAACTCACATATTAGGAAGGTCTCTGCTAAAGTGATGAGTAAAACCAAACAGTTATAACTGTGCATGTGCCTGTGTTTGAGGTGTGGTTATTAAAATTGATGGTCACCAAACTTGCAGCAGGTGCTATAAATAAATAGCAGTAATCTTTGTACTCTTTGGTGGCTGTTTGTCTTGGCTTTGGTAGGTAGCCCTGATCTAGCAGGTACCACTCCAGTATCCTACTGAGAGGAGAGGCAGCTGGTGGTCATTTGGGCTGGTCTGTTGTGAAATAGAAACGTCCCTCCTCAGAGCACATTGCTCCTTCAGAGTTGCCCCTACCAGGCAGCCGTAGCACCAAATGCCAGCCCGGAGCAAAGCAATCTCACACAATGCAAAGCTGGCCATCCTTTACTGCAGAGTTGTAAACACAAAGATCTCTAACGTGATTTTGGCAGATCCTGACATGAGATATTAGCAATTAAGATCCTGTCCTCTTTCTGTCCTGTCCTGTGCCTCCCTCCTCCCACATGCATTTTTCCCTCGCTCCCTTTACATGTCCCAGCCGAGCTGGCAGCTGGCGCTGGGAAGCTGCGAGCGCATGAGCTCACTCCCGGCTGGCGTGCTGGCCTATGAATAGCTCAGCCTCCGCTGAAGCTGCTCTGTGCCTCAGGATGTTGCCAGCCACGTAGATTTAACAACTGGATGTATGCAGATAAAATAAAAACATGCCTAGATGCTCTCTTTGGAATTGAAGGTTTTCAGTATAAGAGGAGGTAAAGTGCCAGAGCTTACAATCTCTGTTGAGCGTTCTTTAGACAAGGGTTTAAGTAAAGACAGGCTTTCCCTTTAAAAGAAAAACTTGCTTTTAAAAATGGACTTGCAACAATAATAATCCCAGTGTGAAGCTTGCATTCAAACGCCTCCTTGTAAGCTGTGACTCACGCTTTGAAAGCATCAGAGCTTTCCTAGAAGGATAGGTAAGTACTGCTATCGCCAGATGGGAAGTCACAGGATGGGAGAGGCTGCTCTGAGTTCCCAGAAGCACCCACTAGATAGATGTTGGAAACTCAAGAGAGTAATGTTTCATTTTCAGAGTGCCAAAAGCCCCACAGCTTTTCTGAACAACACCACCTAATTATGTTAAAACCAAATGTAAGGGATGCATTTGAAAATGTAGATCCAGAATGTCTTCCACATTGACAGCAAATTAATGGCAGACCAAAATAAAGAACCCAAAGCAAACCAAGTTTGAGAGGTTTTCTGAAACTTCAATTTTTCACGTTAAAAGCACATTTTTTGAAGTCTACTGACCTAGACACACTCTTGCTAAACATTGCTTATGTGGCCAAGTAAAAAGCCCTTTTTCTTGGGTTGAGTCAGTGGATATCCTTTAGTTTGTGGCAGAGTTCTGTCTGAGTTTTACTCATTTATAATTTGTTTGAGGTACAGTGGCATGTTTCGATGCTATCCAAACAGCACCAGCTGAAAAGGCCAACACTGAACACAAGCAACTGTTAATTGCTCTTCTAGCACAATGTTATTGCATATCCTCTTACTTCCTGACTTCATTTTAAGACGCATGTGTGCACCTGCACTCAGTTGGGTATCATATAATCTACAGCTGTACTAGAGGAGGCAGGAGTGATGGAATGGGACAACTGGGTAAGGTGGCAGGAGCTGATGGAGTTTTTCTACTAGAGAATGCATGAGACCCTGGGATTTTTCGTCAGGTCCATAGTCAGACTTCTCAATTGAAATCTGTTTCCTTTGCAAAGAGTTCTTCATATTTTGGTAAATAAGAGAAGTATAAAAAATGCATAGTTTTCATTCATTTCTTAACTCATGATTCAGCTTCCAAACTACATCTTAAAATGAATTAAATTTATATTTTGACTAGAGTACTGCCTCCATAGCACTGACCTGCAGTGTAAAAGGGCTTATAGTCTGTTAGGGTCTGATCCAAACCTCCGTGTTAGCAGGCACCCTGATTGCTGATTTCAATAAGCTTTGTTCCAGTTCCTTTATTGAGAACACACGGACAAAGCAGACATAAATTCACTTCAGCAATACCAAGGTTTTGTCCATCCCAGGCATTCAAAATGATGAGTCAGCTATTCCTATCCGCAGACACTGCTACCTAAAAAACCCTAGGAAATCAAAATGGGTTTTGCCCTTTGCTGCGTATGGGTTTTCTTTAAACCTTTGGCTTCATGTATTCAAGTTTCCTCTGTATCTGTGGGGTATTAGAAATTTAATTTAAAGGTGAAAAGGATGTGATTTTTCTTCACAAGATGCCAGGAAACAGGGCTTTAAGAAATAACATATAGCACACTGATTTTAAATCCTGAAGTTTTATTGCAAATTATAACATCACTAAAATGAATGCTTTGGGTCAGAAAGTAGACTCATGTAATGTTAAGGGCTTGGAATGGACCTTAAAGATCATCTAGTCCCAATCTCTGCAGGGACACCTCCCACTAGAGGTTGTTCAAGGCCTTACCCAGCCTGGCTTTTCATTACTTTTTTTTAGACCTCCAAATTAGCAGATAAATTTCTAACAAAATTGCCCTTCTTTAATGAGAAAAAAAAGTGCAAAATGAGGGCAGAGAAGAGGGGAACTGTATCTTTTTACTTCTCTGTTTCATAGTTTTATAAGCAGTCTGTTGGTTTGGATTGGTGACTAGATAAGTTGTGTTAAGAAAAAGCTGACTGAACATGACACTTTCAGCAGTTCTGAAGAGGTTGTGTCATTTGACACGTTAGCAGCTACTGTCCCCAGTCTGTTTCAATCCTGCTCTGTGCTGTATCTGTGCTGTGGCACGTGTGCAGTAATTCTTTGCTATGGCTGGCACTCGCTGGTGTGCGTATAAAAATGCAGGTGGCAGCAGCATTCTCCAGCGGAAAGGAACATCTGTCAGCATCCTAGGTGAGTATATTGCTTCAGATGAATAAAACACAGACTGAGAGTGCCTCAGGCAGCTTGCTCTCTAAATTAGGTGTAGCCTTGAATGCTTAAAGACCATCAGTAGGACTTAATGTTGGTTCCTTCTTAGTCTGATTTCCAGTTGGGATTCAATGTTGGAGTCAATAAGGAGTGGATGTCAGGTGTGACCTGAGATGCATCTTTAGTTATGACCAACAGATAGCCCAGCCACAGGCAATGAGGTGGCTTACAAATTCCTCACTTGAGAGAAAAACTGTAGGCAGTTTTTCAACTGCCTTAACATCTGCTGCAGTGAAATCATAAAGTGTTTTACCACAGTCTTCAATGGAAGCTCTAAGCCCTGACTAACTGGGACTTGATGTAAAATAAGGTGCAGAAGACTCTTAGCAACTCCTGTAATTCCAGAAACTCTTTCACCATGATGTGTTTATTCAATGTGCACGTGATGGCACTGGTACTCTGGCACTGGTACTCTGCTGAGAAATTGTGTGATGGGGAATTAATCTTGAGGAGTCAGTGTGAAGCTGTAGTCTTCTATCTTACAAAGCTGTTGTTCAACTCTGGACTGAAGAACATGCTTTTGGGGTTTATTTGTAAAAAGTGAAAGGGAATGGGACACCTAACTGATCAGTCTTTCTTGTCTGATCAGGATTTATATAGGTAGTAAGTTAAAAGACATATAAGATATGATATGGATAACTGTATTAAACCAACTGTATTCTGTAGGCAGTTTTGCCTGTGAGAACAGGTCATATTCTTTGAAAATAAAGTGAAAGAACCCATCTTTCCAAAGAGCAAGTTCTGCAGAAGATCTGACCAGATATCCTGTGTCAGGGTGAATTTTATTTTTTTCCTTTGATTGGCTGTATCTGAAAGCATGGGACATGGATTGTACATGTCCGCAGTAACCACAACTGGGGTGAATTCCTTTCCTGGGGAAAATGGAAATTCTGTGTGGAAGAATCACTGTTCATAAACTCACTGACAGTGAGAAAGGAACTGGTGGAGGAACACAACCACAGCCTTGAGATTTCTCACGGGCAGGAAGTGAAAGGGTTTGCCCGTGGCAGTTACTCTGCCACTTCTTAGCTCCATGGTGGGTAAGCAGCTGGTTTAAGTAAAGGTGTGTAATTGAAACTGTGCTGGCTGACACTGGTCAGTCAGTTGAATCCATGTTCTGTTGTTACAGATGCTAAAATAATACGTCTTGTGGAGAAAATGCAGAGACTTCCACTTCTAGAAGACCATGAGGAAGCCAGCAAGTTGAAGTTCCTCTGGTGATGGAGAGGAGGGAGGGAATGTGCTGTTGAAACCATCTAGGAAAATAGTTTAGCATTACCACATGGCAAGATGTAGGATTTGGATAGTATTGAATTATACCTTAAGACTAGGATCAAATCTGATCACTTAAAGGCAATTTTGTGTATAATTAAGGAAATATTCTGTCCTTGTCTCTAATGCTCTAAAATCCATCTTACTAAGGTCCATCTTCCAGCTAGTTATTTTTGTCTATACAGAAAAGTTGTTCAGACATATAAGCAGTTGCACAGTTCTCAAATATGCTAGAAGGAATTTTTGTAAAAAAAAAAAAAAAAAAAAAAAGTAATTCACAAACCCTGGGCTTTTTCAATGTATAATTCATATGTCCTTTGAACAGTCCTCCTCACAGGAATTCAGAAATGGATTTAGATCAGCTTACTTCATTTTTAGAATACAATGGAAGAGCACTTACCCTGCATTCTTGCAGCCTTTTCTATAAATTAAAAATAGATGCTGGGTCCAATCAGCAGCTTTTTGCACTCCCTGGGAAACCTGTGTGAACAAGCCACAATAGGACAATTCTGCTTTCTTTAGCAATGCAAGCTGTATCCTCAGAAGCCTGTGAAGAGACAGTGGGTCTGTAGTGCACTTTTCCCCTGCAGCCAGGAAATAATCACGGCATCTCATTTTGCATGTTCAAAAGCCAGTGTCTACAGATGTAGGCAACTGCAAAATGAAATGCAGTGATCAGCGTAACACAGCTTGGGCTGCAGGATTGGGCAAGCAGACATTTATGGCAATGCTGTGTCAGTCCAAATTGCAGCTTTCTGCCAAATGGTCCTGCCTTAGTGGTGCCTTGCGAGTGGCAGTGCCAGGAAACCAGCTTCCTGGGGGACACTCCACCCTCCTTCCCCGCAAAGGGTTACAGCTACACAGCCCAGACTAAGAAAAAAAAAAAAAAAGGCAGTGTTTTTTAGCCAGGGAAGCAATTTGTGCTTGGCATGGGGCAGTACAGGCCACTTCCCTCTCTCTCCTCCCCCCCCAAGCATCTCACAGAATCAGAAACCACAGAGTGATTCAGCGGGGTGAAGTCTCTTTACTGGTGTGCTTTTGGAGTAGGCAGTTGCTTTCAGAGGCTCTGCCTGGTGCTTATGGCAAAGCTGCAGATCAGCCTTTAATTCCAAACAATTTGGGGGAGATGGCAAGATGTGTCCAGGGGTAACTGTGAGCTGTTACCAAGTCCCTGGGGTACATGTTATGTACCATAGTCATTATGGTTAATTTTTTAAGTTTTCCAAAATATTACAGGGGCCTTCTGAAACAGAAATTTATTTTCAGGGAGGAAAACTGGAAAATGAAGGACAGCTTCGAAACACTTAGAAAATTAAAGCATGGCAATTCACATTGAGACAGGACTTTTGAATGTTGTTACTGAGCCCCACTATGAAATGGGTTAAAACTTGGACTTTTAGCTGAGATTTTGCTCTGCAAGGCTCTGCCTCACTGAGCCCTTCTGAGCAGCAGTAGTGATTACCCTTTGCTGCGTGAAGGTTGGATTCCTCTAGCAACTCTGCCTGATGCCTATTTTTGGCTTCCCCTCTAAAAACAGATGGTTGGGAGTGAGAACCTCCTCTTATGATTGCTGTTGTAAGCTGTGAAAGCAACAGATGGTTGCTAACACAGAGATCACAAACCCAGAGTTTTTGATCTCCAGTTTTTCTTCCAGCGGTGCAAGCTTTATTTTGTTCCCTTCCATTCACTTTATCCCTCTCAGAATAGAAAAGGAATAGGTTTATCCTTTTGTTTATAATAGTATGTCAGTATAACTGGAGGTGCATTGTTAAAGTTTCATTCCTAAGCTGACAAACACATAAAATGATTCACTACTTTAGTTCCATCAGAGTACAAAACACCAAGTGTGGATTAAAACATGACACACTTTGGGCCCCTGCCTCATTGTTAATAATATACCAGAATTTAGTTTCTCCTGTTTGCTTAAAGACACTAGCCCCCACATTTGCAAGAAATAAAAATCAAACAGACAGATCTAACTTAACATCATCTTCACTACCTGTGCTGGCAGATCTGAGAGGTGTGAATTTCCTCAAAGGTCTTGGTCAGGGTGTGGCAAAGTATGGACTGCAAAGGTCCAATTGCTTTGCATCTCTCCAAATTGGATAGAGAGCCCTTAATACCACTTCAGATGATAAGACCTGTGGTCTCACATTACTGACAGAGGGGTAAGGACCTCTGTCTCTGTCCCCATCACTTTAATTTGGGCCACGGGGAGTGTGATACCATGAAACAGTGGAGCCACAGAACCTCTAGTATGACAGAATTACTGTATGCCTGCACCTTTCATTTCAGTTTTCTAATAAATATAAGGAAATAATGGTTTTGTTGGTCAAGAAGGTTGTTCAGAAATTATTATACTCCACTTTATTTTTTAAAAAAATATTCCACTGCACATAAGCTGTGTAGTTGAAAGGCTTTTGGAGTGCTTTGCAAAACTAACGCATTACTAAGCTAGCAAACCCCTACAGATGGGAAGATGCAAATAGAAAGAGGCTAATGATTTGCTCAGGACTACATATTCTGTCAGTGGCAGTTAGAAATACAGTTTGTGTGGTTTTAGATGTGTCTCTCAGCTGACACCCATGGAACTGGGAAAAAGTATTAGTTCAAAATCAGATGTATGACTTGAAATAGGGCACTGCATTCTGCTTTTAGTTTGAGCAAACCCTTGAAATGAAGAATATAATGCTGGAGAATTGCAATACCACTCATCTTTCTGCATACAAAAAGTTTCTCAAGACCTGTTTTTGAACAGGTGAATGTTTCAAATAGCCAGATTTTGGACATGTTAGAGCAAATCCACTTCAACATCCAAAATACAATGAAAATCAGTGATTCAGTATTCAAGTACAAGGAAGCAGAAAATCTCAGGCAGATTATTAGGTACTGTACCATGGAAAAAGACCTAAAGAACATATTTTAAACAGCTAAGATAAAGGCAATGCTAGATATACCTGCAGAATATCAAAACTGGGGCTAGACATATCTGCAGCATATCATAAGTAGGGTGATGTGATAATATAGAAGCATGAATTTCCATTGTATGAATTAAAAACAAAAAGCCCAGTTTGTAGTTGAAAAATGAAGTCAGGTCATTAGTTCTTCCATGTCATCTCCTTTTTCATGTCTGCTGTGTACTGGCAGTTGTCCTGGGTTTCCAGAGGGATACTAAGTAAATGATGAACAGTCCTGGTGCACTGTCATGTCTTTTATAGGGATCACAGCTTCATATAACATTAATTTAATCAATATACTTGTGTCCAATTTTGTTTAAACTTATTACAGTCCTTGTATTTTCAGCATATTTTTCTAACTGTAGTCACCTGCTTCAGCAAACAGCAAATAATTTTTGTTGAAAGTTCTGATGTGTTGGAGAATGAACTGTTTCACTATTATAGCCTGGAGTTTTTGAGACTTACATTGAATATTTTGATTCATAGTGGCTTTTTTGCCCATCTTATTCTCATTCTTAAAATATTCCCATTAAATTCTTTAAATATTTAATGCCTAAATATATATGCAGTGTCTCCTCCAATTAGATTGTATAATTAGTCTAACTGCTGTACAATGTGGTGTGTACATGCACTCAAATTGGAATTCATGCTGACTGGCTAGAATAATTAATTTTGCCATTGCATTTAATTTTTGAATAAGCCACATTTATTTCCCTTACATGAGATTCAGAAAATAAATTATAGTTGAAGCAATAAGATTTTTCCAGGCTTCTCTAATATTAAGTCTAAATTAATTGGGTATTTCAGATTCTTCTACCAAATGCAGCAGTTACATAGGCCCAGTGTATCAGAGCAAGTGTACAGGTTTGATTGCTATTTCTGAGGGGCTGTTGGGAGGCAGGAGGATTCTTGAGGCACAGATGGCCTACTAGATGCTGATGAAATTTAAGCAGGGTCTCTCTCAGGAGAACTCAGGACCAGTCTAGCCACGTGGCAGGAGGCTTTGTTAGAACTACTTGCCACTATTAATATCAATATGAACCTAATGATCAGAGCACGGACAAGGTTTAAAGGAGGGTCTGATAGTACTGACATGTTTCAAACAGCAGCACTAGTGGGTATAGCCAAATTCTCTGATTATTAAAGAAAGCATGAATGTAGTGAAGTCACTGTCACAAATACCACATATCTCTTTGGCTGTGGTACAGGATGTATCCAATCACATTGTACTTGCTTTCAGTTTAACTTCTTAATTATATTGGAGGGACCCACAGCTTGCCCAATGCAGATAGGACAGGGTATAAATCAAAAGGCACATAAACAGATGCAGGAGTAGGAAAGGAGTTCAGATTTGAGGTCAGCTTTAAGAAAATGATTAATATTTGCTATGACTAAAAGGTCCATGTGTAATTTGAAATGAATTAACTAAAGAGCTGTTTTAAGGTTAATGGACTAATAATTCCTGGTGAAAGTGAAATGCCTTCTCCATTCCAGCATGTAGTGCACAGTATTCTAGTTATTGTTAGAAAATGTCGAATGTAGTAATGGCAGCTCTTTGGTGGTAGGAACAAATTATGGCTTTAAACTAGATTTTTTTTTCTTTTACCAAAACCTCTTTAGTAATGCACCCCACATATGATTTAGTAGAGCTGAATTTGAGAGCAACTGACAGATCCTCCTGTGTGTTCTTCCATGAAGATTTTGTACTCCAGGGACCCGCGTAATTTGCAGTTGGAAAGCTTCTTTTAGGATTTTGATCTCCACCCCAGAAAATAAAGTGGCAACCATGAGCAGGATCTAACTATATTCAGTAGTTAAACTAAAATGTAAAATACATGCTTAAAAAAGAATTGAATGTTGAAGAGTTTCTACTTGCTGTGGTGTTCTTGAAGTTATTTCTGCTTTCTATGAGGAACATCCATAAATGTGGAAAAGATAGGATTACTGTTTATTTTTTTTGAATCAGGGCAGGAGCCTGACACTAGTAGGGAAAAGGCCTGTCAAACGTTGTAGTTTCACAGGGGTATCAGTTACTGTGGCTGTGAAATTGGGAACCCCTGTTAACAACTGAACATGCTCTAGCTTATTGACAAACCTGTAAACAAAACTGATAATAGAGCCCATACTCAAAATGGCACATGAGAATACTGATTACAATTCAGAATACTGTAAAATAGGCACTGAAGAGTACTGGTTAATGGTCACCTCCTTGCTAGTGCAGAATGTCTGCCTGTGCTTGTTTTTTCTCCAGTTCATGGTGAGAATAACAGACCTCTTCCCATAGCTGTTGACTTCCAAATGGAAAGATGGGCCTAGCAGAAACTGTTCTGAGGAAGTTCTTATATGTTTTCTGAAATTCTAGTGACCATGTTTAAAACCTAACAATCAATGAGGGGCTTTTTTTTTTGAGGGTGTGACTATAGGTTAATAATCTGGTAATGTGACTGTTGCCAACGAAACAAAAATTAAGTTTTCTGGCTCATTTCAAACATGGAGTTGAATTACATGTATGGCTTTCCATTTAATTAATAAATCATTCCAGTATTTGTGAGATTTAATAAAGATGGGGAGCTTACATGGGAAAGAGGGAGGCTGCTGCAGCAGCCATCATAAACTGGTGTTTACTGTGGAAGAAAAGGCATAAATCCAGCACTTGTCACTGTCTCTGCAATGCCTGGGCTCGGCCTTAGTTAACCATGTTAAAAGAAATCCCAAAACCTAAGGTAGGAATGTAAGGCATTGGTTCATTGCCAAAAACCAAGGGAAGCCTTGCAGAGAGAAGATGAGGCATGTTTCCTCCTGAAACTAGCTAAAATATATGGCAAAAATCCACTTTCTCTCTTGCTAGAGAGAATTCTGATTTATAGTAGGGGCGATGCTCCTAGGTGCTTGTCTTGCCACAGTATTGTATGCCCTGGCAGGATGACTGGTGGCTTTAAATGCTGTGGCTCTAAATGACCCAAATAATAATCTTTTCACATTAACTCTTCCCCAAACAAAAGGCATTAATATTCCCTTAATAGTCTTGATTCTGGATTTTTGCTCCTTCTGACCCTTTGTTGGGCTTGCTTATAGAAAGCACAGTCTAGACAAAAGAGGTCTCTTCTGATCCCACTGCACTGATCTCTAGCATAAAGCTCCTAAGAAAGAAAATTCTAAGGAGGGCTTTAAATATCACCTCTACATATGATCCAAAATAGAACATTTAAGTGCATTAAATAGCTTTAATCTAGCCTAGTTTGTGTAACCTAGCCTGGATGACTCTACAGCAGTCACATCTGCTTATTGCTCTGCAAATACTAACCTTTGATCTGCAAGTATGTTTGAACCACAAGCCTTTTTTTTTTTTTTGAAGTGAAAACTTTTTAAAGGGTAGTCTTCTGTATATTCCCATACAGAAGTAAATTTCCATCACTATTAATACACTTTTCAAAATATTTATATTCACGTAGAGTTACCCTTATATGCAGGTATTGCTCTAACAGCTACGCTAACTAACCTGGAATAGTTGTAATCATTCAGAAAGTTTGTCTCAACAACATTCATAAAATATGAATACAGTTTCTGAATATAACTTTTAAAATTAACAAAATACATGCAACAATTTAATATTGCAGATAACAGAATTTTTCTTCCTTAGGAAGACTATGATCGTCTGAGACCTTTATCTTACCCTATGACCGATGTCTTCCTTATCTGCTTCTCAGTGGTAAATCCTGCTTCATTTCAAAATGTGAAGGAAGAGTGGGTACCGGAGTTGAAGGAATATGCACCTAATGTTCCCTTTTTACTAGTAGGAACACAGGTATATCTGGTTCTCTTCTACTTTATTTAAACAATTCGGATCGTTGTATGGTGCCTTGTCTTCGGGCTGGAAGTTCAGGCCCAACAGGCCTGAGCAGCATCCCCTTCTGCCTTTGGAGGAACAACTTTTACAGGTGCCAGAAGAACCTAGATCTGTGTTGTTCTCTAATGAGCTACCTCTATTTTGTTAAAAAACCCCTTGTTATACCCATTGTAAACAGGGTGGCAAGACTGGATGCATGTCTCCACCTGACTTTTTTCTAAAAAGTCATGGTACTTACAGAACAAAATTGCCTGCTCATGCCCATGGAATTACTTGGGTCTACAACTATTAGTCAAACGCAATACTTGCCGAAGGAAAGGAGCAAAGGGAGAAATGAGACAATTTCCTCTTGCTTCTTGTGGACATTGGACTGGGTTTTATTTACAAAGTAACCCATGTTGGTATCATGTTTGGGTTAATCTTTCTGCCACTGCTGGATATACAGTTTGGTATTCCGAGATGATCATATCTAGTTGAAGAGCTGAATTACAGAATAAATGTTTGTTCCTTCTGGATTAAAGGTAGTAGTTCGCAGCTTACATTTAGGGCTTTTGGATCAGGAAGGGTCCATGATCTTAATCATGACATGACTCCCTTTTTATAGACATAATACTCCTTTAAATAATTGTCTTTTAAAAATAGGGTATCATATTGTCAGCTGACTTTTGTTTAATGAAAGTATTCCAACATGACTACAATCTTTCTTGCCAGATTGATCTTCGTGATGACCCAAAAACTCTGGCAAGACTGAATGATATGAAAGAGAAGCCCGTATCTGTGGAGCAAGGACAGAAGTTAGCAAAAGAGGTAATCTGGATACTCCTAAATGAAATCAAGTAACAAAGAACAAAACCCCCCCTATTTCCACTTGATGCCTTTTACCAGTTTGCCCATTTCTTTCACCAGGCCATGTATGAAACCTTGTGACTGATTACCAGTTAGCAATATTTAGTTACAGTGTTGAATAGAGGTAACAAGCAGACCTGTGTAATTACACTTCCCTGTTCTAATAGTTCTAATTTTCTGCATAGACACTTGGAAAAGCTATATAGTATAATTAATATCAAAGACTGGTTGAGGTCAGAAGGGACCCTTCCTGCTCAAGCAAAATGTTGGAATCATCTTGTAAAAATTATTTGAGAATGTTATACTGCCATTTTAACTACTGTGTGGATAATGCTTATCCACAGGACACTTACATGTGGAGTCTTATTTTTGAAACACAAATTGTTAATGCAATTCTTTCTTGCTGTTTAATTATCAAACATATCTTAGGACCCCACTGCCAATCTAAAAAGCTTATTTACTATGTTTCCCTTATAAACCAATCAACTTAAATACCTTCCAGATCTTTGGCTAAAAGACAGATCTTATTTTCTCCTAGAGGGGGATACGCATCAGTTATGCAGATAATTTTTCTAGATTGCAGCCAAACATTGTAATGTCACCACCATAGGAGGGGAAAAAAATCAGAAGTGCACAGATGTAACTGAACAGCTCAGATCTATTGCTATTGAATTAACTTATTTTCTTGACAGATAGGAGCCTACTGCTATGTGGAGTGTTCAGCTTTAACACAGAAAGGACTGAAGACCGTTTTTGATGAAGCTATTATAGCCATTCTAACTCCAAAGAAACACACAGTGAAGAAGAGAATAGGCTCAAGATGCATAAACTGCTGTTTGATCACGTGAGAGACATTTGACAATGGCCAGGCTTACTGTGAAATTCTACTGATTTTAAATACAATGCATTAAGTACATAGCGAACTTGTTACAGGTTTGAAAGCTAAACCTACGATTCTGCCTTCTACAACCAGTGAAATCCAGAGGAAAAAAAATCAAAGTCAACAAAACTTGTAATAAGAAGCCACCACATCTGTTACAAATATTTTATTCAGACTGGAAGGTACAATCTCTCAGGGTTACATAGTCTAGAGGAAGCAAAAACTGCACCATGCTGAAATGGCATCTATGTGATTTTATGGAGTGGAGATGCTTGGCCTGAAATATTCTAACTGAATTTGGACAGTCTTCTGCTTTGACTATATATATATATATCTTAAAAAAAACCAACTTTTGCACAGTCTGTATGGAATCTGCACAAAGAAATACCTTGTCTCTTTGCTCCAGTTATCTGCTTTTGTATGTAAGCTGCTTCCGGTTCCAGTGTATCCACAGAGGTGCAATAATCAGACCAGCCATATAGCCAAAGGTAGCTCCGAGGGAACAGGAAATGGGCCACACCTGAGGGGAGAACACAAGGTAAAAGCAGACAATGGTGAAAATGTCTGTGGTTTTTTGTACTTCGTGAGCACAAAATCTAGGTACTGAAAGATAGTAGTCTTATTCTACTTTAAAGCTTGATGTGCTTTCCTGAAAATGCCAAAAGCGTAACAATCATCTTCATGAACACTAAATGCTGTTGTACAGTTTTTAATTAATATGCATTAAAATGTAAGAAGGCTTCTGGCTCTTGCAGACTTAGTTTGATATTCCCAAAACTATGTGAAAACTGAAAAAAACCTTTAGAAGTATTATATCCCTTAAAGTGTTCAGCTAACCTAACTTCCTGTTCTACTGTATACATTTGGAAACCTACATCTCTCATGGTGTTTTGAAACTTTTAGAGGTGTGTATAATGAACTAGTATTCAAATAAGGCCAGAGATTGAGATGGATATAGGTTTGTTGGCTTTTTTTTCTTTAAAAGTAGACAAAGGGATGAATTTCTCTCTGGCTATAAATGTGGAAACTGAGCATCCTGCACCTAGTTCAGCAAATATGTAGTAAGCTGGTTATGTTAAAGAGAGTGTTAGTTATAAGCCCTATTTTCTAGTATGAGAACAGGTAGCTGATTCAATAAAGCTGACTCACTTTCACAAACCACCTTGTACTGAGGCAGAGTAGTAAAGGAATTCTCACCCTGCCCTTTTGTGTTTGTTGTTTTTTTTTTAAATTGGTACTGATTTGCAGGGGGGAGTGGCCAAACCAAGACTTAACCAGTCTGTCCTCAGATGTAGCTTATATTACCAGTCTACTACATAGTGCATCTGATGAAAGTCTCAACTAAGTAGGTGATTAAAAATATTTATTGTAGAATACATGAATTTCCATCCATCTTCAAAATTTTCCTTTGTATACTTTTTTTTTGCAAGGACAGTTTTGCAATTTCTGCTGTACTGTCCATATTCCTGAAACAAGAACAGACTGGACTCTCCTATTCTTTTTTTTTTTTTAAATTAAGGGGGATATTTCCCCCTTCTGCAGTACTTGAGACTGAGAAATGCACTAGATATTAGAGAAAACATCCCAGAGTCCAGCCTTCTTTTCTACTTCACTTTGACTTGTAATTCATGAATATCAAATGAACTTAACAGTACTGGTTCCTCCTTTCATTCATTTTCCTAGCTCTGATTCTTCTTTACTTCATTATCACTTGAAAAAATATATTTATTTACCACCTTTGATCGTGGGAATTTTAACTATGAATAAGAGTAATGTATTTTGTCCTCTGCTCTTTCATCTTCAGTTTCCTCAGCTGTTTCATCTTCACATTCCTTAGCATTTACAGTTTTATATGTTATTTGGAGGTCTTAAGGAGTGTAGCAAAGATGACTATTAAACAAGGTGCCTTAGGTACTCTTTATTGACCTTGTTTCATTCTTCCATTTTCAGACATTCTGTCTCTGCTACTTGTTTTTGTTGCTGAATATTTTGGCTTTTGCCTCTCAAACCAAAGACTTGCTTGTTTTTATTCATTTAACAGTGGTATCGTGTGTTGTAGATCATTTATAAAAAGCCTTGAGATGCTTTGGCATGGTAAGATACTATGTATATTTGAAACTCACATAAGTTTGTGGCCTTGGCTAAACTTACACTTCAGGTGGATCTTTTCAACTTTTAAATGAAATGGAATTATTTCTAGCATTTTGCATATTACACACATTTAAAGGATAAAACAATGAAGCCCCTGCAACCCCAGCTGCTCACTCAGTAGCATTCAGTTGGAACATGAGTCATGCTTTCTTATCCACTGATGAAGTCAGATACCATTCTAATATCCACAAAACTATGGACAGAGGCTTCTTAACTTGGTGGACTTTTTATATCAAATTCTGAGTGATCAATGATCCTTCATTAAATTTTTACCTACATTAGGTGAATTTGTAGTTGCCTGTTTGCTTTTGAGAAGTATAGGTAGATGATGGACTCTGAATTGACCGTGTTTCCTTAACTAGAAAGTCAATATCCCTGATGACCCACTGGCCCTGTATATTTTGGTATTTTGTGTATAGTGGGTGATTATTGGTATGATTAAAATCTAATGATTGTTGTAACTTCTTTTACCTGATTGAACTGCAACTTGGGACATGGTTTTTCAGTAGTTATATAATTTTTAATATTAATTATGCCTCTGTCTTTCTTCTAAAACATTCAATTTTTGCTTTGCTTTTTGAAAATCATTGTTACCTTACAGAAGTTTCAGGCTGCCTCACTTAACAGGTGAGTCTCTGACCTCTGAACCCTCACCAACTGCAGATGACAAAGATAGGGGACAAAGAGAAGAAACCATGAAATACCCCATCTCCCTGTTTAAGAACAAGACAGGAGAGAAACACCACCTCATCCCTTCTAGTGGTGTAGAACAGAAGGGTACTAGGCCAGGTACTTGTTCTTAGTGTGCTGCTCAGATGGCCCAAAGTAGTTCTGAAGGCAGTTTGATTTGCTTCTTGAATTAGAAGCCTGGACTTAAGAGCGTTGCTGTCCTTATGCTATTTTCTCTAACCCTAAAACCAGGGCAAAACCCCCTAACAAACGGTAATAATACCAGTTTTGCACCTTTTATTCTTGACTGCTGGCCTTTAGGCTACATACAGCCAGAGGCACCCATGGGTATATCTAAAGCAGCAAGTTATCAGAGACAGGTTAAGATATGGCTCTTGAGCATATCAGGTGTACTAAAATAACAGCCCTTGCATATGCTTTTTGTCTGCCTATGAAAGTGGGTTGCTTTATTTTGTGTTAGCTGCTGGCCTCATTTTTTGAGACCCAATCACTTTCCGCTGGACCTTTTTAAATGACTTTGACTTACTTGATCAGTCTGCTTTTGCCCTGTCTTTCATGTTACCTCAAACGTGGTTTAACTTCCCTGACTTGGTATAAACTGCCTGTAAGTGATAAAAATCTAAGCAGTTAATACCCCTCTGCATGTTCCAAGAGATTCCATTCTGTTTGTTTAAAGTATGCAACTTGTTATACATCCCTCTCATCCACCAAGACCTTTTCAGCTCAGTTTCTCCTACTTCATGCTCCCTTCTGCCTTGAGGAAGCTGACATATCCTATCCCAGTACTGATGTCATGTCTAGGCTGGGTCAGCACCAAGGGAATAAGATGTAAGCCAACGTGGCCTAGCTGCACTTTTTTGAGGGGGAAGGCTGATCTGGAGAGAAAAGTGGGGGGAATGCAGGAGACAGGACAGAACATTTTTGATGAAACTGTCATGAACTGCCTTGTCTGTCCCAGCAGCTGGGAAGCATCATCTCCCATTCTCACAGCCTAATACAAGAAGAGTCATACATATCAAATGCATGATGAAAAGGGCAGTTTTAACAACCTGTATATGATTACTAGGAATCTGAACAGCAGCTTGGCAAAACCGAATCTTAACAAGAACAAAAAAAATGCATTTTAAGGGCAAAGCATGAGCCAGTGCTTAATGCAAAATGATTCTGACTTCTGCTATGTTTAAATTTTCTTTTTGCCTTTTCATCTGGTAGCAGTGTTAGGATGTCCCAGGATTCCTTTAGGCTAGCTAAGTAGACACTGCAGAACTGCAAGGTTTTTAGTATATATTAGAACTCATTTTGAATAAGGACTCAAAATAGGAATTGCCAACCTTTCAGGACACAAATGAGCTAGTTTCCTCAGTGCTCTTTAGAACACCTAAGGTTTTGATGTGAGAATGCTTAGCATGTTGCACGGAAAGCAGAGCACATTGCAGGATCCCAGCAAGGTATCTAGCTCTGCTGTACTATGCATGTAGCTAGTTAAACCAGAATTCTGAGTGCATGACAGCTTTGTCATCTCTTACTGCACCCCATGCAAGGGAGTTACACAGACATTGATAAGGACATACCGGCCAGATTCTTATAGACCAGAGGAACAACATGCTATTAAAGTTTTTAAAGATACTAAAAAGTAAGCAGCTGACTGCTGGAACTTTCATTATACAAATGCAAATACAGTAGGGCAATCTACTGTACTTACTTTTCTTTTTAGTAAACTTAAGAGTGCTTTTCTCATATTCCTAAACTCGATTTTTTGTATGCTTACTGTTTCAAAAGACCCATTTCTGACTGTCATTTAGAAAGCTATGTAATGATTTTTGTTTCATTTTAAGACTGAATAAATGAGCACAATTACTTTCCCTCCCGGTTTCTAACATGCCTTAAATTCCTGATTGTTTAGTCTGTACTGTCTTAAATCAGTACATGCCTTTAATCTATTTTGGTTGCATGCACATGTTAACTAAAAGTGTCTTATCACATTGTACAGAATGTGTGTGTTGACAAGCATACACTGAGAAGAAAGTGTGAGCTTTTTTCAGGCTGGCATTTGTAACTAGAAGTTGGTTTCATGGATTCGTGTTCTAAAGTTATAGCAAGCGTAACTGCCTTTGATCTCACCATTAAGGTTTACATTAAGAAAACACATTATTAAATAAACAATGATAACCACACTAAAGTGGAACAAGCTTCTACCTCTGTTTAAAACAACTTCTCACATTAAGCAACTTCTTTTACAACACAGCTTTCCCAGTAGGTAGTAAATCCAAAAAGAAACACAAGAAAGAAGCTCTCTGAACTGTGTTAAGAAGAACCAAAGTAGTGTGAAAATTTATAGTCTTATTTCAGCTTACTTGAGTGAGCACCAAGAACTGTACCCCAGATTCTCCAGATTATTTTCAGGGTACAAATGTCTGAGAGGTATCTAAGGTTAATATTTACAGTCATGTTGGCTAAATTACATGGCAGTCAGTCAGCTCTAGTGAGTTACATCAGCACTACCTATTATGTTTGCAATATCCAGTATAAAGTGGGAATATAGCAATTTTACTTCTACCCAATGATAACACTGTAGTCAGAATATTGTTTCAAAGTCAGTTTTTATCATCAGTAACACATACTACAAATCAAAATGACACTACAAAAAACAGATGGATGGGTGGGCATGCACACAACAAACCCAGAGACGTATTTTAAAAATCTTGTATCAAAACATGCAATAAACCCAGGAACTCCACAATGTGCAAAATCCAGTTGCTGGCAGTGATGAATGCTGTGTCTGGAATACTAGTTTCACCAGATACAAAGTGTGCTGATAAAGTGTTGGTCTTTAACTATACCATCTTGTTCTGCAACTAAATTGCCTCAGGCTGAGTAGAGAAAGGACATGTCTAGTAACATCTAAATCACCCCCTTCTGTTTCAGCGGGAGTGTGCTTTAAGGTTCCAAATCTCAGGTGACACAGGAATCCGGGATCCTGATCACATGTGGTTATTTAAAGTACACCATCAACTTCAAGTAGGCAATCTGAAAAAACTGAGCAACTGTAACAAGGAAAGTGATTTTCTATCTCTTTGCTAGAACTGTCCTAACTAACTGTAACTATTACATACCCACTGTGCATCAGAGGGCTAGAGGCAATTAGAGATAGATGTACAACTCTTTAAAACTTTAGAATGTTGTCTAGAATAGCCTGATCTAAAATGATTGCAATTAGGTGTTGCAAACTATTTTAAAAATTGTTTAAAAAACACTGGCAAAATTATTTCCCCAGTCTAACTGAAACATGTCTGGCAGATTAAGTCTTGAAAAGTTGCTCTTTTTTATTTAACACAGAAATGTAACTACTGTAGGGACTAACTTGCATTCCTGTAAGGCAATTATCTTACCTTTGTCTGAGATAGGCTGAATTCTGCAGACCTGTTACCAGGAATGACCACAGACAAGACCTCCCTGACCAATTGCTTTGCAGTTGCAAAATAAATTTGTATTAAAACTAGCAGAAGAGCAATACATGTAGCCAGATCATGCTAAAAAGTTGCTTTAAGAACAGCAGAATAATAAAAACCAATGAATCATCAGGATATCAAATGACTTTCAGCAATATATTTTATACTTCTAACAGAAATGCTTTATATATTTTTCATGTCCATCCTAAAACATTATTCAGATAACTGGTGTTATTTTTATTTCCAAAACAATATTCTGTTTCTAATAAGTAATATTTACTTAGCATAAAGTTGTTGTACGCTTAAAAAAAAATGCATTTTACATTTTTATTTTTAAATGTAGACAGGCCCACTAATCTGAATATCCCCTGTATGCATTATTTTTCAAACATAAACATGGAAAAATAAAGTGAAGATTTTCTGAGACATCTGTATGTATCTCGGTTTTGTTGCATGTCACAAGAGGTATGCGTAAAGAACCGATATATTTTCTTTGGTTTATGAACTACTCAGCATGAAGTAGCCTTTGGGTTTTAGCCATTAGCACATGAATTGGAACTTTCAGTAAAAAATTCATCATCAGGTTTACTCCACAGAACTCTGAAGTACTTTGAAGTAAAAAGAAATTCTAGTCAAAGACACAGAAGACATTGACATCTGATTTTTTGATCAGGTAAGATGTAGGTAATAGTACGACAGACTTCTCAGCTTCTATTGGTATCTCCTCAACCATAATGGAAAGGAATGACTACCATATAATTTTTCAGTTATTCTGTTAAGATTACAGGAAAAGATGCTAGACCCCATACAGACAGCTGAGGAGAGACAAACAGATTAGCAAAAAATGAACCTAATGTTGCTTTTTCTTTGAAGGACACAAAAGTGACAATGGAAGAGCTGCCATATATATCGGTATGGCAATTCAGACAACAGGTGCATTACAGAACAGTGCAGTCAGCTTTATTCAATACTCTGTTGAAACTCCCACACTCTCAGTACTCCCTTCAACCTCGTTTGCTTCGGGTGAGTGACTACAGGCCACTTTCATGTGAAGCCATTTCTATGAACAAAAAAAGCTTTATATACTCCACTTTCTGAACTAGGCTATGTCAGTTTAAAAGTTGACTGCAAACACTCTCAAACTGTCTATAGTTTGAGAGTGTAGACACTAGATGTGAAGTGCTAAATCCCAATTAACTGGAAAAATACACCAATTCAAGACACAGTTCTTCACTTCTTGTGTGAACTTCATGTTATATTAGATTGTTCTAACAGAGTTAAATCAATACCAATAGCACTCTTCATCCCAAACTTGCAGCACATTTCTGTACCTGCTGGGTATTACATGGTTTTGACAACTTTTGACATTTCAGGGCTACAAACAGCACAAGGGCAGCAGCAGCAACCCTTTGGCTTGCTTCATCATGTGATATTTCTCAATTATTGCTGATCCATCCAATTCTTGTAGTACCAATTCCACCTTGTCTACAACACTCCTCCAATAATGAAGTGTCTGAAACTAGAGGTTCCAATGCAGCTTCCATTCCAAATGTTTCCATCACAAGTTGTTACACCACAAATATTAATCATAACCAACACAAACATCAGAAACAGATTTTGAAGTAAGCAGGCTTAATGGCCTTAACACTGCTCTCTAAAATAATACCACTTTAGTCTTGCTCACGTAGTAAGATTTAAACCACATTTTCTGCTTTAGAGCAGAACCATTTCCATTACAAATTAAAAAACAAAAACTGTTTACAACACAACTTCTAAAATACAAAAAGAAAAACAATCCCTAATGAAACCTGTTCTTATCTCAAAAGCTGGTCTTGAGTCCAAAGACTAAGCTGTTCCATTTGAGTCCCTCTTTGGATAGGAGAAGGGTAAATCCAAAATTGTAATCCTCAAGCTCTCTGCTTTTAGGCTAATACAAGAAACAGCTGATGTCAGAAGCATGACAGTTAATACTTTATTCATTTAGATGCCTTAGAAGTAATTTGATTTTGACTGTGTTCTGATTACTTTTAAGCCTACACTGAGATCTACATGATTTTTTCAGACCTTGCTTGAATCTTAATCTGTAGGTGTTCCCTTAAGCATACCGGCTGGATTAAGTTCTATCAGTCCTTGTATTTTGGAGTGATTTTAAAAATTATGATTTAAGTAGTAACTAGTTTCTGCAACAGTATTATGAGCAGGTATTTTTCTGTTCAGTAAGTCAGATGTTAGATCATTCAGGGGATGGGCAATCTGCACTAAAGATTTTCTTCCCAAACTAAACAGATCTGCAACAACAGCAGAATCCTTTATGAGGACCATTTTTCTTTCCCCTGCCTTACGCTGAAGACAGCAGAGACAGGACCTCTCCTCTTTTACTGTTACAGTGAAAGAATTTACTGTGAGTTTCTGTAATCACCTGACATTAGGTAGCAAAAGGAATATTCTTGCAAAAAGGGGCTTTGTTGCTACTGCCCAGTGAACTTCTGAAGAACAGAAATGCCTCTTGGCTCTGAAGACTTCTGAGACAGCAGTGCACTACTACATGGGTTGTTGAATCTATACTCCTCGGTGGGGGTAGAAAGACAAAAGACATCAGCTGTTGTATGAAGTTCAGTGTTTCCCCAGAGAAAGTGATTCATAATGTATCTGAGCTTGCCTGAACTGGGTGAGCTGGGAAGCAGTGTTCCATGAGCAAGGAATGGCTGTATTTCCTGGGCAATATGGCTGGCCAGGACACATCCCCCCCTTCTACACCTTGGTGATCAATATTTAAGAGATCACCTTCACAAAACTGTTAAATTATCAGTAGGTGGTTGAAAACTTCTGAGAGATGTGAACGAGATCTCTATTGAGCTACTTTAAAGAGGTTCATTGAAGATCCTTGAGGCTCTGTTACCATTTTGGTGCTCCATTGCATTGGTTTCCTGAGACAACTGGACTTTTTTTAAAAACTACATTACTACATTTTAACAAGAACTTCTTTCATCTTCCCCAATAAAGCAGACCTTTAAAAATTAGCATGTAAAACTGCAGTTTTCAAGACTGCTGGAATGGCAGCCTGCAGGACTGATAGGCAAACTTCTTTCCGTTTGCTCTTGAACTGCTCACATGATGATTAAAGTAATGATCAAGCAGGCCAGACCCAAAATGGAACACAAGATTTCTTTCCCCACCCCACTGTTTAAAACTCTACATGTTAGAAAGATTGAGAAGTGAGGATGAGGGAAAGATGAGGGGAACTTAAGGGAAAGAACACAGCAGCAAATGCTCTAGCTCTAGGCAAAAGAAAATTGCTTTGATGCAGGACTTGAGAGTCGGAAACTCTCTTCTGCTAACTTTGGTATTAGGAGTATGTCAGAAATGAGGGTGGAGATGGTGAAGGAAAAGGGAAATGCAGACACAGTTTCTGCTGCTGCTTGAAGTCTCTGGGGAGCATTCATGCCCAGAAACAGCTAGTGACAAGTTTGGGTATCTGAGCTTTCTGCAGATGCTTTGCTGCTCTGAGGAGTCAGATAGGATCTTTTTAAATGTTTTAAGTATAGATCAAGTGCTAAACTTTCATCAGTCATGTTTGGCTTTTACTGACTTGGAAGGGTTTTCAAACAGAAAAAGCTGCCAGTCCATTACCAAACTTGTCTCTCCCACTATGGGAAGATGGGGGAACAGACAAAAACTAAAAAATTAACTGTACCTAAAATATCTGCCTTCAGTTATTAGTGTCCTTGTTTGTTAATCAGAGCCTCCTGACTTAATAACTAAGTCTTCCTTATATCATTGGTGCATAAAAGGTGAATTTTTTATATACAGCATATTAGCAAAGTCTGAGATTTTGGGAATAAAATAAAACCTGCCAGATGTGACATTCTATTTTAAAATCCTAGCTGAGCAAGAAAGAAGTGCTTGCCTCTCATCAGAACAGGAAAGTGAACAAGACTTCCCAAGAAGATATGACATTGCATTTCAATGAATTCTTTGATTTTTGGGTTACATTCATGTCTGTCAACGATTAACTAGTGCCAACACACACCTATGTCAGATTGATGGCAAAACATCTTGCAGAGTAAGCACAAATGTTTTTAGGGGAGAAAACCTAATATTTTAAGTATTAACCTACCCCTCTATTATTTTGAAATAGAAATTTTCATGTCTACTTACACTACTGCAATGAAAGGCAGAAAAGCAAGCTGTTGCCTACTTATGAAAGACAGATTTCCACTGCAGCTGTGAGCCATATTTCTACAATATCAGAGAGGAAAGTGTGCTGCCTGTTACACTGATTTCTGAAAGAAACATTTGAAACCATCTGCTTAAGAAGAGGCCTGGTAGATACCACTCAGCTAACAGCGTGTGAGTTTCATAAGAAGGGGAAAGAAAATATCCACTGAGGACATGCAGGAAGAAGTGTTACTAGTGCCATCATCTTACGGCAATTGCAGAGTTCAGTTATGTATAACTGAATCATTTCTCCATGCCAAAAAACATACTAGAGGAAATAGCACAAACATTTGAATTTATATAGAATCTGCAATGCCAGCTTCACATTTTTTCTTGTGCAACTAACAAAGCTAATGTTTGCCTTCCTTTGAAATCAGAATTGTTCAGTACAATGCTTTGGCCACATCATTTCCACAAATCAATCCAAATCCACTTAAAATACATTCTGTTAAGTGCTTTTATGGAAGACAGAAGGGAGCTAAAACACTGGGAAAGAATCTTTCCTTCCCTACCCATAAACAATAAAGCTACCAGACTGAAGGCAAACTTGGAGCCACGTTCATCATTTCACATTTCTCCTCCTGCTTGCCTAGCTTCTTCTTATCAAAATCCTTACAGATCTATTTCATGATAAAATTTGCATGCAACAGACACTCATAAATCTGTAACAAACCTATTAAGAGGTTAAAATATTGCATTTTACTTCCTTACACTGTAAGCAGAAATGCTTCCAATGACTTTTTAAATGTTTGGCATAACTCTCTAGGAACAGCTTATGAGTAAGTCCAATATACCTGTAAAGCTTCAGAGCAATTTTGTGTAGTGTGCAAATCCAGAAAATTAGTATCATTTTTATACTTATTATAAGGGTGTACATACTAACCTGCCAAGGCCGGTCCCAATCAAGAGGAATAGGAAATGCTCCAAACCAAGCTCCAAGAATACTGCACACAGTAGTAATCTGTAGGCTGCTTTCCCAGATGGACATAGCTCTGTAAAAATAGTGTTACAAGTTTTCAATGGCAGCTGAAGTTACCGTGTCAAAATCTAATTTCTCCCAAGATTTTTGAGACTACAAACAGATACAAAAATTTATATATTTGATAAAATAGCATGCAGGTTTCTCCTAAGACACACAAACTATATGTAAATTTAAGTTGCTATTTTTAGCTATAATTACAATCTTTTTATACCAGACATTCAGGAGATTGTTTTTTTCTTCTTGATATGTTTACTGCAAAAGCTAATTTATTTTTACGTGGACATACTCCTATTGAGCTTAAAACACTGCTTGGCTGAGCAAATAAACATATCTCAATGATACTGTGTGCACTGCAGGGAGAGGCAGAAATGAAAGGGTAGTGTGGGATTGTACACAAATCACAAGCACAGTCACAAAGTACTCAATGGTGTAGACGTTATTAATTGACGACTACAAAAATTTTAAATTTAAAATAAAAGTCCACTATGAGAATATTCTAAAGCAAACTTCCATCAACTGAAAAGAACTACTGCAAATAAGAGCAATCTGCACACTGCAGCCCTTCAGCAACAGCGTGTCCAAGATCAGCTACACTGGCAGCAGGATGAAGAGCTCTTGGATTCCCAGCCATGGCACATACCACATTATGAGATGTCAAATGACTTCAGCTCTCAGTTTATACCCTTCTACCACTACTGACTTCAAAAGTTTTGGAAAAGTTGGATGACTGCTTAATAAATGAGCACTTACTGTCATCAGTCTACCAAGTGATGTCTTTGCTTTGCTCAAGCCATGAACATTTGAGTGCTTGGTGACAATTATGAAACAAAAGCAACAGAAGTTAAGAACACACTAGGGGACAGTTCTGAGACAGGAGAACCAGGCTGAAATCCCTGCTCCAAATCTGTACAGTAAGCTGCCTGAATTGTAAGTTTGCTACATTTCAGATTATAAACACCTATCTTTAGCTAACAGATGAAAAAAGATGTGCATTTTTATGGCTCAGAAATTATATGGATAGTAAACTTTGGACCTTGCATGTGCTGTTTAAAGTTGCATGACACAAAAACCTTGTTTTGAAGATTCATAAATTTCTTTTTACTTCTCAGTACACTTAAGTCACTGCTGCATTTGCATTTGACCAAACAGCTCACAAGTGTAAAGGAAATATTTTTCATTGTTTGCAAAATAAAGGTCTAATAGACTAGAATACTGAGAGTGCAAGGTTGACATTTTGAGCAGAACTGTTCCTTCTACAAGCACAACCCTTTTTTAACTTACAACACTCCACTTCACAATTCTATGAGCCTGAGATTTTTTTTCTTAAAGTGAAAGGTCCTGATGTAACTGGAAAACTGTCTAGGAGTCTGCACATAGGAAAGTCTTGTAAATTATTTTCTGAAGCTAAATAATTGAGCAGAGAGGTGTTAGGCAGAATGGGGAAGAGAATATTCACTACAGCCTAAAAGGAGCGAAGGAGCCAGGAGAACATACTGAGGACTGACTGAGGTACACTTACACCACACAAGACGACTTATGTGTGTAGTAGATTAACCAGAAACTGCTGTACCATATGGACATATCAGGATGAGTCCAAAAGCAAACCAACAGAATTAGCAAGGCACAGTGCCCAAGTGGAAAATAGCCATTGGGAGTTTGGCAACTACTGCAGCTGCAAATTCCACTGCCCTGCAGAATGGATGGACACTGGCTACTCAAAGACAGCCTGACCTGTCCTCCAGCATTATCCTGAAGGAAAAATGCTTCCATTACTCCCTTTTCTCGATGGAATGACACCTATCAGGATATTTGCAGGTATTCTTTAACCCACTACATAAACCTCTCATTTGTGTGAAGCTAACCACTGCAGCAATGTTTATAAACTTTGCATTTTACAGGTTTATTTTTTAACTATGAATAAACTACAACTAAGATAACCCTGCAGGCAAAACTAGCAATATTTAAGATAATAAAAGAACACTAGTGGCATAAATGGTTTTTGAAGCCTAAAGTAACTGTTTAATCCCTTTAAATAATACAATACATTAAGTGCAGCTTTAAGTACTGTTTGAATTAAGAGGTTAGCTAACATAAAATAATTTACTAAGACAGCCCCTGAATAGACAAGATTTGGAATTCTTGGCTACAGCAGGACTAAAATTCTAAGCAGCCCCTGATATACAATGATGCCTACCTTTACACAGGACATTTCAAGTCTGTAAGAGTATGCAATTCACAAACAAGTGATAAATTAGGTGTAATGAAAACTGGAAGGAGCCCTAAAGTCTTGGGTTTGTAATATTTTTTGGTGCTCTCCAAATAAATCCATTTTCTACCCAGGTGACATCTTCTAATTGCTATTACACCAGAAATTTCAACAAAATTTCTCAGACGAGTGATTTGAAATAAACAGTCTGCAAAAGGAGCCCAAAATAATTAGCAAATGAAAGCTGATAAAGGGAAGTAAAAGCTACAGAAAGGTTAACTGCTTACAGTAGCACATGATAGCATATGATCAGTGTCATGACACTGATGAGTCCAGAGATGCTGGCATGGGCCCACCCCTTCCCAAATGCAGAATTAGTGAAAAGAGCCCTATTTACAGCCTAATAAGAACAGAAGGGCTTATGATGCAGAATACACAGATTTACTTTTCTCACACATTTTACGTGCACACAGACCATAAATATGAGGGTATGGACAAACTTCTAATTTCTTAAAGTAGAAAAAAAATCTATTTTGTCCATTTTTGGACAATTCCAAAGTATATTGAAAACATGGAGCATGTGCCATTTTCTGAGCTACAACTGTGAGTTTCATGTATACAAAAAAAAACCCCTTCCTAAGCAACACCTCCCCTCCACCCCACCAACCCAAACTATTATAATACAAATAATAACCCTGATAAACATGCAGTGTCAGTGATGACATGTTATCATGTGACAGCACATGTAATCCATCTTCCAAAGACAAGGGCACTTAAAGACTGATCTTGTAACCTTATTGAAAGTGATTTTAGTAGTAGTGACTCATTCAGAGTGGAAACAGAAAAACTAAGCGTGTCTATAGAAAAAACCAGTTTGCAAGATTATCCCTAGAATACTCAAGTGGAACTGACTCAGTTACACCGTAGCCATTATGATGCAACAGGTTGCTTACAAGTTACTTGAATTTAACTTTATGAATAGTCCTGTGACAAGACATTAGGAGCATCAATATTTTCACACTAGACCACCTAAAACATAGCACAAAGCCACCCAGAGCAACAGCTAGGTAATTAGTATCTGTTACTTATTTATACTTGATATATCAAGATAAGCTTTCTTTTTCTACATATCTGTTTCTGTCGTTCGGCAAACACAATAGCCCAAGCGCATTTTGATTTCATAAATATCGCACAGGCAAATGAGAGTAACCAAAATAAATGCCAGTAGTTACTTAAGTTTAAATTGTATTCAGGGATTTTTAAAGAACATTCTTTTTTTATACTAAGCTACACACTTAATGAGTCTTTCAAGCTTGCTCTTTTACTGCAATTCAATTCCTAAGCTCTACTTTCAAGGCAAGCAGCTGTTGATCTTACCTAATCATCCTTTTCTTCCATTTAACTAGTCCCACCTCATTCTATGTGATTAGAAACAACCTTTTAATACATCATGTCTACATTCATCTCAGGTCTAGATGCAGCAAGTTCCAACTCATTCATGAGGCCAAATGAAAAAACACAGGATTATTTTTAAAAGAGCAGCTTGCTACAATCCATAAAAAAAATTGCTACAATATTTCTTCGTAGTCTATTTTCATTCAAAAATTAGTGTAAACAAACATCATTAATAACAGACATTTTACTCAGCTAATGTCACATGACTCACTAATAAGAAATACCTACAAGTCATCACAGCAAAAATGTCAAGACAACTGTTTCCAATGCAATACTTGTCCTGAATAATACTGAATATCTAGACTAGGAAAGAAAGAAATTGAAAGGCATTCAAAAATCTAACCTGGCACAAAGACAGACTGATGTTGTCAAACACCTGTTACTTCAATGCAACTATTACTTCCAGTTGCAAAACCTCCAAAGATGACTAAGTAATCAGCAGTGATTTGTTTCAGCTAAATAACTGTGTGCTTTTATTACAGTTTATTTAATCCATTCACTGAGAGTAAACAAGCATAAATAACTCGAATAAGGATTCAAGAAATTTTTCTATAAGCTGAGAACAGAGATAAACCAAAAGTCAATACCTGAAAGTACTATGAAAAGTCTAGTTTTGTCCTTCTCTACAGGAGTGCAAACCAGAAATAACTCCATAGGTCAGCAGCTTAATACAACTTTTCACCTTCTTTTGAGATGAGACTTCACCCTTATGAACTACTAAAAGGGAATGAATACTAACATCTTAATAAATATCAAGCATATGTGGAGCCTCTTCAGGTTTCAGTGTCTCAGTCTTTCAGCAATTCTATTATTTATTGAATGAAAAAAGGCAGAAGAGATAGAATACTTCTAAAAAATATATTACCCTTGATAGATGCTAATGCCATGGCTGTCACTGAGATGAAAATGCAGTTAAAAGGCTCATTTTACTTGAAACATAACTTGAATTAATGCTTGAAAACTCTGACACTGAAAAAGTTCCCTTTGAAATTTGAAAAGAGCATGGGTAAAGATTACGCACTTTAGACCACTGTAAATTATGTATAATTTTCACCATTATAGCCAAGTTTAAAACAGCATTTGTTTTGGCTCCTATTCCTGCTTTTAAAGTTGTTTTTACAAGGGTACTATTAGATCATGTGCGAGATTCTTCCTGTATAGCTCAGTGTCAGGTCTCCTCTTTATTTGAAAACCATCATACAGGACCGCACAATGTTACTACTCCAGTAAAATGTGTGGTGGACACTTCATTTCCTTAAAACACATAAACATTGAGATTTAGTATCCGGACACCAAAAATAAAAAGCTGGTTTTGCGAATCAGTGTCTTCAAAATAGATAATGGTTTTCTTTGTCAGAAAAGCTTTCATGACCCTGTAATTACAAACATGAAAAATGCCCATCATTCACGAAGTTTTCTTTTCTTTACAAGAAGTTCCATTACGTATCAACCCTGAGATTAGTTCAGTCAGTTGGAGCATGGTGCCAGTAACACCAAGGTTGTGGATTCAATCCCTGTATGGGCCATTCACATAAGAGTTGGACTTGATGATTACTGTGGGCCCCTTTCAACTCAGAAAATTCTCTGACCTTTTTGTGAATTGTTTACATCAATTCAGTTGGTTTCTATTAGGGTTAAAATCTTTAGATTAGCACTTACCCATTTTTACTAAATACCCGTATCCACGCTTGTATGTTTGGTCCCAGAATACACAAGCACTGTAAAGTAGTAAAGGTAGACAGGAGAACTGCAAACAAAAATGTCTCAGTCACTGACCTACAAAGAAAGAATATTACAAAATTAAGTGGGGTAGGTTACTAGCTTTCTAAGAGTTCTAAACTCTCTAAGTCAACTTGTAAAAGCACACGTGCTTTCTTAACCTCATGTAGAAGAAAAAAATATTTTCTTCTAACTCTGCAGAATAGTAAAGAAAATTGGAAAGAGCTCTGCTGTTATCTCAACAGTGAAATGGGGGAATTACTTTAAATGCCTGATACCTGTAACATTTTTAAAACACCACAGATCTACCTCATATACATTATTAGTTCTAAATTGAAGTATACTTGGAAATTTACTTCATTATTCAATTTAATTTACTAGTTTGGTGTTGTGAAAGAAACCATGAAATGAAACTACATGATGCTATTATTAGTCAGTAACTTAGTGTGTCTCTCAAAAATCAGATTACTTCATATGTCTTTTTTATTTTCAACTTTCCTAAAAGTTAAAACACTAATATGAAAAGAATGAAAGACATGCAAGATGCGTGGTTTAGAATCTTATGGGGAAAATGACTAAATGAAACTCCAAAAAGTGTATGTGCCTGTATGTTTAATGTAAATATTAAAGTAAGAGGAGTTGTTTGTAACTCTCTTAACCAAGACTTCTCCAAATAAAAATTCTAATAGCTAGCTTCTAAAAAAAACACCAAAAAACAAACAAGCAAACAAAAAACCCCAACAACAAAACCAAACTAAACCAACGAACAAAATAAAACCCAAGCAGCCACCCTTCCTCCCCCAGCCAGGAGCCTATCCTTTAGTTTCCAGTGTACCAGAAAACATACAAGTACTTATACCAATATCTGCAAGGAGAACTGCCCCTTAGAATGTTTAGAGAAAGAGAGGGTCTTCTGACTTACTCTAGGAGAGGTGCTCCATAAAGAACAATAATCGCATGAAATAGTATGCAAGACATGAAAAAGTATATACAGCATTTTAGAAATCTGGATATCTAAAAAAGAGCAATAAAATATCAGAATAATGTTTCAAAAGAGAACATAAGTAACATACACAGTCTATATCTTATCAACAGCACAGTACGCTAATTGCTTCTTTAATTTCAGCTACAATACAGTATAAAAGCATGGCACATTTCAAAAGAGTTTTCCATGTGTTTAAATAATGAATTAAAAATGATCACACTCCATGTAAAACTCTTTTTATGCACCCTGTTAGAACAAGGCAAACATACAAAAAATATAACCAGAAATGACAAGATAAACAGAAGTAATTTTATTGGATATTTTTACATTTCTGCTTTACATCTGACTGCCATGTCCATTCATGAAAAGGCAACTCTCACAGAAAGTGAAAAAAATATTCAAAAGCAAGAAACTATGCAATATAAAAAGATACATAACATACAGAATCAAAATGACATTAAATAAACCCCATTACATTGTGGCACACTGGCATCTTAAATTCTAAAGACACTTGAGAAATATCCAGACTTTCTATAAATCTGCAAAGCACATGACTTTCTATGACCTTAAACAACAGTTTCTGGGTACTCACTGTACCATATAGAAGTATACACACTTGATAAACAGTTCTGATTAGATCTGATCAGGTCACCAATACAATTCCATGATTTCCCTTTAACCCTTTTTTTTTCCTATACTTATTCCTTATGCTAGGCTAAGATGAAACCTCACCTAGAACATGAGCCATTTTTAAATCACAGCTGGTTAAAATACGTGTTTTCCACAATGGTTTTGTGCATTCCACATTCTGCTCAGCCAGCAAAAGAACACAGAAGCTTTGCTTACAAAGATACTGCTTTCTGGGACGTTTGCTTAAACGTTTAAGAATCACATCAGAGTGCGAGACTATGCACCTGACTTCCAGACTCTGATGGACTCCCCCACTCCTGAGCAAGTTGTGTGCTGCTTTTGCAAACTGTAATTACAAAAAACGTCTCCCAAGTTCAGATTTGTCTGCATGCAAATTTCATCATTCAAGGAAATGTAGCCATTTCAGTATTTTTCCATGTCACCTTGTTAAATTGGCCAACTTTGTTTAAATAGTAATGAGCCAGTGTCTCTTTTACCATCTCAGATTCTAAGATGTATATTCTCTTCCTTTAAAGTTATTACAAACTTACAGCTACACACGAGAAGCGTGTGATGACATTTTGGTATATCCACTAACCAAGACCAGCAGGGCCTGGACTAGGGAGTGAGTTCTGTCCCATCCAATTTTGCCATTTTCTGCCACCACGCAGATTGCCAGGCCTATAAACAACAGCACATTGCCAAGAATAAGGAAAGCACAGAACGGCTCACCCAAACAGGTGATGTGCAGGTAAAGTTGAACACCAGGAAAACATTGGAAAAATTGTTTCAAAAAAAGTGCTACAGTCAGCTCATTCACAGAAAATGAGAATTCACCACCAAAAAGTGCCTGCCTGCCTCCCTTCCTTTCTTTCTTTCTCCCCTTCTTTCTTTCTCTTTTTCTCTCTTTTTCTTTTTCATTCTTTCTCTTTTTCTCTCCTTTCTTTCTCTTTCTTTTTCTCTTTTCTCCCTTTCTCTCTCTTCTTTCTTTCTCTTTTTCTCTCTTTTTTTTTCTTTTTCATTCTTTCTCTCTCTTTTGCTTTTTCTCTTTCTCTCCTTCCTTCTTTCTTTCCCTCTTTCTTTCCCTCTCTTTCTTTCCTTCTTCCCTTCTTTCCCTCTTTCTCTTTCTTTCTTTCCCTCTTTCTTTCTTTCCTTCCCTCTTTCCTTCTTTCTTTCCTTCTTTCTTTCCCTCTTTCTTTCTTTCCCTCTTTTTCTCTCTTTCCCTCTTTTTCTCTCTTTCCCTCTTTTTCTCTCTTTCCCTCTTTCCCTCTTTCCTTCCCTCTTTCTCTCTTTCTTTCTCTTTCCCTCTTTCTTTCTTTCCTTCCTTCTTCCTCACTGGATTATTTCAGAGAATTTGCTTCCCCCCTCTCTTGTCTGGTAGCACTTTAACACACACACGCCCCCGCCCCAAGCCGACTCACCCTGTAGGCCCAGGAGCTCCTCCTGTGCGCCTGGCCGGGCCCCAGGCCCGCATGCACGGCGGCGCTGGCGGTGCCCACGCAGCCGGAGCACACGCACAGCCAGGCCAGGTGTGTCGCCAGGACGCCGAACCCCTCCATGCCGGCGGCGGGCAGCACTGCCGACAGCGGCACCGACAGGGCCACCAGCAGGTTGGCGGCCACCAGCCTGCCGCCCTCCCTGTCCCTGTCCCTGTCCCTCATGGTGCCCGCGGTGCCGGCGCACGGGGCCGCATCCCTGCCGGGCCGGGCGGACCGTGCTGTGCTGGGCACGGGGCGCCCCCGGCCCCGGGAGGGAACACCCGGACGGCGGCCCGGGGCGCACCGAGGGCACGGCACATCCGGGGCGGGGCCGGAAGCGGCGGCCGCGGCGGAGGAGGGGGATTGTTGTGGTGGGGTCGCCATGGTGTGCGAGAAGTGTGAGTGCTGAGGGCCGGGGCCTTCCCCTTCCCGTCCCCCTCCTTTCCTTCCTTCCCTTCCCCTTCCTTTTCCCTTCCTTTCCCCTTTCCCTTCCCCTTTTCCTTCCCCCTCCCCCCCCCTTCCCTGCAGTGCCCCAGGGCCGTGTTGGAGCAGCGAAGCTCCGGTGGTGCTGGCGGCAGCAGGAGCAGTGTGGCCTGCAGGACTGGGGGGAGCGGGGGGTGTTCAGCCTGGAGAAGAGGAGGCTCCAGGGGGACTTTATTGCCCTCCACAGCTACCTGAAAGGAGGTTGTAGCCAGGGGGGGCTCAGCTCTTCTCCAGGCAACAAGCGGCAGAACAAGCGTACAGAGTCTTGAGCTGTGCCAGTGGAGGTTTAGTTTGGACATCAGGAAAAATTTCTTCACAGGAAAGGTGATTAAACATTGGAATGGACTGCCCAGGTGACTGATGGAGTCACCATCCCTGGAGGTGTTTAAGGGAAGACAGAATGTGGCGATCACTGCCATGGTCTGGTTGACACAGTGGTGTGCAGTCATCAGCTAGATTCGATCATCTCAGAAGTCTTTTCTGACCTAATTGGTTCTGTGATTCTGAATTTTTTTTCCTTTGTTACGTTTCCTGACATAGGTGAGAAGAAGCTTGGTACAGTGATCACTCCTGACACGTGGAAAGATGGTGCAAGAAACACTACAGGTAATCCCAGGGAGGGTTAATGCTTGGTTTTGAGGTATTGTAAAGCCAGGCAGGCACTTCAGCTCTCTTATCATAGTAAGGCAAAAACATTACATTACTAGTCAGATTAAATCTTTACTCCCATAGTTTCCCTCCCATGCTGATTCAATGCATTGGGAATTTATTACCTGGAACTCTTCAGTATCGAACTTATGTGTTTGTTTGTTTGTTTCTGTATGGAATGACAATACACAGAGTATAAAGTGTTCTGTTCTCCTGTCTCCTAGTGCTATGCTGTATGTTTTATCTCTGTGGCTTTATTTGCACATGTGTAAAAGCTGTAAACTAGGCCTTTTAAATTATGCTTGGATCTGGGAAATTTATTAATTTATGGTTTTATTCTTTCTGTAGAAAGCGGTGGCCGCAAATTAAATGAAAACAAGGCTTTGACTTCAAAGAAGGCAAGGTTGGTATTTAATACTGATTTTGGCTAAAAACGTCAGTTAACAAACTAACTGAGGCCTGTTTCCTGCCTGTCTGGGCAACTACTCAAAATTTGTCCAAAAAATACTTAAAACAACCCTAATTGTGGGGATTATAATATTTGATTAGTTGGCAAAAATGTGTCAGTACATATTTTATGGGTGCTTTCTTCTCAGTCATAGAGCATGGACAAGTGTTTTACTCAGTTCTCACTGGAATTGCTAAAATTTGATGCTTTTGTAGAAGATAAGCTGGGAAGATTTATTTTCTATACTAAGATTGCTGTTATAATCTCTTGAGCATTTCCTTAGGGTCTGATGGACTTTCTGTTATGCAAGGGGCTAAGATGCTGCTGGAAGATGTTTTAAGTTCTAAGGCTTGTAGTATCTTAGTAAAAATACACATTTTTAGTTCTGCTTTTCTTAAGTTTTTGTCTGTAATGCAAGAAATGTCCCTTGCTGGGGAAAGTGGGAGCTTTTCTGCATAGTTTGTGCAGCCTATTAGAAATAATCCTTGTATAACCCTATTCTAAATTATTTCTGTGTCCTCTGGCTTAGACTTTTTAGGATTAGGCAGAAGAAATACTTCAAGGTACATAAATAAAATACTTCTCCTTGTTTTGCAGGTTTGATCCTTATGGAAAGAACAAGTTTGCAATATGTCGGATTTGTAAGAGTTCTGTCCATCAGCCAGGGTCTCACTATTGTCAAGGATGTGCCTATAAAAAAGGTGAGTTTCACTGACTACCAAAATATCCAAGTTTGGTTAGAAACCAGGGAGGCAGCAGAACACTGGAATTTATTTTGTCTTACAAAGAGAAAACTAAAACGTGATTCAATTGCTGTCTTCAACTACTAATAGGAAGGCCCATAGAACACAAAGTCAGACTCTTCTGAAGTGCACAGTAATAGAATGGACAGGTTAGAATGTGGAAAATCCTAATTACATGCAAGGGAACAATTTTTCAGTTTGAGAGTGATCAAATATTGTAATAACAGGCAGCACCAGAGGTTGTGGAATCTCTACAGGAGATATTTGGAGGCTTGAAAAGCCTTGAGCCAACCTCATTCAAATTGGCTCTGTTTTGAGTGGTACAGGACGAAAGACTCCTGGAGATTCCTTTCAACCTGTGTAATTCCATGATTCTGCTGCTTCTAGAATGGTTCTGTTATCTGAAGCAGTAGAAGAATAAGCTTAAGCTTAATCTTGGCAATAGCATAGGAAATTGTCATTTAGCAAGTTTGATTTTTCTCAGGTTAAAAAAAATTGGATTTTGTGAAACTCATTTGCTTGTTGCAGTCCCTTTTCTGCCTCCTTCCCCTCCTCCCCTTTTTATAACAGCTAAATCTACAAGTCTTAATATGTTCTCAAACTCCCCCCAAAATAACAAACTCAAAACTGAAAACCCAAACAAAAACTACCACCAAACTCCAAACCAACACCCCACAGTGATCTACCCCCCAAAAAAAACCCCACAAAAAAACCTTTTATCTTGGTAAAGCAATAGACTAGTTTAACAAAAGTAGAATACCTGAAGAATAAAAGACAAGCAGAAAAAAATTGCTTTTAGAACTCAATTTAGAAAGAGTCTCTGAAGACAAATCATACTCATGACAAATCATTGTCTATGTGCCTTCATGTATTCTTTTGCTTTCAGTGGCTTAATGTAAGCCATTGAAAGATTCATTACTCTAAAAAGAGGTTCTGGTCTAATTGTGAATATTTGATGCATTGTAAGTCAAGCTTGGCTTAAAGTGAAACTAAAAAATGGAAAAGAATAATCTTCATTCCTAGAGCAAGATATTGCACTGTGCAGTATGTTATATATAAAATATTTCTGTACTTAGGAGTTACGTGTGAAATTCTGCTTGTAACTAGAAGCTTTCTATCTCCTGTATTCATAATAAGACTTAAGTGCTGTTAAAAACTGTTCAAAAGTTGCCAAGGCAAAAAAACCCATCATGAACTCAGTTGTTTGGTTTAATGTCCATAATATCAAGGAATCCATATAGCACACAGACATGATATGAACCAGTTTTTAGATCTAGAGCTACAGCTAACCAGTCAAGTTTTGTTTATGAAATTAATAGTTCAGTAAATGTTTGCTGTGTCACTGAGTCAGTGGTTTAGCAGCCTGCTGTAGGAGGGTTGCCTTTTCTAGTTGCTAGATGCTCACCAGATGGCTGCCTGAATCCCATATGGTAGAACCTTGTGCTCTTTCTTAAATTTATGGCTGGTTTGGGCGGGCTTCAGGATTTCAGCTTCATCTGCTTGTGTATCCTTCCAGATTTAATCTGTCTTCATAAAATTCAGAGCTCTCTTAAGTGATTTAAGTTCTAGCTCTGACCATCAAAGATGTGGTTGTGGCACATTTTTGAAGCAAATACAGCCATACGGCTTAGTGCTTCAGCTGATGCATATCTCTGAAATCGAGAGGCAATCTAAAGTTAATTATTCCTCAGTTTAGACCTGAAGTGAACATTTTGAGGGCTGGATTTTGCTCTCCAAAGTAAATCCTGGGGTATGTTTCCTGCCATTCTGTTTCCTAATGGACTGCTAAATGTGTGTCCAGTCACAATGTCCATATATGAAAGCACACGATCTGGAGTGTTAACAGGAATAGTTGACATTTTTTGTCTGCTGATGAATGGTTGTGTAAAATGAGATGTGGCCCTACCAGAAAAAAAGATTTAGCACCTTTCTGCTTTGGAAGAAGAGGGGAATATTGAGACAACCCACACTTCTGCTGAACTTGTGTACTTGTTTGTGCTCTAGTCTTTTGACATTCTTTGGGTTTAAAACAAAGTCCTTTGGGACATCAGTGGTCATCTTCACTTCAATTCTCAAGTATACCTAGTATTCATTGTTTCTCACTCCTACTCTACAAATATCATAATTCTATGAAAACCTGTTCTTCTCAGCTTTCTCAGTTGTCTGAAGCTCCCACCTGTTAATCCCCCATGTAGCAGTCACTTTGTTGGTGACTGTATTTTCCTAGCCCTGCTACTTTCTGTCTGTCTCAGGCCTTGGTTTGGCTACAGTACTTAAAAGGATTAACAAATTAAGCCATTTTTACCTGTTTGCCAGATGTGAGCCTTTCCTGGCTCTCTTCCAGTATTCCAGCAAATTACAGAAGCTTTGGGCAGTGTCGTGAATCATAAAGCTCTCAAAATAGAGCTTATTTTCTTAAGTGGCAGTATTACACATATGCTGCAAATACTAATATGTGTTAGAAGTCATAATATCACTTCTAAATTTACAAGATCTGTTGAGAAAATGCACAGATCATCAATGAGAGATCATTTGAACATTTTTTAAATGATCTTCACAAAAACAGCAACTGTGTTTTTGAAGAAAGACTAATGGTCTTAAAATAATTTACACACCTTTTGTGTGCTTATAGGCATCTGCTCAATGTGTGGCAAGAAGGTCTTGGACACGAAGAACTACAAGCAAACTTCTGTCTAATTGTATTGAATCGTCTTTTTATGAACTTTAACTTCTTTGTCTTTGTACAGTAACTTTAAAATAATCTGTGAATATTACTTTCTGGAAGACAATTCAGTTACTTGGAATGCGATGAGAGGTAAAGACAGACTGATTGTTTGCCTGAAAATGTACATAATATTTGATTCTTGTTTTAGCACTTATGTTAACTGATATTGACAGGTTTGCAAGGTTTGCAGCAACTGATACAGTTCAAAGGGAATGAGAAGATCCTAGTGAATAGGTTGAAACTATCATAACACAGATCTTTGAGATTAACACTTCTATTCTTTTGGCCCATCACGAGTCTTCTGCTTGTTTCAAAGTTATATTTTACAGATGTATAAAATATGAGCTTGTATCACCTCATTAAAATAACTTCATTGAGTTCTATGCCTATAAGTATTTATAATTACTCTCAGCCCAAACTATTATGTCCCTGCTCTTCAGATCGTAATGCAATTGTCCTGTTGAACTTTGTTTCTGCCTACAGCACGGTTGGTTAAGTCACATATTGTTAAACTACTGAAACCTACTGTGTCGCCCTGCCAGTTCTTTCTTTGACCTTGTCCTGGTTTAGCCCCAGCCAGCAACCCAGCCCACAGAGCCTCTCACTTTCTCCCCCACCAGCAGGAATAGGGAGAGTGTCGGAGGCTAAGGTTAGAAAACTCATGGGATAAAAACAGTTTAATAGGGAAAGCAAAAGCCAGGCACACAACCAAAGCAAAACAAGGAATTAATTCACCACTTCCCATGGGCAGGCAGGTGTTCATCCATCTCCAGGGGAGCAGGGCTCTATGGTCTGTAATGGTTACCTGGGAAAAGAAAACACCATCACTCCAAACATCCCTTTCTTCCTCCTTCTTCCCCACACTTTCTATACCGAGCATGATTCATATGGTCTGGAATATCCTTCTGGTCAGTTGGGGACACCTGTCCTGGCCGTGTCTCCTCCCAACCTCCTGTGCACCCCCAGTCTCCTGACCAGTGTGTCAGTACAAAAAGCAGGAAAAGCCTGGCTCTGTGTGAGCCCTGCTCATCAATAACAAAAACATCTCTGTGTTATCAACTGTGTGTCCAGCACAGATCCAAAACACAGTGCCATACCAGCCACTGCGAAGAAAACTGACTCTACCCCAGCTGAAACCAGCATAGGCTGATCATTAGCCTCCAAGGAGGCTTTACATCTGGTGGCCCAAGGCAATAAAACAATGAGCATCAATTTCCAAATGTCTGTCTCGTAATTTCCTAATTTGGTCTGGCTTTTAAATACCTAACTTGAAATTGGTTTTTGAATTCTATGATGTAATTACTTATATATGTGTCAAATTTGAAAGTTCAGAGCAGGATGCCTTCTCTACAGCACTGGTTTGATACAAGACTTGAAGAGACCATCTGAACATGAGAGGCTGCATGCAGCTCTGCAGTTCTTTTGTCCTTTTCTTAGTTTCTACATAAGGAAACAATTTCTGTTAGGGAGCATAGTAAGTGTTCACTTTGTATGCATTTTAAGGAAAAAGAATGGTACTTTCTAATTCATGGTGCACTTTTAACTGGACCTATTTAAGTATTTACTCCTCCCAGCAACCTCCTCTTGACAGTACCATGCTTTTACAACTTGTTTTCAACTCTAACAGAAAAGCTATCAGTGGGAATTTCCCTATGAATATGTTTGAGATTTTCTTTAGTTCTCATATCTATTACTGAGAAAACTGCCTGACTACTGGAAACCCAAAAACTGTTTTTCTTTCTGTGGCACAAAATGAAGAATACTGCGCATATAGTTACTCTCTTTCCTCCTGTAATTGCACTGGAAGTAGCCCTCTAAAGGGAGTGGTTTGATATTTCCTGTCACCCTTAATTATGCATTTTTGAGCATTTGTCACCAATATTTCATGTTCCAAGTGTGTTAGCTTCCTGTGGCTGCTAAAGAGGCCATTCTTTTCAGCATTTTGTATTTACTAAGAAGCGTTGTCACGATAGTAGAATTGGCTGAGTCTTCCAAAGCATGAGAGGAATGCTGCTGCTTTTTATTTTAAAAGCTTCACCTATTACGACAATTGAATGGAGATACATCGATTAGCTAGCTGGTGATATCTTGATGCTGGCTACTTGTTTGCAAACACATCAAGGAATTCCAATTTTAGTGTATATCTCTATGGCACATCCTTTGTGTGGGTGAAAAGAAAGTGTCAATAATTGACTTCAAGTTTTGCAGCAAGTGCTTGTGAGGAGTGTGCGACTATTTCAGGTCGCAGATTGTCTGATCTGTCAGATTCACCCTTAAAGGTATGTGCTGTAAGACTGATTGATTTTTGCTGTTCTTTGAATAAAAGTTCTTGTCTTCCTGAAACTGGCTGGTATGTCTATCAAAAGCATGATATTATACTTCTTGTATATGTGCTATGAATTGAATGTTTTGTGCACTCTGTAAATATGGGCACTGAATGAACTCTTACCGCATTTTGTAACTGATTTAAGAAAAATGAGGATTTAAATAATGTGATGCTTTGTTCATAATTACTTTGTAAATCGAGCTTTTATGCACCTGTATCCTATTACTAGGTAGCTGCTTTTGACTGTTAGAATGTATTTTTGTTGTAAAAAGAGGATGGGTTTTGTTTTGGTGGGCTTTTTTAAATGGGAGATACAAAGAGTGTTTTGTTTTTCTAGGGGTTTGTGCATCTTCCATCTGTAGCTCTCAAAGCTTCTTAACCTTGTGAGAGTTTCGGTTCCTGCGATCTATAAAATTTGCTGATGTAACAGTCAGCTTTCAGGAAAGCTCATTTTCCAAGCATTGTTTTGGAGTCTCCTTGCTTTAAATATAGATTGTGAGCCACCCCCTGAACCTCTGAGATGTACCACAGTTCAGGGCAGTCTTCGCAAAGAAGCACTGAAAGGTAGCTTTTAAACTTCTATACACCCTCTGTATAATTGAATTTTTATATAAAAGCATATTGTTGATATTAAAAATGCTTTGCAAGCATAGGTAGGACACTTTTCCTGAGACATTATGCAGTGAAAAACAAAAGAAAATTTGTAATGGAAGGTTGCCAGTTTTGTTTAATGTACTGAGAAGAACACAGTAATACGCCCAGATGATCAGCCTGCCCTCTAAATCACAGGTTACATAAGAGATTTGTGCTGCCAAATTTAGTAGGATTAGAATTTTCCTTGGTACTGCTGAATTCCTATACTGTCCTTTCTGTTCCTGCGTATTTGTTGGCCAGAGCTATTACTGAATTAAGTATAAGCAACATTTTGGTGCAGATTATTGAGAGAAAAGAACAGATTAGCTACATAAATTGAACAGAAACCGTTGAATGGTCCTTGTTGTGTCAGTGTTCTCACATTCTTCCCCATGTTGTTTTGGGTTTTTTAATCCTGCTCTTCCTGCTGCAGAAGCTGGATCAGGACCATCCAAAGGCAGGCATTTGGCAATAGTGTTCCAAAGCATTAGGACTATTTCAGTTGTTTACTTGTAGAAATGTGATGGGGTTTTTTCCCTCAGGTTTATTCTGTTCCTTCATTATCAGAAAAAAATAGCAAGACTTTGTATTTTATACAGGGATGCCACTAACTGCTTTGCATTCAGGTTTTCTTGAATGTGGTCCAGACTTGCACCAAAATCTCTTATTTAGCGAAATAGGAGATGTACCAGTTTTAGATGGTGTCTGTTACACCTACATGCTTTTTCTGGTATCACTTTTATCATCAGCCCATCTCTCTGCAGTGCCTCAGACTGCACAAATCTTCCAGTTCTGTACCAGCTGAGAATTGCTCCACCCGGAGATGCTTAGGCCAGGACCCTTATAATTGTGGGCAAGACTGATTGAGGTCTTTGTTCTATCTGATGGCAGGGAAGCTCACCCTGAACACCACGAGAGAATGAACACATTGGTGCATCACAGCTGAGGTTTGCTATTAAGCAAAAATAGTTTTGCTCTCTCGATGAGCAGAACAGGTTGGACAATCTGAGAAGGCTCTTTCAAATAAGAGCCAAAAGCTTCTTTCAGTGGGGATTATAGATGTGCCTCATGTGAGGATGTGTTGGTTTTGAAGTTTGTTTGCCCCACAGACGTGCTTTTATGGAAGAAGTTATTGTCTGAAATTCATCAGAAACTGATTTTTAATCAGCTTTAATACATGGGGGACACAGTTCACTTTGCAGAGCTTGGATGAGGTATATGTGGGCTCATCAGATCTGGCTACTGCTTGCAGAAAATGTGCGTTATCTGTTGACAAGGAGTGCTTACTTTGCCCACTCAAGGGCAGCAGGAACAGCTGTGTTGAAGGAACCTGGAAGAATTTGAAATCTTGCCAAGAAACTGAAGAAAGAGCTGAGTGAAGTATTCTCCGTATTGGTATTGCTAGTAAAGATTACTTTGTTGCGTGGTTCACAAAGACACTATTGACACTTTTTTTTTCCCGTGATGACATTAATTTGTGATAAATAGCAAGTAGATTTTTCAGGCACTGCTGAACTAATGACCGAAGAACTCCCTAATTAAGCAGACGTTTTCAGCCTTCTCATAGAAAACTTTTCAAAACTACTCATTCCTTTCTGTCTCTCTCTTTGCACTAAAAGATGCAAACTAAACTTAGCAATGTTAGTGACTCACTAAGCATAAGCACTTCCAGCAAATGCACTTGCTATATGCTCATCTGCCAAGTGCCATTGGGAAAACAAATGTTGAGAACGTTTTTTCCTGCCTTATCACGTTATGATGATTAAATATCAGTATTGTTAACTGTTTCAGGTCGCATGCAAACAGACAGAACTCACAGTTGCCATTTTCTACTGGCTAATGGATCTCATCACGTGCATTTTAACTATATCATAATCACCCCAGTTTCTCCTTTTGTTGCCATAGAAGGTAAAGATTTTAAGTTGATACAGCTCCCAGATTAGGTCATGGACATTTACTATTCTGGTATGTTTACTGTGTACAGTAACACAGCAGTGCAAATATGTGTGACAAAAGGCATGGCGCTCAGGCAATTGGCATCTAGCCCAGTCCAGTGGTCATCTTTTATTGATTAAAATATTTAAATGCCAATTGGATTAAGCAAAGATTTTACTCTGTCATTTTAAATCTGTCTTTCTGGAGGCTTTTGAAAATGTGATGACATGACATTTCAGTGACAAAATAGTTTTCACTTTATGGCTTCCAAAAGCATTGTTTCTTAAAGGGTGAGAAGCAAAAGTGATATAAGGTAACAGTTTACTGATTTTCAGATTTGTTTGTTATTCGGGTTTCAGAGAAATCTTGAAAAGATCAGGCATATTTTGTATGTGCGATGTTGTCACCCTGAATTTGAAGACAGCCTGAAGCAGGGTGTCATGCACTCCCTCTGTGTGTCATCCTGCAGTGATGTGGAGACTCTGGGCAGAGAAGCTCCATGTGCCCATCCTGGGGGTAGCTAAGAAAAAAGGTATCTGCTAGCAAGGGCAGCAGAATTCAGGCTCTGGGAGTCAATGTTTAATGTCTGTGGCAGATTCTAAAACAGTACAAGTAGTGAACTCAGTGAGTGAATCTTTCAAGCTTCTAGGAAAACTTTGTAGGGAATAGCAAATGCAATTTATTTCTTAAGTTTTGCTGATAATATTCACACCCTTTTTTTCTGTTTTGTCCAAATTTCCTGTTGTAACTAACTGCACCTGGCTAACCTACAAGCATATGTTACTGGGGAATTTTGGTAAGTGCAGCATAGTTGCACTGAGGGAAAAATAGACAACCAGGTATTATGATATATGAAGGAATAAACTGCCAGGTTTTAAAGACTGTTACATACATTCATTATAAAAGAAAACTTTTAAAATTATTTATCTTAGCTAAATTAAAAACAAATGGTCATGCAAATATGAAGGATATAAACCAGTTTGCAATCTCCACGCTTTTTTATTCTATAAAATATATCTGGAGATTGTTCTGTGTTTTAGTTTGGGTTTTTTTCAGAAACAGCTAGGGGGCCAAGGACAATTTTTTTAAAGGTTAAGTTTATTTAAGCAAATAATTAAAAGTTTCAAATCCTTTCCAGTATGAGACTATGTATGGCAAAATCATGAGGACTGTTTGGAGGTGAATATATGGGTTAGCCAGGTTCTGAAAAGTGTGCTTGTCACATGCTAGCTGTGCAATGTGATTTTATAAACACTGCTCTACCATAAAGTGCCATGTGTTCTGGCTTTATTCCTGCCTTTGCATTTCTAATGAAAAAATCAATGCTTGGATTGAGGGAGGAAATGGTAGGACTAGGAACAGTAAAAGTGTGTGGAGCACAAGTGCACACTTCTGCCATTAAGTACTTGGTAAGCATTAGTTTTCCCTTACAATCCCGCACAAGGTATAGAAATAGGAACCATTCAGCTGATTTGTCCAAGGCTGCTGAGGAAGTTGGTGTCAGACTGGGACTAGAACTCAGTAAAAAACCCTGTAGATTGCCAGGAGATGGCTTTTCTCTGTGTCTTTTGTGTGTGCAATACTTTTGATACCTGTGTGACCAGGGCAGACTAAGACAGGAGTTTGACACAAGAATTGCTTTAGTGAAGTGAGTTTGAAAAACAAGTGGAGCATAGTTTTCATATGGGATTTTTGCCCCTTGAGGTCTGCTCAAACAGTTTTCCATAACATTTTTTGTTAAGTTTCATCACCACTACTTGATACTTTGCCCTATAGAGCTGTTTGTGTAAACACTTTCTCTGTATAATTAGTCAGCTTTCAACATTGATTAAAGGTAGGCAGGAAATCTGATATTTATTGAACATTTCATACATAAATGTATGTACTTACATTTCAAATGTATGTACACACATATCAGTTCAATTTGTTCTTATTTGGGCACGTATGGGTTATGATGTATTATCCCAATTATGCCAAAGATTAGGGCATATCTAGGTGGTTGTAGGGTGTTTTCTCAAAAAGATGGGTCAACAGGATTACAGTGCATTGAAGAACAGCTGTATATGAAAGTACATTTGCATGTGAGAACTGTTACATTTATGAAACTGGTCAAACTAAGAATGCAGAAGAAAAAGCAGGTGTTCAAATAAATCAAATACGCTGATAGGAATAAAACCAAACATCCATAGAAGATAAATTTTGGTTCAATTTCAGGTCAACAATCAGATTTTGTCACTCTTCTTGATGTAGTATAGTATCTTTTTCTCCAAGTATTTCTCCTTGTTTGGTTTAGAGGTGCAAATGTCTAAAGGTAGTTAGGGACCTAATTCCCACTGAATTTATTTCTTTGAGAGTGGGTGCTTACATCAGGCTGTGTAATAAGGTCCTGCACAGGTACAAAACATGACATATCAGAACAAGTAGCATTTTTTATATACATCACTATCTGATTTACCATTACTGCAGGTTTATTTCTAATAAAGCTTTAATAAAAATTCGGCTTGCCACTGATAAAATAGCAGCTGATTTTCTCCCTATACATAAGGGTCTGGAAAGAGATTGGTCCCAGAGATATTAAGAAAAAGCATTGTGTTACCTTATTGGTTGTGTGTTCCCTTCAAAAAGGTGCAAATGGTACTTCTTAGCAGGAATTTTTGCTATTGATAAAGGAATTACCTTCACTGGAGGAATTAAACAGCCTGTGAACTGATGACTGAACATTTTCAATATATCAAAACAGGCGGATTGTGCAGTGCTGATATACATTGCATGGTATATCGCTGCATGATACAGTATGTCATTCAACACTTTCCCAATTTGTCTTAGAAAATTACATTAAGGAGAAGCATTAAAAATATTTTTTCAGGGCTAAACAAATACAGGTTTGTCCTCTTCTTTGGATCCTGCAGAAGGCCCTGTAACATTTCTGTGTATTAGAGAGTCCTAATTTCACGATGTAGAAGCATCTGTGTGGAGGAAAGGGGTAATTTGGGAGGTGAATGGCTCTCCACAGCCACATATCCATATTTCATTGTAGTCCACTTAACCGAATTTCTGCTAGTGACTTTTAGGTGTGGACACATAATTTCCTCACTGTTTTTCTAGTGGGCCATGAATTCCAAAGGGCAGATTATTAGACAGCTGTTTCTGAAGAATTGTGGCATGTTTGCCTTGCCATGCCAGCTGGAATTTTAGCTTGCACCCTAATTCTGCCAGCCAGAAAGGACAGAGGACAGTGGAGAAGCAGATTACATCAATCGTGTATCTTCTGTCTATTCATAGGCTGTCTGAGGAGACCTGTTTTTTTTTGATCAAGGCATCTTTTAGAAAGTAACCCTTGGAATCCTTTGAAATGAGGCAGATTCCACAAGAGCAAAGTGTAGGGGTATGAATCCTCAAAGGTGTCTGGAAATCTGAACTGAAGCTCTTACTGAAATCTGGATAATGCCTGTGTGTCTTTGGGGATATGTAGTTAAGTTTGTTTTCTGTAGTCTTTGTAGTTGGGATGAGTTGGTTTGTTTTTGATTTCTTGTATGGGAATGAAGAAGTCATTTTAGATTCTCACTAGTAGTAGTGTTACAGTGGCAGTATTCTGCAAACAGTGAGAGACTATCTTGTCTGTCTTTTGTTGGGTAGCTATAAATTAAATACTTTTATTCTCTAGCAGTAATTTTAGGAGACTGCAGGGTGCTAACAAGAAGTGAGAACAAAGCTGTGAAGTAGCTGTTTCTCTGATACAGATTCTCCAAGCATAACACAAACACCACATATGGTAACCAGTGTCTGGCAATTGTTTTTGCTGTTAGTGCTGTGATGTGGAATCTGTTTCCATTTAATTCTTGATCAGTGTGAAAAAATTCTTCCTTGGATTTTGAATCTTCTTGTAAGACTGCAAAAACAATCATAGAACCATTAAGGGTGGAAAAGACCTCCAAGACCATCAGGTCCAACCTTTGACCAAATGTCACTATGCCCACTAAACCATATCACAAAGTGCCACATCTATTTATTTTCTGAACACTTTCAGGAATCATGACTCCACGACTTCTCTGGGCACCCTGTTCCAATGTTTAACCATGCTTTCAGTGAATAAATTTTTCCTAATATCCAACCTGAACCTCCCTTGGTGCAACTTGAGGCCATCTCCCTTTAATAGTGCTGGTGACTGTCCCGCTGTTTGTCAATGCTGAGCAATACAATGCATGTATATCCACAAAGTGATTTATTTAATCTTCAGCCTTAGTTTAATATTCTAAAATTTTGTCTGGATAAAAGTTCACAGGAGCATCATTCTTAACTTCTGAGAACAGCTTTGAAACAAGGTTTTGAGCTGATAAACTGTAGTGCCTGTCTCAAGGCTGAAGATCCCATTGCACATGAGTTAGCCTGAGATGAAGCACTGGAAAACTTATGTCTCTTTTGAGGAGCTAGCTGCAAATGGCTACACCAAGGTCATGGAATCTGGATCCAAAATCAGCTTCAGGAGCTTGTACTTGTGAAGTAGCATTGAGATGGCCCTACTGTGCTCCAGGTACACACCATCAAATTCTACCACCAAGTGATGAAGTGAGCTCTTGTGCTAAAATCATTTACTTAATGCTTTGGAAAGCCAGTAAGTGCAATATTAATGAGGAGTGCTGGGCTGGCAGCTCTAAAACTCTGAGTATCTAAAAAGGTCTTATCCTGACTATTAGTGAATATACATGATTGTACACCACCATTATCTAATCTGACTAAAAAGGCATTCAGGCCTTTTTATAATACCTTATCTACTAATTACCATTTCTATATTCTTTGTAGAATTGTCTCTCAAAATATTTTTGTTTTTAGAATACTCAGCTACTTTTATAGTTTAGGTTATGTGAATGTTATGGCAGTTCAGGGGTGCATTCAGAGAAGGTTCCTGGTCCCATTAACATAAGCCAGTGAAGTACATGCCTCACAGTCTGCAGTTCAGCTATGGTTGAACCCATTTGCTCCTCCACTCCAGTCCAGTCTTAATGAAGCCAGAGTTATACTAGCACTGACTGTTTTAATAGATGTCATTTATAAATGTTGTTACAATCTTCTAAGGTAAGTATATGAAAACCTCTGCTTTTTCTGTGATGTTTCTGTCAGCCAAAACAAAGAGATCTTATTTTACCACTGTGATCTATTTCCAATGCATTATCATCTATGTTATCACAATCATAAAGCAACCTCCACTATCACAGTGCATTTGTTGTGGTTACAGCAGGAATGCAGTAGGGTCACTGGCAGATGCTGCTTTTGGTTTTGGGATATATGGACGGTTTTTTCAGGTGAAGGGAATATGATCATTATTTGGTAGCCTCAGGGCCTTCAACAGAAAGGAAATCTCTATTGTGAGAAATCTGTTTTTCTACCCAGGAAGAGAAGCCTGAAACTTACAGGTATCCTTGATTTCCTTACAAAACTAATCTGGCAAATCTAGCAGATGACCAGTAGGGCCACCAGCAGCTGCCAGTAAAATATGTACTCATGGTGGTTAGAACTTAACTAAGCACACCACAGAATCTACCCTTCATACAGGCCTTAGCATCGTGCCAAGTCTTTCCCCACTGAGAAGGCTGGGTGATAGACAAATATTTGCAGCATGCCCATGAAGCTATTTCAGTCCAGGGTGAGGTGCCAACTCCTCAATTAAGTACCTCTCACAGAGAACACCCTCTTGCCAATCTCTTTCTGCTTGTAATGATGGCAAGTGTTTTGTGCCCAAGCTTTCGAGAAGTCTAATTGGGAAGTGCTGTCACAAAAGATAGCACTTCCATAGTGTGAAACAGACCTGCCATGAAAAAGCTGCAAATATCCACATAAACTATAATAAAATCATGTTATGTAAACCCTAATTTCCTACTAAAATAATTATTCTCATATTGCTGTCATAATTTTTGTTACTGGTATAAACAAATAATCTATCTTTGGCACTGTTCCTGTTGTCTGTGAAAGACCCTTGCCTCCTGTGAGAAGGGGAAAGTATTCCCAGAACTTGGGATGGAGATGGAATTTCACCTGTGTTTCTTGGAGCTGCTCCCTGAAGGTCTTATTTAATTGTCAGGTTGGGAGGCCCTGCGGAGCTATCTGCCAGTTTTGTCATGACTCAGAGAAGGCACAACACTACCACAATATCAAGACTTCAGTCCTAGCTGTGAATCTGTCCCTTTGAGTGCTTCACAGTTTCAGTTCTGAAAAAGAGGCTTGCCTCTTGCACTTTAACTACAGTATTCCAAAATTTGGTTGTCTATATGCAGTTACGGCACAAGCTTGCGTGGTGCAACCACTTTTTCCTAAGTATCTGATGCACACCTGCTAAAAGAGGGTGTAAGTGCTGAAAGACTAGTAGGAGTGATCCTAGAAAGAAAGGTGAAATCTAAACAGAGTAATTACTGAAAAGGATTTCTGTGCCAACTAAGTCTAGGAGGTTGCCCATGATCACAGCAGGGTAGGTGCAAATCAGAAACTGTAAACATTTTGCTCTTAAGGTGCAGTCTTCAAGCTTGCATGTCTTCCTAGAAATACCGGTAAGAAATTCAGAACTGCATCTGAAACAAAGCATAGTAGTTGTACAGGTAAACAGTGTACATGTAGAGGTACTTTACAGCTGAGATGCTAAGGAGCTGAGAAATTTAGTTTTATACAGTTTCATTATAAATTATCTTTAATGTGAAGGATGGAATGCTCAGGAACAATCATCCAGTTCATGAAGACAAGGTGACATTATAAATGGAAATTTTGTTTTAACAAGTCTTTTTATTCCTATAGCTGCGTATTTAACTTGATTTTATTCAGCTAGTAAAATGCCACCTTAATATTCTGAATGTGTATAATATATTTGAATTTCAATTTGCATGTAAGGATAGCTTAAGACTAATCAGGAATCAAAAATAGATTGACTCAATATCAGTTGCTTTTTTCTAGCACCATAAAATATAAACATTAAAAATCTGAATAAATATATGCCATGTTAAGAAAGTGATTGTGTATGTAGAGAGTGTGTCTTACTGATTATCAAAAAGAACTAATTTAATGTAGGGGCTCTGTTCTGCTGCAAATGAACACTGCCTGGCCAATCAATGGGAATCCAACTTTTTTTGTGAAGTAACTAAAACATTGAAATGGATATGATTCAAGTCAGGTATTTCATAATTAAAACAGTGATTCAAAATATCAATCAGTCTATTTTGAGATGTGGTTTATGCATGGATTTTTGGTAAGAAGGAAGGAAGACAGGTATATCTTTGCACATTCCAAATCATTCAAGCTGCTGAGGATTCACACGGATTAAGTACTGGGGCCATCAACAGAGAAAGCTTTAGCTAGGAAGCCTCTATGAAGAAAAAGTGTATGTCTGAAGGTAAAAAAAATAAAAGCCATATGGGACAGAAAAAAAATAGTTTCAATATCATTCTAGAAAATAAATGCATCAGGAGTTTCAGTTGTGGAAGGATCTCAAGATTAAGCCAGTGAATGTAAAATTTGGGCTCAATTTTTCTGACTTTGGGTAGGCATACTTCCTTGGTGTAGCTTGCATAGTGTTTATGTGAGTAATACTTGCACTGTAGTAGTTAACTGCAGTGGGAATTATGAATGCTTAAGGGAGAGCAGCAGCTTTATCCCTTACAAAGCCGTCAGCTTTCATCTTTCTAGCTACAGAAATAAATGTAACTCTGTCAGTCTTGGTGGATATCTGGAGTGACCACCTCTGGACTGCTTTATGCCACAGATATAACTACTTACACACTTCATGCTCCCCAACCTATCTTCTTAAGAAGCTACTGTTTAAAGTATCCCTTTAAGGATGAGTATTTTCTCTTCTGGTTTACCTTGCTGGGCAGTCCATAAACTGGGTTTTTCCATAAACAGCTGGAGAATAACTAACAAAATGTAGTAAGTGAAATTTACAAAGGGACAACCTGTCAGTATCCTTAATGGTCATCATCCCATCATGACCTTCATCAAGACAGCATCACTAAGTGTACACAGAAGGAACAGAGATAAGATTTTGCTGGAAATACTTGACTTCAGAGCAGAAAACTCTGCTCTAAAGTGATTTACAGTTGTAATGCAACAAGTGACCCATACAGCCCAAAGAGCCAAAGATAAATGTGCCAAATGGAGAATACAGGTGTACAGTCCAGCCCTTGAAAATGGCTTTAATGAAGAAACCTGCAGTTAGGCTATGGAGTTACTCCGAAGACACAGATATTATAAGAGGAACTGGGGCTTTGCATCCAGACCTACTTTTTCCTTTTTCCAACCATTCAAGAAAGTGAGAATCTGGGTTCAAATCTGTGACTCAGGTACATTTCCAGTCTTCAGAATTTCAGCTGATTTAAATGTTGCTGAGATTTTAAAAAATTCGAGTTCTGGCCAATTTCTAGGATGAGGCTTGATTTGTCTGTTTTACTGATTGCAAATCAAGGCACAATGACAGGCCCTGCTAACTGTGAAATCTTAGATTACTCAGAATATATTAAAAATATAGAAAAAATGACATGAATTTATTATCCAGAAAAAAATGAAATAAGCTCTAAAAAATCAAATTAGAATACTGAGTTTACAAATAGTGAGTGTGCTGAGCTGAGGGGAGGAGGAAATAGGTCTCCCCTGCACAGGGCACCAGTAGAGGAACTTCTTCCCAAGTGTTTGAATTACAGTGAGAGCAAAATCAAGTTGGCACAATGAAGCCATGTTCCCCAAATTAAATGGAAGTCACGGCGAAAGCACTGGATAAATAATCTTTTTCAGTTTCAGAAATAAAAGCGCACAGCCCAGAAAGCAGTGATAAAAAAGACAGAAATTTTCCAGTATTAGAGAAAGTAAGCAGAAGAAGATGTAGTTTATTGAAGGAGATTTTTTTGAGTAAAGCAGTTTTCATATTTTCCATAATGTGCCTTTTTTTTTTTGTACATACTTTTCCCCTTCATTTTGTCTCCCATTTTCATGGTTCAAATCCTTCCCTTACCTCTTTGCTGCAGTGCTCCCTAAAAAATGCTTTTACCAATTATTAACAAAGTTACAGTAGTATCGTAGCCTTAAACTGGCCAAAGAACTGAGCAGTTTGCCAGGGGAAAACCAGAGATAAATGCCAGAAGCCCTTAACAAAAGAAAGGGGAAGCACAGTCAGACTAAGTATAAAGGAAGAGCTCTGCAAATCTCTTCTCATCACAACCTAAATGTTTATTTTTTGAAAAAAACCTGCTCCTAATTCTTTTTTTTTGGTCTTAAGATCACTGTCCATGAGTTCTTTCTGACCTGATATGTGGCTTGGTTCAATGAACACTTTGGCACTACTATCACTTTAAGCACGTTAGCCCAGGCAAATTCCATGTAAACAAAGATAATACCTACATGTAAACACTTTCAAGATCTGGCCTTTGGTTTTGGTATTATAGAATTGTCATATGTAATTGAAGGGGAAGCATCTTAAAAGGCTCTGGAACAGATTGTCAGAATGGAGGATTAAAAAAATTGTGTGCATTGGTGTTCGTTTTTTCTTTTCATTAGTGACCAATGTATTTGTAACTACTAGATGATTTTTCTCTGTGCATTGTGATAGCTTTTTTGATGGGTCTTTAAATACTGACTTATAAAAGTCCCCTACTAAAGGGCTTATCCTTGACATACTTTCAACAAAAGAAATAATAGGAGTTTCCAACCTACTGCTATGTGAATATCCAGAATTTGAAAAAATAGCAGTGGCAGTGGTAGAATTAATGTGTGCAAGGAATTTCCAAAGAAAAATGAAGATCTTAAAGATAAAAAATGTAATCTGGGGGAATGAAGGTCAGATTATTCATCATCTATGTTATTAAAAATTAAAAGAAATAAAATCTCAGGTATTCATAAAAATATAAAACTCCTCCCACTTTTGGAAGGAGGACCTTTTAAAAAAGAAACTTCCTTTCCATTAAAAAGATTCTTTATCCATCTGATGTGGCAGACCCATGAGTGTTAATAGGCCATTATGGCAAGAGGATATCCCATTAAATAAAAATAATTTCTCAAGAAGTGGTATTGTGGTGCTGTTCAGAAAAGAGGAAGGCAGCCAGTGCCTGGCTGTATCCTTTGTATCAGGAATGGTTGTTTTTCCTAGCTTTAGGAAGCACATTTTAAAATCTCACAACTCAGGCCTGTAGGGCATTTTTCACATACTGCAGAAGACAGTAGGTAGAGAAGGTCCTGAAGAGGTTCATAGCCAGGAAATCACAATTACTGCCCCGGGGCCCTCCTGCCTCATTGCAGGCTGAGGCTATAACTGCTCTGAATGTCCTGCTGAGCCTTGGAGAGTCCCCAGGATGGTGGCAGCAGCAGCCCTGACGGCTCACTCCTTTTTGCATCTGATCGTGAAACCAATGCAAGAGAAGGCTTTGAGAGCCTTCCTCCACAGCCTTGCTAGAACAGGATGTCTTTAGGACCTTCTGACAGGGAAAATGACCCTTGTTTACAGTAACCTGACAAGCAAGGGAGCAGGTAGAAAAGAATTCCACTATCACAACTTTCTCCTAGTGCACTGGTATTGAAATTTGTCTCTTTTGGGAAAAGGCTGTATTTACAAGGCTCTCAGAACTTTCCGTCAGAAGGTGCAGACCTTATTGAGTTTAACCTGGCTCTATTTATTTGCAGCAAATTGAGCCAGGAAAATCCAAACAACCTTGATCTCAACAACTAATTTGCCATTACAAGTAACATTTTCTTTCAATATGTTCTAGGATGGAGAAATTAGGAAGAGGAAAATCCAGGGGAGGAATAGTCAATCACCAGTAGGAGAGCAGTGGAGGTGTCAGCCAAATGGGCCTCTCTGTGACTGAGAGGAGAGGGTTTGGAGACTTCATAGCAGCCATCCAGCTGACTCTTCATCAAGAACTGTAGTGATAGAACAAGGCTCAAACTGAAAGAGGGGAAATTTAGATTAGCTATATGGAAGAAATTCTTTACTGTGAGGGGGGTGAGGCACTGGAACAGATTGCCTAGAGAAGATAGGGATGCCTCATCCCTGTCAGTGTTCAAGGCCAGGCTGGATGGGGCTTTGAGCAATCTGGTCTAGTGGAACATGTCACTGACCATGGAAGGGTTGATGGAACAAGACAATCTTTAAGGTCCTTTCCAACCCAAACCATTCTGTGATTCTGTGTATAGCAGTGGCTGTTCTGGATTAAAGAGTAGATAATCTGCAGTTGCTCTCTGATTTTCCCACTCACCTGAACTATGACATCATTGATTTTCCTTCTACTTAAGGAGTTAGCTGAAATTAATCTCCAAACCATTGGCGATCATCTCACAGATATCTACAAAGAAAAATTGTATACATTCAGCTCCAAAAAAAAGTCAGAAACGACAGGCTCAGCAGCCTAACTTCATGCCCTTGAGAATTTTGGCATAAAACACCAGAGAATGAATATGTGAGGGCTGAGATAAAATACTCATAAGTGTCCACCCACAACATGCCCCCTTCCTGCCCCTAGTCTATCATTACACAAACAAGTTTAATTTTCTTCTTCAAGAGGATAACTAGCCTAGCAAGGGAGGGAGAAATTGTAGATGTATATTTAGAAAATAACCACCTATGTACCAATGCAGCAGAAAAGTATGTGGGAACAAAAGTATTTTACAAACGGCAGATGAGTCAACTAAATGGTGTCATTCTGGGATGAATGAAGAGGCCTGTCATATTTTGAACAGGGGAAGTAATTATTCTGCTCTACTTGATCCTTTTAAAGGCTCAGTTTGAAAACTTTGGCCTGTTGGCAAATTTTAGAAAACACAAATTAAAGCTAAACTTAAGGAATTAATATGTTCATTTAAAAAAGAGAAGGTTACAGGCAGAGAGTTTAACAATTTTCCCCTGCATGAATAGATACCATTTCATATGTTAAACATATATCTTCTTTGCTGCAAATTAGATGGATTTATTTTCATAATTTGATTACATAAAGTGTTAAAAAATATATTTATGTTTAGCAGTGACTATTCTGGGTCAACCAGTAGATAATCTGTAATTGGAGATATAGATATATCTATCACATATAAAATACATATATGCATAGGAATGCTGTATAATTGCCTTCTCTAGAGCTTTTCAAGAAAATGTACAAATATCATTGTGGCTGGTCTAACCCCACTTTAGCTACCTTTAAAAAATGGACTTGGACTATACTATCTCCCGAAGTACTTTCTAACTTTTCAGTCTTACATTTCATTAACTGTTCTAGAACATCTTTTAGACAGAAAAGTCTTTGAGGCAGAGTATGTCACCATTGTGTTTGTGCACTGTCTGTAAAAATGATGTCTGTATGGGACATCTCTCTTCAGAATTATCTAGAGAGTAGTCGACAATTGATGCTGCAAATCAAAAAAGCCAGTGTCATGGCAAGAAATATACTGGAAAAAGTGAAGTGTATATACCTAGGATGGTTATCTAAGAAAAATATGTATTTATGTTTATTTGCTTATGTTTTCTGGTTTGGATGTGTACATATACAGATCTTCTCTATATTATAGTGTCTTAATCTCTGTAACCTTTTTTTTTATTGGCTTCATTATCATTTAGCTAGCATAATACTCTTAGCAATGTTTTTGCAGAAGTCTAGTTTGATTGGTTGTCATGCTATGAAAAGCAAAATTGTTCTAATTTCCCCAAAGTTTTCCTAGAGCCTTTGATCCAATCTCATATGATTAAAGCTGGGTACAGAGAATTTTCCTGTCTCATAGAACTTACAAGAGTGTTATTATTAATAGTGACACTTCATGAGCTTTCACAGCAAACTCAAACCCCTGACCAACTAACCACAAACACCGTTAGTCCTACAGGAAGATCATGCTACAGTAGGTCGCCTTCCCAACACCCCAAGAGTTTCCTGCTTATTGCACTCGCATAGGGTGATGGGTACTTGTGTAGAAATGCCTCTTTTCCTTTCAAAAGCCCAGCATATTGAAGCTCTCTGTATTGTATTTTAAAAGAGACTGGTTGCCACCTCCAGCTGGGCTTCACCTTCTAAATAAAAACGTAAGAAAGTGCTTACAGCAGGGCAGTTGGAAAGACAGATAGGGAGAACCTGACAGCCCACAAGGAGAAGAGCAACCCATCAACAATTCATGTCTAGCTGTTAAAATAAGCACGGCCCACTAGGCTTGCTAGCCTGGGGACTTTGGCCTCATGAATCTGGACTACCAGAGGCTCATTTGTTTTAGAAAAGTTTTCTTGCTTACCTATTACTATTTCTACTAAAATTTCCACTCAGGTAGAGGCTTAGATCACAGAATTAAGCAGAGGTGTGGGTGTTCCCAAACTCAAAAATGCATGGAGTTGCAAAAGTCACATGAAGAGCTAGATTCACTGCATGCCTGCAGAGGCCATGTGAAGTCCTAAGCCTATGTAAAGAACTGTTGACAGAAACCTTGCCACTCTGATAGGCATGTGAAGCCTGGAAATTGAGCATGTGGAAGTCTTGTTCAAGAGGTGGAAGCTGCTCTGGGAGGCGAATCTTCACCTCCAGGCAGAAATCCAGCTAAGACAAGAGCCTGTGCTCAGAGTCACAGATTGGCCAGTCAGTTGGAGAGGAAGTTTTGTCTGTTTAGGAAATTGGGATGCATCTGAGTAACTAAGGATGTCAACATCTAAATGTCAAAAGGGGTATACAGTAGAATTGTCTAACTAGTCTTCCTAGATATTCAATAGACTGCTGCATTGTCTTTTTTCTCTTTTCCTTTGTGGTGATAGGGGTGGGTTGACCCTGGCTGGATGTCAGGTGCCCACCAAAGCCACTCTGTTGCTCCATTCCTCAGCTGGACAGGGGCAAGGCAAATATGAACAAAAGGCTCGCGGGTCAAGATAAGGGCAGGGAGGGATCACTCACCAATTACCGCCTTGGGCAAAACAGACTCGACTTGGGGAAATTAGTTTAATTTATTGCCAATCAAATCAGAAGGGTAATGAGAAAAAACCCAAATCTTAAAACACCTGGCAGTGCAGGGGGACGGGGAATGGGGGCTGTGGCCAGTTCATCACATGTTCTTCCTGCCATATCTTCTTCCTCACACTTTTACCCTACTTCAGCATGAAATCCCTCCCACAGGAGACAGCCCTCTACAAACTTCTTCAGCATGGGTCATTCCCATGGGCTGCCCTTCTTCATGAACTGCTCCAGCATGGGTCCTTTCCATGGGGTGCAGTCCTTCAGGAAGAGATTGCTCCAGCATGCGTCCCCTACAGGGTCACAAGTCATGCCAGAAAATTTGCTTCAGCACAGACTTCCCTCAGGGTCACAGCCTCCTTCAGGTCATCTACCTACTCTGGTGTGGGGTTCTCCACGGGCTGTGGGTGGATCTCTGCTCCACTGTGGACCTCCATATGCTGCAGGGGCACAGCTGCCCCACCATAGTCTGCACTGTGGGCTGCAGGGGAGTCTCTGCTCCAGTGACTGGAGCACTTCCTCCCCTTCCTTCTCCACTAACCTGGGTGCCCCTAGACTTGTTTCACACAATCTCAATTCTCTCTCTGGCTCTTCTTCTTAACTATGTTATCCCAGAGGTGCTACTAAGCATCAGTGATGGGCTCAGCCTTGGCCAGTGGCAGGTCTCAGGCATTGGCTCTGTCAGACACAGGGAAAAGCTTCTAGCAGATTCTTGCAGAAGCCACCCTTATAGCCCATGCTCTATTCCCCCCTCCTCCTGTCATGCAAACTCAATACAGTGATTCATCACACATCACCTGGAAGTTTGGTGTCCACTCTGAGCTAATCACCTTGTGTTCTCCTTACCATCAGTGGAGAGAAATATATATTTCCAGATCATGATTCATCCCATCTTAGATGTGCGTTTTACACATCGTCCCCTGGCATGGCTTCTGCAGGCTGGAAACACAGAGTGTGAGTGTGCCCTTATAACTGGTTCAAGGAGATGGCTCTGTGCATGGCCAGTGGCTGAAACTCAGACACCCACTGCAAACTGAAATGAGGATCTTGTTGTTTCTGTGGAACACTCAAACTGAAATTTTACACCTCCATGAATTTAGCTTATGTTCCCTTCTCATTCCTTGTCTGGCTTGAGAAATAAAACCAGGTGCCTTTTAGACTGCAGATGGTAGGGAGAGATGTACAGAAAATGAAAGTAAGGCATGGATGAACATTTAGACAGTACTGCCATTCTCCGTCCATATATCAGTGGTCAGACAGTGAAATCAGCTGGCAGTGGGCTGTAGGAGTGCTCTTCTAGTACAATGACTATTGCCTATTTTGACTTCAGAGCTGAAAATATTAATGAAAACCTTTTTCTACGAGTGTTGCATCAAGGTTTTCCAGCAAAGATCAACCTATAATATTGTCTTAGGACTTGCACACTTAGCTGTTAATCAGATAAAGAATAATATAAGTAACACAAAAGAATTTCCCTGAAGTTTCATCCATGAACCCCTGATGTGGTGGGAGAATCTGCATGACCCTCATAGATCAGAATACACTGGAAATTCCCAGGTAATACCATGAATTCATTCCTTTGAAAACAGCAAGCAGTTTTCTTATGAACAGGAGAGCAGCATAAGATAACGGTGTACGCAGAACTAATAAAGCACCTAGACATTTTATGAGCAGTATATGATGTAGTTGCTTTTGCAATAGTTTCTGTGTTGAAGAAATCAGGGTACAGTGGATGAGCAGCAGATGACATACAGAATTCAACGTGGCTGTCAGTAAGCATTTTTGTACCAGTAATAGAGTCTTGGAATTTCAAACAGCTATCTGTTTATGCATATGCATTTGCATATATAAATGTTTGCCAAAGATATATTACATTCTGTATATGACATGGGTTTCCCTTGAGAAAAGAGCATGACCTGGTGCATTCTTAGATATTTTTGCAGAAGTTCTTCTAAAATCTCTTCCACTTTGGTTTTATACAAGGAACAAGGCAGTCTATAATGTTGTAGTTTAAACAGCATATTTAATTCACTTGCATATCTGTTCATGGTAAAAGTAATTTTGCTGACATGGTTACATGACTTTTCCCCTTTTTAAATTTTGACTTTTTGGACAGCCTCTGGCATGATGGGAGTGCTGACTCTGTTGAGAGAAATGACATGGCACAGAGAATAATTATCCAGCATAGTGAGACAGAGGCATTAACAATACTCAGCATTTTAAAGTGAATCAGCCCTCCAAAATATGAACTTGATTTAAAAATCATAACATTTTACCACAGCTTATTCTGGGAGGAGGGACTTGGCCTTCTTATTCTTGAGCTCTTAGGATTTATGGTTTTCCACCCTTCTCTGTAGTCTTAAAAGCAGTTAGCTAGCTTTTTTTTTTTTTTTTTAATATGGAAGTGGAGTGTTTCACAGAACTCTGGAAATTTAAATCAACCTATTTCATTTAATGAAATTCATGCAATTGTGACCAGCTCTGGGATCCTACCTTCTCTCCGACTCAATAAAGACCCAGAAAGGGCAAAACTATCTGGTTTTTACATTAGGTTTTCACTTTCTGGAATAAATCCTGGAATAAATCTTGTTCTGATCTTCAGCTCTACACTCAGCTTCCACCACAGTAAATGAAACAGCTTCTGCTGATTTCAATGACAACTAGGGCAGACCCTCATACTAATGTTCTTTAGTCACATCTCTTCATTCAGAAAACAGTTCAGTACTTTGTGACAGTTCCTAACCCATTTTAAGTATGGAGGACCTAGTGGAAGAAAAGAACTTTAATGTCAAATCAAACCAGGCACACGGAAGTGCCTCAATCAACTTGCTTTTAGGTCAATAGGAACTTTCCATTGACTTCACTGGGCATTGAATCAAGCCAGCTAAATCAAAGCCATAAATGTAAAATCTGAATGTAATCTAAATAAAACTGATAGCCATGGAAAGAGGTCCTAGGTAGTAAGTATAATACATTGCCAAGCCAAAATTCAAAGGGTATGTGCACAGCAATACAAAAAATCTAAGAAGAGTGCATCTAAGTGCATGGGAGAGTTACTTTGATGCTGAAAGCATAAATGAGTAGATTTAAATATAGCAGTAAATCAAACTTATCAAATGTATTTTTAAGCTATAATGTGTGTAAAAAGTACTAGATGCATCTTTTGTCCAGGTTGTTGCTACAAGAAATATTTATCTGAAAGTCCTATAGAAATAATATCAGCAGCTCTGGATGCAGTCTGTATCAGCACATTCAATCAAAAATGACTCAAAGCCAGACTTGTGTAATGTCAGTAAGAGATGTGTCAAATCGGGGTTTGCAAGAACTCTGCACAAATGACATTTATTAACACTGAATTCTGTTATTGACACTGCATAGGATTGCATTTGGCAAGCACTGCAGATGAAATGTAGGGATTGTGCACTGGTGGTTTGTCTGCTTTGTACCACTGTCACTCAGATATGCCCACAGCTTTCCCCATCTCTGTCCTGACATACATTTGGAGTCTGGCTTTTCTCACATTTCACTTTTTTCAAAGCTTTGTTTTGGACCAGGCTGTTTCTGCTAATCTTTCATTGTTCTGTGGGAAAGCTGGGAGTTTCAGTTAGTGTTGTAAATGTTTATTCGGGTCTGCAAGTGTTAATGAAGATTTTGCAGTGACTCATGAAAGTTCAGAATGTGATTCATCTAACCTCTGCTGAAAATTCTTTCCAGAGCCAGGTCTTTCAGACTGAGAATGCTTTGTCCTACGCTCTCACTCACTGTATTGCCAGGCTTTGAGATATGATTCATTCCCTCAGCCTTCTAACTTGAATGGCTTTCAAAGTGATAAGATACAATTTAACTTTTATTCTTAAAGTAGTTAGTTATTAATGCAGTAATATTATCACCTCAGTGTATTCCTAGTTATTTCTTCCTGAAATTTATCCTCCAGATTACTATTCCCCTTTCCTTCTGGCCTAGCCATATCTTACACTCAGAATATAATGTTCTCCATGACTCATATTCCAGGCAAAATGCCATTCAGCCTAATAGAGTTAAACAGAGTATATTTTCCTCCTATAAATTGTTCAGACCATTTTCTGTACTTCCAGATAAATCTTATTGTTCCTAACAACTTCTAGCTGAGGATTTCATCACATTTTACTCTGTCATAGAATAGACTCTGCAAATTCAGTATGAAGCATGTAAATACTAAGATTTATTTTTTTCCGAATAAAAAATCCAGATATGGATAGTTTATAAAATTTGTTAATAGTTATAAACTGGTAAGTGAGATGTAATCTGGTTAAATATATCTTTATTCCTTAGACGTGATCTGGTTAAATCTCTCTTTATTCCTTAGCCTGAGCTTAACTCCTAAATGCTTGGTACAAAACCAGAGTTTCTTAGGTGAATATGTAAAACTCATGCTTCTGGAAGTGAAAATTGTGACATGGTCTGTATCACACAACCAGTTTAATTTTAAGTTAGAAAGTTAGGAAACACAGTTCTGACACCCACGGCCATTTTACTGATCTATAATAGTGCTGTATTGTAGGTTGAAAATACTAATGTCTGTACCATAAAATGTCTTTATTTCTGTAAGCTGCTTGGCAAGTCTAGAGAATGAACATCCTTTTTACAGCTTGCTCATAGGTGTACTCACCAGTTCATCCCTTTTGAGCCTGAACATCAGTCTGTGAGCAGTCTCTGTTTATGTCCTCCATTCCTGATAGCTTTGGATGAAGTATTACAATGGATCTCTACAGAGAGTGATGTGGTTGACCTATGCATTAGGTACTATTCAGGCATATCCATATAGTGGATCTCTTGTTATTTTTCCTTTTTTCTTGCCTACCATAGAAAAGGGTTAAATTAAAACCATTTATTTGATCTTTTGCTTGCTAGTGGGAAAGTTTTGCTATTGAGCACTGCAGCAGTATAATTTAGTTTAAAGACTCCTGGCTTTGGCCTTGAGTTGGTGCTGTGTAGGTGGTTTTACAAGGACACCTAGAAATTGAAGTAAGTCTTTTAAAGCTATTCGGTCTTTGGCAGATGATCTACTATGACTATGTTAGGAAACAAGCCTCTGGCTGTGAAGGAGTGCTTAAGGACCAGACTGCTCAACATCTGGGCAACAAGGCTGCGTTTGGCCCACAAAGGCAGTAGTAGTCTCCAGCTTGTGATCCTGAGATCATGTGAGTTGTAGTCATGTGTCAGCAGGACATACCTGTTTACTCAGAACTTCCCTGAATTTTTGGGAATTGCATTGCAGCGATTAGCTACTCAAGACAGGCATGACATGAAACTTGTGATGGCTGATTCTCAGAGCAGAGTTTTTAACCAAAGTTCTTATTTCCAGTAGATGCCTAATGAATGGGTGATAGATTCATCTCCTGTCACTGGCCATCTCTTTCTTTAAGAATACTTAACCTAGCTTTGCAAAATATAATGGTGTCAAAATGAAATTGAAAATAACCCCACCCTAGGAACCTGATCTATGCATATGCTATTGGAGTGACACAGTGCACCCAGTGGGCATGTGAAGTCAGCTGGTCTGCAGAGGAACAGCACAGGAAGTTATAAACTTATATTTGTTTCATAAGCAAAGCAAATTCCTGAAATATTTCACTAAAAACTGTTTTCCAATTTTTAATGGCAATTGTGAGTCTTCTCTAAAACTTCTCAGAGCCTCCACACTGAAATTAGTGGAGATCAATCATACTAATGTTAAATAGGCCCCTTCATTTTTGATTTATGAGTGCATTTATGGATTCCATTAGTACTGTTGGCTACAGAATCAGAGCAGAAGCTGAATGCTCAGCAGACAATCCACCTTACTCATTGCCAAATCCTTTCCAGTGTCACATCTTCACAGGACAGACTGCTCAGCTTTCACCTGTTGTCTGAATATGAGGGGTGTGCCTTCATTCTAGATATATAACCTTATGTTTATGTCTTCTGGTTTTGTCCAGTTGACCATGCCACCCAGATTATTCTGTACTACTGATCTGTCTTCATTCTTCATAACTCCCTACACTTTGTTGTACTTCTACACATTGCCTTCTGTTTGGCATAAATAAGCTCTTGTTTACCCTTGGGTATGTTTGTCTGTCCTATGCACCCTCCCACCACAGCACCTGTACACCAGTGTGTTGAGGCAGCATAGTTCTGGTAAATACAAGATGCACAAATAACAGAGACACAGTACCTTCTCTTTGCTCAGTCTGCTTTGTGGTGTGCACTTTGTTTCCAAGCCCTGTGGACTGGGCTGCACTCTATGCACCTGTAAGCCTACTGGGAAGAGACACCTGTGATCCTGCAGGCCAGTCATCTAGAACTAACTTCATTTGCTTACATGCGTCATCCTATCACAAAAGACTGAGACAACATTGTGTAGGCATCACAGCCAACTTTCTTTGAAGCACTTTGTACCAGTGACTGTAAGAAAACACGTTTTGAACCAGATGAATCTGGACCTGCCCGTGCTGATAATATCCCTGTATTGAAACATCATTTCTGAATTGCTGTCCTCTCTGGGGACGCCAACAGTATTATACCTTTGACTTGGGTTACTTGGGTTAGTATCATCTTGTATAAAGTTTTTTTTTCCTGTCACTTCCTTGGTAATGAGACATTTTAACAATAGGTTTTGAACTAATTCACAGAACTACAGAAAGACCAAACTCTGCCAGTATTGCCAGTAAATGGAATATTTTTGTTGCTTTGAAAGTTAGCTTTTCTCTATGTGTGGACCCTTGGCACCATCTAGTGTTTGAAAATGTAGACCGACTCTACACCACTGAATACAGAACATCACTATAAATAGGTTTCAGCCATAATAAAAGCTATTGGTGCTCTGAACCATCACCTAATTAATTTCACACAAATAAGTTTTTCCAGTTACAAAATACGAATATAGCAGACTATGATATAGAAAAGTCGTTCTATGCTCATGGTTTCCAATCCCTTGTGTCTCCCATGATGTTACACTGGAACTAATAGATCAGTGTCAGAAATGGACATCTGTGTGTCCACTACTGGCAAATGGACAGTGCTTTTCATGGAAATAAATATGATGTTAGATAAATCTTCAAGCACAGCCTGGATGGAGAAAATTACTTTGTACTTCTGCTCTGTAGGAGTGGCAGCTTGTGACCCAACCATAACAGCAGCACTTTGCATTCCACATTTAGCTGCTGATTATCCCTTTCTATGGGTTGGTATTGACCTTCCAGGTCCTGCATGAAGTTTGGCAGAAACAGAACCAACCCACTTATATATGTATGAGCTACTCTCCAAAAATCTACCAGAAAAACCTTTCTGTCAACAATTTGCATTTCATGAGTTTGCTACAAAAGTATTTGTTTTACTAAGATCAGTAAAGTGTGTATCGTTTTAGCACAGAATTCTATGGCTTCTAACAGAGCTGAGACAGCACAGTCTCTGATTTCTGGTGCCTCGGGACCATTACTTGCAGCAGCTGAGTGAAAAGGTCTGTGTGAATTGTACAGTGTGGCTAGCCAAGTGTGAAAGGCAAAAATTGCTGTGATAGCAAATTACACTTCCTTCTACGTGCTATGAAAAATGTGAGCAGGCAAAAAAAAAAAAAAAAAAAAAAAAAAAAAAAAAAAAAAGACATCCCTTTGTCAGTTTATGCCAGGCCAAATGAGAGCCAGGGAGGGGAGACACAATTTTTAACTGACAGCTCTGTCTTGTTCCTGTGACTCCATGAATGTGACCCAGCTGCTGGTTATTGAGGTATTGCCAGGAATGGCTGGGAAAAGACAATCTGCTATAGACAACTAGAACTAGAGGGAGAGGATGTGTGGAAGACAGAGAACAGAGAGGATATTCAGCATTTAAACTAAACTTTATGGATTCTCATACATACGGTGAATTTTGCTATACATGGAACAGATTATGAGTGCTTTCCTGGAAAAGTAATCAGCTGGAATAAAGAGTTTGGCCCATCACGAAGGAAATAATTGTGGTTGCCTTTGCATGGCTGTCAAATAATTTGACACCTGGCCTAAGGCTGACCTAGTTACTCCCTTGTTGGTCAATTGAGAGAGGCAGCACAGTCAGAAGATTTATACCTTGTCTCTAAGACATTTATTTTGGAATGTGGAGAATCCAGAGCTCAAAAGGTAGGCCTTCTTTTCCAAGATTCCAGAGATACCAAAAGGGGCTTATACATGACACCAGTTTTAGACCAGTTAGGTGGTCCTCTACTAAATTGGAGGTAGAAGCAAGGTGACAGTCTTGAGACCCATGGCCTGTAAGTATATAAACTGCTCTGCATATGCTTGACATCTCTTTTCCCCACTGCCCTCTGCCTGTGGACTCCATTTACATTTGTTTCAGTCCATTTTTATTGTGTTGCATTATCTGAAAAATGCAGTGCAATGTAAGGATCTACTCATAAAACCAAGGGCAGGGACAAGCCTTTCTCTGGGACTAATTGCACCTAGGTCTCCCTGTGCAAACTATTTGACATCATTATACTTGAGCTGCATGTGGTCTGGTTGTAGATACGACCCTGAGGCTGTCTTTCTTCACAGCTGTCACAACATGACATGATCTACTCTGTGATCTACCCTCATCTGTCCCCAGAGCCAGCTCAAGACCCTTAAGTGGGGCTTGACGCAGTCCTCTCTGCAGTGAAGCACCCTGGGTTACACAGGTCACAAGCTGAGCATGAGTCACTTACATGGCAGGATTGCAAAACAGACAAACAATGTTTTGGGGAGTTTTAATAACAGGAGCACACATAAGCCAAGAAAGATAACTTCTGGGGTCTGTTTGACACTCTATTTTTCTTCCACAGCTGGAATAGGGAGTCCCATTGTGGGGACTCTTTAAAAAAGGATGAAAACCTAGAGAGAGCTGAGAGAGAAGTTGACAGGCGGTTCAGAAATCCTAAGCTCTGAGAAAGGATAGAAGGAATTTATGCTGAAAAAAAAAAAAAAAAAGGAAACTGAGGGAAGAGAAAACATAGCAATCTGTTGAGTATATTTTCTGTTCCTTGTGAAGCTGATTCAACAGCTGGCTATGTCCAGTGCAGTTACAAAGTTAAGAAATAATTACCTTAGTTTGTAACAAAAGAGATTTGGATTATCAATTAGAAAAAAAAATACAATTAGAAGGGCAATGAAGTGGCATGGAGGATGCTGCTTGTGATCATGGTGGAACCACCTTAATTAGAAGCTGTTAAAAAATAAGCATCTGTCAGGAATAGCATGATAGGTGTCACTCTGTGCTGGTGCTGGGGAAGAGAGTAAATGATACTAGGAAATCCCTTCCAGCTATAGATTTCCAGTCTTGTTAATGCTGTCAAAATTCAGGAAAACCTATATTTACTTTGCTTAGATGGAGTGACAGATATACGTGACCTTTCCTATCAATGTAAGGATAAACCTACCTTTTTTTTTTTTTTTCCCCTAGTGTTTTCATTCCTTGGCTGTCTCTGGATGTACAGATTGCAGTGGAGGCAGGAACACTCTTGTTCCTGACTACCAACCTGTGAATACCTATCTTGGACAATGACTGTGCTGCCTTTTTGCATGCATTTCTCACTTCTGTCCTGGATCACTGCACTCATTCTCATCAGGTCAAAGGTAATCTGAGCTAATCTAGAAGTGTGCACTTGTACTCTGCATTGTGTCATACACAGATTGTGGCAAGGGGTGTAATCAATGTAATGTTTTGTCTCAGTAAAGAGACAGTAAAAACTAAATGCAGTGAACCTATTTAAATATCTGTATCACATATATTATTAAAGTACAGACCAATACAGAATGTAAGGTCCTGTGAAAGATATATTCCTCACTGAATTGTGTGTGCCATCTAGGAACCACAGAGGTGAGAGTTTCTACTTTATTGTAAAGTATTTAAGAAGCTCTCTAGCCCCAATATCTGAAAGACAACAGTTATTTTTTCTGTCTGATGCAGAAACAGAAGTGGGGAGGGGAGCGAAATTACTAATGGTGAGTATCCTTTAGTAAGAGAAAGATGCAATGAAGCCTTTAGAATGAAACATTTTGTATGTTCCCTTTTATTTGTTTAATGCAGTTCCTGCTAGAAAGACCTCCAACACAGAATATAGATATCAAAATTCAGTATTAAAAAGGATCTCACACACCACTTCCTAAGGTGTTTATAATTGTCAGTCATCCTGCAGATTTTATAGCTGATAGTAAAAAGGGAATAGTTTATTGCCATATTGTGTCTTGAAGGTTATATGTGAAGGTTGTATGTGCCTACATTCATTAAATAATGACCTTGTCAGATTAGAGATGAACAAAGAAGGATAACATAGTAGTTCTTCCGGTTCTGCTGTATGTTATTTTAAACAGTAAGCTGTAATATTTAATAAACCAAATAAACAGACTTCCAAATGGCAGTAGAGATAAGAAGTGGAACAGCTAAATGTACATCTGGTAGGGTAATTTCTTCTCTTTCTGTCATCTGCAAAGAATGTTCCCAAGACAATAAACTTAGAATTCAGTTGGAAAAATGATAATTGTTTTCCACTCCTGTCATCAGGAAACTGCAGTCAGAGCAAAGTACTTAACTCCTTCCATCACAACCACTGATGTTTGTAGCATTCCCCCTGTCCCCTACAATCAGAATATTTGGTAAGTGTTTCATTCAGGGAATTCAGCACTTTAGGATAGGTATGTCAACTGTACAGGCAGTCTGAATGTCCATGAGTGAAAAAAAATAAAAGTAATACAGATGTATAACAAAGGATTGATTGTGGCTATAAGTTGCTACATCTATGCCCTTTATTTCAAGTTGTCCACCTAACAAGATTGTAACTGGCAAAAAATGAGTTAGGACTGAGAGGGATGTATTCAAAGCTCAGGAGTAACTTTCTAGATTTAATAGTTCAGATTTTGGCCAATTCCATCCATCATTTCAAGGAAAGAGGCTCCTTCCTGAGCACCCACAACTGTTCAGTTGCCTAATTAGAAGCATCTAGTGTCTTCTTTGATCCTGAGCAGCCTCCAGCTGCTGCTACAAAAGTGCTTAGATCTCCTTATCATACCTGCCAGACCAGTGCAGATTTCTTGGACAACTGAGGTCATCTAAAATGGCATAGAAGCCTAGCTCAGATCTATATTGATCATTCCTAAGATCACTACGTAGCTGAGAAATAGGGACACCTTTGAAATTTTAAGCTTGTATTTTCTGTACATTATAAAAATATTTCCTTTGTCTAAATTAAATAGATTGTCAGGAGGACTATAAGCTCCCCATGTTTCTGTGCATGAAAGGAAACCCAGGAGGTCATGAGCTGTCACATGCAATGAAGAACTGTGAGTATATAGTGTGTCTATAATCTGTATGTGAACTACAGTGAAAGTGCTGGGTTTGATATCACCTGACAGTTTTCCTGCAATCAAAGGCTTTGGGGTTGTTTGATTAAGGATTTATGAGATTTCAGTGGCACCAAAGACTGTAACTATTTAAGCATGAGTAGACTCTTGTGAGAACCCAAGTTATTGTGTGATGAGAAGTATGTGCTGGTTATGAGACTTGTATGCTTCTTCACAGTTTTCTGTATTCATGGGTTTCTTTCCAGAAATTATGTAATTATACTTCATGCCGTGTGACTCAAACAATTTCATAAAAGAAGTGAAATGAAGTAAAATTAAAAGAACCTGAAATCTTAATCATTGCTCTAGAAGCACATAATTTTATTATATATTTTACAATTGTAGCCTTGACTGGCCAAAGCTAATGCACATGTAGCAGTCAACTGCATGGGTGTCTGGGCTTTACATCTTTTTGTGTTGGTGTTTTGGGGCTTTTGTCGTTGTTTGGTTGTTTTGTGTTGTGGCTTGTTTGTTTGTTTGTTTAACTGGCCAGTTAGCAAACCTATATTGGTTATCTATTGTATGGACTATAAAGAATGGACACAGGGAGGCACCAATTAGTTGAAGGCCTGTTCAGTTCTTTTGCAACCTCTTCTGTGCTTTCCATCAAGGCTTATGTGTCCTGTGTCACATCTGCTGTGCTTCATGGGTTTTGTCACTCTTGACAAATCCTGTCTTGAGCACACCTAAATTTGGTAACCTCTTGTACTTGCTCTAGCACCTTCCCACTGGGATCCCAATCTGTCCTGGTTTCCTTCCTCCAGCCCAGGTGGACTGAGAACCTTCCACCTCAGCTGGTTTTAGGCAAGTTAAATGCAAAGGATTTGGCAAGAGAGCATGCTTGTAAGGTAATTAAGCATTCTTTAAACTGTAGTACACACTATGACAAGCCTAGAAGAATAGGTAATTCATGAGAAAAAAATAAAAACCTGGTTTGTTATATATAAAAGCTGAAAATTGTTACCCAGAACTGAGCCTCGGAATAGGAACTGAAAAAAGAGATGTGCTGCTATGCAGTATTTAGAACACTGATGGGCATTGTGGTGGGCTGTGGACTCCCAGATGAAAAGAGAGCAGAAGAACCAGGCTATTTCTCACTCTCTGCCTTCCAGAAGGGGCTTTGGGCTTGCCCAGATATATTGTCATCTAAGTCTGGTCACACTGGGTGGAAATACCCAGAACAGAAGGATCAGGGAAGGCTAAGGGTGTAGCTAGACTGATGTATGTGGCATGCACACTTCTGGTATGCATTTTCATGAGTTCTGGATAAAATCTCACTTCTCAGTGCAGAGCAAGTCAGTTGGGCTGTGCCAGACCCAAGTCTGAGTGCATAGTGGCTTTGGGACTGCTTGTGGACAAATGGCAACTTTGACTGTGAAAAGTGAGGTTGAGAGCACTCTTTCAAGCCATGGATATATCTGGGCTAATTCTGCAGCCTTCACTTCTCTGGAAGCTCATGTTCTGAGTCACTTAATTGACTTTCACATCCTTATTCGCTTATTCACACAGCAGTGTACAGAGGAAGGATGATAAAAGTAGCAAGTCTGGCATTTGTTTATTTGTGCCTCCAGTCATGCATACTATGTCAGACTAGCAGGGTTCTCCTCTAATTTGGGATTTGAATCTGCAATGAAATTTTTTACATTAAAGTTATAGAATGGCTTCCTTACAACCAGGAATGCCTTTTGTAGCATGTGCATACACTTTTTTCTCTCTCAAAAAGCTCCTTCTCTCTTGCAGGGAAGGGCATAAACAGGCCTAGAGAGACAAGGACATGTGCAAAATTGAAGGATTTACTGAAGGAATAGAGGGGGAGCAGGAGGAATGAGAGGACAACAGGTCATGAGGGCAGGACAATAGAGAAGACATTTAGAGGCAGGCAGAATTTTTTACTTCAGAAGGATGCAAACTTCTGCAATCTCAGAACTTTGTTTTGGCCCCTTTTGAACCATTATGAAAGACTGACTTTGCAGGAATCTGCAAAGTAAATTTAAAAGAGGTGAGTGCTAGGCCTCTAGTCTTTTTTCTAGGTCTCTCCTGATTTATTTGTAGCTTTGTTCTTCTAAATCCTTAGCTCTCCAATGCAGAATTTGCTCTATATGACCACAAAGGTCAGGTGTTCAAAGAGGGCAAGTGCACCTGGGTGCATGCAAAACCCCCCTCAGTGGTCACTGTTAGTGCGTGACCAAGAGCCCTCCATTTATTGTGTGGACAGGCAAGGGCAGGAGGGAGGGAGCACACACTGAAACAACATGTTGCACAAATGGATTGAACAACACACGGGACGTGAGCTTCGGGCATGTGAAACAACTGTACACCTAAATGTTGCCTCTAGGTCACTCTCAAGGATCTGTACATCTAAAAAGAACTATGGAAGTTATATGCCAGTTAAGCAAACATCATTAGTTCAATTAATGGTCTGGATTTTTCTTTTTTTTTTTTTTAATGGAAAGCAAATGATTAAGAACACACAAGTAGAAAAGTAAACAATTATCTAAACAATGAGCATCATTAAAGAAAATTACAGTGGGCTCAGAAACAATTTCATATGATGCCATTCTAAATCCTAGAAACCATGTTAAAACACTGAAAAGCTGACTGGCGTTTAACTGTAATGGAGCTGTAATGCTAAGAGAAATTTATTTGAAGAAATATTAGGAATGACAGGATAATTAATATAGTTATAATGCTCTCTGCTCTCTTGCAAAGCCCAATAGTCTTCCCTGCTGATTTTTTCTCTAAACTAAAATAAATGTTAGCAATAATAGAGGCCCATATCACCTTACAAAGCTGTAAGATCATATATCATCAGAAATGGGAATTCTTTGCCAACGAAAATAGAAAAGATTTTCACATTCTCAAATGTCTTAGTTTTTGGCATTTGGAGTAAACCCAACTCTTTTTGAAAAAATAAAACATTATTTTATGAAAGCTTATGCTCCTTAAGAGCCTAGAAACTATAAAAAGATACTTTCTTGAAATCATTGCAATTTTAAAAAACAATAATGAGACTCACATGTTTTCTAAACCAAACTTAATTAGTTTTAGTAAATAACAAAAAGAGTAAATCTTTCTAGCAAGCCAGCATATCATACCAGAATCTGCAATTGTTTTTCAGCCTCTCTCTATTGTAGATGAGAACAGTCAAGAAGAGTTGAAAAAAATTTCAGAGGTATTAAAATGTGTTGCAGCAGAATGAATGACACATGGCAATTGTGCAGCCACAGTGTCAGTGTTGTTACAGTGCTGTCAGTGCTGCTCTGTCAGGAGCAGAAGGCAATTACTACACAAAAAAAATAAATATTTGCAGATTTCCTAAATGTAGCAATAGAGGTGTCAGATGTCTTCAAATTACAGATGAATTCTATGGAAAACCTTTAACTTAAAAAAGTAGAAAACAAAGTTTGAAGATCTTTGGAAATAATAATCTGAAGGTCATTTAAGCCTCCCTAACCCTGATTCTTGTCCACATGAACATATTTACTGTTCCTCATGTGCAAGAACACTGACTTTTTCTGTATGTCTCTTCATCTCTTCATTTATTCATAAGCCCTGCAGCCAGAAAGAGGCATTGCAGATCATCTTGTCTTATTCTGACGTAATACAGTCAGCTGGACTTCACAAATTAAGCCCACCACTTCCAGTGATTCCAGAAAGATATCCAGCCTGGCTTTTGAAATGGCAAATGCAAAGGGGTCCACAAGCCAGCCTTCTCCAGTCTCCCCGAAACCCTCCAGGTAAGCCCAAGAGCTCGGGCCCCACAGAAGAAGGGGACCTTACCTGTATGGAGTAGATTGGAAGGATTGTCTCAGTGTCCCTCTTGCTGAAAGGAAGCTCCATTTATTGGGGCAGAATTTCTTTAACTTACATGCAGAAGCTTAGAATGAAACCTACAGTGTTGGATAAGGGTAAACTACTGAAAATTCAGGGAGAGTAAAAACTCCTTTTCAGACTTTTGAATTTTGACAATATTTGCTGTAGATCACAGAAGTCACATCAGCAAACTGAGGAACTTTTTTCTGCCAGAGAATCTCAAATCACACAGTAGTGCTAAAGGAGTAGAAAATCAAAAGAATAAATTCTGCATCCTTTTCTTAGCTCACTCCATCATAAAACACATTTCAGTCATACTACAGAAAGCCCTTGAGGAGAGTATGAATCTCGCAGATTTTAGGCCCCAGGAAGGAGAAAAATGTTGACATCTACAGATAATCCCTCAGATCAGAGAGAGCTTGATTGCTGCACCAGTAGGCATCAACTTGCTGCAGAAGCACCATAATTCAATATTGTGGGAAAGGATGGCCAAGAAAATCAAAGAGATTTCAAATGCATTCAAATTTCAAGGGAAAATTAAAAAAAAAATAGATTGTCTTAATTCATGGTGCAATAAGTTTCTGCAGTACTGTAAAACACCTTAATTTGTCAATGGAAGTTCAGAGCATGCTGAAAAAATATATGACCGCTTTGTAACCATTCCGAAAACAAAGTTTAAAAACTCATAGGAATTAGCATCTTCCTGACAATGAGAGTATTTATATATTTATACTCATTAAAGCAGAAATTTTGGTCTTGTGGACTGAGGCACCACAACTCCAGAACAGTCAGTAAAGATCTCTGGACCTACTCCTGTAGGAAAGAGGACAGAGCCTGGTCCTGAGTGAGTTCATTCCTTTCTGCTCTGCATGTGCAGCAATCATAAAGAGGAGCATTTGGCTGATTTTGATTGAGCACTCGGTAAAGAAGCAAGTCTGTTCTAACACACCTCTTACTTTTGTAGAGATAGAAGAGAAAAGAATAATAGAAAGAAACCAATCTACCAAAAAGACAAGTAAAGTTATATAAAGTCCACATTATTGCTATTAAATAAAAATACATTTAGACTTATTGAGACATGAAACGACATAAATAGTGGAGGGCAGAAAAAGACATTTTACTGCCAAGAAGGAGTTGCAGAGACTTGAGAACACAACTGAACTTGCTATCTTGATATTGTTCAACCCAAGAATTGGGAGGACAAAAAAGGAATTATTCCTGGTTTTACAAAGAATTTATTAAATCCCTGCTGTGACACAGTCTGTTAACTTTTAGCATTTGGTACCTTTAAGTCAGAATGAGAAGCTAATGCAATCCACCCAGAAACTCAGCTAACAACTTTCCAACAACTCACTACCAAAATTTAAAAAAAAAAAAAAAAAGCAGAGTTAAACTGAAACAGTGACAAAACTAAATGAGTTCCCAGTAATATGAGAAAAGAGAGCCAAAGTGATATTCCAGATGGAGGTTATTTGGAGTTACAACAGTGAACTGTGTAAAACTAAAGAAATGGTAATAAAGAATGAAAATGAATCTGACTATTAAACAGAGGGGATAGGAAACAATGCCACTGAGAGATGGGTGTATTAGTCAGAAACATGAAATGGGATATTCTTTGCAAGAGATTGGTTCCAGAGCTGACAATCCTGCAACATGTCACTTCTTTTCAAAGCAAATCCAGCAACTCTTATTGAATATCAAATAACCTGTAGTGAGTTAAGAAAACTGACTAGTGCCTGTGCACTATTACTTGACAAGAAGGAACAGAGAATAGGTAAAATAACTCCCTCCATCCTTCCCTTGCTCCATAAGCTGGCCAGCAGAGCTGCCTTCCAGTACTGACTCTGAGAGTCTCCTGCTGTAGTAGTGGAGGCTGATAGAGGACCCCATGCCTCGGGGAGATGGGTGCTGCAGCACCTTTGTGCCTGCGCCCTAAGTGCTGAAGCTTAGTGACAGGATGCAGTGAGCGTTCACCAATTTTCTCTTCCCTCTTAAAGGTGCTGAGTTAAAGCACAAAGAAGATATCTGGGGTTACAGAATTTGAAAGGGGCTCCCTGCTGCCAGCACAGCCAGAGGCATGGTCTCAGGGGGCTAGTAGGGTTTCTGACTTCTGTGCCTCAGCTGTCCAGTCAGTGCAGATCAGACAGCCTCCCTCCCATGGGGGGAGCAGCAGCAGCAGCTGGGAAGAGGATCCGAGGCAGTGATCTGCCATACTCATGGGCATCGAGGTATCTGAATCTTTCTTAAGGCTGGAAGAGTTCATTAGAAATGTATTTTATTTCAGTACCGAGCTAGGCTACAGATGACATTCACACAGGCTTCTGCACTGCTGAGTTTCCAGTTTGCTCTCACTTCATCTGTTCTCTTTATCACAGACCACCTCGACTGCACTCACAGACAACCCTTGGCTATATTAAATATTTAACCTCAGGAGTGGCAAAATCTTTTCCCTGCTAAGGACTGAAATATGTCCTGAACACCTTTGACAGGTCACAACTTGACACACATTTTAACATTATCCAATAGTAACCAGAAAAATAAATAAAATGTGTGTTGGCAAGCAGCCTGAAATAAAATCACAAGTTATATTGAGGCTTAACTCATGTCTCACCTTCCCTTGTTTCTTTCTCTCTCCCTCAGCTTTTTAAAATCTTACTGTTCCTCAAAGCATCCATTTAAGGCTGAGATCAGGGAGTAGAAGCCTTTGTTTCTCCCATTGTCTAAAGACATGCACAGCAACAGCTTGTAAGGGCTTTGTCCTTTTGGACACAACCACGTCCTGAACTCCAAACTTTGGGTCCTGCTATTTCTGCACCAGCCTCCATTTGCCTGGCCCATTGCTGTTGTTTGCCACATCTCTTTCAGTTCATTCACCTTGCTCTCTCTGCACATCCTGGTTTTCACTCTTGCCCTCCTCTCTCCAGCCTCCTTCCTACACAGTTGCTCCTCCCTTTCTTCACCTTAAAACTCAGTGCCTCCCTGCAGCACCCTCTAACATCCAACACCAACACCCTCTAGAACAGAATGTTTTGGCCTTGCTCTTCATGCACATGCACACACACCCATTATGTGACTGCCATATATTAAATAAATGCTTAATATAGAAGTCAGTGTTTAGTTATGTTTGTTCATCAGGTTGAGCAGAGAGACATAATTTACTCGCACAGGTACCTGCTCTTTGGAAAGGACTTGTACTGGAACAGTGGTTGGTTCTCTACTTTGTTGCTTGATGTGATGTTTAGGATCATCCATGAAGGAAGGTACAAATTAGACCAGTTCTGTCCCAAGAGTAAAAGCAACAAAGATTTTTAAAACAAACAAACAAACGACAAAAAAAAAAAGAAAAAACCCCAACAAAAGCAACAACACAAAAATAATCCTAGATTAATGTCCTTAATGTGTCACTGTCAGAGAAGTCAGCCAAACC
>JAWWEE010000105.1:27462566-27475912 GCA_035221455.1 Xenops minutus
AAAAAAAAAAAAAAAAAAAAAAGAAAAAACCCCAACCAAACAAACAAAACATGCAAACGAAAGCAGGCAAGTTCTTCAGACAGAAATCAGGTCAGGTCAAAGGTTTAGCAGTCGGAACAGTATGAGAGAGGAGAAATTTATATGCCAAATATCACATCATATGTGGTAAAAATGTGAAGCCAGATGTTACCTCAGAAGTCATGTATTGGCATCCTGTGTACAACTCCTAGGCGAAGGTAGTATTTGTATTTAAAGCCTTCTGTTTCTATATTGTTTCTTGAGTTATATTTATTGCTTAACAGTGAAAAACTGATCTACACCTGTTATATCTAAATCTCTTACCCAGTTTGAAGTGTACCAGAGTAGAGCATCTATTTGACATTTTTAATTTAAAAGAATTTAAAAGAATGAGACAGTTGTGTACTGTCTTTAGCTCTGACACTGTCAATCAGCTCAATTTTGTTTAATATGCTGTGATCACAAAATGTGTGAAATGCTTTCTACATAAAGTGGGAATGTAATCCTGACCTTTAAAAAAGAGTAAAATTTAGATAGTTCATTTGCACATTGGTATATTTTACTGCTAAGACATATTTAGCACAGTCTTAAAACTGAAACTCTTATCAGAACTAACATAGAATGGAAAGTAAAATTTTTAAGTTAAACTGTATCAATCTTTCCCATAGTTCCGGTGATATGTTCCAAATGGATTGCAGTCAGATGGTAATTATAAATCACTGCTTTCAGTTTTCTAACTTGAGCATGATCCAAGATAGACAGTGAACACCTCTGAAATAGCTTATACAGTCACCTCAAAGACTTCAGGAAGATGTTAGATTTGCTGTCATTCTGTAGGACTTACATGGCAAAATCTGAAAGGTGTCTTCTCTCATCAGGTTTTTTCACCTCTTTGCAATCTGAGAAGGTGTTGGACAGCAGCGGAGATTCTGAAATTATCATCTGTGGACTCCACTGTGTCATTCTCAAATCACATTTGAATTTTTTTTTCAGGAACAGTACTAGAAACTTTTATAAAAAATGAAAGTTATTGGCATTCATGGGACAGGGTGGGGAAGGGGGACATCCTTATTCCTGCTGAGTCGATTTTAGACATTTCTAATTGGATCAAATGCCATCTGTCACTAACTCTCAGAGATCTATGAATACTGCTCAAAGTATCATGTCTTGCAGTCTTGATCTGTGAAAAGTATAGACTGGGTAGGTTTTCTTCTTGCAGTTTCCTCCTGCACAGTTTGCAGGATCCTCTGAAATGCTCCAGAAAATTCAGGCTGGAGTAATACTAGAACAGCTACAGAAAGTGTTGGATACACAAAAACTGAACAACGGGCACTAGGGGCCTTTTCAAAAGGAAGGTTGAGGATACATAAATGTGTTTCAAACTGAAATCCTGAACCTGGTGAAATTTGTGCAGAGGCTTAAAATTTTACTTTGTGAGTAGCTCCCTTTAAATCAATGAGGCTCTTCACAGCATGTAAAACTTGACACATATACAAGCCTTTGCAGGATGAGAGCCAATTTTTTTTTTTTTTTAAGAGTGTGACTTGCCTGGAGACATTCCAGAGGAAAAAATACATGTGGGGCTTTCTATAAAGTTGTTGGCACCATTCTGCTTATTAAATAGACATGAATTCACTCAAATAAAATAAGGTCTAGACACTTATACCAAGTATGTGGAAGTTTGTGCCTATTGCTAAGTTTAAAAAAATAGCAATAACGCTTCTAGATTTGTATACTGGGTTAAATTCTTGGGAAATATTTATTTAGAGTTTTATAATATTCCCTCTCTTACCTACTTTACTATCTTACCTATAGTTCTGCTATTGGGCAAAATTTGCTCTGTTAGGTAATAAATTGCTGTAACTTTCAAGCAGACTGCTTGGAAATCAATTTCTATTATTTACTTTTTTATCTTAGATGTGTCAAAATGTAAAACTTCCTATCCTACCTTAAGCTAATGCAACACTAAGACAAGAATTTATTGTTCAGTTGATAGCTTGCATACTGAAGAGCAATATATTCATTTCAGGAACAGAGTCTAATTTTAGGTCCATATTGAAGGTGTGATGAAAAGGCTGGGAGTGTCAGTAGGACTTTTCAAGAGCAAGCCCAATATAGTTCTTGAACTATATAATGATGGTGAGATAAAAGAAATCATGGAATAGGCTTTACTGGTTTAAGTGAAACCCGTTGCATACCTGAAATTATTCACCCCGTAGTTGCTATCATGGGCATGCCCTCAAACTACTTCAGATAAATGCTTTGACATTATAGCTCTTCAAGAAAACAGAAATAGTCATATGGCCCACTGAGTGCTGGACTGCTTGGGGGTAGATGCTGCCAGCACTTAATATAAGCAGTCTAGGGAGACACGTGGAACATCTGGCAACAGCAACTATGTTTTTAATCACACAGGCCACAGGTCACACTGTACCACAGCTCACAAAATCAGCGTCACATTTAGCCAAGCACATTTACTTGACCACAAGGTGTCTTGAGGTCAGATTTAAAAACTTCTGCAGATGTAGACAGGAACCCAGCAAGATCTTCACAAGCCCCCAGGTGCTTATTTCCCATTGGTTTCTCACTAGGACTGTCTTTTGGGTAACTGGTTTTCAACTACAGCTACATTCAGGGCAGCTGTCCCATATCCATACCAAAATCCTCTAGTGCTCCCATTCTAGAAATGCAGAAGACCTGTATGTGTTATCAGGGACAATTCCTACATGAACCAGGCACATTTTAGTTAACAGAATTGCATAGAAAGTCTTTTGGAATTGCTTTGGAAGTCTTTTTCATCTCCTGAGGTCTAGTAATCCCTGTGCATTTTTCAACAGAGATAGCACCCTCATATAGAGAAAGAATAGTTTCTTTACCAGCTGGGTTGGGTTGCTGCTTCGAAATCATCTTTGCAAACAAGGATTCCTCCCCTTCTCTAGGCATACTTTTGTGAGCAATTTTTGCATTCCTGTATTTAAAAGTTGCACATTTTGAAGATACAGGAACACATGCTCTTTGCAAGGAAATCTCCAGTTCCTTCCCCACCCCACACTGTTACAGTGCTCAGGGCCAATTTTAATGTATTGCTGGAAGGTCTGTTATAGAAATGTATATAATATATATTATGACTTGCCTGAGGAAAAAGAAGGGGGCATAGGGAATGTTGCCAAAGTTAATTTTATTTTCAAGTATTTAGAACTGTAAGTAATGAATCCAGAGCAATGTCCTTGGAAACTATACAGCAAATGCAAGGACCAGCAGAGTAGCACTAGATGGCACTACAGTAATTTTCACTCAATAACCACAGGCCAAGCCCAGGGAATGATGGAACCAGCTCCAGCTCTGAATGGGTAGCTCAGATTTACCATCTAAATTTCACCTGGATGTCCTGGGGACATTCTGAGGAATATAAGATGTAGAAGTCTTTCCAGGGATTAAAATATAGAGCCTTGAGTTGGTTAATAAGTGATATAATATAGATAGTGAAAGTGGAAAGCTACCTGAATGTTTTAATTTCGCAAAGGCATCTGAAAACCTATTATGTTCTACTGAACACAAGGGAAACATATCCAGATTCAGTACATCAAAAAGCATCTAACTCAAATGCACACCAGAAGTGTTATGTGTCATCCAGGCAACTGGACAGTGTGTTGTCTGTCTGCAGGTATAAACTGCCTAGTTATAATTACATTGTTTTGTGCCTAAAAAGGAAAATTTGACTCAGTGGACCAAAATCACATAGATTTTGGGACTAGCCTCATAGCTTACATTTCCTGTCAGAAAGTTAAATTCTGGCAGTTGCCAATTTCTTTTAATGTTTCCCACAGGTGGTAGCTAACTTCAAAGCTTAATACGTACCTCATTCTTACTATGAATCAATATAGCTTGTTGTCTCCAACAAACTGATTTGAGAGCCCACTTTTAGAACTTTACAGAGGTATAGTCCTTAAAAAGAGTAACTGAGTGACTCTGTATCTTGTATTATCAAAATGCATGCAGGAGAAAATAGAGCCTGTCAAAAAAATTGTATTCATTCTTGTAAGCTGAACGACTTTAAGCTAAATTCATGCAGTTGTGGCAATTTAAAAAAAATGTGGTCTATTTCAGATTTGAGTTCTAAAACATTATAGAACCAGATTTATAAATCTTGTAAATATTTTTAAAGGAAACATCCAAGTGCAGCATATTCACTGCAATAACATTGCAAGTTACTTTTATAATTATTTTTCTATTTTGAATTTCTGTTATATTTTGTCTTCTGTTATGCTGCAAATTCAAATTCTCAAGGGTAATTAGTATCCATTTCACTGGAATTGGTGGGAATTATATATTTCAAAGATAAAAAACTCTGATATTTAAGGCAAGATCAGCATGAATGTTTGAGTTTCTTCAGGTAAATCTTATTCCAGTCATACAGCTACATACACTTTAGGGATGTTGCCAGTTTAAAGGCCACTTTAAGCTACTTGTCAGTTAAAAATAAAAAACCCTACTAATACATTCCTGTACAAGAAGAATGGTCATTCTCAATGGAAATAGCCCAACTGGAGACAATAGGATTGCTTAGGAAAATAAGCACTGGAACCAGTAGTACTTGACTAAAAGTTGTGCTCTCAGCCAGCCAATAGGTGCAGGTTAACCCCCCAAAAAGGCCAAAAAAGAGTGGAGAAGAGGAGTCATAAGAGTCAGAGCACAAAAATCTAGCATTGCTTCCTTGCTTCAAACTTCCAACATTTAAATAGCTTAATTTAGTAAGAAATGAAAGGCCCCTTTTGCTGGAATTGGACTGTTTGCCCATGCAAGGCTAAACCTGTGGTAAAGATGAGACATATGATGTCCAAAAACACTTTAAGCTGTCTCTTTTAGTCATAAGCCACTGCTCTTTGAAATGATTCCTGCGTGGCTCCTGAGTGCATCCCGAGAAAATGTTCTAGTTGTCCTACTTCTTCTAATGTGTTCTCTAATAAGGGCTCCTTTAATCTGTGCTTTAAATCTCCTTTAATCTGGTCACTGCTTTACACTTTGAGATGCACCCCCGAGGCCTCCTCCTCTCACCTCAGGAGAGGGTTGAAAACAACCATAACTCGCTGCTTGCTTTCTCAGACGTATGTCTGCGTTCCAGGAGTCCATGTTGGTCCTGACAGACATTTCCCAAAAGCAGACTCCATCCTAGATGCAAAAGTGGTCTGTGTAGCTGGCAACGAAGCATGGTAGTCACGTAAATACTCAGCGAAGTGAAGGTCTGATGAGACATGCAGTTTATTGTTCAGCCCATTTTGCAACCTGGGTGACTTAACCAAACAAGAACACATTTGAAGTCCAGAACAGCAACTGGAAAAGATCCCCAGCATTGTGGCATGCCTGTGGGAAACAACAATGCCCCAAAGCTCACTGTTTTCACTGTCACCCCAACAGAACAGGGTGACACAGAAGCAAATGAGGCAGTGCCTTGTCTTACTTTGAGCAAGTAAAGCCACAGTTGTAGTGTATTGCTGCCCAACTGTGAAGGCTTGGGAAGAGGTTTGTGCTTGACAGATGTGCTTTGTTCCGTGCTAATTACAGTGACAAACCACTGTGTGTCTGTGTATGTGGGTATGTGAGGCTCTGTTACCAGGTAACTTGCCTAGTCACCTATGCTTCCTTTGAGTCAATGGCAAGGTAGGTAGGGTAATAAATACAATCTGTTCTGTCCAGGGAGATAAGGCTTAGAAAACTAATTTAGAAGGTTATTAGCTACTATTTAGTTAGCTGAACATGTGATAGTTTTCCCTTATTGAAAAAGTAAGTCAAACTATCATGAAATATTTTCAAAATACAGCATGTTTAAGACCATCTAATTCCTTTCTAGATTTAAAATTCACATCTAGAACTTTCTCAACTTTTTAAATTTGTCTATTGTCAAGAATTCTGGCCCTCTCCATTTCCAGCCTATCCTGTTTTACTCCCCCTTAGGCAGCCTGAGCTCCCTGGGGATCAGCATACTGCTGCTGGCCTTAGTGTGGGCACCTGCTCCTCATAGCACACCACAGCCCAATCATCCTGGGCTCAAGCCATCGGGTAGCTCACAGGTAGCTGGGCCCACAGGTGTGCACCGCTGCACCCAGAAAACAGCACTCCACAGCATCCTGGGCTCCATGAGGAACACTGCTCAAGAGAGGTGATCCTTTCCCTCTTCTTAGCCCTGGTGAGGCCACACCCACATGGCCTACTTACTGGAGTAGTGTGTCCAGTTCTGGGCTGCCCAGTACAAGAGGGATGGGGACTTACTTGGGAGAGCCCAGCCAGCACAAGGTCACAAAGATAATTACGGGACTGAAGCCTCTTTCATAAGAGGAGAAGCTGGGAGAGGTGGGGCTGTTCAGCCCAGAGAAAAGGAGGTGCAGGGGGATCTCATCCATGTGTACAAATATTTTATGGGAGGGAATGAAGAAAAAGAAAGAGGTAAACTCTTCTCAGTAGTACTTAGAAATAGGACAAGAGACAATGGGCAGAAATTCAAACACATTAAATGCAGCCTCAGCAGAAGAGAACACTTTTCTGCTCTGAGGTTGACTGAACGCTGGCACAGGCTGGCCAGAGGACTAGTGGAGTCTCCATTCTTGGAGATACTTAAAACTAAACAGGACACATCCTAGGCAGCCTGTACTACCTGACCCTGCTTGAGCAGGGGCTTGGACAAGATGACCTCCAAAGGTACCTTCCAACCTCAACTATTATGTGACTTTGTTGTTCTGTGACTTTGCTTCAAGAAAAGAAAGTTTCAAGTCTTTATTGAGTTTGTGCTCCAAGAACAGTATCTTTTAATGTCCAATCTGTAGTAAGTCCAGACAACCCTGATACAGGAAACAGGTGCTGATTTTAACATAAACCTAGTTTGCCCTTTTATAAATGATACTGGTTTCCCATAACTTGTGTTTATTGGTGTCAGAGATACACATCATTTCACTTCACCTCTTTCTAACTAATGATGACTTCTGCTGATGAAAAGTGCTCATCATCAGTGCTGAAAAAGTCTCCCATGCTGAATCGCAGAAGGCACAGTCTGCCAATCCTGCAGGACAGTGCACAGTCACGGGGATTGAGCACCAAAAATACAAACCTGGAATGCATCTGGGTGGAATTAACTAGGTTTCAACCCAGTGTTTTCCTTCTGTTCATGTAGCCTTAAAAATTATGCAAATGCATTGCTGCTGAAGAAAGGAAGAAAAACTAAACAAGTCCAGACAACAGAACCACCAGCTCACATTAGTATTCTGCCCTGGTGAAATAAACGAGATCCTTCAGACTAAATAGGCACAAACAAAGGTCTCATCGGGAATATAGCTGCTTGAATAGGAACAGCTTTAATGTCAGCAGTGCCACAAATCTCTTTTGAGAAAATGAATTTTGGAACAGTTTAAATTTTTAACTGTTCCTCATTTTCCATGAAACAGCACTGTGCCTCAGGCCACTGTAATAACATTCCTGGCTTGCCCTGCTGTAACATAACAATCTGTAAAAACTCATCCAGTCAGATTATTTGGGGTTTAATATCAAGTTGCTTTGGAGAACATTCATGGTTGGAAGTACATAATAATATGTTTTATTACTGCTGTTAAAAAAAAAAAAATAGAAGAGAAGTGGTTTGCTTTTGCCCATTGGGAAGCTCGGGTTTGTTATTACATTTTGTGCAATGATAATTAATGACTCCACAACCAGCACTAAAAAAAAAAATGTTCCCTGGCTAAAATTTTCAAAAGTAACTAATGATTTGGGGTTTCTTTGCTTTTATGTGTTCAGTTTGAAATACTTTTAAAGGGGGACCTGGTTTTCAGAAAATGCTAAGCAGTGACTTTCTGCAAACGGTGTACCTTCCTCTCAAAACCTCCATACCCTGTCATTTTAAGATCACGGTAGCTACTGGTACCAAAAGTATGTCAATTCGTAAATTAGTAATAGAGCACCAGAGCAGATCACAAATAAATCCATTTCAAAGGAAAATATTTTCAAATGATACCTTCCTTGCACCTGCAAGAACAGACTTCTTGACTCTTGGGATGACTGGAAGCTACTTAATGAACAAACATATAACCAAAGGAAAGGAGGCTAGGGACCGGTTCTAGCAGTTGCTTTGTATTACTTGGTAAAAGAAAGATCAAGACCACATACTACAGTCTTGGGTGGTGCTTGGACATGTCAGAGTAGTTTTGAAAGTCACTACACGCATTGTGCCTGCCTGAAGCTGTCCTGGAGCCTGGCTGTCCTTTTTCTGGCAGAAGGAATTACTATTAACACCTGTGCAAAGAGGAGAACTTGAAACCAAATAAGAAAGCTGATGTTTCAGCCTTGGTGTCAAGGCTTATTCAAGGTACAGAAAGATGGAGAAAAGAGCATCATAGTTGTTAATCCATCCGCCCAAATGACTCAACTTCACAAAAAAATCAGAAAGGCTCTAGTCTTTGCCCCAGCTCAGCTGCAGAGAAGCAGGCAGAGGAAAGCAAAGGATTGAAGGAGAAAGCATGTAACTCCTTCCGAGCTCCTCCTCCACCACAGTGATTACACCAGGGTATTTGTATTTCATGCCCCTCTACTTCTAGTCATGTTCAGTTAGTCCAGATTAAAATTGTTTGCACCCATGTTTTCCAGTTTGGTCTAGTCATTTTAGAAGCCTTGCCTCTGCTTTGAAGAGCAGTCCCTGGACAGGACCGGCATGCTGGATGTCCAGGTCAACATTTCAAAAATACATTTCTCTTCTGACACCTGAGGTTCTCACGTTTTTAAGGGCAAACTTGCCTTCTATTCATTTAGGCAAGATGGAACTTTTGGTCCTGTAAAATTAGCAATGAGTCCACTGGCAAACAACCAGATCACCATGCTGTGGCTGATTTCACATGCAAGCAAACCCATCAGAGGTCAGTGAAGGCAAAGCAGTAGGTGAAGGTGCCCAGCAGCATGGAGCTGGCTGGCCTGCTGCTGGAGGTTCCTCCATTCCTGATGCTGAATCTGTACCATGTTGGGATTAATTTTGTTAGTTTAGACACCAGACAACAAAACTCTGCAGTTGCTCTACCTTTCCAAGGATTGTCCGCTTCTGTTTTGCAGAGATCTCTGTCCCTATTGCAAGTCCCTCTTCCCAAATTTTGTGGTTTATCTAGTACATGCTCAACAGCCTTTTGCTTCAAGGTGTCCTTTGCTGACAGGATTTACCCACAGACACCAAGATTTCCTCAGCAGGACAATGAAAGTGGTTATTATTTTACTCTAGCTCTCTTGACGTGCTATTATCTTAGATTTTCCAAATTATTCTTTTCTGCCTGGCTGAAGGAGAGAGGAGTGTTCTACTCTGAAGGGAAAAAGCCTGGAAGTAAGGAGGCAGCAACAAATGCAAAGAGGATAAACTCTGGAGAAGGGAGTGGGAGAAAGTGCTCAGGGTCAGAGCTGCAGAGGTTGTCAGGGTCAGACAATTTTCAATGCAGAAGCAGATCAGCCAGGGACACACTGGGAAGCAATGATCCAGCAGAGCTGGGCTATGGAAACACGGTTAATGTGGCAGCTCGGGGCTGGTGAAGCAACCACAGTGGCCAACAACACAGACAGTGGGCAGTGTCACCTGGGAGTGGCAGGCTGGGGGCACTGTGCACGGCGTGCCCAGCAGTGCTGTGCTGCTTGTTGGCAGCACACATCCCAGGCTGGCGGCATGCCTGGGAAACAAACACTGAAAGATGAAAGCAAGCCAATGTGGGAGGTAGCAGCCTGCTCAGTTTCCAGCCTCTGATCACCTTCTTCCAAGTGGTGTTTCCTCACAGCCTGCTCTTGTCCTCCCACAATGAATGGAGCATTGCCCTCTATCAGGAAAATGAACTGCCTTATGAAAGAAGGAATTGCACAGATATTTTCCAAAAGAATTGCTCTTCATTCCAGAGGGTGTGCACATCCTGTGAAAGGAGGTGATCAGATTTCTTCCAATAGGCTCATCATCGTAGTCTGGAGCACCTACAAAGGCCCATGGCTTTCTAATCTCCTTTTCAGTCTTACTCATAAAGCTTTTCAGATGTCTACACCTGGACATTAGCACAGAAAAATCACAGCAAGTAGTGTCATGCGTATGAGGTCTCAGTGCTGGTCCCTTGCACCAATGCTCCCTCACAAAATCAAAGTAGATCCCACAGCTGTGTGGGTCAGGCTGGTGAAGCCTGGGCATGATAACCATAAGTTGAAGTCTCCATCCTGCTAAGCTCTGGCTACAGCCTAACTCTCCTGGTATTAGGAATTTTTCTTCTTCTTTATAGCAAGTAGCAGCCTATTTTCTTTATTTCTTCCATCCTATCATCAGACCCCCAAAATGAAACATGTTAAAAAGAACAAAACACTTGATTATTTCTCTCTATCCAGTTACTAGTTCTTTGCCCAGGTAGCAGGCCAGAATGGCAGGTGCTTTCATTAGATGAAGACAGTTGTTGAAGCTTAATCCTGACAAAAATTGTAACATCAAAAGGACCTGCTCTACAAATACAAAGAAATGATGAGGGTTTCTGTTCCTAAAACTTTATACTTCTGAGAAGACTTTAGGTATTTTGCATGAAATTATTTACTACATACTGGAAATGAAAATGCTACAGTTTGCTACAGAACTAATTAAAAAGCAAAACAGCCTACAAGTTGAAGTTAAAACTGACTTATGGAATTTCTGTACAAGTGGAGACACTGTTGGATAACTGCAGAAAAGACTGTCGTGGTTTAACCCCAGCCAGCAGCTAAGCCCCACTGCCCCCAGTCAGAGGGGGAGAGAATCAAAAGGTTGAAAGTGAGAAAAATTGTGGGTTGAGAAAAATACAGTTTAACAGGTAACGCAGAAGCCCCGAGTGCAAGCAAAGCAAAACAAAGAATTAATTCACTACTTCTCCTGGGCAGGCGGGGGTTCAGCCATCTCCAGCAGAGCAGGGTTCCATCACACGTAATGGAGACTTGGGAAGACAAACACCATCACTCCAAACATCCCTCCACTTCCCTCTGGTCCCCTGCTTTATATGCTGAGCATGATGCCATATAGTATGGAATATCCCTTTGGTCAGTTGGGATCAGCTGTCCTGGCTATGTCTCCTCCCAGCTCCTTGTGCACCTCCAGCCTCCTCCCTAGTGGGGTGGAGTGAGAGGCAGAAAAGAACTTGACCCCTGCTCAGCAATAATGAAATGTCCCTGCGTTATCATCACTGTTTTCAGCACAAATCCAAAACACAGACCCATACCTGCTACTGTGAAGAAAATTAACTCCACCCCAGCCAAAACCAGGACAAGGATAAGATACTTTTGATGCAAAAGTATCTTATCTCAGATGTATCTCAGATGTATCAGTAAAGTATCTCAGATGATACACTGATATTAAATGTTACAGAATCACAGAATGATAGAGCTTGGAAGGGTACTCTGGAGGTCACTTCATCCAACGTACCCTGATAAGGATCAGCTAGAGCTGGCTGCTCAGAGCCATATCTGGATGGCATTTGAGTATCTCCAAAGATGGAAACTCCACAATCTCCCTGGGCAACCTGTTCCGCTGCTTGATCACCTTGCTGCAAAACAGTGTTTCCTAATGTTCACACAGAACTTCCTGTGTTTCAGTCTGTGTCTATTTCCTCTGGTCCTGCCTGTGGGCACCACTGTAAAGAGCCTAGCTCCATCCTTTTTATATCCTCTCTTCAGGTATTCATATACATTGATGAAATCCTCTTCTGAGCCTTCTCTTCTACAGCTGGAACAGTCCCATCCCTTCCAGCCTCCCTTCACAGGAGAGGTGCTTCAATCCTCTGCAGCAAGGTCATATTGCTGGCTCATGTTCAATCTGGTGCCCACCAGGACACTCAGGCCCTCCTCTGCAAAGCTGCTGGATCAGTTCCCAGCATGGACAGGCATCTGGGGTGGCTGCTCCCCAGGCGCAGGACCTTGCATTTCCCCGTGCTAGGGCTGACTAGATGCTATGCTGGCTCTGTATTTATTTTGCTTGTTGTTGCTACTTGTTAGCTCATTCTTTCTTGCACTGTTTACACAGGACTGCCAAGTAGCAATTTAGCTGCATTTGTGCGAGGTGCACATGAATCCTTCATGAGTGCTGCCCTGCTCTAGAAATGTAAATTCACACATTGGCCTCATCAGTATCATTTTGAATGCAACTAACATCAATTATGTATGTTTCATTATATTTTTCCTCCTCTTCCAAGGTGCAGAATTGCTTATACCGTGTATTTTTTAATCTTTGGGATTTTTGCTGGCAACATATATGCTAGGGGATGTTCTGTATGCTGAAGTGTTCTGAAGCTGTCTCTTCTCCAAGGTGAACCATGCAGGTGACCTCAGACTCTCCTCACAGGGCAGTGCTGCACCTTCCCCTGGACTACTTGGTGGCCGCCACTGTTAGTTTCTTGGGTTTTGTTGCATTGGGAACCCAAAACTAGACACGCTATTCCACAGGTGGCTGAGCAGGAGCAGACAATCACTTTCCTCGGCCTGCTGGCTGTGCTTCTGGTGGTATAACTGGGACGCTCCTGGCCTGCCTTGCTGCCTGGACACTGCTGGCTCAGGGGCAGCCTGCCGTCCCCTGCAGTCCCGTGTCCTTTCCCGCAAAGCTGCTGCCGGGCGCCCTGCAGAGAGCTCTTCCTGCCCCAGAGCCGGCCTTGTTGGACTCCCTCGCGTTTGTCCCCGGCCGGGATTCACGCTCTGCCCCGGGGCCATTCCCGCAGGGGTCCCGCGCCCCTCGGGGGGCAGCGCTGCGCTGGGGCCCTCCCGCCGCTCCCCGTCAGCACGCCCTGCCCGCCCGGTGGGGCAGGTGGGGCAGGTGGCGCTGCTCCGCCCGTGCCTCGCCCAGGAGCGACGGCGCACCGCCTGCGAGGGGGCACTGCCGCCTTCCCGCAACACCCAAGCATCTCCACGCTCTCCCCGCTGCTAGCACCCTCCGGACCCCCCGAGCGCGGTCCCGAGGCCCTGGCTGTGGCGCTGTCCCGCCGGCTTGCGGGCCCTTCCCGCTGTATCCCATGGGAATCGCTCCTCTTCCCGCCCCTTCCGCGTCACCCCGCCCTCACTCAAAATGGCCGCCGCCTGGCCAGCGCCTTCCCCGTCCGGGCAACGCGCCCGGCTCCAAGATGGTGGCCAGTGGAGGCAGCCGGAGACAACCTAGCGGGTCAGTGCGAGCGCCGCGCCCCGGTTGGCTGGCCGGCGCCCCGCCCCCACCGCTGCGCCGCGCCCATTGGCTCCGCGGACGGCCAGGCCGGCTCTCATTGGCCGGAGAGGTGTCGCTCGCGGTGTGTGCGCTCCGGGTCCCGGGGAACTATTTTCCATTGGGCGGCGGGAGGGAGGGA
>JAWWEE010000105.1:27475994-27944823 GCA_035221455.1 Xenops minutus
CGCTCGGTCCCGCCGGGGCCGGGGGGTCCGGCCCGGCCCGGCCTGTCCCGGTGTGGGCGGCCGGCGGGGCTGCGGGGCCGTGCGGGAGCGGGAGCGGGAGCGGGGCCGGCCCGCCGCGCTCGGCCGTGGCGGGGCTGCCCCCGGCCGTCCGTGCGGGAATGGCCCGGCAGCGGCGGCCCCTCAGAACCCCCTGTCCCTGAGCGTCAGGCCGCGTGTCCCCCTGCCAGGAGCGCTCCTGAAAGTTTGGAAGGGGTCGTTGTAAGCGCCTGACTCGGAGTTGTGAATGGATTCTTGGAATTGTAGAAGCGGTAAATCGAGTTATTTCTGCTGCTGTTGTTAACTTTGTGCTTCAGTACTTGCACTGAATCACAGGAGCTTAATCCCGTGGAGTACATTTCTGTCTCTGATATGTTTATGTGTTCATCTGATCTTGCGTTCTTACCAATACAGCATGTACAATAGTTATGTTTCCATTCCCTCAATATTTACAGAATGCTTCTTCCATTTCCCCCCCGTTCTGTCACCTCTTGAAAAATTCTTCAAGTTTTCTGCAATGTTTCTGATCATAAGCTTTAATTTTATGCTATATGGGGTACCATATCCCATCATATGAGGTGCGATGGCTGGCCATGCCATGTGAAACAGACACTTTCTCACTGGAGCTAATTCCAGTGTGGTTTGGGAATGTTACATCCATAGAAATCTTGAGGTGTAATCCACGCACCTTCAAGACCTCCTGTCACGCAGGTTTGTGCCATTAAAGGCTTCCTGCTGAAAATACCATGCAGCCCAAGCATAACCCCCGTTACCTTGAATATCCCCAGCTGATGAGTTTGGTGCAGTGAGACATTTGAAAGGAGGCAAGTTTCCAAGTTAGCAACCTCCTACTTCATTCATTTGTCAGTCTGTAAACCAAGATTCTTAAGTGGACCTGGTATCAAAGCAATAGCCTTAGCAATAGAGTCTCTGTCAGACCAGATTTATTCTTTATGTTTTTGTACATGAGTAAGCATGGCAGAGTGAATTAGTTATACTTTTAGGGTGAGTTCTTTGTCAGTCCAAAGAAAACTGCACGAAAGAGAAACCAAAACAATTTTGAGACCTGATGGACTGAGCTGATGAAATGTGTTCTGATTTTCCAGTTGATCTAAATATCCTCCATCTATTGTTGTTTCAGAATTGCATTAACAATACAAACCAACCATTGAGTTTAGGCAGCTGGGTAGCAGTAGCTTGACATGACTTCATATGTATGAGAGTATGAGAGCATTGGAAAAATGACTGGGTTAGTCCTTGGAGGAATATGTAGAATTTCTCTTCTATTGCTCTTTTTATGATGGCAGGTATATCTAAGAAAGAGAGAGCAGATGGAAGGGATTAGAAATCAACTGTGTTCTAGCAGAAAGGAGGTTTTTTTTAATCTTCTTTGAAACATGCGAAACCTTCACTCTGCAGCAAGGTTCTAGAGAGATGATTGTTCATCGAATTAGATGTGGCAGTTCACATGTTTTGTTGATGGACTGATAACCCAAGATGGTGTAGCCTGCAATTTTTGGTCTCATTCATTATGTTTAATGTTAAGAGTTGTGTTTTAATCAAACAATAGTGATGATTGCTGCTAATAGTTGTAAACCACCTTGTCCTGTGATATCCTGCTGCAAAATAGCTCAATTTTTTGTAGGTACTTAAATGGATTCAGATCACTCCATGTAACTTTTGTATAGAAGGTTTATCTATTCTTAAGATTTAGTTGATGTGTTTCATTTACTGCTACAAATAGTGGAAAGAAATGTAAAATCTAAACAGGACCCCTTTTTGTTTACTAAACTGTGCCTTCCTGACTTTGTAGAATGAAAGAATTTTTGATATAAAAGCTCCAACATAAAACGCCTAAAATACTGATTCTTATTACAAAATATTGGAATAGGTTGCCTAGCTAGATAATCCTTAAGTAGCTGTCTGTTTTAGGCTGATTTCCTTGCCTCTTGTTTCCCCAAGAGCTATGCTTCCTAGCTTCTTCAACCGGAGGGGGAAATTAGCGCTTAGTTTTATGTTGTGGTATTTATGCCTAGAGGCTTCAGTAAGGCGCAAGGTTTGGTTGTGTTGAGCAACATGCAGTGCCTTCCCTCCATCTGATCGTGGCCTGCGCTGTACTGACAAGCCCTCTGTCTTCCAAAGCTACCTATCTAGTTTTAAAAAAAAAAAAGCATTTTGATTTATGGGGTTTGAGGTCTGAAGGAGTATCAACTTTTCTGATATGTTGACCTATGCATTAGTTTAAATCAAACATGCAGTTGCTCCATTAAATAAGAAGTGCCCTGAAGTATTTGTGTGGTTTGGTTGTTGGACAGCTTATTTTAATCTTTGAGCTATATCTAGTTAAAATGTTGTATTTAAAATTTAGTAAATGTATGCTATACCTTCTGGAGCCCTTATACTTTGTCAGCTTGATAAATTAACTTTGACACACTGAATATTTTTCACCAGCTAACGTAGCTGTTAGTTAAGTTAAATAAAGGAGAAGAGCCCACATGCTCTCTCCATGCATGCAGCTGGACATTTCTGTTAAATTTTTCAACAAAAATGAAATTTTGATTGTTTTTTAAATCTCCATGAATACACTAATTGGTGAATCATCTAATGTGCAGTTTAGTTTCAGGAAATATGAATTGGCTCACTAACTTCATAGTTATAAGATTATGCAGACCTTCTGAAAATCTCAGTAAGAAAATGTGTGCAGTGGTGGTGGTTGATATTTTTGGCTGTGAGAGAGGTTGGCTAAAACTCAATGCAGTTATGCATAGTCTGCACTAGTTTATATGGTAGGAACTCTCTTGAAGAATTATCTGGAAGGAAGAGAGAATAATTTTACAGGTTTATCTGCTCTCAGGACCTTATCCAGATTTTGCTGAACAAGTTTGCAGTCAGGAACCTCTTCTAGCTGTGTAACAGATCCTGAATTCTTGGATAACGTGATAGTTGCTTTTCACCCTGTGCTTTTACACGGCAATGGTTGTTGAATTCTTCAGCCTTAATGTTGGACAGCTGCAGAACGTTTAAAGCCTATCTTTGAAAGATTGGGATAAGGAGGGGGAAATGGAGGCTGGCCCAGAGAAGTAATACTTTTAGAGAACTCTGTGTACTTTTTATATGTAGCCATACGTGTGTTCATGGCTAGCTGGATACTATTTGACTGTGTTCTGTGTTATCAGCTGAAGTATTTAGACCGGTTCTCCTTGTGAAAGTTTGGGTCTTCACAGTAGTCGAAGAATCAAAGAGGTCAGGAATTTGGTTTCTGTTTTGCTGCAGCAGAATAATAATTTCAGTGCAGTTCATAAGTACTCTGTGTAAACTCAAGGTTTTTGTAATAAATACTTTTATTGTTGTTGAAGATGCATGGAGCATTCTTAAGAGACCACTGTATTGCAATACTTACGGTGAGCACCAATTTCTTATAGGCGGAAACTTTTACAGTGTTTGTAAGTGCTTCAATGATTTCAGTTTGCACTACATTTATAGAGGTGAAATTTAAAAGATTGTTTAAAAATTTAAGTAGGGTAAAAGCAGTTGAAAATAGTTTTTCTGCAGTAATAAATTTGATAACATTTTTGTTCTTGCTCAGCAGAGTGAATTCTGATAGTAATTCAACAGTCTGCCTGGCTCCCAGATGAAATAACTTGGGCCTCTTTGCTCAAGATCCAAATGTCAATCATAGGATTAAGAATTGTAATTCTGGGATAAAAACTGTCTGACACTTACCACCTAATTCTCATTAGGCTAGTGGAGAGACACTCAAGGACTGCAGTTCGATGAATTAGGCTTGATCAAGACTGTGATAAACTCTGATTGTAGCTGATGTCTTAGACTTTTTGGCCTGTAATAACAAAAATTCATCTTGTAATGATTGCATATGCCAGTTTCACTTAATTTTCTCCATGGAACTTGGCTAGATAAGGATGAACGTATTTAATAGGGCAGACCTACAAATACTCTGTTTCTTGAAAAGAACTTGAACTCCAAGCTTCCATCTCTGAGATGTGTCTGACTTCTGATACGTTGAATTCTATCTTCTTAGGTACATTTGTTTTTGTATCTAACTATATACTCTGCCTCTGTACCTTGAGTTTTTGGTTTTGTAGTAGGACGTGTGCAGCAGGGCCTAATTTACTGACTGACTTATCAAAGAAGTACCTATTACAAAACTTTGTTTTTGTGGAGCTTTTGCATTTGTCATCTCTGAAGAAGGAGGTATTTTAATCATTCCACTAGTGCATTAAGAGATCTCTTATTCTTTTGAAGTAGCATATGGATAAAGTGAATTAATTTTAGGCTGCAAATTATCTTTAATCTTCAGTTGACTTGTATCTTTGTGTGATAGATTTGGTTAAACACACTTCTTAGTTGATGCTTTGTTTTCTTAAGTCTTTAATTTTCATGTTTCTGTTGGGGAATGGTGAATAAAGTACCTTTTTTTTAAACATATATTAAGTCTCACTTGAATAGGATGTGGAAGTCAATTAAATATACAAAAAGTGTTTTAAAACTGGTTTGTAGCTTATTACTTCAGATGTGCTGAATGAGTAGTTAACCCAGCAGCTTTATCAAAATACATTTTTTTAATGTAAAATTTACTTAGTGAGTTAAAATTTCTATTCATTTTTGTCTTGCAGTATTTAGACTTGGCAGATATAATTTCTCATTCATTGATCTTACTCGTGGCTTGGAAGAGGAAAATAACAATTTTTAAGCTGTCAAACAGTTGTGGTGGTAAAATTAATAGTTAAGACTGAGAGGACTGGCTAAGAGATTATATTTACTGAAAGAACATTCAACAAAAAGCTAGCCGTCTGTGATTGTTTCCAACCTTCCACTTTGGAGCTAGGATAATACCTAGTGGTGGGTGTGCCACTCCTGTAGGCTCCACCAAGAGCCATCTCTCCATACTGTCAGGTTATGTACTGTGTGAGTCCTCCTTAGAACTGTGGGTATTTAGCAGTGGACTTTAGTAGTCCATCCCTCCCAGGGGTGGGCACCTGGCTTTGTTAATATTGAAATGAATGCTTTTCCTAGCCTTTTTCTGAAACAGTATATAGGTTGGGTCTCTGCAATCACTTGGCAGAAAACCAGGAAAGATGCTTTCAATGTTCTCTCACTGTGATCATAGTTAATAAAGTTTCTGTTTGACCTGTCTTAAATTGCACCTGCATTATTATGCGCTCGGAGTCCCCAGATTCTCTGACACAGTTTCTCAGTTTTTATTCCATTGGTTCAGTTAATCCACAGTGTTCTCATTTCTTTTCTCCTCTGGGTTGGTTGTGAATGGGTTCTTAAGTGAAGCCAACTCTGAGGGCTGGTGTTGACCTAAGAGTGTACTGGGATGCGTGATAGAGTGTGGGGATACAGATGGGTGATGGTTTTGTGTTGTCCCTTCAGACTGCAGCAACTTGTTTTCTCTTAAGTCTGAATCATCTAGCCACACTCTTCATGTAAGAAAAGCCTCTTGAATACAGTGAGCAAAGTTTCTGCTGCCAAGATCTCACTGGGTATTTCTGCAAGTTCTTGCCAGCAGCTTAATTTATTTGGACGTTTGACATTATTTAAAACTTTGGCAAAAAACATCATCTGCTTTGATTCTTGCTTTAGTTTTATTTGCTAATAGTACATTGAGGACTTAATGTGGATTGTGACAATGCTAGTAGATTGGAATATAAATTGGATTTACGGCTTCGGTATCAGACCTACTTTATCCTCAAAAAATGTATGTGGTTTATCCGCTGAAGAAATTCCTCATATTTATTGTCCTTAAGCTCTGGACAGCTTATTTATAAAAGCAAGAAATTTGTCAACAGGACCTCTGGTCCTTACAGATGTAGGACAAATCGTGTGTAATAATTAATGTTTAAATTGTGAGATTAAAATTACTGATAGAATAGTCTTGGAGATGCAAAGGTACTATTTTGGGGTTTAAAACCCTGAACTGCAAACCCTCGTCCTTCTGGGAGAGGATATCAGGAGTATGTTAATAGAGTTCACCTGTTCTTCTATTCTCTGCTCAGCAACATGTATTGACCAGACAGGTTTTTTTATTAGGTGTACCGTGTGAGGAGCAGGGCTATTCTTGTGTTACGTCCCATTGCTGTATTTCAGGAGCGTGTCTTCTGCCTGTTAGTATTTGCTGACATGATTAGCATATAGCCTCGTTTGGCAATTAACAAAATTCTGTCCCATCTTCGCTTATGACATTGTTTCTTTCATTAACTTAGTTCTCTTTAGAAGAGAATGTTTGGAATTATCTTTTGCAGAAAATCTACCTTTATACTGGATGCTTAACATAATGCGCTCTGGTAAAATTATGGAAATACTGATTTTTTAAAAAATCTATATTCAATCTCTTTGTGAAAGAAAATTCATTTTTTGTTCTTTCTCATGAAGATAACTGGGCAATTAATCCTCCAGTATGGAAATTCCAAAATAAATTCTCTTAGATCTTCTGTGGCTTTCATGTCTCAAAATGCTTCCAAGTTCAGTTAATCCACACAGTAGCGTATATTGTAGAGGTATTTTTATTGCCCATTGAACTTTATTCTAGCCAAAATTATTTTAATAAATACAAGGACTCTTTCACATTGACCTGCTAATCTCCTGTTTCCTTTTACTGGAACTAAAAAGATGAAATCTGAGAATTGGTCAGAAGTTTTAATTTTTATAGTGCTGAAACAGTTGTGTAAGGAATGAGAAAGCTGTTTTGCCTCAAGAGTCTGTGTTGACCAGTGTCAATTCTCATGTGCAAATGATATGGTTTTGTCTTCTCAAATTCCTTGGGTTTTGAAGCATCTGTTAGAGGATTTAGGAGTTTTGTTGGTAGAACTGTTAGTCCCTATGTGAATATGACATGGTTTTGGTCTCTGTCTCCTTTGGGAGTGAAGTGTCTGCTAAAGGATTTTCAGTGTTTTTGTCAGAGTAAATGTGACTAACATTCAAAACTATCAAGTAATTACACTCATCTGTAGTTCAGACCTGCTTATGTGGATGACAGATGGTCACTGCATTGAAACAAATTTTCTATTTTGATATTTGTCTAATAGTTGTGAACAGAATAAATGGGGTAGGGGCCTTAAGGATCAGACCAGTAGAGGAATTAGTGTCTGAAAAAGTAGTAGTCACCCTGTATTTTAGATTAGGGTTTGGACTTAGATTCAGTGTGGCACTGGTTTTAGAAAAACATTTCGTTGTGAAATTCTGTGTAATTCAGGCGAAACTGACTTTTTGTTGATTAAACTTGTTTTCAGGTCTATGTGACAAGCTGGCTTCTAGGGGCCAATTCTTCAGTGGCCTGAAAGTTTGAAAATTCTTTGCTTTGTGTGTTGTTTGGTTTGTTGCTTTCCACATCTGTTGATCAGTTTTATTTTTTTGGTGACTGCTGTTTAGTTTTTTTCACAACTAATTTTGATCAGAATTTTAAGAATGGAAAAAATAGCATAGTAATGTACCATCAGTTACCTCTTTGAGGCTATCTGTATTTAAGTGATATTTGGAAATCCTTGTTGGTAGTGAGTTCTATAGGAATTCTACAGCCCTTTTTTTTTTTTGCATTAGGGTTTATTTGGCTACAAAATATTCTGGAGTATCATAGATGACAACAGATAAGACTCACTGCAAATCTTCAGCTTATATTGCAAATGGTTTTTAAGATAGAAATTACTTTGGTTTTAGTCCTGTAAGTTCTCACTTAAAGGCTCAAGAATTATTACATTACAAATAATTCCCTTATTTTGACTATGTATCAACAGAACCAAAATATCTACATAGCCCCTGAATTCTGTGTTTTTTAAACTTCAGTCAAATATGAGATATTAATCAATTTTGCATCATGATAAAGCCAATTCTCTCAATGCTAGTAAAGTTAACATGGCATAATAATAGTGTATCTATGCATGGCGGAGGAATATGCCATGCCTGTACTTGCTTTAGAGCCTGTAATAAATGAAAAGAATATTGATTTTTCCAGTTTCATTGACAGGGAAATACATAATTTCACACAAGTTTCTTAATGGAACCCCTACAATGGTGTTTTCCATTTTTCTGAGAAATACAGAGACACTAATAATTTTGGTTTTGCTTTCCTTATAATCCCAGAGAGCAGTGAGTAAAACAAACTTGAAAATTGTAGAGAAAAGTGAATAGTGTTATGTAAGGAAATAAAATGCCATACAGTTATGGTTTATAATTTGTTTCTTACTATGAAATTGGATGAAATTATATTCCTCTTTTTTCATATTAATGCTTTGTTTGACAGAAGTTTGATCCCACAAAGATGAATAAAGCAATAGTTTTGTCCTTTTTGTTATGCAGTGCAAATCTAGAAAAAGATTGTTCAGGGTCTATTGTCAGTTTTTCCCTGTATGCTCACCACTTGTGTCTCATTTTCTGAGTTTCTCACAAATGCTGGGCTTGGTTTCTTCTGTTACTCATAGACTTGCTTTTCTTTGTACCATTAAGTTTTAGCTCTAATGCCAAAAAATCTACTTTGCAATTTAATTTTGGCTGACTTCAAGAGGGTCAGTAATTATAGTTACAGTTTCCAACAAGCTGAGTTTTTCCAGAAGCCTTTCTATGAAGAATGTGACTGTGGATTAATTGAACATAAAAAATGAGTCAAAAACTTTTTACTGCCAAAGGCACACATAGGAGTAGGTGCTACTAAGGTTTTCAAAACTGTTACCTAGGAAATCTGTAGTTGTAGTGTGAGCTGTTGCCCAAAGTAGTATAAAACTGATTTAATTTAGTGAAAAAGTTACTATGGTACAGCTTACCTGTAAAATAGATAGCAGTTCTCTGGAAGGTTTTTAGTTTTCACTCTTAGAAGCGAGTTGATGTTGAGGCATTTTTAAAGGTTACTGCCTTCAAGCTTACTGCCAACAATAAGGTTGTCATCTCTAAAGCATGGTGCACTGTCTTTTTTCAAGTTATTCTGAATTCAGAGAGGACAGTAAGTTAGCAGTTGTTGATTTAAGAGTACACTCTCATCATGGATGACATCCCTGAAAGAATGTCTTCTCTTCTTCTCTTCTTGCACATTCGTTTAGTGTCTTGTAGGGCTGAAGAGGCAACAGGGGTGCTCTGCGGCATCACGATGACGTACTTTAGTCATTCAATAGCGTGTGATAGGACTCAGCTGATGCCTCTCTTCTGAAGGATGTTTAGTTCTGTGGTTTCATTAGTCACTGTAAGTTTTCCTAATGCTCAGGGTGCACTTTTCTTTTATAAATACATCATAGTGCTGGTATAAGGAATGATCCAGAGGGAAACATTTTGCAAATGTAACTGAGTTTGTTGCTAGTATGGAAAAAGAGTCTTGGTCTTTGCCTACAGAAACCTGTGTGATTTGCATATTGCAGGAGTTGTGGTGATATTATAGATACAGTTATGTAGGAAGAAGTTCTGGTCTTTGATTTGGGACAGTGATTAAAGTGAAATCCAGAAAAGAATGTCAATGTACAAGGGTACCCCTCTGTTACTAAATCTCAGAAGGTGGGCCTATCAGTACAGCACAATTTGCAAATCCCTTAAGTATAGCTGAATCCAGTGCTCTTGATCCTTGTTTCCTACTCATATAGCTTTGGATGGGTATTTTATCTTTTTACTAATTTTGGAATTGAGCCATGCATGTATTTAGCTTTAATGGGAAATGATTGTACTTCAACATTGGAGGTAGTTAAATACCTCTATGCAGGAGCTAAACCTGAGGCTCAAATAAATATATGTAAGAATTGCTACTCAAAAGGCTTTGCACAAGCTTACCTGTCCTACGTGTGCAGGAATCAAGTAGATGGAGTAAACTGTCTATTCATGCACTTTGCTTGTTGTATGGGAATGCACAGAAAGAAGATGTATTTGAGCCTCCTGGGTGAGGAGCAGCAGCAAAGGGGTGTATAATAAAAAGTGAGGGTGGTGGAGTTCCCTGTGTGTGGACTCTGCTGAGTGAAGTTTGCAGTGTGTCAGCAGGAGTACAACAACGGGTGGTGGTGATGCCAAACTTGTGTGCAATCCCTGCGCTGGAACATATTTCTGCTTTTGCACCTTTCTCCCCTCTAGTCAGGTGGAAAGGACATACAGCTGTGGAAATCTGTTGGACAGATCTGTTGAGGGAACACGTTGAAGTCCTTGAGCCAACAAAGCTGGTGCAAGGGCTGGAAGGAATGTCCTTTAAGAAGCAGCTGAGGAATTCGGGCTTGTGTAGTCTGGAGAAAAGGAGACTGAGGGGCACTGCATTGCTCTCTACAGCTCCTTACGGAGGGGAGGTGGAGAGGGAGGTGCTGGGATTTTTTCCTCTGGATCTAGAGATTGGATGTGTGGGAATGGTTCAAAGCTGCTTCAGGGCAAGTTCAGACTGAACATTAGGAAGCATTTCTTCAAACACCAAACAGGCACCCCAGGGAGGTGGTTGGTGCCTCAAGCCTGCCAGTGTTTCAGAGGTGTTTGGACAATGACCTTAGTAAGTGTTTTAACTTGGTCAGCCCTGAATTGGTCAGGCATTTGGCCTAGATGATCATTGTTGTTTCCTCCCAATTGAAATGGTCTATTTTTTAAAACAAGCTGGAAAAAAATCCCCACAACCAACCAATATTTAGACAAAGGTTTAATTTTGTATCAAGTGTAGCCACAGCTGCTTCTGGTTTTATTTATATACCATTTGAATTTAAATAGAATGTCCAGGACTGCTCAGAGGAAAGTTAGAAGATTCAAGAAAAACCTCTCCTGGTTATTGTATTTTCTTATGGCTGATGTGGGGTTTTTCCCCCTCTTCAGACTCTGAGGGATCTTATCTGGTCCTCATGGACTTTAGCTCCTGCTCTATTTTCAATATTAATTGTGGAGAATATTGTCTTCTGTGTATGTCCATGTTTCACTTCCTCGTTTGCTGCCCCCACTCAATACTTGTAGGGTGGAATATACTATTGTATAAGATCAAGGCTGTGAAGTCTTCCAGTTGAGTGAATTATCTCTGAGGCTTGTAAAGGACACTCTGATTTACCTTCAGATGTTTTCTGGAGTACACAAGACAGCATAGTGTTAATGTTCCCTGATCTCGATAAGGAAACAAGTAGTTGGAGTTTTTAGAAAGGAAGATACTTTTATTTGTGTTTGTTGGATCATCCTGCTCTGTCATTTCACTGTACCTGACTTTAGCCATTACGCGAGTAACTCCACGAGTGTCTAGTTGTTCACCCATCAGTTTGCAAACTCATAATGGACAATTTGAATGGTTTGATTCCTTATCACTGACAAAGTATTCTATTTTGTTGCACAACTGTAAACTTCTGTAGAGAAGTGCTTTGCTGCTTAAGTGAGAATGGGAGTTCATACAAGAGTCATTGTTCCCACTGGTGTTCCTCCTTCATCTCTTTCTTCCATAGATAATAGGAAGTGTTAGAAAAATTTTAACAGATGATATATTCAGTTGTTTATAACTTTCCTGATCTCTAAACTAGACTGAAATACTTTATGCATTTTCTTTGCCTTGAATTTAATTTTGTTTAAAGATTTCAGCCAAAATTCTTCATCTGTTTTCATAAACAAAACTAGAATAATTGTCGTTTTTTTTATGTCAGTCTCTTCTTTGAAATATTGTAATGCACCTCTGAACTGGAACATCTACTTGAAATTTGTCAGTGGGCAGCCCACAAGTGACCTGTGTTGTTTTAATTTTACATGAAAGTCTGTCAAAATTGAACCAGTTCTTTTAGAAAATTTGTGAACTGGACATGGCACTTTTTTTTTTTCCTTTTTGGTGTTTGCTGAAGACTGCACTCTGTGCGTTCAGCAGGACTTTTCTTTGAAGGATATCTCTGGACAGCTGTAAGCTATGTGAAGTCTGGGAACCAGAATGGTCCCAAGTTAATTAGAGGACTGAGGGGGATCATATAGCTCACAGCCAGGTGGGAAGTCTCTGAGACAGCCCTGGCACATGTCACCTCCAGAATCATGTACACCTTCCCTCCTCCTTTTCTGTTCTGTCAGCTCCCCAATACCTTTAGACTCCTACTAACACTGGTCCTATTGACAGTGACTTTGACTGTGCTAAGCTTTTCTCTTTTTTTTTTTTCAGGGAAGTTGAGGTATCCATACTGGGCTAAAGTTTGCCTTCTCCTATATCTGTGTAGTTTTCCTAATTCTGAGCGTCACAGGGATGCCACTCCTCACACTAATGTGTAACTGTGGTTGTAGGGACAGTGTTCAGTCACTTCATACAAGTAGGGTGTATGCATTTGGTCAGTACTGATTGCTGTGACAGTGAGCCAAAAAAAGCTCAATGTGATCCTTCAGACACCTTAACAGATAAAATCTCAACAGACTACTGCCTAAGGAGCTTTTTTCTTCAGGAGTTACCTGGATCAAGTTTGGCTGAACTTCTCTAAGGATAGCAGATGATATTCTGCACAAAGTCCACACTCCCTGAATTTGTAAGATGAGGAGGTGGGTTTTTTTTAAAGATAGCCAAAATGCAGGTTTTTTGACACTTTTTCTACAACTAGTTCAACTTTGAAGTACTGTTTTAGGTAGCTACCCAGCCTATGAAATTCAAGCCAAATCAGAAAGCTACGGAAAACCACTGAATGTGGTCTGATAATTTGAAGTATTAGGTGATGGTAATAAGTAAATTATTTTTAAAAAAGGAAAAAAAAATGTTTTTGGAAGCATGTACCTCTTGTGAAGAAGACTATGGTCACCAAGTAGACTGAATTTCTTTGATGTGTCTGAGGTGGCGAGTTTAAACTTGAAGAAAGATGGCCTTGCCTGTTGACATTGTACAGCTGAAAGTATCCTTTTTAAAGTGCATTTCCCCTGTAGCAAAATCCATGTCAATTATGTAGACACTTGAAGCTGTGTGTGATAACCCTCACAGTTCACTGCTGTACTTTCTCTGAACTAGCAGCAGAGCCCCTTGTAGTAGCACTGTGAACTTCCCAGGTTAGTACTCAGTGGGTCAGGAGTTTCCTTTCTGTGTTTGTTCAGTATAGGAACAAAAAGGCAGATTTTGCGGATTATCAGAACTCTTGTGAAGCTAAATTTTCATTTTTCTTCAGATCGTAACAGATTTTAAATAACATAGAGGTTAGTTTTGTATGTGTGCCACTATTGGAAATTTGTAGCCTTATGTAAACTCGAACACTGGACAGTGTTCCCTGGTTCTCCCATCCCTTCCCCCACATGCGTTCCAGAATCCTACCAATCTGTAGCAGAAGAGTTTGAGATCTGTGTGAAGTTGCACAACTGGTTTTAGTTATTTGGACCCTTCAGCTTTATATAATGGTTTGGAGTGTGCTCAAGCTGTGACTGCTTATGGGTATCTTAAGATACCATCTTCACAGTTTTCATCTGTGAATGAGAATTTTGAATTCTTGTTCTTGTGATCACTGTGCATGTTTTCCATCAGGAAGTCCCGACCATTGCGTGACAGTAGCTAGATGTGAAAACTGCCACGTCTCCTAAGGACAATGTTGTTTTTTTTTTTTACTTCAAGAATCAAAACCTTTTTCATAATGGAGAATACTTAAGGATCAGAGCTTCCTGAAATCATTTATTGAACAGGTTGTCCCTGTCTTCTTGAAAGTATTTATGAAAATACCAGAAAATATCTGGTATTTTAAGTAACAGTTGAACCAAATTTTGAGAAAATGAAGACGAATAGTTCTTGTCGTTTCATGTTGATAGTTATTCCTGTTAACAGTGTTACAGTTCCAGGGTCTTTTGATGTGTACAATGTTTTTCTGGATGAGTCTTAGTCTCAAAGCTTCATTTTATCTTTTTGCTGCACAATGATGATTTTGATTTAATCTTTCATTTAATAAAACATGTTTCTGGAATCTAGGTTAACATTAAGGAGTGGGTTTCACAGAAGGGGCTAAACCAGTGTTAACAGCTTGCTGCTACTGGTAGGCATGGTTCTTCCTTTCTCTCTTTGCATAAGACCCAGGAGATTCTCCTACCCTCAAGCTGTCACTTGTCTCTTCTGGCTTCTTTTTCCTAGATAAAGTGCTCTTTGTCTGTCTAGTGCTTCCATTAATTAGCTTATGAAGGTCAGATTACTGTTGGAACTGATGCAAAGGGATGGGAGGGAAGCAAGAATATTCCTTTTGATAGCAGCAAAGTAATGGTAGATTAGTTAGCAGGGGCTGTCACCCTTAGGGTGCCCTGCCTGTGGCTAAATTCTGTTAATGAGAAACAACCTAGAAAGAACTGTTCTCACCTGTTCCTTTCGTGCAGGGGATAGTAAATTATAAGCTCAAACTGATACAGCTAAATAGCTTCAGTTACTTTCTTTGTCTCTGTTGTGTCTTGGGATTTGTTTGGTTTTGTGTGTAGTTTTTGGTCACTGTGTGGGGTTTTGTTTGGTTGTTTGTTTTTTTGTTGTTGTTGTTGTTGGTTTTTTTAATGCCTTCTTTCTGACGAGTTCATCATTCAGTAATCCCTGTCTGATATAGGTTTGCTCAGTTTTATGTAGTGCTGCAGATTCTTTCCACATGAAATGCAGTCTCTTAAACCGTTACAGAATCCCAGAATGGGTAAGGTCGGAAGGGAGCACAGTGGGTAATGTGGTCCGACCTCCCTGCTCAAGCAGGGTAAATCAATCATACAACTGAATGTCTGCTTTCATAGAAGTGACGAAGAGCAAAAGAGCATTATTAGTTTTATTAGTCTCATGCAACAGGTAATGCTGTTGTAAAGATTCATTTTTCCAGCCTGTTCTTTTGCTGCTTCTTCTTGGTGTTCCTGCAGGCTGTAACTTATATTTATACATATCAGATAGGAGCCCTTGGATTCCTAGCAGCTTTCCAATACTGCATGAGCTGGTATTAGAGCGGTACCACAGGATAGTGAGTTGTCTTTTTAGATGGGCCATTTTCTTATTGATTAATAGGAGTGCACATTAGCTAACCAATGGGTTATTGATCTATGACTAGATCTTGGTGCAACAGTCCTTAGTGAAAACTGGAGTCAGCTTTGGCATTGGATAAATGACTTCAAAAGACAAAGCATTTATGTATTTTATTTTCAGAAGAATTTAAGAGCTAACCAAATACATATATTTTTCTCAAAATATTCTTATCCTGTGGAGGCTCATTTACTTAACATGAACAGGTGTTTCTTTGCTAGAATAAGCATTTCATTCAAATAGTTTTGATGTAAGTGGTTGCATTATATAAGATCAAGAAGAAAGATGGAGGCACATCTTGACAATTTTGCTCTCCTATTTCGTCTTACTTTGCAATAGGATCTAGCTCCATAAAGATAAGGTAGTAATGAAATAATCCAGTTAACATGTAAAGTTGTAAAGGACTGAGGCAATAGATGCTCTTAAGAGTAAAGATAGACCTGATTTTCTTATCAATGTTTGTGCAGTCTCTCTAATGCATATTCTGTGCATAGTCATATTCTTAAATTTTTGAGCATGTGAAGAGTCAGAATTTTTTTCTTGAAGCTTTTATGGTATGTCCTGATACTATGTTTTGAATCGTGGGCATCCCTGTCTGTATGGCACAAGAAAAGTGTGGTGTGGGTGGGTTTGGGTTTTTGGTTGGTTGGGGTTTTTTGTGGGTTTTTTTTTTGTTTGTTTAAATTTAAAAACACTGAAGGTTCCCTCCTGTGATTAGAGACAAAGAGAGTCTCTAGATTTACTCATTAGTTGTGTTTGAATACAATTGGAGAGCAGGTGTTGAAGAGGGCTGGATCCTTTATGGTACTGTCACACAGAGAAATGTTTTTTGTTGTTGCTAGAGCAGTAACTCTAAACATAGGAATTTATAATCTCATTACCCTGAGCTTATTCTTTTCAACATTTGCTAATGGATCATTGCATTGGTACTGTTTAACATCACTACCAGTTAGAGGAATGTTGCAATTGTTTATATAACGTCCAGCTAAAATGGCAGCAGCATTCTCTGTAGCTCTTGGGGTGAGTTTGATCTAGTGAAACCCCTGGTTTGACTATCAAGTGGTTCCATTGCAATCTCTTTTTCTCCCAAACAGCATAACTCTGCATTAAGGCTTATTGATTGAAATGCCTTTCATCTTGAGGCTACATACAAGTACACTTTTAAATTTCCATGGTTTTAAGATATGGAAATGTTGGTGCTACTATATGTTGTTGGAATTCTTGACTAGCAAGCTAAGAGTAAAATGCCTAAAATGTTCTGATGTTTTAGTGTTTATACTTCAGATTTCTTTTTACAAGATAGTGTATTGATGTTATATATATATATTATATATATAAATTTTTGTGTATGTGTGTGTAGAATTAGATACTTGTTTGTTCAATAAACCCTGCTAAACTAACAAAGGGATTTGTGTTTTGTCCCTTACTCTTAAGAATGGTCTCCCTACCTCAGGGGCTGAACCTGCAAGACTAAGTTTTTTTTACTTGAGTTTTAATAATGTGGGGGGGAAAAAAACCAGCCAAACAAACAAACAAAAAAACCCCAAAACAAACCAAAAACCAAGGGCAGAATTTCAGAAAGCTTTGAATTCAGTGAAATTCATGGCTCTTAGTAGAGGTGAAAATATGTTTAAAATGTCTTTTCACTTTTCTGGAAGTTCCACTCAAAGTTCCTTGTGCATCCTAATTCTAGCTAGTTTTCATAATGTTGGAGATTTTTTTAACAGGTTTGGTTTTTTGGGTTTTTTTTATGTCTTTAAGGTGCACTGTAATTTGCTATTCATAAGCTGTCATTGCACATGCTTTATGTGTTCAATATACAGAAAAATCAGGACAGTCTTAGTTTTGATTTTCTGGCACATTAGTCTGTAATTTTAAAGTTATAGTAACACCTCTAAGTGAATTTTTGGTGGCACTTGAAAACCAAAATTTCAATTCCACTGCAATTTAATAATAGTGTTGATGTTGCATTTGGCTGTGCTGCAGTGTGATCCTTCACAGCAAGCCTTGATGGGCACTCAGTGGCAGAACTTGCAGGCACAGAACCACAAAGCACAGGTTTCCTTCAGCTGGAAAGTTGCAGAAAAATGTTTCTGATAGCTCTAACTAGGTATAGTCTAGGATAAGTTGTCTTTGGATCAAAGTGAAAACATGAAACAGGCTAGACCTACTGGCAGTTTTCCAGCTGCTTCTCCTCTGCAGGGTTTATATTCTTTTACCTACCCAGGCCCAGCTTAGGGAACCAGGTGCTTGCTGCCAATTAGTCTTGTCAAGACAGCCCAGAGCTTCTCTTGACAAGCCTGACTGCTGACAGCAGCTGTGGCGTAGTCTTAGGCAGGATTTTAACTCCTTGCTGGTCAAATGCTTTTCAGGGTAAATCCCCATGTCTCATTCTTCACTTATTCAAATATGCATCTATTTTTTGAAAGCATACTTTATACAGAAGCAGATCTAAGATTTCCAGTGGTGCTGTAGTGATAGAGTGTATGTGCCAAACTTCTGTCATGAAAGAATGTTAAGTTGGGAATTAAATTACTATGAAGGTCACTTCATAAGTTTGTGGATGCTGCTGGAACCATCCATGCCAGCCCACCTTCTCCTTGCTGTAGAGGAATAGATGTAGCTGGATAAGACACTGGACTGGTCCATGATTTTAGTAGCTTGAAGTTTAATCTCTCTCCAGTATTGCAGTGGTGTAAGGCAGTTTGATTGGTTTCCAGGTGATTCATTAATATAGTTGAACTACAATTTACAATGAAATGTTTCATATTTTAAAACATTTCAAGTAATTTATGGTGCTACAATCTCATTTTTAGTTGTGGAATTTTCCTGGATTTTCTTGTCTGTAACGTGTGTATGATGTTGCTAATATCAAGTCCTTTGCTCCAGTAGTATTAGCAGTGAACAAAATATACAGGTGCTCTCCATAAAAACTTGCTGAGTTTTTTTTCATCAGCAATGGCAAATTAATGAACTAAGCAATTTATAGTACAAGAGGTTTAGCTTTTTTGAAGTGCATGTGGCAACATCTAGTCTTCAGGTTAACACTGACTTCTTTAGTAGCAGTTCCTAAAAAAAATACAGCTTGGGCTGTCACTCTTAATTGTTTTGGTTCTAAAAACCATTGAGCTTTTGGGTCTATCACTCAAATTTGAAAGAAGGGTGTCTGCTTTCTATATCTTGCAAATTGCATGAATAGTAGTCATGCTTTTTCCTACTTAGTCCCCATTGTAGATTCATCACTAGAGAAAGACAAGTACAACTTTGTTTTTATCAGTTTTAAGAGGTGGCAGCTGGCTGCTTGGTATTGGAGAACATGATCTTTTGCTTGGTCAGGTACAGTGGACGCATGGGAAGTGGCTGGGTGCGTGAGAAGGGCTCTATGTAAAAGAGATGCCTGTAAGCTGGCGGGGGGCAAGGGTACAGTGGTGAGGGAGAGGCATTAGGCAGGCTGTTGAGGCTTTGAAAAATGTAGTGAGAAGAAATAGGACTGTTAAACCAGTCTAAATTGATCCCAGAACAGGAGAACTGTGTTTTCGAAATAGGCCGTTTGCAATTGAATGAAATGCTCTGTTTACAAAATATCTTAAATTGGATGTTTCTACTGAGCTAGTCAAGGATGTGGGATGTGATTTGACTCATCTTTTCAACTTTGCTTCCAATTTCCTTTGCTTTTAGTGAGGCATTTAGCTATTGAGGTATGCTTTTTCTTAACTCAGAACTCCCAAGAATTACATACAAATAACCATTAGATCACTCTGTATCAATTTGAGACCTCTTTATATTATAGAACTTTATAGAAAAGGATAAGCTTCGTTAGGTAGAAACAAATTCTACCCTACTAGGGAGAGCTCCCTAACTTCTCAGAGTACTTGCAGCTTTTGCAGAGGTCATCAAGAGGGTTGCTGTACTTAACTTGAATGCTGACGGGAACCATTTATTCTGCCCACATGAATTTAAAAAAAGTATATTGGCAGCTTCTCTTTGAGCAGAGTTAAACATAGCAGTACAGAAAACATTATTATAGCAAGTTACCTAGAGTTCTCTTCCATAGCAGGTACCTTACTTTGCTATCTTAATGATTTTTCTTTTATTTTTTCAAATGATAAGGTGAAGTTATAAGTTGCCTGCTTAGGGTTTGTGGAGGTAATTTAAAGGAAACTGCTTCTGTTTAATGTTCCTTGTGTGGATTTACATGTTATGATGAGTGGCCATCAGAATACGGCCTAAATTATTTGAAGGTTTCTTTACTTGGAATTAATATGTACCATTGTCTTGAATTTGCAGTTTCTACCATAGAGATTTACTAGTATGTGGAGTTCTTGGTAGATCTGTATGGAGTTATGTCTGTATTAATATCTGAAGCGCATGTTTGCTGTGTGTAGCTCCGTGATCCTTATATGATTAGAAATACTAGCTTTCTTCATGATGGTTGTGTCATTACTCACTAGACTTGTGCAAGTACAGGGAAAGGAGTACTTCAGAAACGGTTGTCTCTGTTTTTGGTTCAGTGGTATTCACATTCTGTTCTTCCATTGATGGTTTGTCTGCTTCAGGGGTTTTAGATTTTCTGGACAGAAAAGAAGCGGATAGCAACTGTGGAGTATATTCTAATCCGATGTGAACACATGTAGCCCTAACGTCCTTTTTGAACACCAGAGCCTAGTAAGGGGCTACAAGGACATAACCCACTGTTCAAAATGCCTTGGGAACAGTGTTTTTGAACTGAAGTTACCAATGTGTAGCTGCTTGGAAAGAAACTGGCAGAACATCAGCTCTCCCCGTTTTGCTCATTGTGAATCTGTACCGAGGAGGGGGAGGACATTACTTCTTACTTCAGGTTGGAACAATGGCAAAATACCATTCTTTTTCTTTGACTTGACAGTCTGCCAGCTTAAGTCCTTTAAACTGTAGCTTTCCTTGTGTTTTAGCAGGATGCATCAAGCCAACTCAGCATTTAATTTTTGAAATAAACATTTTCAGTGTTTGAGCTTTCAATGCAAATGTTCAAAGCAGCAGCTTAGAGTCTTAACCTCTCTCTTTGCAGCCAGAGCCCCAAAGTTCATTAATATATAGGCTTCAAATGGAGACAGTCACTTCAGAGTAGCCATCTTAGGGCTTAATAACTTCAGCAGAACTAACTAGTGCTGCTGTGGAAGGAAGCAGCCTTGCTCTGGCTGCTGCTTCCTCCGTCCTCATCCGCTCCTTCTGTGTGTGTTAACTTGAATGTTTATACAGAAGTCATAAACCCGATAGAGTAAATGATTGAGACTTTTTCTGAGAATTCATTTTAGTCTGGATCAGTTCCTTGAGCTGGTTGACTGAGCAGCCATATGGTGCACAGACCTCCTCCTGCACCAGCACAGGTGGCCAGGAAGAGGCTGATGCCATTTCTTTTGGTTGCAATGCTGACTTATGCCAATTTTGTGTGTTGTTGGAACTACAGCTCGGTATCCTTTACCAGTTCTTGGCAGATTTGACTTTTGGTTTGGGGGTTCAGACCTTCAGATTCATCTCCCTGTGCAACTGCACTTCTAATTTACCAAAGCCTGATAGGAAGAAAACAGTAGTACTTCATCCTAATAGGGCTTTTATGAGTACTTGAGACACTTGGCCCCTTCACCTTGTCTAGTTAAAAAAATAGCAGCCACTTCTTCCTTCCAGCCCTCTAAATCAGTTCTTTGAGCTGTCTGCAGTGAGCACATTTTTGTGTGTGTAGAAAAATGCATCTTTCCACTGGAGCCAACATACTCCTTTTTAAGAAATGTTATCTCTAGTATTACAGTAGTAATTCATTATTTCTGGAATGTGTATTGGAAGGAAAGAAATTGCTTTGTAATCCTTAGTATTGCTCTTTCTTCCTTCCTCAAGTGAGTTACTTGAAATGGTAGGGGTTTGCCAGCCTTGTTCATTTTGACTGAATAAGGTTGAGGAGTGCTGATGTGAGCAGCACCCTTAGTGCATCCCTAGTGCCTGTCGTGGGCATTTGGCAGTGTGACCTCTTCAGCAAGCATCCCTTTGTGGAAGCAAATGTCTTAATTAACAAAGTCTCTTGTCACTGTTAAGTGAATAATTTTAGAGTAAGGAAAGATACAAATAGAAGTGTAGTCTCCCTTCAATCTTTCTGCTTCTGCCTTTGTGGTCCATGGTGGTGTTCACCAGTATCACAGAATGTGTTGGGCTGTTTGCCTGTGTAGGCTCCTGCTAGCATTGAACAGAATGCAAGGAGCAGAGACATTCTCATTTCTCTCCCTCCCCTCTTTTCCCTCTCCTCTCAAGTTATTGATTTTTTGACTTGTAAGAATGGTCTGGTTTTGTTTTCCTTCAATGTTTTGAAGCTATCATCTGAGGAGAATGCCAAAACAAATAATGTAGATTCTTGTTTTTGAAATAAGTATACTATACCTGTTCTGTGTCATACTTCACGCAGTGTATCATCTTTTGTGAAGATGGTACATTTTTAGGAGTTAATATTTTGAATACAATTTACTGTGTAGGCTAATTTTTAAATTGGGTAAATTGTGAGAGTAAAACTAGTGTATTGTATCAGTGCAGCAAGCCTGACAGAGTTCAGGAAGTGTTTAGACAATGCTCTCAGGCACATAGTGTGATTTTTGGGGCTGTCTTATGCAGGACCAGGAGTTGGACTTGTTGATACTTGTGGGTCCCTTCCAACTCAGAATATATTGTGACTCTGATTCTGTTGTTGTGAGGACAGAGCACAACCTTGACTGTTCTTCCTAGGAAGTCACAGACAAAAGTTCCAGATAGATCTTGTGATGCCTCTGGAAAGAGTCTTGAGTTTTCACAGTGATCTATTACTATGTGGTATTCCAGGACTACAAACAGGTTGTAACTGTTGCTTTATAATATTCCACAAATGGTTTTCCTAGCTTGTAGTTTCATCATTTGTGCACTCAGAACACTTGAAGATTACACTCATGCAAACTTCATAGCTTTGAATGTCTCTTAAGTTTACTGCAAATGCGAATATAGTGCGAAGATACTACTGTGCATTGCTTCTGAAATCCCCATAGAGTGCTTATTACTTTTTTTTTTTTTAAGATAACTAATGCCAGTTTAAAGCAGGCAGAAATAATTGTTAGCTGAAAAGAGATTGTTTCAGGAACGTTAGTAGAACTTTTTCTTAGAAAAATAATTAAATTTTTTTTTCCTTAGAAAAATCTACAAATTATTGAATTTGCTTTGTGGATTTTGCTGGAATGAAATTTATTTCCTGTTTAGGCTAGAAAAACCACTGGCAGTGCTCCTTCAGAAAACTGGAATCACTTTAGGACCAGTTCAGAAGCAGTTTGTATTTTGTCAAGCTTAGTGGTGCCGCAAGAAATCTGTGAAACCACATGTCTGTTGCACATTGATTTAAACTAATTTCACATTACTAGATTGAATATTAAATACTTTACCTATGACTCAAGTTTTATTCTAACACAAAGTTCAGAGGTTTAACTGAGACAGGCGCCCATTATCAGGAAACTGTTTTCCATTAGGGAAGGCTGGTTCCCAAAGCAACCACTCCCTCCTGGAGCCACTGGGCAGCTTTCCTAGGCCATGTCAGCTGGCTAGCAATGGTGATGTGGTAGGTTGTGCATCGACTGCTCATGTTTCTGGGTAGAACTGAGGAAGAATAGTGATACATAACACTAATACCATTAAGCATGACATTTCAAGATAAGCATCCATGTGGTTTTGTTGTATTTTTAATGAGTGAAAATGGTTAGCATGCAGCTCCTTCACCACCTGTGCCCAGTAAAACAACATCACTGGTTTTATTTGGAATGCAGGTATGTCTTCAGATGCCTGAACGACCTAGTGTTTTAAGTAAGGCTTTGTTGAAACTTGGGTAGCCCTTACTCTGGCAGCTTTACCTTGCATTTGCTCTCTTAAGGCCTTGCTCTTGACCAATTATAGTAGGTTTTACTGTCTTGGGTTTGTAGCCTTGCTTGGAACATACTGCAGAAAAAAAGAAATGAAGGTAAATATTAATGTTCCAAAAGAATTGTACTTTTACTTTAATCTTTGTTTTGTACAAAGATTTTGTACTTCTAACTGTTGCTCTCTGAAAAGGTTTTATGGAATCTTTCAATAGCAGTAGTGTGGCCAAGCTTTAAAAATGTCTCAGCAATTTTAGTGCTTCCAAAGGTGAATGGAAACTAATAATATTTGTACTTTTCTGACTGTACTTTTCTACTGTTCTGTAGTTTCTGCCTAGTAATATTAACTTTAAAAATTCACCTAGTGATTGCTCAACTCCATAGCTTTTTTGCTAGTACATATGCATCATGTGAATATTTTTCTTCTTGTTCTGCATGTAAAGCTTTAACATAAGTTCCCAATGTTTTCTGGTAACTCTTACTGTTGTCCCGGGCTTGGTTCTAGCACGGAGAAGCAAATTATTCTCCTCTATTCTGTTACTGCTAGATTTCTGACAGTGGTGTGAGCATGCTAAATCCCTCAGCTCTTCTTGGATTTCTGAAAAACAATGATGATTATTTTAGGGAACTGCTGACATACTCTTTGAATAAAGAACTTGTCTTGTATTCCACTTTCCCATTTTTAGAATCGTGGTTCATATTGCTCTTGCTTCACAATCATATAACATCCTTGTGGCGACTACAGCAGTTGCTTACCTGGAAAAGTAATATTAGAAAAGTGTGTATTTTTAGCTGCCTTTTGATGTGATGTAGCAGCTGGAAACAAGGAAGAGAGACATTAGGAGGTGTCTGCCAATGACAGCTTGGGAACCACTGCTTTGGACTTGAGACCAAAATGTGGGGAAACCATTTTACAGGCCTGAGTATACCCACTGTGCCTGGCCCTTCAGTATTCCGGATACTATGGCTTTGCTCTTGGTTGTCAAATGTTTTATTTGAGGGTCCTCCCTGTGATTCTTTTTGACAAATGTTTTTAATGGATAAAAAAGAAAGTTCTGTGAAGCTTTTTATTTGTTAGCACACATTAAAAATAGATGAGAGGCAGTTTCATGCACACATTTCAAGTATAAATAGTAAATTATCCCTTTGATATTGGTGACTAACAGTAAATATCTTGATTAAAAGATATTCTAACAACTAATAAAATTTCTGTTTTTCCATTGGTAGTAATCATGTCCTCAGCCCAGGGAAGGAAACTAGCAAGTTCATGTTGAGGTATATTCTTGAGACAAGACACAGTGACTCGTATGCTTTTCTGGGTAAGTAGTGTATCTGTATTCTCGAGTGTGACAAAAAGTACTTAACCTTTTAAATTTAACTTTAGAAAATTGGTCTATCAAGCCAGTATAGTGGGGATTTTGTGGGTGGAGGGTTTTGTTAGTGTTTTTTTTAATTTGCTCTTGAAGCTGTCTTGCAACTTGTAGAGAACCTTCCACCCAGTTAACAATCTTAAGACATTTTAAACTAATAGTGCAAAGGAAGAGCAATAAAAAGCAATTTCAGAATAAAAGACACCACTGAATAGTATATGACTGGTTAGAAAAGTAATTCCATTGTCACAAAGATGTGTACAGTTTCTTGCCTGATTTGCCAAGGGACTGGAGTTTACATATTCTCTTGTTCTTTTCCCATCCCAAAAGTATTAAACATCTCTCAGACTAGGAGGACAAAAAAAAATGTACAACATGAAAAAGTGTAGAAGCCAACCTTATATACTGTGTAGACAGGCTGACAGCCAGCAAATGTGTACTCCCCCATGGTCAGCATGAATATTCTGAGACACCACAAACAGCTGTGGTTATTGTGATGGCAGGATATGTGGTTGGATGGTTCCTGCAAATCTGTATGTGAGCTGACATTTTTAGTTCTGCTGCTCCTAAAACTCTCCCAATCCCCCAGCTTGATCCAGAAAACTCTAGGAAACGAAACAAATTTAGGATTTATGGTTTTTTTTTAATCAGAAAGACATTCCTTTCTCGTTTGCTTACACACTGTGGAACTCTGTAGCATCTTCTAGGTATAACATTTCTCTGCAAGTGTCTCCCTCCTTAATAACTATTTGGATGCTCTGTGGATTCTCATTAGCACTGTGTTCTAGGTGACTTCCACCAGTAACTGGAGAAACTATTGAGGCTGGATTTCCCTTCTTCCCCCTCTCCTTCCTCATCTGCACTAAATTCTTAAGGTCTCATTCTGTACAAATAGATGTGGATACCTAGCCTGCTGGCTTTGCTGGATCATCTGATGATGGGGTGAGGAAGAAAGCTTTTGCTTTCTGATCCTGTAACAATCAGGTGTTTCCTGTTCATTCTGCTGTAATGTTTCTCATGTGGGTGATGCCTCTGACTCTTCCCCAGTCTTAGTTGATTCTGCTGTAAAGTCATGGGCTTACAGGTGTACTTCTATCTTAAGGGACTTCTAGGCTGGACCACTGGAGTATTGCTTATTTTATCATCCACTTTATTTCGTGAGCCCTAGTGCATTCGAGCACAGCTTCAGATTCCTCTGAAGAATTGCAGCAACAGAGGAATGTTGATTCAAAATAATGTTTCCAAAGAACAGAGCAGTTTCCATAAAGAGTTAAATTAGATAAGATGACATGTTTTAGTTCTTTAAGTTTAGCACTTCTCTCACAACTTAATTAGATCTAATTTAGGTTGGCATTGTCTGACTTTCTTTAGTACAGAATTAGCCTGTTTCTCTCTGTCCTAGGGCATTCCTGTGTTTTTGGCAGTCTTGTTTCAATTATCAAACTCTGTTTCTAAAGATGTCATTTCAGAATACATAGTGCTAATATTTTTATCTTTTTGCTGTATCTTCATGATTCATTGTCATCATGTTTCTGCTGTGGACCTGCTTTCTTTTTAGGTGTTCTTACTAAAGATAGAAAAGCTCCTTGGGATCACTCATTCATTTATATCTTGAGTAGCAAAGCCAGACCATTGGTTGGTTGGGGTTTTTTCCAGTTGTTTCAAATCGCAGATATTAATATATCAGAGACTTTATAATTCTATAAGTCTTTTGGTGATTGGCTCATCTAAGAATGATGAATGTGAGGTTTTTTCCCCTAAATTTCTTTTTTTATTTTATTTGTTTTTTTAAATCGTGTCAAGTTATAGCTTGGAATTTATCTGACCCAAACCTGGAGCTTTTGCTTTGAGGTGACATCTGAATATTTGGAGTGCACTTTTGGGATTTCAGTAACTGCTCTCATAGTGTGGAGTGACTTGAACTGTTTTTATTCAAGATTTGTTTTACTGCTGCTTATTGGAAGTTTATCAGGGAGTCATACTTTACATATGACTTACAAAGTTTTCCTTAAAGGAAGAATTTTAAACTCCCTGTTTCCTGTCCATCAAATACAACTATGCAGACCTACCTACATTCCTACAGAAAAATGGGAGGGCCTGCTTGTAAATAAAGTATTTGTAATTTCCCCAAAATTTTCCATGTAGTGATTTTTCTAAACATCCAAGTGGTGTAATGCATGTGGCGTCCACATAACACTACAAAAACTAAGGCACTTTTTCAAATGTAGTGTGTCCAGTGAAGTCACCTTGTGTCTGCAACTTAATTGATAACTGAAGATATATCCTCATGGTTTTAAATTATATTTTTATTTTATTTTAATATTTCTTCTCCTCTTGAATTTAGATAACATAATCCATGGATAAAGTGGGAAAGATGTGGAACAATTTAAAATACAGGTGCCAGAACCTCTTTAGTCACGAGAGTGGAAGCCAAAATGAAAATATAATTGTGAACTCCAATAATTGCTCATCTGCTAAAGAGAAAGCTATCCAGATAACTGATTTGACTCAACAACAACCCAGCAGCCCTTTGAGAGAAAACATTGCTTTGCAATTAGGTTTAAGTCCTTCAAAGAATTCATCAAGGCGGAACCAAAACTGTGTCACAGAAATTCCTCAGGTTGTTGAAATAAGCATCGAGAAAGAGAATGACTCGTGTGTCACCACGGGAGCCAGGCTTGCTCGAAGGGACTCTTACTCTCGGCATGCACCTTGGGGTGGGAAGAAGAAGCATTCCTGCTCTACCAAAACCCAGAGCTCCTTGGATACTGAAAAAAGATTTGGTAGAACACGGAGTGGTTTGCAGAGGCGAGAGAGAAGGTATGGGGTGAGCTCAGTCCATGATATGGATGCAGTATCCAGCAGGACAGTCGGTAGCCGTTCTCTGCGACAGCGTCTACAGGATACCGTTGGGCTGTGTTTTCCCATGAGAACTTACAGCAAACAGTCTAAACCTCTGTTTTCTAATAAAAGAAAGATCCATCTCTCTGAACTAATGCTTGAGAAATGCCCTTTTCCTGCAGGCTCAGATCTGGCTCAGAAGTGGCATCTGATTAAACAACACACAGCGCCTGTGAGTCCTCATTCAACTTTCTTTGACACTTTTGATCCTTCCTTGGTTTCCACAGAAGATGAAGAAGACAGGCTCAGAGAGAGACGTAGACTTAGTATTGAAGAAGGGGTTGATCCCCCTCCCAATGCCCAAATACATACTTTTGAAGCTACAGCACAGGTTAATCCATTGTATAAACTGGGACCAAAGTTAGCCCCTGGTATGACTGAGCTGACTGGGGACAAAACCATAACACCTCCAGGGAACTGTGACTCTGAAGAGGACACAACAACGCTTTGTCTGCAGTCCCGCAGGCAGAAGCAGCGTCAGATGTCTGGAGAGAGCCATGGCCATATCAGCAGGCAGGGGGCTTGGAAAGTGCATACTCAGATCGATTATATCCACTGCCTCGTGCCAGACTTGCTTCAGATCACAGGTAACCCGTGTTACTGGGGGGTGATGGACCGCTATGAAGCAGAAGCACTTCTGGAGGGTAAACCCGAAGGCACTTTTTTGCTCAGGGATTCTGCGCAGGAGGACTACCTCTTCTCTGTGAGCTTCCGTCGCTACAACCGGTCGCTGCATGCACGCATTGAGCAGTGGAATCACAACTTTAGTTTCGATGCCCATGATCCCTGTGTGTTTCACTCCTCCACTGTTACAGGGCTTCTGGAACACTACAAAGACCCCAGCTCTTGCATGTTCTTTGAACCATTACTTACTGTATCTCTGAACAGGACCTTCCCCTTTAGTCTGCAGTATATCTGCCGGGCAGTAATCTGCAGGTGCACTACGTATGATGGGATTGATGACCTTCCTCTACCCTCAATGTTGCAAGACTTTCTAAAGGAGTATCACTATAAACAAAAAGTCAGAGTGCGATGGCTGGAGCGGGAACCTATAAAAACAAAGTAAATGGAAATCAAAATAAGCTTCTGGAACATGTTTTTTTTTTTTTTTTTCTTTTTTGTGTATTACAGTTTAACTGCAGCAAGCACACCGACAACGTCTAGCTTTTCTGCAATATCCTATTTAAGCTAAGTGTTAGTATCCTGTCAGATGCTGCCTGCTGTTAATCAAACTAAGTTGTGATGCCTCTTGGAAACAATAAGCAGACAAATTCTGCACGTTTTTCATTAAGGCCTAATGAAAATATTTTTGCTAATTTCTAAATATTTTGTTTCCCTTTTTTAGCTGTAGTAATTGGATGAAGAAACTATGAGGCATTTTCCGTAGGGCATTCATGTAATGCTAGTAAAGAAAGGCTTTATCAGAGGAGCAATTTTGCTAATATTTGAAGTATTTTTTAGAAATTCTCTTCTTGAAAACTTTCCACTGCTCAAAGTACTAATTTAGCTCACAAACAAGTTTCCAAATACTCGTGGATATTTTCTTTCGATGAAGAGCAGTTCATTAGAAGCAGTCCATTAAGAGTTAATGGTGCTTTGATGCTAACAGATGAATCCTGCTTTTCACAGTGTATAAGATTTCCTAATCATTGAGACTTGAATATGCCTGCTCAGTACTGTAATTCTATTATAAACACTTGGAGATTTAAGTGGCATTGTTAGCAAAAAGTAATACTGTCTTGGACAGTTAAAAATACCTTCCAGTGTGAATTGCTGCTTCAGTAGCAGGACACAGGATTAGATTATTGCCATAAATCAAAAGGTTGTAGTTTTTTTCTGAAACAGAATTTGGTGGCCTGACTGCTAGTAACTTACAATGGAAGGTAATAGTGACAAGAAAAAAAATGTTTATTTAAAATCGACTGATATTTTTATGCAGAACATGACAAGTGGTTGAATTATTATAATCAGAGTACAAAATCTGACATATCTGAAACAAATGTCAGATTTCAAAGGTACTGTTACACTTTATTTGTAAATATCTTTCCATTTGCGCTTTTAAAAATGTTTTAAAGTAATATGCACTGATTATAGTTTCAACAGATTACTTAGAAACAAGATTCTAACTTCTGTTTGCTTATTTAATTGGAGATGGAACTTAAAGTAGTTCTGTCTTAGACATTTTGCACTAAAATTTTGTTGGAATGCCCCGACCCCTGTTTAATGTTTCGTACCAATTATGAGTGCTCCCTAGTTTCTTTACCAGCTGCTACAGTATGTTATTTCTTACTTCTCTACAGCAGTGACCTGTGCGAGGTAGGGAACACTTTGGCTGCAAGTACAATAAACGTTATTCTTGTATGCTACACTAACCCTTCTATTGATGTATTTTTCTGCTTGCTGTGCCTTGTTCTGGCTCTTTGTGCTAATAAAGTACAGTATGTTCAGTGTTATACTTGTATATCTGCTCTGTTTTTATATATTCACGTAACTTGTAGCAGTTAACTGAATTTTTAATAGGCTTTTCTTAGTACTGAGTATAGGTAATGCACAAGCACTGTGCGGTTGAATATTAATTGGTCAGCACGCCCTATTCCTGGTTTTTGTTACGGAAACTTGACAGTGTACACCATTGAATAACGTTTCTGTAGTCACTGCAAAGTAATGGACTTGCCTGCAGGCATAGAGCATTTTACAGGTTTTTGTAATGTAAAGGATAAATGTTAAGCAAAAAGCGTTCTAAAATATTATTGATCCCCTGTAATGGTTGCTGAAGGTGTTTCAGCTTGTTATATAGCTAACTGCTACGGTTAATATTTTGATACTCCCCACTGAGCAAGGAATAGTTATTCCTGTAAATTGACAGTACAGCAGTGACATTTGTTCACTTTTAGACTATTTTAATAAATAGATGTATACGCAAACTGGCCAAATGTCCTGTTTTTACCAAAGAATACTGTCAATTTGTGTTGGGGTATTTTTTTAGTAAAAAAAAAAAACAAACAAGAGTGGAGAGGTGCAATTTTTGTTCTATCAAATATTTATCCCAAGCTATGATAAACCAAAGTATTTGACAACTTCATCTGAACTAAAGTAATGTATGCATTTCTGTTGGTAGAGCTTAAAACTTTTACATCGACAGTGTCGTCATTTTTCCTGAACTCACAATGCACCTGAAGAGGAGTGATTTAAATAATTTTTTAATGACTGGAACAGCACTACATAAAAGCTCGTACTGCGAGGGGTTAATCTGAAGCACCCAGAAAGCACTTTAAAACATGTGTTTATGCGCTTGTGGAAAATTTGTGATCCTGTTATGCATTCTTTGTAGTAGATTATCTTCTTTCATGTGTTAAAAGACTTCAACTGTTAAGATGGAACTTTGTTTAGAATATGTAAATACTAAGTTTATGTAATTACATTTACAACTGTGCTAATGGTCTCTTAAGTTTTGAATTGTATGTGTGTCATTGGATATGCAACTCCTGGTTTAAAATCTGCTCTAAGCATAAAAAGAGGAAAAAAGTCACCAGCATGAAATTGCACCTAAGTGTACCTTCACTGTGTCGTTCTCACTGTTCCCTCAGTTGGATCTGAATGCCAGATGAGTTTACTTAAAATCTTGCTTTCAATATTGGTGTCATACAGTCAGCCTGCAACCAAGCTTTGTCCCGGTGTAGGGACCTGTTTTTTGTTTACACCTGTTGCAGTTGCTTGTCATAAACTAGCTGTGACATTGTCAGTGTGGTCAGGAATACACATTCGTTTAATTTTTTTATCATGTGGTGGAATCCTTGGAGAAAAAAAAAAAAATAAAAACCCCAAACCCTTATCTCGGAAAGTTTGCTCTTGCATTTGTGTAAATAATCTTTATAGAGAGATTTATTGTTCCCTTAAAACACACAAAAAAGGAATGATGTATTTCTCTACAATTTTTTTAAAGCTTTGCTTCACTGAAATATGCAGAATAATTTGCTAATGTGGTTATGCTAAAATTAATCACTTTTTAAATTATGATGGATTTGAGTGTTGACTACTCACGTTGCAATGTATTTCTGAATGATTACATTTTCAGTTCTAAAGGCACTAACTTGCTAGTATGTGGAGAATGCAATGAGAGTTGATTTCTCAGTTTCTGTTTGACTTTTTAGTTTGGTTTAGAAAATCTTCTACGTGTCTTCTTAGAGCTGTGCACAAACCATGATATTTTTTTTTTTTTATTTAACAGTAGGATTTGATGTAATAAAGTACACTTGTGTTAATTCTGATCTAATTTGATTACATGATAGATACTGAGTTTTTGAGCCCCAGTCTTGTAAGTGTTCTTTGGAGGTGATTCTCATTTCTATAGAAAGGCCTTACTCCATAGGATGGTTTTGTGAGAAATCTTACAAAGGTATTTTATATCCTCATTGAATTGGAGAAAAGAAAGTATACTGTATTTTGAGTATATAGGAGGGTCTGTGAGTTGATGTTTTTTATGAGTTTTAAAGGCGTAACTCTTGAAAATACTCTCAAGGCAAGTAAACACTTGTCCAGATAATTTACTTGTCAGAATGGAATTTATGAAGAATGTAAGTTACAAATTCATGTTTTGCATTCATGTACTTTTACATTTGATGTGTATTTGAAGGCTTGTTGCTTACAAAATTGTAGTCTTTACATTAGAAGCATAGAGCCTTTCAAAGACATATCTGTGTATTCACAGGGCTTGATAAGGTGAAGTCAAGCCTTTTAGACATCATCCTGACAGTCATTCAAATCCTGAAGTCCATATTTCACTTTAAGGCTTTGTGCTGTGTAGAAAGAAGCAAAGATTCTGAATTTCTGTGGTAAAAAAAAGCTTTGCTTTAGTATCCATGTGCAAGCCAAAATATTTGCAGAATGCTATAAAGCTTGTCTCTGCCGCAAAGTTGCATGTAAGACAGAAGCTGTCATGTCAGAAGTACCACAGAGATGTGTCTGCAGGGATCATGAGTTTTAGTTTTGGGGGGTTTTCTTTTTCAGAACTATCTTGAAATACAGTATTTAATGGAAAAATTATGAACTGAATCTTAGTTGATTCTAAAATAGCAATGTCTCTCCTTTTAAAACCATTAACATTTCAAATTATGAAAGTGCTTTTGAGCCTCATTTTCCTGAACTGCTGTTATGAAATGAGCACACATGTGCCAAAACTTAGTCTGCAGGAATCTAGCACATATATATTTATATGTTAATAAGATGCCTCCTAGCATGTTTTCATTCATGATCTTTTTTGAAGCTACTGAAGTACACCAATATGGTGAGCGTTAATATATTGGAATTCTAAAATTTCTCAATTTTCTGTCTGTGCATGGCATGCTTTGCAAATAAAAGGACTATTTTATTTGTATCTTCATCTTCTGTATTTATATATTATGACCAGTTGATTGGTGTTTGTTTTCCTGCTATTGTCACACTTGCCTAAACAGTTGTCTCTGGACTGTGACCAAGAGAAATTTTTCATAAATTTTTTGGGTTTTAATTGACAAAAATCATATAAGTTGGCTTTTAAGGTGTTAACTCCTATGGAGCATGATACAACACTGCTAATTGCTCTCCCTTTTTGCAGCATTGATGTACAAAGAATCATTTAGCTTGACCATGGGTTGTGTCTGCCAAATGTAGTTGATTTAAAATGTCTGAATTTTAAGCTTTCGGGTTTTTTTAAATTGGACATGCTACTGATGAGGGCTTTGAAAAGAAAAAGGCTTGGTATTTTTATGGCAGTATATATAAAATAATTTTTTTGCAATAAGGTAGGGATCTCTTGAAGGCAGTTTTTAGAAGTTTTCTCCCTCTCACTGTGTCTTAAATCAAGACTCTTTCAAAAAAAAAAAATCCAAACAACTTTTTGATGACTTTACAATCATTTAAAGACTGAAAAGAAATCTGGTGCTTTTACTTAATTTGCTTGCATGTTGTCAGACTGATTTAAGAGTAGTTTTTTCAAGAAGCAAATTAAATCTGTTATTTCAATGAAGCATTGCCATTTCTTATTTTTATAAAATATTCCATTTACAAAAATTGTCTATCAACAGGATGTTAATCTGATACTGTATTTATTGTTATCAAGGTAACTATTGTGTGTATGCTTTTCAAGCTGAGGAAGTGTTCACTTTGTAAATTTGCATTAAGGCTACAGCTGTTACCAGCTGGGTTCTCTAGGGCCAACACAATGTATTTATGAGCTGAAGCTCCTGCTGCTTGACCCTTTTTTGTCTTCAGCAGGAAAAAAACGTATGTAACTCTGTTTGATATAGCTCATGTTACAAATTTCCATGTTAAGCACACAGCTACACTGACAAGCAGAAACATATCTGAGCTTGCTTGTCTGGAGTAAAGCAACCTCTCTGACTTCTCAGCAGGAGCCGTAACTTGGTGGCCCGTTGGCAAAGAGGAAGCAGAATTAGGTTTTGTTCTTCTCTGAGCAGCTGTTAAACTGAACACCGTGTGCTTCCTGTGCGATAAGGTATGTCAACTTCTTAGAGCCCTGAGAATTTTAATAGCGTTTGGGAGATACAGAAGCACTTGGCTGCTTTGTCACGTCTTGCTTTCCTACTTGTCGTTTTGAAAAAGCTTGAAGGGATATATTTATTAAAGTTCAATCTGTGTAGTTACCAACTGTATAAGCACTGCTTTGTGATATCTATACAGAGATTGCAAATTCCTACACCCTTACATTTAAACTGTTTTGGGGGAAATGAATAATGACACTGTGGGCACAAATTAATTCAGATTGCACTATAAACTTTCTTACCAGAAGCCTTCATTCTTACAAAGAACTATGCGATCCCTGCACAGAAACTGTAGCTTTGGTGGTGCGCTCTTTGGTAGGTGGCCAAAAAATCAGCATCCAGACGGTCCCTGGACCTTTTCCGACATTCCAGCTGAAGGGGCACTGGCAGGCCCGCTGAGCACTCGAGGAGTGGGCTGGCAAGCACGCCATGCCCAGTGTCACCCAACACCAGCACCTTGTATAACTCTGCTGGTTTAGGTCTCCCTAGCCTAGATGTTTTTTAACCTGCTGCAGCTTAAATGTTTCTCCACCCTGCCTAATTTGTCTTTGTTATTTGGTTGCCAAACTGTCTTGCATCTTAATAGAGTAAGAAAATAATGTGATTTATGGCTACCTAACCAGTGTATTAAGTAATAGATGGCTCTGTCTTAATAAATGGGGTATAAACTGACATACTGTTTTCTTTTTATATTTGTTTGGGAGCAAAAAGTTGTGGGCTTAATGAGTTTAAGTCTACACTGTAAATACATAGCTTTACAAATATTTATTTGTACATATCAAAATGGTAAGTTGTCAAAGTAATCAGTAATTCATGTTTGTTCCAGTCCATTTCTGTTGCATCTAAAATACTTGAGGTAAGAGATCCACAGACTGACAGTTACTGTCTTTAGAATTCTGTCTTATCACACTCTGAAATTCTATCAAGCTCTTAATTTAGCAAGTTTTCACTTAAATCTCAAGTGTTTTTCTCCCCAGTTGTGGGTTAAGGACATGTTTTTGTGACAAACGTGTCTTCTAAAGCATAGCCCTCATGAGCATAAACTAAGGAACAGATGTAGATGTCATCCTGTAAACTGGGAGGGCTTCTCTTCTGTGCCTGATAGGAGCTGCTCAGAAAGCAAATTAGTGGAAACTCTGTAGATAATTATGAAAACTGAGCAAAATGCTGCTGGTGAAGTTATAGCTGGGCACAGCAACAACCTTGTGACAAGCTGAAGAAGTATCTGTGGGTTGCTCTGCAGAGCTATTTCAGGCTTCTTAATTTGTTAATTATATATATTTTCTAGACCACTGCTCCTAAAAATAGATTTAGTCTAGGCTCCATTGAAGTATTTATCTCTCATCAGTAGTGAACTAATAGAAAATAAAACCTCTGAAAATAAACGGTGGGGTTTTGGCTGTTTTATATAGAGATTGCCTCTCTAGTTTTAGCTTTACTGAAACATGCAGAAGCCTAAGTGTCTTAAACTCAGCTGAAATAAATCCATAATTGATTAATAAATAAAAGTTATGGAAATGGACTTTCCTATTACAGTGGTGGCTTTGAAATATGAAGCACAAGTACTGTTGAATTTATGGCAGATACCACCATAATATTACATGATTAAGTGTTTCATGTGTTTAGTTAAGGAAGATACAGTAATATATCAAAAGGGTTTCAAAACACCAGGTGATCTGAAGCTCAGGTTTCTAGAAGCAGTTCTCTTCTGTGTCACCTTCCTAGGGGAGGAAATTTTAGGATTCTGTCTCAGAAAGCTCTTGTATTGTGACTTTGCAGGTATCTGGAATAGAACATATTGGTATAGAGAATAAATATAGGAATGAACGTGGCTGGTTACACTAGTGCAATTTGTGCAGAAGAGAATACGTACCTGTAGCGGTCTTTCTTGGGCTCCTGATTGTCCATCTAAGTATTTATTTGGTTACCCAGGTCAAATGCTGAAAGAACGCAAGAACTTTTAGCACAGTGGAGATTCCTGAAGTGACATTGCCACCAAGCACAGAGGACCTGGAGAGATGAATCCGTAAGAAGGGGCGTGGTGTCACTCTGAAGCAGCTGGTGGTGTGAAGAGCATTAAGTATGGGTTTATGTCTGGACTTCTCAACATCTGATGGGAATGCTCGGGTGTGGACAAAATAGTGCTGGCACAATGTACTTGTGAGACTGTTCTCACATTGCTCTCCCATCCAGTGTCTTGGGGCACCTGGGAAGTCAGGGTTGTAAACCTTCAGGAGGGGTTTCACTGTCTCTTCTTAAAACTTAACAAAATGGATAAAAATCATTATTTATAGGATCTCTAATCTTCAGAATAGCATTAGTTGTAGCTCTCATCTGTTACATTAGTAGAAATATGTAGTTCCCTCACCGTTTCAAGAGTGGGACACAGACTTCATAAGAAGGTCACAAAGAGCTGCATGGAATCAGACTTTCTAGACGTGGGGTAAGCTGGACACATCACTGCTCACTAGCTTGAGTTTCCCTTTAGCAAAAGAAGAATAATGATACTTGATTCATCTGTGAAATACTTTGTGCACTAGTGATGAGCAGCATATATCTTGACACCCTTCCTTCAACAAGCGGTAGACCTGAGGTAGGTACATGTCCACCCCCGTGATTTGTAATTCAGTATTTTTGTTTAAGGGCTGAGTGTACTGGTGCGTAGTGGCATGGCAGCGAGTGCTATATGCCCTTTATTTCCTACCCGGCCCTTTGTCAAGCCATAGTTTGGGTTTTCCTCACATAAAGTGGTGTTTGCCCTTTACATGCTCTATTGTGGAGACACTGTTCTTTGCTTCCTTGCTTTTGTCACTATTTTTTGTGGCCAATCTGATGAGGCTGATAAACCTGCAAGCAGTGTGCGAGGAGAATTTCCTGGCATGAGCCGGTGAATTGTTGAGATTGTTATCATTCTGTACTACAGAAGCGCCCTGTTTTATTTATACACCGTTTGTCTTCAGTTTCATTATGTGCCAAGAAGAAAAAAGACAGACTTTTCCTTCAAGCAGTTGCTTGCATAACCATATTACGGGTGTGCGGACGCCTTGATGCTTCAGCCAAATACTTTTCTGCCCTAGCAATATTCTTAAGGGTACTCTCCTTCCTTCCCCTCTAGCCTGGCGCACATGTTGTGTACTCATGGTTGGAGGACGCTTTTACCCTTGTTCTTCTAAGTGTCCACTGGAGCCAGAGATACCCAACTTTTCTTATTAACTGCAGATTTGCTTTCCTGACCTTGTGGGCGTTACTTTGCATGAAGGCTGTGGCTTTCTGTGGCGTTAAGCTGTTCCAGATGTGCTGGAGCCAGTGCTGACCATCAGATGTGTACTGCCAGTGTTTATGCTGTTCAGGAAAAAGCCAGTGGGAAGCATTTTGTGAGGAGATTTTAAACCAAGAGTTTGCAAAAAGCATCAACAGCTTCAGCCATTTTTCTCTGGATGATTTTAGTTTCTTCTTAACTCCATACTTCAAGGAGTCTTAATCTTTATGCCAGATCACCTCACCTGGATTTATTTTACATTAGAGGAGAAAGGAAAAGAAGTGAAAAAAGTTCTTGTAAATAGTTACAGCACAAGCTTCGAAAGAGCCATTTCCAAGGCTTGTATCTGTGTCACTTTAAGACCTGAAATTCTCAGGTGTCTGGTATCTCTCACAGGAATTTCAGGCTGGCACCAGCTCCAGAGATACAGTTGCCCAGAAAAGTTGAGTAGCACCCTGAAAACTACTTGGCTGCAGCCCTCGGTAGATGCCTTGGAAGTCACTTTCCAGCAGGTCATTACTTGCTCTATACAGAGTGGTGCCCTCCAGAGCTTACCTTAGGTCCTGGTTTCTGGCAGTTTAGACATTTTCACAAACATTCCACTTCTAATCCTTGTGCTCCTCCCAGGACCAATGCCACCTTGTGAAACAGCTTAGAGTGGTCTGAATGTGGCTCAGTCTTCCTTTGCTTTTTGGAGATAGCTACTGAACATGAAAAGAGAGGACTAGCCACAAGAGTTGATGCTCATCTCAAACCGGACAGAAAGTGGATCTTGTGGCCAACCCTGCTTTCCATCCCCTGTGGTTAGAAAGCTTCTACTACCCTCCTGTAGCCAGAAGTCTTGGGTTGACAGGAGAAAATCTGCCTTGGCTCCTGCTTGAGTAAACCTGCTGACCAAATAGCTCCGTCCTAACAGGGCTGGCTTTGGCATCCCTCTTGTCATGTACAAGGTAAGAGATTCTGCCCATCTGTCTTGGTTAATTGAACAGAGCTCTCCTCAGGCTACCTTTTCCTAGATTGCAGACAGATAATGTCTCTGCACCCATATTGTGAAAAATCTGTGCTCTGAGCAGTGAACTGCCTTTAGTTTCTGCAGTATTATTGTCCTCTTTGGGTTGTTTCAAAGGGCTTCTCTTGGTTTTTTCTGGACACTCTTAGTCTCTTCATATCCATTGTAACTTGAGTGAGTAATAGCTTATAATTTGTTTTGCTACAGCAAGTTTTGCCAAAAATAACTAAGCAGCTTACCAATTGATCAAGTAGGTGCTGATCAACACTGTTTCAGACCTCCTCACAGACTTTTAAATCAGCATCTCCACTTGAAGCTCTATTCATTGGCCTCAGTCATATGTGTTAAATCATGACTTCACTTTTCTGTTGGGAGATACCCTAATTAACAGTAGGAATGAATGCCTGAGCCAAGTAATTAGATTCTCGAAGTTTAGTCATCGCTTTTCCTCAGGGACGTGTTCCTCCCTTTCGTTCTGGCACACTGTTTGGCGTCTGAGCTTCTTAGTTAGAAGTTTGTCTGTGGCCATCTTTGCTGCTGAAACACTATTTTTATCCTCCATCCTGTAATGGGTAGAAACCTTAAGGATTTGGAAACATTTAGTCTCATTTTCTTTTAATTTTCCTCTATGTTATTTTAAAACCTCTTTCCTTAGGGGATCTTTAAACTGGATTAGACATCTGGGAAGATCACATCGCTGAGCCCATAGCAACCATTCTGACGGCTGTCAAATCGATGACAAGGATGAGCAATACATGCCCTTATAGCTGGCCCTCCCCTTCACTGTCCCTCTTGACAAAATTAGCTTTTGCACTTGCTTTACTGTTTTATCTAAGGTGAGTTTCGTTTATACTTATTACCATTTTTCTCAAAACTACAGCTGTACATACCTGAATCATCTCATTTTTTCTTGGAGATTGAGGAACCTTTTGGTTTTTTATTTGAATACCATTAAACTCTTTGGGACCACCTTTCACAACAGCAGTCCGGGTCTCTGCTATTTTGTTTAAAGGTTGCAAAATGAAAGAGCTGGTTGTGGCACCACCTGTAACAAAAGTGAGAGGATGAAAATATTAAATGTGCTTAAAATAATACCCAGCAAAGCTTGGAAAACTCTGGTGAACTGGGTGACAAAAGCAGCTACATGGAACTGTGGTTGCATCTTTACTGAGGAATGTGCTGATGTGGGGGCTTCCAGGAAGGGTGAGGCTTCAGCAGAGCAGTGCCCCGCTCACCCCTCTCCCAGGGACTGCAAAATTCTGCCCCACATTCCTTTCTCAGGTTCAGAGGGTAGCAGGGTTGTCTACCAGGTGAATAGTCTGTGGAAATGGATGTTGCTCCTGTAAAAAAATCACACTGTGACCTGTTCTGAAAATACATTTAATCCGAGTGATTTTAATGGAGGGTGAAGTATATACATCTGCTCCAGACACAAGGTAAACAAAGTGCATGCCCCTGGGCATACTGTAAATGCTTCCAGTAATACTCTGATACATTTTGGCTGGTATGTAGCAAATATGTGCCTTAACTGATACATCCTTTTAATTAATTATCTGAAAAATTTCAAGCTTACTGAATTTGTACTTTGAGAGGATGCTTCTCTGTGCCAAACCAATCTCTGCATGGATGAGGAAAAGACTGAAGAACTTAAAGCAAATGCCTTCATATAAAGCTCTTTGAGCTAGTCAGTAAATATGCAAAAGAAGTTTAAAACTTTCTTACAATGTGTTCATGTACAGAATGACCTTCCAAAGCTGTATCTTCATTCTGCAGCTTACTTAAACTACTGTACTTGTGCATATATTTATATATAGCATCCCCCATTGCAGAACTTACTATGGAGTTGTTGGTCAGCATAAGCATTAGGGAAAAGTAAGAAGATATGCATGTGCCTGATGGATCTACAGGTGTTGGAACCTGGGGAAAAATGATAGGGCTGGGATTCCTCCTGAGTTGAGTGAGATCCAGACCTGGATTGGCATGTCACCTGAAATTTTTTTGTACATGAGCTTTTAGATGTAGAAAGACAAAATTTGAAGCTGCAGTTTTTAATGCTTTATTTGTTATGTCTTGATTTAATTGCTTTATTCTGCAGTGATTAAATGCTGTTGTTTGAGATGAGAAATTAGTATGAGTTTACAATGGGGACTAAGGGAAAGCTGTGAGGGGCTGTTTTGATTTATGGTGGGAACTTGAGTAAGCGGACTCAGAAATGGTGGACTGGATTCGGCAGCACTGCCTGTCTGTGTGGGGCTGGAAGTGCTCCTGGGTTACCTTGGGGAGTGCACCCCTTGCTTCCCAGTCAGCCAGCCGGCCAAATGATTGCAGCTTTGGAGCTGTGTGTTTGTATGCTGTTTGCACAAAGATGCAACGTGGGTAAGGTGGCCGCAGATGGTGCAGACTCACCTCTTTCCTCAGAATGTCCCACAGCGTGGACGTGAGGTCACAGCTGCTCCACTGGACCCTCTCTATAAGGCCATAGTCTTTCAGGAACACAGCTGTGCTTTGTTCCCTGTTGACATTAGGTCACTCACCCAAATAAGAGATTTCTTGTTGTGTATTTGCTGAAGGAAAGTTTGAGTCTCCTTTATTCCTTGCTTACCACATCTAGCTTGGGACCCAGTGCTATTTGGTGGCCTGTTACACTGCTGTGTGCTCATCCTCTGTCATCTTATCACGTTGTGGGCTGACTCAGCTTGCTCTTTGTCCTCAGCAAACCAGCTGGGATAGTGTGCTGGTGCTCCTTGTTGCTCCCAGGTCTTTCTGTGTGTACTTACAGTCAAGCAAACTCTTTTAGGATGAGACATGTGGTCATCCTGGAGCATGTTTGTTAAAGGCAGTCATACGTGGCCATGGCAAAGGCCTCATGCTTAACTCATTCTGTGACACTATTGAGATGGCCAAAGGTTCCAGCAAGCGGAACCAGCCGCAGGGGATGTTACAGGCAACTGTTCATTGTATAAAGATCTCCCTCAGGACACACCCTAAAGCATTTTGATCATGATCCCAGCAATCACTTGTGCAACGGGAAGGTTCTTCAGCTTCTCAGGGATGATTAAAATGGGAGCATGGGAATTCACTTACATGTGCTGTCACTTGAATGAGGTTCTATGTGTCTCCCTGCTTTGTGTGTGTAATTTTGACTAGAAATGTAGACATTTAAAAACTAACTTGGATTTTTTTTTTTTTTAAAGCTGTCACAAACAATGTAAGTAATTCACTGCCTTTTCTTTCATATCATGATTGTTGAAGTGTAAACAGACTAGACCTGCTGTTCTGGTGATAATGCCTGCTTGTTGGAGGTTTTTTTGTTGGCGTGGGTTTTTTAAAATCTATTTAGTTAAGATTTATGTAGAATTTACTTTGCCTGGATACACAGGGGAAAACCTTCAGAAACAGGTTATTTTTAATATTTTTAATCAGTATACATTGTGACATTAGAGCTTTCCACTGCAAACTGGGACATACCCACATTCCCATTCATAATGGGAGTATTCATTTTGGGATGGAATCTCCTATTTGTAAATCCAACTTATTATGTAAACCAGTAATGTCACTTAATGGCAACACCTGAAAGGTTTATAATCTGTAAAGAGACATATCAAAACTAGTGAGGATACTGTAGTGCCTTATGTTGGAGAAGGTAAAGAAAAAAATCTATTAACCAAACAATAGTTCTGTTATCAGAGCTACTGGTAATAGTCAAATATGTGTCATATTTGCATTGAATTTTGTTTGTGATAATGAAGGAAGTCAGACTGATCTAACCTTTGTTATTTCTGAGTACATGAAGCCCCAATATTGTGTTTTTCAGATTTGAGGGGTTTAAAAAATTTTTTTTTAGGCAACCTGCATTATTTGCAGATTTTTAAAGATTTTTCAGAAAGACCTGAAAATAGTGAATTTGTCCCATAAAAATTATATTCAACTTCAGGCTTGAAACCTTAAAGAGCAGAAGCTGGCTGATTAAATTAAGAGATACTCTTAGAGATGTGTTGAATGCTTTGAAGTAGAGGAGAAAATATTCTGCTAAGTGTGTAGATAAGCAGAGATGTAGTGCTGGTGTAGGATTGCTGTTGGCTCTCTTATGGTGGCTACATGAGCTGAATGCTGTCAACAGCTTGCCTTTTTTTTATTTTTTTTTTTTTCCTGAATTCAGAGATAATTCAAATCCACACACACCCAAGCTTCTTTGAGAAACCTTAACAGAAGCTGGGGACTGCTGAATGGGTGCAGATTTTATTGATTCAGCAAAGTCAATCTGTTACAACGATGTCCAGAGGCTCTGAGGAACTCGCCTCCCGTTGGTGCCTTGGAACAGCCTCTCTCAAAGCTTCAAGTTTTCTTTGCTTGTCAGCTGCTTGATTCCAGCAGCTCAAAATCACATTCTGGACAACCTGATGGTAGCTGTTGTACCTAGCCATCTTTTTGAGCTAGCAGAAAAAGTAGTAAGCCCTCCAAAGAGATCCTGTCCCAGGGAACTGAGGAACAATCATATCCATATAACTGTTATTTCAGGCTACTCCTCCCTGCACCAGCTCAGTTTATCTGAGTATTTAAAACTACTCAAACCCAAAATGTTGGGGTAGTTACCCACTAGACAACGAGCACCACAGCACTGCAGAAATGCAATTGCTCCTTGCTCTTAATCCTCTCCCTTGAGAGGACTCTGGACTAACTCTAGATCCCTCCTCTGGACTCACAGTTCCATCTGATCCATGGAAGTAGGTAGAGGCCAGGTTTCTTCTCTGTGGTGTGCTTCCTGGAAAGCCTCTCAGTGGTCATTCTGCCATGAAAGTTTCATGCCAGCCCCATCCAAGGAGTTCCCAGATGCATGTCGGGAAAGAAGCCAAGCACAAGACTGTTTGCTTCACTGCTTCTCCCAGTGTCTGGAGAACCTTGAGCCACAGTTGCTGTCAAAGTTTCTCTCTGCTTGATTTGGGAGTTTATTTCAACAGTTGTTTTCTGCAATTTTTTTGCTGTTCCCAGCTTTTGTGCATTTATTTTATTCTTTAGAAAGTTTTAATTGTATCTGTGAGTTTTGTTCCCTCTGTAAATTAGAAAGGAAGGGACAGATGACACTTTTGCTAAATGGTACTTTAGCCTAGTGGTGACTCCATCACTGGTCCAAAGCCTGCCCTTAAAGTGAAGGACTTAAAGCTGCATCTATAACACCTATATTTCATGGCTGTTCAATCTTCCAGTTCTGACTGGACTTTTCATATCGGAACGTAAATTTGTCAGCAAACATCATTTCCCTTTCAGTTGAACATGTACAGCTGTTGCAAACACTGCTGCATGCTGGTACCAAAAAATACCACATTTTTCTCCTACAGTTTGAACGGGAAATAATTGTGGTTTCTCAGATCCCACTTTGAAGCAGCGGGTTCTTATAGCTGGCTGACTTTAATAACTGTAATTGTGTGTGCAGTCTTGCTCCAGCTGTGCACAGGGCACCATGAGTCACTGTCCAAACCCATGCCTTAGGTTCGAACCACTCGTACAGCGATAATTCTGAAATACTCCTGAGTATCTTCGGCTCCGGTACTGGGAAGTCCCCTTCTGGTCAGGCAGCTCTGTTGTGGCCACCTTAAATGGTTTTCCTGGAGCTTGCATAGGCATATCCTATACTGGGGACAGAGGAGCAGGCTGTCCCCAGAGAGCAGTGCTGGGCACATGTGGTGATCTCACCCCAGAGCACAGTGGACAAAAGCGTGTGTCACTGTGCAGGCCACTGTGTGAGTCACCACTGTCATCCTGGACCCTCTCCTGAGGGCACGTGCCAGCCTGGGGAGCTTTCCTGCCTCTGCTGCTCACCCCTTTGTGCTGACCTATGAGCAGATTCTGCCTTTTTTGCTCTGCTCCTCGTTGCTGTCACTCCAGCATTTTTCCTAGTAGGTTAATTTGCTATAATCACCAGCCAAGAAATCTAGGAATTTGTCACCTTTATCAGAATAAGCCATAGTTTAAGTACCTTTATATTACACTGTTATAAATCACACCAGGCTCTATAAATTCCTTTCCATCAGCAAAACTCAGATCAGTTTATTGAACAGCTCAGTATTGCCTGGTATGGCTATAAAAATAAAGAAACTAAGGCAGAAAAGTGACATTCATTTCATCTTGCCATGTGGCCAGTTAGAAAGCTGGAGAAAAGTTTATCCACTTCCAGCTCTCTTCCCAGCAGCTTTTGTCATGCTGTAAATACAGTTTAAATACTTAAATATTTTTAAAATTTCTTTAAAATAATTATAATAAATGCCTTCTTATTTCATACATTTCCAGCCCACATAGCTTATTTACATATTACACGTAGTTGGAAGATATTATTAGAGATCCCTGTTCAGGCACCTGACTCATAGCACCTTTAGCTCGCCACCATAAATAGGCATGTTTGACTGAGACTGCTCATGACGTGATGCCTCTCCCTGTGCATTGAAGGCACATTCTGCTACTGATTGCTCGGGCAAATTTCAAGATCAGACTTCTTTTCCATAGCAAAAGTCCATTTGATTGATTCCTGGCAGATGTTTGCACAGGCTTTGGCCCTGAGCCTGACCCTCATTCTGCTGCTGGTCTCATCAGGTGGGATAACAGTCAACTTCAGGTCAGAGCACCCATGAGACATCCTCCAAGTGGAGTGTGATGGGACCCAGTGGATCTGTCACTGCAGTGCCAACACAACTGTCCACCCTGCCTGCCTGACCATGTCAGCAATGCTGGAGGCCAACTGCTTGTGCTCTGGGGCGTGCTTGATGGCAAAGTACTAGGTCTGTGCAAACCAACTGGCTGAAGACAGAAGTCAGCCACTTCAGACTGATTTTTCTTACATGCTGAGGCATGTAGGAGGTGGGGAAAGAACTGTTTGAAGGTATCTCAAAGAGCTGGGTCTGGAAATGCACTCTATAGTGCTACTACTGCCTGTACTGATATGTATTTGAATTTGCAAATACAGGACTTTATCCAAGAAATGTAAAATCTCCCTTTCCTAAACTGGGAATGTGGCCTAGGTGCTATGTGAGTTTTCTCATGCTTTGGGAGGTCTTTGCCTGTATGGGTGTGAATTGTACCTACTCAATAGGACCTGCTTTCCAGCACTATCAGACTTAGACAAATCCACTGTGCAGTCCTGAACAATATCTGGAGTAAGACTTTCCAAAATCGTTGTAATACCCTTAAGTACAGGCAGGGTACATGCACTACAGTGTATGTGTGCCTTGGATTCCCAGTTCCCTGGTAAGCCTGAGTGGATTCACTGCATGGTGGTTCCAGCCACTGCTGGATGCACAGAAGTCCTGGGAAAACATGGACAGTAGTTGTCCAGAAGCTCTGACTGGGAAAGAGATATATTTTCCTAGAGGATGCTGAGTATATTTGGCCTATAAACACACCCCTGCATCTGCTTTGTTTAAAGTCAGTCCAATACACTTTTCCTGGGTGATGCGAAGTTTTGTAACTCATCAGATCTGGTCCAGTTGTTGGACCATAAAGAAATGTTTGCTGTGGACTCTAAAGAGATCAGCAGCAGTCCTGGAAGGTTGCTGAACTTGATCCCTCTCTATTGACAGAGTGACATCCTCATAGGATGTAGAGCAGGATGTGGTTTCTCAAGCAGAATGGCTGCATTCTTGAAGGAGGCTACAGGCAGAGGGAATCTTAATTTTAGTTATGGAGCATGGAGTCACTTATCCACTTATGCAACTCTTAAAAGGGAAGAAGAGTACAATCATTTTGTGCAGTCCTTTGTGGAACCATTGTGATAACTGAAGTTGCCCTTCAAGAAGCCAAGTGGCATGAATGAGTGTCACCTGGAAGAATTAAGTACTGGGGAGAGCTTACAGTCAAAAACGGCCTCAGCTTGTGCCACTGTCTCTGAAACTGCACATGGAAATCAGGGAACTTCTGTATCCTTAACATGGTCTTTGCTGGGTTTTTGCAGAAAAGCAATCTATCTGATGAATGATATCATAAAATTCTGTCTAGCAAAAACTGCTGCCAGCATTTTAAAATATCTACCAAATCCTTTTCCCATTAAAACAGTCTTGTTAGAGTTGTCTGTTCCAAAAAGAATGATATTTTACTGTTCTTGGTTATGTGGTTTTCCTCAGATTTCTGTGAAAGCATGTGTTTCACAAGGCATATCAAAGTTGTCTCATGGGCAAAAACATGTAAACAACAAGCATGTTGTTTTCTTGAAATCCCCTGTAAAATGGCTAACCATGTTGCCTTAACCATGCAGACAGTTTTCAGAGGCAAAGAGGAACAACGGATTTTGCAGACACTCCAAGTATGTGGCTGGGGGAGATCTGAGCTGTGCCTGTGGCTCTGCCCATCAGGAAGTCTCCCAAATGTGCTTCCTATGCCTGTTTCCCCATTTGGGAGGAAACTTAACTGTGTAAATGATCTGGGTTCAGCTAATGAAAAATGTAACATAAGGTCCAGGTAGGTTGGCTCCATAGGTCCAGCCATACCTGCTGTTGTGATATGTAATCCTAGTTTATCCTCCTGAGAAGAGTTTATGGCAGCACTGCAGGGTGTGAAGTTTCTCTTGCACTGGCTCCACATTGAGCTATTTCTGCTTAATGCAGCCAATACACATAAGGAGAATGAGCTCACGTATTCCTTGCCTGGTTGTTTAGGGTGAATCATTAACCAAGCATTTAAGTTTGACCAAGCAATAATGTTTGTTGAGTGCTTTTTGCAGTCTGTATGGATACTTTGCCTTCTGCAGAGGGTATGTCTTGCCTCTCCCGTGGAATGAAAGCACCAGAGTCCCTCTGCTCGGCGCCAAGCTTGAACCAGAGCTGAAATATATATATATCTATACTGATATATATATGTATGTGTATATGTATATATGCACACATATATATGTAAATTCTGTGTTGCTCCTGCTTTGTGGATGAGGAAAGGGGATGGCAGATGTGTCCTGAAGAAAGGAACTAAGAGGTATGTTAACTTTTACTCAGGTTCATCCTTTTTAGCCACTTGAGGATTTTTTTGTAAAAGGCATGATAGTCCTTTTCCTAGAAGCCCTTAATGAACTGAAATAATTCTCTGGGATGATGATGACACACCACTTCTCAGTGTATGGAAAATGACTGCTGATATCTCACATGAAAGACTGCATAGTCTGTTGAAGATCGAGGAGAAGATACCCTTGTGTGAAAGGTGAGTTTGTTTTGTCTGGTAGCTACTTTGGGTGTTTCATCCACAGATCTTGCTGCTTGCCCTGAAACCATTTCCTTGGCATGCTGGGCTGTAAATCCTTTGGAGCAGCGATGAAGAACCCTCATGGTCTATATAAATTCTTCTTAACAAGCTAAGTCAGATGGAGGTTGATTGGCTTTGTCCTTTCTCCATGAGCCAAGACTGAAGAATTACAGAAACGCAACATTATCAATCAGGTGAGTGCTTTCATTGTAAATCTGTAAATCCTCTTCACCCCTATTTGTAAGAGATGAATGGGAGCCCTGCAGCTCACCTTCTCACAGGTCATCACTATCCTTCTTCGTGCCAGAGATACGATGCAAATACTGATTTCTCCCTTTCCAAAGCAAAAACATTTATCTACCAGTGTTCAAACTGTATTTTCGTGATATAAGAAGAGTTTTCTGGGTAATTAACTATTACAGTTAAAGAAGATCAGTTTGAACAGATGTTTTTGTCTGCACTTTTAAAGAGAATGGCCTTGATTTTGCAGCAAAATCAGTGAGATGGCACCTGAATGGAAGGGTTTGGACTTGTGAAACTTTGCAGAATGAGGGCTTATATTTATATTTGTTCCAGAAACTCTCCCTATACCACACACACACCTCACTTAGAGAGTTTTACTGAGACAGCACATTGAAGGCTTCATTACTAGGGGATGTCTGCAATGAGATTGTCTGTTTGACATTAATTTTTCCAGCTGTGCATCTATATATTGTAATTGCCCTGATTTATTTGCTTACAGTTTGTTTTCTGCAGTGTCCCCTTGCCTGTTCAGAACTTGTGATGCTGATGTTGAACCTGGGCTGTTTGGCAGATGGGGCTATGCTGTCTTAGAAAAATATGGCAATGTCAGATAGAATGCTGGTCTCTCCAGCCCATTGTTGGCTCTGTACCTTCATCATCCAGCTATGGAGGGGCTGTGCAGTCATTACTGGCCAAGGTGCTGTGTGAGCACAAGCTGCGTTCCTGGAGCTCTGCAGGAGATAGGGACCTCTTGTCCAGAGTAGGAATAGCAGGTCACTGCAATTCTCAAAATCTTTAGTGAGCCCTTAACTGCAGTTTTTCCTTTCTCTGTAATCTGGCCAAAGTTGGGTAGATTTTAATAGGGATAGACACATTTCTACCACAAAGGCAACCTCTCTGCCAAATTTCAAAATTCCCCTTCTGAAGCTACAGATCCACATATAAAAGGTTGCCTGGATTTATTTAACATGTGCCAAGCAGTATAATATTCCTGGAAATGGCTGAATTGTTTTGGCAAATGCAGTTGCCTAACTGTTCAGAATCAAATTCTCAGTGCTAAAATTTGGCAAAGTAGAGTGATGTACCATTTTCTGTTGTTGACACCTGGGAAGGCTGAGCACCATGGCAGCAGGAAGGGGAGGTGGCACTGCTGGTCAGCAAACCAGTGCAAGCCAACAAGTGCTGCTGTTAGGAAACTGTCATCTTGAGGCCCATGAGGAACAGCCCTGGGCTTGTGTGCTCTGTGGTTTGTACCTTAGTATTAACTAATAAACTTGGCAACCCAGAGCCATCAGTGCTGCTAACAGCTACCTTGAACTTTGAGGGCAGAGATGAAGTTCCTGTCTCTAGATTTTCTTGGCATTTTGAAATGAAAGTGACTATATGAATGACTGAACAAAGAAACCTGTTGCACTCCTAAAAACTGGTGTGCCTGTTGAACTCAGCACCCCAAACTGGCTTACCATGCCCTTTCCAAATTTGTTCTGTTTAAGTTCTTTCCATGCCCTCACTTGCTACTCAGCCCTGTTTCTCAAATGATGCTGATATCAGAGCATGGGCTCAGCACTTCTATGGGCTGCAGAGCTGTGAATATCTCTTTTTACAGATACAAGGTTTCTGTGCTGCGGCTTTGGGCACATCAGTGTTAGTGTGGGGCTAATAATAGCCTCTAAAGATAATTTCAGAAGTTGCTTTACCTTTCTCTGGGGAACAGGACATGTCTTTGTATTTCCACCTTCAGATACTCAACCCACTTGTGGGCTTGACTGCCTAGCAAATGCAGTGTGAAAGTCATCCTTTATTGTGTAGATATTTTTTTTCCTCTCCTTTATGTTTTGCTTTCCCCTCTCAGTTGCTTTCTTCCTGGTTTCTCCAAGGCTAGTGATTTCATGGCAAGTTATTGCTCATAACCAAAGTAAGGTAATGAGCAAGCAGCAAGTGCTATGTTAGGTGGCCCAAGCTGCCCCTGACACTGCTGTGGTAGGAGGAAGAAGCTGTTTCAGAAGAGCACAGCCATCCTGGGTTTTGTGCACACAAGGGCTGCTCAGAGCAGCCCCTTGACCCCACACAGTCTCTGTGACCTCTGCCACTCTGACTGATAACAGTGAGCGCAGTTTGTGTTGGGGCTTTGTTCTCCTCTCCGCAGAGAGAAACATTAAACTGCAGAATGACTAAGTGCCTTTCCAAAGGCCACATAATGAATCAGTGAATGAACAACAACCCCCAGCAGCTCCAGGCCCCCTTCTCTCCGCAGAACAATGCCTTTTCCCTCTATGAAGATGTGCACGTAGTATAGGTTGCATACAGAATTATGTATTTCAAAAGAAATCGGGATATTAACATTTATATTGTAGCGATGCCACTGTCCTCCAGGCTCTGTAAATAGCAGCACCACAACAATGTGAATTATTCCTTTTATGTAAAACCCTGGCCAGCAAAATAGCTTCTCAATACAAAATAAAATTACTGCACAAAAGTTTGACAGCTACATTCATTATATATGTCAATCAAAGGATCTTAAAGGCTTTATTGTCACTGTACAGTGTCTGAACAATCTGCTAGCCCAATATGCTGTGAAGTTATTTTCTCACTACTCCTTTCATTTAAAAAATAGCCACCAATAACTTTCGACAAACAGCCTGAGAAAACTGCATGAACAGCAAAGAAATCTCGGATTTTTTGGGTGTCTGTGGGCTGGAGCCGTTCCGCTCGCTAGCACGAGCTTTGCTAACACGTCACAGCAGAGGAGATCTGGTCAGGACCACAGGGCACACCAGTCCCTGCAGCTCTGCCCGGGTCTGTGGGCTCGGCAGGCACAGCGCTGTGACCCATGGCAGGTCCTGCACCTTCACTCGGCCGTGGTGAGGCTGGTCTGGAGTGCTGTGTCCAGTTCTGGGATCCTCAGCACGTGAGAGGTGAGGAGCTCTGGGTCCGGCAGAGAGCTGTGAACATGGTTAGGGGACTGGAGCACCTCACTCCTAGGAGGAAAGGCTGAGGGACCTGGGCCTGTTCAGCCTCAAGAAGAGGCGACTGAGAAGGAACCTCATTGATGTCCATAAGTATCTGTAGGGGGGGCAATGCCAAGAGAATGGATCCAGTCTCTTTTCAGTGTTGCTGAGCACCATGGCAAGAGGCAATGGGCAGAAACTGAGGCACAGGAAGTACCACCTGAATATGAGAAGGAACTTTGCTACTGCGTGAGTGACTGTGCACTGGAACGGGCTGTCCAGAGAGGTTGTGGAGTCTCCCTCTTTGGAGATATTGAAAAGCTATCTGGATGCAATCCTCAGTAAAATGCTCTTGGGGACCCTTGCTTGATGAGGGACTGAATTCCTTCAGTGATCCCTTTCCAAATTTAATCATTCTGTGAAAGTGTGACATTGTGGTCTTGTGCCATGACAGACTATACCAAATCTGATTTGTGAGGGCCATAACTTGACCACCTTTGTTCTGGGGTGGAACCTAGATTAAGTTTCCCCTATTCAAAATATTTTGGAGGGCAGTTGTCTCCCCTAAGTGGTCAGCTTGGTTCTTAGTGTGTGCCAGTGCATGCTTTGCTCTCAGACCCTGGTCATGAGCACTGCAGCAGCAGCCAAACCTCAGGATCTTACTTCCTGCACGCATCTCTGCCTGCACCCTTCTGACAGCTGCTTTTGGGATGAGATGTTGCCTTTGGCCTGGGCTGAAGGGCCTAAAAGTGTGAAGAATAGCCCTGCTCTTGTGTTTAGGAGAGAACCACGGGGATGCTGTGTGAGAATGCACACAGAGGAGATACTGCAACAGGAGTGCTGATCGTGACAACTAGTGTTTCTACTGAAAAAGCCTGGTGAAGGAATGGAAAAATGGAAACTTCTAAAGAATTGAGGTGTTAATTCATGTGCTGAGAAAGCTGTGCTGCCCACTCACCATCCCAAAAATTGCGTGACATTTCTCTGAGGTGCGCTGCTTGCTGCTGCATCATGGGCATGTGTTGGATCACAGGCAAAATTAAATGTGTTTTGTAATCAATAGACTCCACAAGTAACTTCAAGGTATATGGGAGTAAGAAGACATAGACTGACACTTCTCACAGTGTTGAGGTTTGTATTTTATGGTGTGTTCTCTCGCCATGCATCATTGCCCTCTTTTTGAGGTCGTGCACAGAGCCCTTTTATTAATGTGATGTGGCAATGGCATAGAAGCCTTTCAGTGTAACTTGTGGTGAGCACCAAATGTTGCGCAACAGAGTGTCTGTTATCTGTGACAGAGCTGATTGCCAGAATGACAACTAACTTTCTTTTCAGCTTTTCAAGGCTGGACTTATCTGAATATAATTATGTGATGCTGACAGGATGCAAAAGACTTTCTTTAAGGAGAGTGGGCAGTGCTTTTCTTTCTGGTCCACATCTGTCCAAGGACACGCTTTGTAGCGTGTGGGTGCAATGATAAAGACAATGCAAACACTCTTTCCTGCTGTGGTAGGGCTAGGACCTCCAGTTGCTGTGCTTGTTGCTGTACACATGGAGGAAAAAAAAAGGGTCTACCCAAGTCTGAAGCCTCAGCTGTGAGTGCCACTGCTTCATCCTGTTCATTCTGACCCTAAAGGAAACACTCCTCAAGGAATGTGGTACCCAGCCCCTCCACTTCTGTGACCAGGGAGGTAGTGAGGGAATAAACCTGTCTGTGGTACTTGCCTGTCTCGCTTCTCTGCCTGGTGGGAAAATGGCATGACTCCCTCTGTTTGGGTGATTGCTCACGCTTCTGCACCCGCAGACTTCATCTGTAAACTCGTAGCAGAAAATATGCACTGATGCTGGAATGGCTTTTGCCAGCTAGGAGCTGTTTTCCAGTGTCACTCACTTGTAGTTGGCCTGTGGAACCACTGTGGTATTTTATCAATGTTTAATGTGACCTAATTGTGTACTTCCACTGTCTGGGAGGATCAGCTCTTCTGGTCTGACAGTTACCATAAAATTGGTGGTATTCAGGAGCCTCTCCAGCATTTGCAGCTGGGTGCAAAGCAAAAGTTCCCTGATTTTTGCTATACCAGCCCAGCAAAACATTGCAGGGCTGCTTGTGCAGCCAACTACTTTATGTTGCACCTGGTAATGGCTTGTCAATATTTTAAAAAAATGTAACCTCCAGCTGTTTAATTTGTTCTTGGGGGAACAAGAACAGACTTCCTAATAATCTTCATATTTACTTGGAACATTTGGTTTGAAGCAGATGGATGTGACGGGTTGATCTACAAAGCAAATGACAAAGTAAGAGAAAAAAGTGTCTAAGTGGCTGTACCATTAGGGGGGAAAATGTTTTTGCCATAGGGGTCTCACTACTGGCCTTTCTAATGTTTTTTTGTTAAGGCAGCTTATTAGAATTGCTGCCCACCAGATTACTCCTTTGAGCACAGCCAGCTGTTTCCCTTAGTGCCCATCACTATCACCTACAGGGCAGGGAAGGTGCAGAGCTGTAAGAACCAGAAGGGCTGAGGTGGCCAAAGCAATCAGCACCTCCCTCTCAGCCATGCTGTGCCTTCCTTGCCCACTCCCAATTTGCGATGCAGGAACCACCTCATTGCACCACCCATCTCCTCCCCGTGGCCAGACCGGGAAGTCCCTGTGTCCTTCGGGCTGGGATATGGTGCTTCCTGAGCCGCTGCTGCTGCAGGCACTGTCCCTGAGCAGAGCTGGGTTCTGCAGGCAGGCTGGCACTGAGGCTGTGCCCTCCCTGCCAGCACCATGCATGTCTCTGCCCTGGCAAGTTGCAAAAATACGGATCAACGTGGGGCTTTTTTTTTTTTTAATATTAACTTGTGCAGCTATCCTCAAAGGGTTAGAAATCAGTTCTGGAAAATGCTGCAGTAGTTTTTGGTGAAGGGCTCTGCTGTGTGCTTTATTATTTATAAGCATCAGCATATAAGGACATCATGTTAACCCTTCAGCAGTGAGGAAGGGTGCAAATTAATGACATATGCAAACTTCCAGATTGGATAGGCTTAGTTGCAAGTTCTGAGACTAAAATTGAGGAAATATGAGAAAAAAAGTTTCTGCTTAATATTTTGTATGTCAGACAGGTTGGTTGGTGAGACAGTTGGACTAGATGAATATTGTAGGTCTCCTTCAACTCAAATATTCCATGTCCCTGATGGCACAGCCTTCTCCTACAGGGTCACAGATTTGCTTACCACCCCTGCCCCAGCTGCTCCCAGCACCTTTCACTCTAGTGGGTGTTGCTCAGGGGATGAATTAGAGGCAGGTTGATGCCCACTGGGCCCTGCTCCATGACCTCGGGGCAAGGCACGGCTGCAGGAACACTGTGGAGCAGATACTGGTTTTGGCAGCTGAATGGTGTCAGGAAAAGTAGGCTTCTCTCCCTTGCCACATGTTTCCAGGGGGCTGCTGAATAAGTCAGGGAAGCCGAAGCACGGCTCCTTTCTGGGTTCAGACACCTCTGCTGTAGCAGACAGTGCTAAAGAAGCTGTCCCTGCCCAGAGGGGAATCCAAAGAGACCTACAGGAAATGTCATTTGCCACGTCCTCAGGGAAATTAACATTGTGGCAGTGTGGCGGAGGTGGAGATGTTGTCAGACCACTGGCATTCATCATTCCCAGGGGCCTGTTTGCTCAGAGAAGGGTGCAATGAATCACTGGCGCCTTCTTGGGAGTGTTATGCTCCTCCACAGCTTCATCTACTGTGGTTTAGAAAAACTTAGAAGCTACAAATCCCATTGGGTCCTGTGTCACATAAAAGGTCTAATCTCCACTGCAAACTAACTCAATCTAAATAAGCTGCTATTCTACTGTATCAAAGGATACTTAAAGATGTTCCCTCAGTCTCAAACTGGAATATGGAGTGCCAGCATACAGAACTCATCATTGTTCATTTTAACAAGTGTCCAAATGTTGATTATATCGATGGTTTGACCTTGCAGTGCTCAAACCGCTGCTTCCACCTTAGCAAACAGAGGTTTAGAGCATTTCCAAGATGTTCTGATGCAGTGAGAAGAGGATCCTGGAAGTCACAACTGCAGAGAGGGAGATCCCAGAGGAACATCACCCCTAAAGGACAGTGATCTCTGCTTTTCACCAGCTGCCAACACTGCTGATCCATGCTGGCTGGGCAGGGCAGTGCCTTCGTCATGCAAGTCAGAAGAGCAGGGAAAGCTAACTACCAGGTAAGGTGGTTAAGTGTGTCATTCTCAACTGAACCAAGAGGTAGCAGCTCCAAACTTAGAGTGATAAAGTTAGATGCTTCAAAGCCAAAAGCTTGTGTTTTGTAATACCCAGCAGAAGAGAAGCAGGGATTAAAATAGAGATTAGTCCACATCGTATCTTTGAAGCTTGGCTGTGTGCCCATAGCTATGGTTCTGAACGGTTTCTCAAGCTGGAAAGCATGTGGATGGGAAATCTTGCAAAGTATGAGATCTCATAGGATTTCTGCCACTTAAAATTAATCATGTTGCAAGATTTGGGCACTGTCAAGACTTAGTTCTGTTTTAAACTGGAGACTTAATTTTAAAATGAGCCTAACCATGAATTTGAATTGGGTTTTTCCATAGTACCTCTTCCAGATGCTGCAATAACACCTTTTAGTGCAGCCATAAATAAAAAGTACTGAGTATTATTTAAAATGTGCAAAAGCAATGTGTATCCCCAGTACTGAGCCACAGCATAGCTTCTGGCACTGCTTGTGCATATGGGACCAGTGGAAGCATATCTAGTTCAAACAAGTGCCTGTTACGCAAGTGTGAGCTGTGGCCAACATGGGCTGTCCCAACGTGTGGCCCTTTTGGTTGTTAAGGAAAACTCATTTTTTCTCCTTGCAGGCTATTTCTTACAGTGATTCTATACTGCTTTTAGCTAAAGTGCAAATATTTAGAGGAACGTTTTGGTGGCACTTTTGTGTGAAGGTTTTGTGGGTGGTTTGATGTCCTGCATACCATATCCTAACATAATTTAAAGAACTTGAAGCACACGAGCACTTGGGAATATCAGAATGAGAATAATCAGATTAAATGATAGCCTGTGTAAGTTCAGTCCCTTGCATAGTGCATTGCAACAAAGCCTGTGCCTGAGCTGTATGTGGTGAAAAGCTGTCAATGTCCCAGTAGCCCTGCACTTTGAGACAAGTATCTCTTGGCCCTGCATGAACTGTGATCACTTTTCACCATGGCCTGATCAGGTTTGGGATAATGTTTGTGGGGATGGCAAAAAGGGCATTCCTCACTGTGGAAGTCTGTGCCAAATCCCACTCCCAGCTTTAACAGTTTGGAAGCAAAAGGACTTTTCAACAAAATGGGTAAAATTATAGACAAATTCAACCTGGGCAAAACAGTCCCTTTCAGAATCTCATCTTGGTAATGACAGAGAGGTCTTCTTTGATTGCAAAGAAATAACTAATTGCATCAGACATACTATCAAAAAAGTCTATATCTTGACAAAGTTATAAACAGCTGAAAATAGGAGAATGTGAAAGGATGTGCCAGGCAGCTCATGATAACAGGTGGCCCTACCACCATCTGCAGTAATTCTTTGATACAATCAATTGGTTGAATACTTATCATATTATCTGCCAAACTCTATCAATATTTTGGTGTTTTACTCTTCAGAGGGTCAAATACTGAATGCATTTAGGGGTGCAGATTTGGTGTCTACAGCCTGTTTCCACCAGTATTATAAATTCTGTGATGCTTCAGCTTTGCATGCCTTCAACTAAAATTAATTGCCCCTTCTCAAGAAATCTCTCAAACACACACTTAAACTGTCCTGGATGCCCCTGTGACTTAGCCAGGCAAGCCTCTAAGTTAAACCCAAGTTTCTTTGCATTTGTCAGTATATTTTAGCATGTACTTACTAACTGTTCATGTGCTATAGCACTGGAATGGAATTTGGAGTTTTGCTGAACATGGACACAAATTTGGTCATTTTCTTATTTTAGGTATTACAGCTTTTTGGGCTATTTTGAAGTAGGTGTTGTGCACAAAATTATGGTGTTCTGTATAATCTATTTCTGTACAAAAAGGAACATATTTTCCTACCTATTATGGAATGCTGTGATGCAGAGGACCATTTATTTCTAGCTGTATTTTTTTCCCCAGCCCTTTTTTTAGTGCTGTCAGTCTTGTCCTGTGTTATTAGGACAGTTTTCAACACCGCCCACTCTTAGTTGTAGAGCAATGAGATAATTTAATTTTTCATTTTGTGGAGATTTCATTTGCATTTTGAATTTTTCCTTGATACAGGATGGAAAGGAAACCCAGAAAAATTAATAAATCTTGCTAATCAAATGATGCATAGTGGGTTTTGCAGCATTCCGTAGAATTAAAAAAAGTTTTCAAAATAGAAAACAGATCATTCCATTGTAGACAGGTTGAGATAGTGCATTTGAATCTTACTAAAGTTTTCTCTTATCAACTTATAAAATTATTTTTTCCCCAAAGCTGCCACGTTTCACTTGCAGCTGCTCAGCAATTTTCAGCAGTTTGTAAGCCTAGACTTCCTTGCAAATAAGCAAACCTGCAGGACTTCACGGACAACAAAATGCAACTATTCTGTCTTCATCAGTCATTTCCATGTTGGTATGAGTGTTTTAGCTGGTCTAGCTGTGTCCAAAATACAGTCTCTCATTGCATCCTGGAGCAGATGCTCTCTTGACATCCTTTTTTCCAGGGGCCTTGCATCAAAACTTGCTCACGCTTATGTTATGTCAGATGTGTAGAACACACCTGCCTTTCAACAAGCAATTATGTTTATGGAAATAATACCTTCTGGTTAACAGATCCAGGGGCCTTCATTAGGTAATAATTGAGTGTGACAGGGCACAGCTCTTGGAAGCACCCCACACAAACAGATGTACCTTTGAGCTGCTCAGGAGTCATTTAGGGCATTCTCTCAAAGTTTGGATAATGTAACCATGGATTTCCATAAGGGATAGCATTGTATTTCTTCCGTGCTCTGACCTTATCTTTGATTGATGTGATATAAATTCTATACCTTACTCTTATATGTGTGCCCATCTTTTAAGAGTGAAAGCCCAGAAATCAGCTGACTAAAGAAATGTGATTAAAACTAGTCAAGACGGAGAATGTCCCTACTGGCAGAGTTTTATTTTTAACTTGTGCCTCTTTTTCAAGTACTTCCATCTTTTCCAGCCTTTGCACTCTGAGGTCAAAGAGGACTTGGCATCATCAGAAGTGTGTTTACATCTAGTCTGAGGATGCTCCTGTAAAACTGGAGATCTAGGTCTTCTAAGGATGGCTGGTTTGGACTGAGCCTTGCTGCAACACCCCAATACAACATTCTCACCACAGAACAAACAAAAGATTGTATCATGGCTGCACACTTGACATTTTGGCTTTACAAAGTGTGTCATACAACCAAGTGTGTTTCTCAGATACCTTGGGTCTAACTCTTACCTGCATTTTCAGGATCCACGTGGGGGGACGTAGAGTACCCAAATCCTCTTAAGGGAGTCACTCGGATAAGGAAAAACAGTCTTTCAGCTCTGTAACCTTAAAAAAGATTGCAATATTCCTTCAGAGCAAAATATGCATGACATCTGGAAGCAATTATTCCTTTAAAAATCACTCAGCACTGAAAATGAAAACCAATAAACACTGAAGTTTCCAGTTATCCCACAGTCTGAGTGACCCACACTGGAACAAAGTCATTTCTAGAAAGCCTGAGCAGGATGGGCACTCAGCCAACCTTGGCTCCCAAAGCTGGCCAAGCTGTCCTGAGACAAAGAAGTAACACTTATATGAAACCAGGTGAAAAAGGTGGTTTTCTTTCTGTTTTATTATGGGAAGAGAGGGGAATGCAAAGAACTGGGTCACACTAGCAGACCTAGCCTATCAAGGAGCTCAGCATAGAATTTAAGGATTTAGAGCCAACTCATACTTTTTGGTGTCATGATTGTGGTTATTTATCCACTTTAAAACAGTCTAATGTATGATTGTCACAGGGCTAGAAAAGCCTACAGTGAAAAACTAGTGTGACTGGGGTGTATTGGTCCAGTGAGGGAGCATGAATGCTTTGCTGATCTTTGCTGGCAGAATGGGTGTCAGGATATTTCGGAAAGGGCAGATGCTAAAGCAGATCCTGATTCATCTAGATCTCACTAAATATTGCCTTCATCTTTTCCACTGTAATGTGGAAGGTGGTTGGGATCTGGCTTCTCCTCCTTCAGCAACGTTAAAGTGTGCTCTACTACAGCAATTCCTAGATTAATTATTTTATTCCAAAGACCTGGAACACCATGCGTTCTTACCAGGCTGCCAATAGGCTGATTTCCCATGGAAACATAAGTTTGCCTGATTATGCTGTATCAGTATGTCTTCTGGCCACTTTTAAGACAAAAGAAAAAATACTCAGTTCCTTGAGTTTTGTGAAAACAAGTGGCTGTGTAGAGAGACCCAGGAGCAGTGGGAGCTCACCAGTGCTCATGGGCAGCAGAGGACTCATCCCAGAAAGGGCACTTTGGGGAGACACAGGTTGTGCCAGGGAGCCCTGGTAGCAGAGATGTCCTTGTGAAACCTCCCTGTCTCAGGGCCTTTCTGTCCCCTGTGATTCCCTTCATGCTTTTGCACCTGCATAGCACCCACTTGTTCTGGGCTGGCATTGCCATTGCTCTGGGGAGGTCTTTTTTGCAATACAACTTGCTGCTTCAGTGTGTAGAGCTTGCTTAGGCAGAGAAGTGATGTCAGAGATGGGATGTATTTTTATAATGATGCCCAGTTGCTCTGTTGTCTGACAGTGTTGATTTTGCTGATCATTTTTCTACCCAGTGCCAGGGACTTGATGACCTTCCAAGGTGTTGCACTGTTTGATGAAATAGTGGTTGAAATCCAAGGACTCAAGTGCCTCTCTTGCCCTTCCACACTCTGAGATGGATAAAACTCTGTGCCTCTGTGTTAGACAGATAGATGGTTAAACACTCTCTCCTGTTTTACTTAAGACAGGAATAAAATGTATTATCAGGACTGCAGGAAACCCAACTGCTTAATGGTCATGAAAGGTTCCTGAGTACCTACTGTTCTCCAGAAGGACTAGGTGGTAGTGCTGATAAACATATTTGTGCTGATAAACATGCCCGATTTGCATGCCAGCTGGATCAGCTACTTACTTGCTATTCTTTTTGCAACCAAAATTTTTATCATAAATATTTTCCAGACATACATCAGTAGCTCATATCGCTTGGCTGGCAAGTCTAAGACAAGACTGTCTTAGTAAGCCAGACAGTTTGTACAAAACAAGCTGACTCTGTACCCCAGAAAGTGGTCATTTCCTGATTCTTTTGAGTCTCTGAGCTTTTTCTCAATACCTACAGTACATCTGCTTGCAGATTATGGCAAGAATGTTGTAACTCTACAGGCATTCGTGGAGGCAATGGTATTTTGCTAGCTGGCTTTTATATCTCTTGCCAGTGAAATACTATTTTTAAAACAACTTCAGGTTGGATGGGTGTTGGAGTGAGTGGTTGGGACCCCAGCTCTTAATCTTTAAACTGTAGTTTGCAACTGCAGTAAGACATGTCACTGAAGAGTAGGTGTCACTCCATGTTGCACTTCCATATGGAGAGGATCCAGTAGTGAAGGGTGACTCCCGTGACTGCAGAACTCTGATATGTGTAGGCAAAGAGGGCAAAAAACAACATGGGTATGGGAAGGAGGTAAAGGAAAGACAGAGCTGGAAAGTGAGAAATGCATGGGAGGAATGCAGCTGATGTGCAGGAAAAGGAGAGGGAGCAGAGGAGTGGAATACTAAATCAGCAGCAGAAGTGCAGGTTTGTATTGCAGCCCTCCAAAAGGCCAGAGCCAGGGCCCTGCTGAGCAGACCCCAGGGGCAGTCCAGGGCTGAAGATTGTGCTGCCCCAGGTGAAGCAAAGGGGTGGCAAGGGGCAATGCAGCGTTCCCCTTCAGGGGAAGACTGGGGAGGAGACTGCACAGTGAAGGGCAGGGGGATGTTCTGCCAGGCTGTCAGATTGTTGTGCTCCCAGTGACATTGGTAGTTGGATCAGGATGGAATTTCCTCCTCACCTCAGGGTGGCAAGTGGGTTTTTTATTGTCCTCAGCACTCTGGAAGGATACGAGCTTCTGACAATCACACAAGCATTTTTCTCTGGGATCTGTTAAGCGTGTGTGGTGGCTTGTGATGAGAGCAGGTGGCATAAGGTCAGGGTTTTTTGGGTTGTTTGTTTAAATAGTCCAGCATTTTCTGCCAGGTGGTTACCTGCAATAATTTACTGGCATATCTGAGACACAAGCTCCTAACTTAATTTTTGTTTCGTCTTCACTTAAAAAAAGTAGAAGAGTGAAGAAGTAGGAAGTATACTGAGGTTCTTGTAGACTCCTTTGTGGTGGTGACTGATTCAGGTTTCGTTGTTCTTCTGTGTTTTCTTACTACTCTTGTCCTATAAAGGCATGCTGAGAAGTCCTTCAAGGGACAGTCTGCTGACATGAGTGCAAAGGGTGGCACTTCCTCTCACTGCTTTGCTATCAATAGGATGCAAGTCCAAAGGGCTCTTAGTCTCTTGATTTTTGGCTGCAGGAGGTCCCAAATCCAAGCTCCCCAGCTACTAGTGAGGGGAATGAAGGAGATGATACAGTGCCAAGTATCTGTGTTTTGCCTTGACATTAAAGCCAGCTCTGTGCCCAAGCTGCAGCAGTCAAGCAGTAGTCCCTGCAGGCATTGCACAGGCTGCAGAGATCTTTGTTGTTCATAGCACAGGCATCTTCCCTTCCTGCTTTAGCCCACAGCTTCAGCTGGACAGACATGGTGCATGGCTAACTGGGCGATACTGATGGGTAATGTTTCTGGTATCTTAGGCTCAGATGGCTGGAACATGCTGGACAGTAATGCCTTCATCTTTGAATCTCTCTGTTATATAAATGGTTGATAAAAAAAGAGAAAACTTCTTGCAATCAAATGGTGCAGCAGCAGGTTTTTTTATTTGGCTAAATCCACAGGTCTCTCTTTGTGTTTCTAGCAAAGCAGTGAGGCATGGAATGACTTCTTATTGCCCTAGCCAGAACTGGACAAATCCCAGTCATCTCTGTGGACACTGCAAACTCTTTATGCTGCCAACATTCACTAAGAACCCTGTTTTCACATCTGCTCCATTCCTATTTTACTAACTAAACAAAAGCCTGCATTTTAAGCAGAGGCTGGTCCCCACCCAGTTGTTCTCACCTTTGCATCTGGTAGGGACAGCTAGTTTGGAGGCAAGCTCTTTCCAAAGTCCTTCTGCTTGTTTTGATGCCCAGTGAGGGGGCTGTGCTCATCTGAATAGGCTGGCAGCCTCCTGCACTAATGCACAGCAGTGTGGCTGGGAATGGGTACTTGAAAGAAGCTCCTCTTTCTCAGGAGAGCTTTCCTGCTCTGTTTATTGTCAGTTACTCAGAGATCATCACTTACATCACTTTCACATATGCTTTGCTCTGGGCAGGTAAGCACTGACAGAAGAGCTGGTTTTATTTTATTGCCCTCACCTAAGTGATTCACTCAAATAATCTGATGGTGCCTAGAAGATATGATTAAATAGTTATGATTGCTTAAACAGTAACGATGGCTCCAGATCTACATTGCATGGACACTTCTTTGCAGTTTTTAAATCTTGGCCCTGTTGATAGCTGGTGTGATATCCAGACTCTCTTTCACGGGGTTTTGCCAAAGTGCATGAGTCCATCTGAGAAATGCTATGCTTGGGTTATTCTTTTTAGATCAGGGGTGCAGTGAAGAAACAGCTTGTCCCATTCTAAATATACTGTCCTTGACAGACGTGAAATAAGCCCACTGATTAAAATAGCTGCCTAGTTCCCAGTTCAAGATCTTACTGTATAACATCAGTGTTTGGCTGCCCTTCTGATAAACTTGGAGAAGGACTGATTTCCATTTTGCTTCTTTCAAAAGGGAAGAGGTTGGAGGATTGTCATGCAGCAAGAATGCACAGATTCTAAGAATTTCTAAACAAGACCCACTGCATTGCGAATGGCAGCAGGAGCTGGGATTTATGGGAAGATTACTTGGTTAAATGTAGCCTGAAGGAATGAAAAATGAGCAGCCAAAAAAAAGAAATTTGTTGAATATTTTGGCAGTGAGATGGAGTGGCCTGATTTATGAGCAACGCCGAGTTATCTTTCTGCAGATTTCTAAGAGCGATTTTGTTTTTTCAGCCCTGGCCCTTTGGAGATGCAGCTCTTGGTGAGATGTATGGTTATACTGTTTGCTCTCATGACACATGATGAGACAGTCTTTCTTTTTCTCTGTGTGGCCAGGTCAAGTCTTGGTGAAGCATCAGCTGCCATACCAGGGGTGCTGGTGCTGCTTTCTTGCCTTTGGATCTTCCTCAGGTGCTGGCTGTAGAGGATGGAAAGGAGGGCTGGCAGCAGGAGTGCAGAGCTCTGGAGGTCCCTGCTGTAAAGGGGGATAGTGAACCATGGGTGAATGGAGGTGCCAGAGGTTCCTGCTGAAGCTGAACAGGTGTATTGTGGGTTCCAGAGCAGACTGAAGAGATTGAAAGGCATTTTGATCCCTCTGCTATGTCCTGCAGTGCCAGAGAAAACAGTCCACCTGCCCATCTAGGTGCCACCCCCAGTCACCCACACATGTGGCTGGCATAGCCTGGGACAGTGACTATGAAACTTCACAGGTTAGAAGGGACGAGTCCCAGCCAGTGTATGTAAAGGTTGTGGATTAAATGATGGCTAAATTTGAGTGTCTAAGAGTTCTGCTGTTGCCTTCAGTAGAATCCCTAATTTTCCTGTGATGATTTTTGTGTGTGTGTATGCGCTGGCTTAAACGTATATGTAATCCAAGATCCACACAAAACTGCTTTCCACTGGCAAAGCATCCCATAGGTGCCAGCTTCTCTGAAATTTTCCATTCAGCTATCTGCACAAATTTAATACTGCATGTGTCTCCACGAGTCTTGTTTTTGCCCATGTGAAGCTGTCTATAATGAAGTCATGAGTTATTTGCCTAAAATAAGAACCCAGACTTCAAAATAAGAAACCCAAAACCAAACCCACAGCTACTTTTTTCCGAGTTCTAAAAAAAATTTTGTATTTCCTTTTTAAATGAATCTCTCACCACTTAGTATGAACTTGCAGTTCTGCAAGACACAGAGGGCTTTTTTCAGCAGATGCTAAACCCAAAGTCAGTGGGAGATCTAAGCAAGTAGTTAAAGGTGAGCATGTGCTCAGGCGCTCACGGATTTGGGACAGAGCATTCAGTGTTTTCCTGAGTTGTATCTTATGTTTCAAAGGAAGAACCTTTGTTTTGCCGAAGGATTCATTTCTATTTTGTTATATGCCGAGAGCTCAGGATAATCTCATTTAGAGGGAAGCAGAGAGGAGGGAAGGCTACACTTGGGAAAAGCTATTTTCAGTAGCTATGTTTTCTCTAGCCCTATTTTCCTAATTATGATCAGCTAATGCTGACAGACTAGTTCACAGAAATCAAACCCCATTATACGGTGCAAACAAGTCAATGAGGCCTGGAGTTGGACCCTACTTGAAGATAAGTAAAATAAAGATCCCCTGTGGCTTTTAATTCCTTTTTATTTACTTACTTAATTGAACCTGCACTGTTCTTCCTCTGTAATTGATTATCACACAGAAAAGGTAATGAAACAGAAAACTTTATTTTCTTTCCAGTAATCTTTATGGTTATCATGGAAATGTTTTTGCTACTTCCTTTTGGGACATAAAAATTCTCAATATAAGCAAAGGGAAATCAGTGGTAGTTAATTGAAGGCATTTACATGGTTGAAAGATTAAAAGTTGTGGGGGATTTTTTTCGGTGGTGAGGGTCGTGTTCCCCCCCCCCCCCCTTTTCCTACCCTCTGGTAAATCAAGTCAGATTTTTCAGAATTAGAATTATCTGGCATTTTATTGCCCCTTTCTTTTTTTAAAAGCTGAATCACAGAGTTTGGGGACCTGGTCCAAAACCCACCAAAGCCAAATGGGAATCATTCCATCTAATTCAGTGGCTTTGGATCATGCTTTAGAAGCACATATTCAAGACACATTTATATATGTATACACACACACAGATGCTTATCTGCTCTGCATGCCATTTGTCATAACTGAGATTAATTTCTGAGCAAGACAGGAAAGGAAAGTTTGGAATTTTTTCCCTGCATTTAGAGGAAAGCTGATGTTAATTGCCAATTCGATGATGTCCTTTAAACCTAATTTTTCTCATACTTTTCTCTGTTGCTTTAATTTGGGAGGATTGGTTTTCTTCATTTTGTACATGTTACCTCTCCTCTGTTTTCCCCTTTTTTTTGTGTGTCCTCACTGGCTTTGGCAAGGGTCTCGTGGACACAGTTCACCCAGTACCAAGCACTGCACCCACCTTCCCTACCCTTGGTGGGGATTTCTCAGTGATGCACAGGGCTGGCTGAGAGTTAAAGAACTCAAGTCTGAATGTCCAAAGCAGTTGCCAACTTTCCCCACCCCTTGCCTTTATGCACGCAGGTTTTTTTGCCTTGGAGCAATTTTAATAAAGACTATATAACAACATGGTGTTGGCATAGCATGAGCAATATTATTCCATCTGTTTCTAGGGAAAATGTAAAAACATGTGTTAGTATAACATTAAGATTCCGATTTTCAACCGTTAAAAATGAGGCAACACTGAAGACAGAGGCTGCTTTCCATAGTTGTTTAGTGATTTTCATTGCCTTTTTTTTTTTTGGAACTCCAATTCAGACGCCCTTAAAAAATATCTCATGTTCAGGGACCTTTGAGCACCCATCCTTGGAAACAAAGGTTCTCAGCTATTTCAGTATGGGCAGCCAAAATTATTGCTTTCTGCTGATAGTGCTGCAGAGCTGAAGTTTGAAAGAGTATTTGATCTCTCACTGTAGAGATGAATGAGGATTGTAAAACATTCATCTTAACTTCTCTGAGAATTAACCTTACAGTAGGAAGTGGGCTTGAGCATGCTAACTTTAATATTTTGCCAAAGTCAGATTGGTATAAAAAAAGGTTTAAAGGGAATATTCAACACTTTTCTGAATTGGACCTTAACGCTTATTTTTTATTTGATTTTTTGTGTGTGAATAATTATAAAGATACATCAGGCAGAGTTTTTACTAAACACCACATTTTAAACAGTGATGATAGAATATCCTGTCAGTGCAATTGTGGTTATTTGTGCCAAAAGTCTCATTTTGAAGAGCTGTGCTGGTACAGTCAGGAAACAAAGTGATGCAGCATGTGGCTTCCTGGCATTCGTGCCTGCTGAGAACAGCTTTCACTGTCAGTGCTGCAAACCCAAAACAATGTTCACCGGGAGGTATCCGTCAATGCAGAACCATGTTGAGCAAAGTGTACAAACAAGTGACCAAGGAGTGAACAAGAAAAGGTCCTGTGCTGGACCTGACACTATGAATGAGGAAGAACTGCTTGGAGACATGAAGGTTGGAGGCAGCCTTGGCTACAGTGACCGTGAGGCTGTGGTTGAAGACCTTAAGAGCAGGCTGAAAAGCAGGACCACAGTCCTGGATTTCAGAAGAGCAAAATATACCTCTTTCAGAGATCTGCTTGGAAGAATCCTATGGACTATGGGCCCAGAGAGGAGTCCAAGAGTGATGGATGCTCAGAAAAGGACCATTCCAAAGGGTAGTAAATCAAGCAAAAGTGGCAGGAAGCCTGTGTGGGTGAGCAAGGAGTGCCAGACTGAATTTAGACATACAAAGGAAGTGTATGGCATTGTAGAAGGCTATTAGGTTGAATAAGCAAGATTTCCCCTTTATCCATGCTGACTGTTCCCAATCACATTCTTATCCTTCGTGTGTTCAGAAATGTTTTCCAGGACAACTGTCTCCATCAGCTTCCCAGGGAATAAGGTGAAGCCAATCAGTCTGTAGTTCCTCAGATTTTTCTTATTGCCATTCTTGAAATTGAGGGAGTGTTTTTTCTGCTCCAGTTATCAACAGAAATTGTTTGAATTTCAAGTGGCTGATTTCTAGAAAAGTATTTAAAATTTTCTGTAGTAGTTAAATAATTCAAGGCCTCATTCACTTTCGTCCTTGGAGTGTTATTGTATTAAGTTCCTCCTAAAAAGAAATTCCACCTTTTTAATAGATATTACAGGTGTGTGTGGATAACACACTCAACTTAGAGCAACTGCAAGTGAATGTTGTCACATCAGTTGATGCATGTAATACATTCAATATAGCTTGTCCGGCTTATCCAAAGCCTTTGGGTACCATAAGAGTTCCAAGATTATTTTGGTGGTGGTGGCAGAAATAGGAGGATTGTTTTGGGTTTTTTTTACCCTTTTTATTTTCTTCTGTCTGTTTTGCTTTTTATGTGTGTGAGGCGCTAGAGTGTGTCCAGAGAAAGGCAACAAAGCTGGTGAAGGGTCAGGCATTGGAAAAGGCTGCCCAGGGAAGTGCATGACTCACCATCCCTTGAGGTTTTTGAAAGACATGTAGATTTGGTGTTCAGGGACATGGTTTAAACATGGACTTGGTGGTGCTGCATTAATGGCTGGACTCAATGATCTTAGACAGACTTCTTTTCTGCCCTAAATGATTCTATAATTTACTAAGGATGCGATAGTAATCCACCATAAAAGAGAGAAAAACATGATTTTATGACTGTTGCTGTGCTGTCTGATACAGTTGCTTGCAGAAAATCCAAGCACATACTGAGAAACTGCCTCTCTGTTCCTCCTCAGCCTTTCTGTGAACATGGCTCTGCTTGTGCTCCCCAAGCCAAGTGCTTGTGAGCTGACAGCATCCCCAGCCCTCTGAGACCAGGGTGGGCCTGTTCCCCAGCCCGTGACAGTGCTCCTCCCTGGGAGCATCCCCTGGGCTGCCGGGGCTGGCTGCTCCAAAATCTGCCTTTTGTTTTTATTTTTTTTATGAGGTGTGACTCATCAGAGTCATCAAGCAGCAACCTTGTAAAAATGGCTTTTTTAGAGCCATGGAAACCACAAGATCCCATTACAAGCCGTTTCATTTTCAGTGACTAATGGAAGGTCAGCAGTAATCAGACAAGAGGAAATTCTTAACTCTTTCTCAGGTTCCCTTTTTCCTCTTTAGTAAAAACAAAGTTCACCAATAAATGAAATTCAGCTCAGATGGTTATTCTTTGTACATGCTTCACCAGTGCCTGGCTAGCTGACAGAAGACTGCCAAATGTCTGTTCAGGTTTCTAGGTTTTCCTGAAAAAAGCATTTGCTGCTTGTAAGATATATTTCAGCCGCTTCAAAGATCTCAAAACAGCTGCTTTTTAAAATTATTTTCTTTTTACTTTTCATTCCCATTTGTGATTTTATAGATCATATAAGTGAAAGTGGTAAGGAGCAAAGTATCAATGTTGCAGGCTGGATCCATGAGTAGATAAGCAGACCTTCGTGGCCAGGCAATACAGCAAGCTGGTGAAGGCAGAGTAACCGAGTCCTGCAGTTAAAATTGCAGAGCTGGGAATCTGCAAGTCTCACTCATTTATTTGTGTGCATCAAATGAAGGAATGAAAAGGGTAAGAGGGCAAACACACAGAAACACACGTTTGAGCTTACTAAAAACTGAGCTGCATGTGCTGTTGGCCCTATTAATGTGATTCAACCTAGGCCAGCTTTCAGATTTATGCAGAGATCTTGTAAAATTAATGTGAGCATTATGCTGAAAAATGTAGAGGCATGGGACTCATAAGCCAGGGCTGGGAACTGAGCTTATGGCTGGCAGGGTGGGCAATGCATGACTGAAGTGGTGGGCTGTGGAGTGTCATGCACGCTTTAATTGTCAAGGGCTTTTTAGTGTCTGTTGGGGGTCTATTCAGCTTAGGACAATTTTATACATATGAAGGAATCTGTGGTGTAAAGGGCTCTGCACTGTGCTAAATATTGAAGAAGAGCTATTGCTGGGGTTAGAGACCTACCCAGCCAAAGCTTCAGTAAGTGACCCTGAAGTCAGCACAAGCGTGTGTGATATAATGCAAAGGATTGTGTGTCATATTTTTCTCCCTCATTTCCCATCTTACATTCTACTGTTTTGAGCTCAATGCAGGGTAATGACAGGTGAGTCCTGGACTGGATATCAGTGGCAACTTTTGCTTCGTGTCTGTCGGCTGAAATAAATGGCTCTACCTCAGTTTACAACAACAAAGTCTTTGGTCTTGCCTGGATCTACGTGAGAAATGGCACTTTTTCTCCTCTCTTCTGCTTTATGAAATCTCCAAGGGTGTGCCAAACACACTCATGGCTTGACCCCCACCCAGGGACGAACAGACTTAGGGAAGCTCTAACAGCACAGGTAAGTGGAATGATTTTATTTTTTTTTTTAATTTGAGTTCTTCATTTCCCTTTGTAAAAAAAAAAAAAACCTTCTAAAAATGGCTTATAATTGCAGGTGAGGAGATAACTGTTAGGACAAATAAGCACCTGCACAACTCCTGCTCAGCCACAGTCTAGGGGAATTTAGGAAACTGTGTAACCACAGCAATGCTTCTTCCCCACCTCAAGTAGCTGATACCATTATAGGATTCATTTTATAGAACTTGGCCAAAAACTCTTCTGAAAACTTTTTATATGGCAAGTATGAAGAGTGGCAAGGAATTTAATTCCAAGCCCTGAACCTTACAGGATCTGAGGTGGGAGAGCCCTGTTATCCACAATGAGACACATTCCCCATTAGCCACTCGATATTGCCCCTGTCCTCTGGGCCATTTGGAATGGTCCTTGCCCAAGCAGTTGTCCCAGCTCTGAGAATCAGCTCCCCCTTGCAAGCCCAGTGCCATGCCCACCTGGGGTCACCAAACTGTGAGGTCTCATGGATGCACCAATTCCTGTAACATTGCTTTGTGTGGGTTCCTTCTTAGGGCTGTATAAAAGCAAAGGCTGTGCTGCCTCCAAGGACATGCACACACGGTGGAATTCAAGGGCTTCTTCTCAGGTGGCTGCATCTTCAAAGAAGCTGACTAAATGAAAAGAGCACTGTCAGAACATCTGAGTCCTTTGGAGGTCCAGCTCATTTGAGCTGTTTGGTATCTATGTACCTGTCACTTTGCTTTAGTTTCATCAAGCAAGGAAAGGTGATGAAAACCAAGGAAATGAGCTCGTGACCCCATGTGGGATAAATTGAACATAGTGACAGACTAGAGGCAAGGGCAGGTTTCCCTGACTACAGCAATATACAGCTGATGGATGTGATGAAATACATAAATGCTTCTGTCCTATGGATTTTCTGGTGAAAGAAAGGTAAAGAGGAGAGAGTTATTTCAGGTTTCTTATTGAAAAATCTTTCATAAGGCAGGTGTTGCTTCCATGGTCTTCAGTCTCAGAAAAATAGGTGTTTCTTAGAAGCTTTAGGGAGAAGCATAAGAACATTTCAACATCAAAGTGATGATTAACACCATTCTCTTCCCTATACACTCTTATTGATCGTCTTAATGGCCCTTGTTTATTGGCTTCCTTTTTGCAGTAGCAGGGGATCATTGACTCATATTTTGATTCTAGAGGTTATTTGGCTAAGGATAAATGTAGTTACACTTTCACTGGCTTGTTTCTGTTGGTTTGCATCTTTCTGACTGGGAATTTCCTACAAGAAAATCACCCAAGTAAATAATTCTATCCCACAATGTGGTAGTGAGTCCTGAAGAGAAAAGTAGTTTGTGTCATTTTTAGTACAGAACTGAAAGGCTTGGTCTGGGGATGCCCAAAGACATGCCAGGCTGCTCCAATGGGAGAATTCCTTCAACCCAAAGAATAAAAAGGGACATCAAGTTTCTATGAAATGGAGCTTAGATACTGCAGACAGTGCTCTGCCTGGCTTCAGAAGTAACTGCTGACAAAATCAATGTGATGTCCTGTGCAGGGAACTGTATATCACAGAATCCATTCAAATGCATTCAGCGCAAATGCTGAGTATTTGAAGACTTAACATAACACACATTCTGTCAGCAGCAGAAATGGGGACAGCATTAACACAGACAATGTGAATTGGGTCTCTTCCACGGACATTGATTTGGATTGGAACATCAATAAAAGAGGACTCACAAGGATGGAAGAATTTGTGTGGGAACAAAGTGTGTGCAAATGTGTACATAGAAAGTGATTGGAAGATAGATAAAATATTGATGTGAGGACCAGGTAAAAATCTAGTTTTGGGCCTAGTCATCTTACACAAATGAAACGCAACAACTACTTTAAATGTTTTCTAAAATCCTACCTTGCCTTGACATTTTTAAACTTGCCATTAAGATAAAATGTAAAAGTTAACTCATTAGGATTCTGAATATCAAATGTTACCTTGGCTTTTCAGTTAGAACATGCAGGAAAATTGTGTGTGACTCGAAGTACTGCTACAATATAATATAACACAAGTCTGGAGTGAATACAGAAATCTTTGAGATATAATATCTCACAAGCTAGTGCACATTGGCACTCATCAGCTGCTATCTGAAGAGATGGCTTGATAGGCATCTGTTTAAGATCCTGAGGTTATCCTAGATGTATCAGACACTAGTGAATATCCTAAGATATTCAAGAAGCAAACCCATTAAAGACTGCAGGTGTGCTCTGTCCATCTGTGCCTTGGCAGAATATATAACTCAACATCACCTGAAGCTGACATGGTGTAAGTGCTCGTTGGAAGGACTGGCACATATGAGGTAATTTTGGCTTTCCCTGCAAACACCTGTCATGCAACATGCACAATAAACTTGGGCAGAGCTTTTTTCTGTCTTGTGGAGTGCAAAAGGAGAACAGACATAGAGATGTGCATGAGAAAGTTATTTTTCACTCTCCATGAGAGTGTTAGACAGGAAAGAACTTTTAAAGTTATTCTTTATTGAAAAGGGTTTGTGCTCTGTACTTAAGTGGATCCTGGAAATAAAAAAATCATGTTCTCCTCCACTTTTTAAAAATAATAATGAAAACCAATGCAGCTGCAGAAATTTTAGCACTGATTTGGTACTGAGCATTAGCAGCATATTCTGCACTGAATCCCCCTACCTCTGTTGCATTGGACAAATGGGAGTGTACTTTCTCTTTTTGCAGAGAAGGAGCATGGTTTGCTCTCCTGCTGTTGCTTTACTGGCCAACAGCTGAATTCAGAGTGAACAGATCAGCTCAGATATAAGAAGGATCTAAAAATGTCAAGACAGAGGTAAGCATCAATGTTCACAAAAAGTTTTTGTAAAAAGCAGTCTGTGAACCTTCCAGTGCTCCTGGCTACTGAAGACCCTGTTTTGTGGGCTTCAAGCCATATTGTTCCATTTGTTGTTTGTTTCCTTTGGCATTTAGTTGATTCCTGAATATCCACTTGCTACTTTCTCTCTCTTGTTCCCTCTTGCTACCCCAGCACCCCACAGCAGAGCCCTCCTATACTCACTGTGGAGGGGAAGAGAGGGGCTGGGGGAAGCATCTGGTGGGAATGAAAGCAGGCCAATGACACACAGAGGAAGAACTTGCAATGAATGGTGGGTCCAACAGGGTACTTGGTGCCCTTACTGCCTCCACCTGCACTGCTCCACTCTCTACTCTGCTTTTCCTTGTGAGGAATCTGCTGCACAAAGACCAAGGTAAAAGGGAAAGAAACATCCCTTGGTCACCTGGAACAAAGAAAGGGTAGCACTGGGCTTTCCTGTGAGGCTGGGGAAAGCCAAAGGTACAGAGAAGACACCCAGGTGCTGCCTTGCAGGTCAGGAGGCTCCTAAACATGCCAGCCCTACAATAAGGAAAAGTTCAGTCCAGGGTCTAAGGCTTCTAAAAACCTGTATGTTCAGACTAAAATGGCCCAGCAGCGTGCCCCCAGTCTTCTCTGAAGTTAATGACAGGCAAGGCAGGACCAAGCCAGTGATGTATGCATCCTGGGTGAGGAAGGCTATCCTCTTCTCTGTGGTAATGGGCAGGGGGTGGTCTACCCTGGGGGTCTGCATGTGTTACAAATACCAGTGATTGTACCAGTGTCTGAACAGGGATGCTGTACTTGACACTTGACAAAGCCTCCAGGAATATGATCTCTGCTCAGAATCCCTCCTTGATTTGTCTTTTGCTATGATTTTTATCCTATGTCTGAGTAGAAATGTTGCACTTTTTAGAGGCTGTCTCTAGTTTTATTTGCCTGGGTTTTGGGAGTGAGACATAGGCACTGAGAGCTGATCCTGAGCTCACAGCTCCTCTGCAGTTTTGCCCCAGAGGCTTAAGGAGCACTAAAACCAGGTTTTCTTGCCAAAGCAGAAATGCCTCTGTGTATGTGAATGTATTCCCTTGTCAGACCAAAGCTGTCACTACAGACTGCCTGGTGATACAGCACTACTGGACTGCTGTCCACATGCAGGTGTGAAGCTGTCACCCTGTTGGTGTGATGCTGGTTTGCACACTGTCATCAGGTTGCTCCTGTCTCACCATCCATTTCATGAAAGCATGAGTGTGTTTCAAGACATATGTGGATACAAAAAAGTGTGTGTGCATGCATGCATGTATGTCATCCTCTCTTCTTGTGGTGCATCCTATAAAAGGCTGGTCACACTTCAGAATTAGTTTTGAAAATTTTTATTAGTAGCAAGTGATCAGAAGTGTTATTTTGTATAAATGCAGCTTTATTCAGTAATTCACATTTCTAAAAGTACTTAATTCCTTAAGACTCTGCTTGCTCTATTTTTGATTTTATAGTACCAGGTATGAATGCAAACTGTCATTTTGTTGCATGACTTTTTACAATCCTACACCGTAATTTTTCTGGACCAGTCCGGTGAATTGTTTGCAGTACAAGGGAGATGAACATGAGTGGATGAAGAAATAGGGACAGGAGGAAATATGCAGGATGTCAGCATTCCTTTGTCCCAGGCTTGACCCTTGACAGGACTTGGGAGGGGCAAGCAAAACTCCAGTTAAGAGTGGTTCATTCAATGTTAATGGCAGATGCTTTAGTTTTCTAGCTCCAAACTGCAGTGTTGTTATTTCTAAGACCATGGAAGAGATGAATTGGGCCAAAATAATTCAAAATCACACAATGTGCCACATAAGTTGAAACAAATTAATTTTAGAGCTGCTTTGTCTTCTTTAAGCTTCATGACTTGAGATGTGAGAAGGATTTTATCATGTTTTTCACGTTGGAGTGCATTTACTAATGCTTTCAATAAGATTTTGATCTGCAAAGACAAGGGACCTCAATTAGTAAGGCAAAATCATGTCTCATTTTAATATTCAGTTATTTTATAAAAATGATTGTAACAGCCAAGTCATTCTCCCATGTCTCTACTGATACTTGGTTTCAGAGGAGAAGGCTGCAGCCTGACAAGCAATGAAGTGACTGCTTACCATTTGGTTTCTTCACAGAGATTGGATGTGGCAGCATCTGCTGTCATGTTTTTTGCCTGAACCAACTAGGAAGTTTAAATATTTCATTATGATGATTTTAATACTTGCACTGATCTCCTGTGGATTCATAATTAAAGACATCACAAAACAAAACAAAACCTCCCCCAAACAATTCTGTGCGTCTAAATCACCTACATATGTTTCTTGTTCCCTGTTATGTATGGGTTGCTTTTTAATATAACTCCTAGCATGACAAAAACCATGCTGGTGACATTGTTGGTATTGTTAGTCTAGAATGTTTTCAGTGACACCAAGTTTGTTGGGACAGAGTGTGAATTAGTTGTCAGTTCTTGAGAAGTCAAAATTTAATTGCAGATCAAATGTTTAAAATATAACTTATATTAGCAATGGGTTTCCATATGAGTTCTTTCTTGTGACCATTAGGCAAGAAGCCAAAAAACTGGCAGCCTGGCAGCTCAGCTCACAGCTGCACTGTGGAAGTCATCTCCAGGCTTCTATTCTGGACTGAAATCCTCAAGTTTTTCAGAATTTAATTTTTTCCATTTTGGCAGGAATAACTGAAAATAAGTTTGGGCTGACCTGAAACTGGTTTCCCCCCTACCATTCTATTTTTCCAGGCCAGTTGTTAAGCTGCCAAATCAGTTATGCAGTTCTATCTATTATGCTCCATATAAATCTACAATTCCTACTAGATTGTTCTTCATCACTCCACCTTCTTTTAATAGCCATAGGAAAATGGGCATTGAATCCAAGTATTTTTTGCAGATGTCTCTGCAGAAAAAGTAGACTTTTACCTGTGAAACCATAGAAGACGTGAGAGTAAACCAAACTAGAAATTTTTTCTGAGTTCAGCTGCAAAAATATTGTATTTTTAGAGATGAATCTAGCCTTCCTTCTTGTTTGTATAGAGATTATCAGCCCATCAATAACATTCTTCCCTTCTTCTGACTTCCACATGCCTCTCTTGACAATGCAGTGTGCAAGCCACACTGCACTGAAGTACTGTTAATCTAACAGATAGGTCATCCTTGGGTCAGGGAAAGGGGAAGAGAAAGAGAGATTTACTGTGGGAAGAAACACCAGTGTTCTCCAGGAGCCCACTGGTGATGGAGCGTCAACAGTGGTGATGCTTTCCACTCCATTGGCACAGCAATATCGTAACTTTCCTTCTGCAGCTGTGGAGGAAAAAAAAAGTTAATCCAGGATTAATGATGTCAAATTCCCTTAACACAAAGTTATGAGTTCAGGATAGATGTTCCCAGGATAGCAGACCAAATGGGTCATTTATCCATACTAGTATGGCAGTTCAAAGATTCTTCAGCCTCCTTGTCCAGGACCTTTTGCTTATTCTAAAAGCAAAATGTGAAACCTTCTTGTTCCAGTGGCTGGCAAAGGAGCTTGACCTATGTCCTCTGTAACGTCCCACTGCTGTGTCAGCTTCTCAGCAGATATTCCCAGAAGTAGCTCTCTGAAGGCATGCACCAGAGTGAGTTGACCCTTCGTGGCCAACAGGGTCTTTCTCCAGAGCAAAGTACTTTCTCTTTTTCCTGGCTAAAGGTTCTTCTGTGCTCATTTCTTTACCTACATTGTCATTGTCTGGAATTTGCCTTCCAGTTAATCTCATCAGTTAATGTTCGTACCAAGTCTGAAAAGCCCGAAGTACTACAATTCATTATTATTTCTTTTGTTTTCTTCCTGATACTCTCTCCAAGTCCAGATCACACGGTCTCCCTGTATAGCCACATCTCCCTCTGTAGCCTATTGTCTTGCATCCAAACAACTGGTCCCTGTTTTCAGCTCAGTTGCTGCCTGTTTAACTCCTGTGTTGCTGGAAATATACCATGGAACCAGGGAGAATTAAACACTGTTAATTGCTTCGTATGGCAATCATAGTACTGGCTTTATGTGTGTTTGTAAAAGGCAGTGAATGCATATCTGCTCCATTTCTTCAGTGTAGCATAATGCAGTTTTACCTTCTGGTAAGCAAACTCTCCTTCTTTTCTACCCTGCTGTCACTTGGATACAGACTGCCCAGGGTCCTCTGTTTTTTTCCACCAGAACATCAGAAAAAGCTGAAACATGCCAAAGATGGGTGAATTTTTGGCATGTGAATTTGTGCTAGAAGCTTCTATAGGGCTTGTGTGAACTATTAAAGGAGAATTTTGCTTTTGCAGTTTCTTTTTCTTGCCCCTGAAAGTGATAGTTAGGGTAAATTTTTACATGAGTTTTCCTTCTTTAGATGCAAAGGCTGTGTCAGTGACAAATATCAGGTTCTTGCTCCGGAGCATTTGGTTTGGAGTTACTTGTGCAAGGATGTTGTAAGCATAAAATCACAAACAACAGCTTCTGCTTTGGAAGCAGTCCAACCATTCTGCTGAAAAATAAAAAAAAAATTTGAAAAAAAAAAATTAGGCAAAATCATCAGGGTCAATTCAAACTGAGTGGTTACAGTCTGTCAAAAGAAATAACACCAGAGCAGGCAGCTCTGAGTACCAGGCTTCACTATATGAAAGAAGTTGGTTACAAGAGTGCCTGAAAACATCCAAGAGTAAGAATCCACCTAGGGCAGAAAGGCAACAAAACCCCCACTTCTTTGTAGTAGTTCTGTTTCCTGGGGGGCCAATCTACTTCCAGCTATGATGAGTCCAAGTAAACTGCTCTTGTGGTATGCAATGCAATACTTCTAGTGGGCACAAATAAGTCTTGGTTGCAGCTGCCCAAATTTTCTTTCCTGTGTTCCTTGCAGCTGGCACTGGTGACATTCTGTGTTAAGGGGGAAGAGCCAGTGGAGCATAGCATGACATTGCTTGTTTTCCTCGTCTCTTAGTTTTCCAGGCTGATAAATGTGGTAGACAAGATGCACGCAACAACCACTGTTAAGGGTTGCGGCTGGAGCAGCTTAGCAACAGATTTCCCCTGCAACCATGAGGACTCAATTCAGTCAGAAAATCCCAGTGAAGCCTCTGCACTGGTCTTTGAGACAGCACAGGCCTGCTTGGGGGAGTGTTCCTCTCTGGTACTGCTGTGTCCTGGGTTGATCCCCTCTAAAAGCATATTTACCAGCACGGCTCTCGGCTGTCAGCCCCCAACCAGCACCTGTGAATCTTGCGAGGACATGCCTCAGGGTACTCTTGATGTGTCCAACACCCTGCACTTCTTCTCTCTTCTTTTTTCTTCCACATCAAACATTTATTTTTATCAGCCATCACATTTCTTCCTCCTCTCCAAGCTATTGAAAATCTCCATCTCGCTTTGCCCTCTCAGTCCTTCTCCATACCCGGATCCTTCTTACACTTGCTTTGTTTCTGCACAGAGAAGGGCAACACAGGACAAAAGGCCAATGAACTGTGAGATTCATTGTCAAAGCTGTTATTGAGGCTGTGAACTCACCAGGTTTCAGAAGACAATGAACCACTTTGAATATGATGCTTCGATAGACTGGGGGTGCACAGTCGCATAATGGAGGCTTTTATTTCAGGTAGTTTACTTGGCTCTCAGCTGTAGCTTTGCCATCCTCCAGCAACTCCTACCTCTGACTTCATTCTCAAACTTTTCTGTTTCACCCATGCTGTTTGCTTGCTGGGTTGCTTTGATTGGGAAGAGGACCTGTTTATACATATATATATATATACTATAAGCCAACTGTTTATACTAACACCAGTTGGACAAGTTTGTTTTTTTCCAGGATACTTGCCAGTTGAGGATGAAGTCTCTGAATCCCTGAGCTGAAAACCTATCAAAAGTCCTTCAAAGTTGGTCAACACAATGGCCTTATCCCACCCCAGATTCCTCTGCACCCATTGCACTTCAGTGAAACAGCCTCTTGTCAGACCACCAACCCAGCCTGCCCAAGCTTCTGTTCTGTGAAGTCCCCTTGTGGCCTATTTTCATGCTCAGGGTCACAGCACACCAAACCTTCAAGGTCCTCTCCAGCAGACCCTCCTGCTCTGCTGAATCCACTCATGAACATGGGATGGCAGCTGCTCAGAAATTCAAACTTCTGCTTTACTGAAAATTTTGAGCTGGTTTCTGGTGGGCACCTAAAGCTGTTCATTTTGGTTCAGTGACCTTTTTATCACCTAAGTGCAGTCTTGAGCCTGGAGCACCTCCAGCATTTAGGGCAGTGATAGACACAGCTAGAAAATACAGTGTGTGCCCTGAAAGCAACAGAAAAACAGATCAGACTGTTCTTAAAATTAAAAGACTGACCAAAACATCCCTATGAGGCATGAAGGCACTAATGAATCACACCCCAGGATGGGATAAGTAGTAGTAGAAAAAAGCTGCTTCATTCGGTTCCCTGCTGGGACTAGAAAGCTGATTCTTCACTACTGACTTGTTTCTTTTTCCTCTTCAGTGAGTTACTAGCTGCAATTTATGATTAAATAATTCCTTTGGGAAATTATTCCTTATGGGGAAAGAATTATGAAAAGGAAAAGAGATCCCTCCTGCCTTCCCCGTTCATCAGACCAACGAGAATAGCATTCAGAAAATTCTGGTGTCATGAGACAGGCTAGTCTTTGCTTCCAGTTTTGTTTGGCTGATTATTCTGAAAATGGATTGAACAGCACCCATGAGTCTTTCCCACCAAACATTAGCAAAATGGAGTTTTTTACTATGATAAACAGCTTACATTTCACAGGTGACCTTTTGTCTTTGGGAAAAAAAGGGGTTTGCCACATCTTTTTGAGAAGGAAGCTTTGTATTGTTTTTGATAAGTGGTTTGCCAGGACAACTCTTATTTAAGCCAAATTCTAGAAAAAACATCCAGCTTCCGCAACCTGAATTCAGTGCTGTCATGGATGGGTATGCCTTAGCCAGGGCAAAGGGTAGTGATTTTGGAGAAAAATGTGTTGAAAAATGAGGTCAGGGCAAAGTTCTGGCATCCACAGTCATGATCGGCATTTCAAAAAGTGCTGGGAGAAACTGGTTTGTTCCTAGCACTGTTGTGACTGTGTTTGTGATGGTGTATGTATATGAAAGGCAGAGTTAAAGCTCTAAGGATGAGCACCTTTACCAAACAGCCTTTAGGAAAAACATACAAGAGCAACTATAACCCTGCTGGAACTGAGGCTCCTTGGTAGGTTCAGCAATGTGTACCTGCAAGATAAATTAGACACCTTCCTCCCTCATCCAGTGTTATGAGAAGCTGTTTTGCTGATACAATGCAGAGAATGGAAACTTGGCTAACTTTGGGTCTAAAGAGTCCGATTAGCGATCCTGCAACTAGTGTGTTATTGTATGGTATTAGGGAAGATGAATGATGGCTGTGTTTGGGCAAATTCTTTCCACAATTTACAAGAGAGAAAATCAGCTCATTGTCGATCCAGATTTTGTCATAAGTAATTTGAAAGTTTTTTCTGGGCTCAGCTGAAAAGCATTTGGAATCAAGAAGAAAATGCGTGTTGATGTACATTGGATTTTGGTGAGCATCTGCTTGAAAAAACAGTGGTTTATGGTCATCCTGGCCCCATGGACTCACCTAATAAAACAGTTAAAAATTAATTTACAAGTTTGGGGTGAATTCAATCACTCTTTTCTCGCTCTTTTTTTTTAAAAAAAGCCAAATTACTATATAATTACATGCACAGCAGTAATTCAGTCCAAGAGACTTCTTGATTGCCATTAGGAGACATATCGTGTCCAAATGCTGCCAATATTAACTAAAACTTCAGAAGCCTGAGCCAAATGGAGAGACACAATTTTTCCTTCCTTCCTCCTTCTATTTTTCACTTTTCCTCATCACTGCAACTAAAAATAATGTGTCCAGCTTGCCTCATTTGCTAACTAAAACATGTATACCTGCTTGTTAAGCTGTAATTTTAGCTTCACTTTGATTGATAGTAGGAAAGGCTTGAATTTTTGTCTTGTACAGACACATTCAAATTGCTTGGCAAGGATGTCGGATGCTTTGCTTTTGTAGTCATCATGCAGACTGGAGCTTCCCCAGTGACTGGAAAAAGTTTAAATGAATTTAATGAATTTGGGGTTCATTCTCTATTTTTCCCTGTCTTTTAGTTAAGGCTTTAATAAAGCCCTGGCTGTTTCAGAATGGGGAATGCATACCTTCTGAGTGAAGTGCAGCCAGAGCTACAGCTGCAGCTTTCTTCCTATATGTGCTGCTCAGTAGGTTTGTGGGAACTGCTGGAGCAGACTGCTGGGACTGCCAGGCAGGACGGCTCTGCTGTTGTTACTGGCTTGGCCCCAGTTTAGTATCTCGCGTATAGCTGAATGCAGGAGAGATGTTGAGGAGGTGTTATTAGAAAAATGTTGCTTTAAAATGGGACCCCTAAAAAAGCATGATTATGTTAATGTTTGTTATAATTGTACACTCTGAAGCATCATGTTAATACCTGAGGAAGCAGAGACTTTTTGTTTTTCATGGCTTCCTGCCTGCTTGTAGCCAGTGGGTCAAGCGCTTTGCCTGTCTGCTAGTCCATAAAGAGTCTGGACACTTTGCCAACCACATGCACTCCTGTCTGCTGTGGGCTAATGTACCAGGCATGGAAAGTAATCTTTTGACTCCTAATGAAGTGCTAATAGTGCTGTGACAGATGGCTTTTCTTCTTTGGTAGAAGTGACAGGGACTGGGTTTTGGCACAGAGTTGCCTTGAGACCAATTCATCCTGGATAGGTGTGGAGAACAGTTTGGGTTCCTTTCTAAGAAGACTAGAAAGAAACAGAGGAAGAGGAGGAGAGAGAGGGCAAAAGTCAAGTGGTCCAGGCTGAGTCTGAAGCCAGTGGTGTTTCTGAATAACTAATGCAGAGCAACACTGTCAGGACAGAAGAGGTCAGGGTAGTGCCCTATAGGTGACTGTGGCTAGTAGTGAATCCTTAAAGAAGGCACATTGATGTGCATCCTTTGAGAGGCTCAGACCTCAGCATCTGGACCATCGTGGCCCAGCAAATAATGGATCTGCCATCCATCAATGTATTTTGTCTCTGGAACTCAATGTAACCTCACCACCACAACATTTTCTGAACAACAAGCATTAGTACTAGTTCCGTTCCCTTAGATACAGGAAAGAGTTGTATATTTTAATAGTTGATTGTATGACAAATTGTCTTTTTTTAGACTTGCAGACAGAAAGTCTTACCAGACACTCAGTGTTTGTTTTACCAGGGGGATGATTTTTTAAAACTCAGCTTCTTCATTAGAGGCAGACTTCCACCCAGCCCTGTTGATGAGAAATATCAGTCCATTTGAGATAAAATTAGCTGGGAGATTGTAACCTCTTGTTAGCAACGTGGGTAGTAATATCTTCAGATCTTAAAGTCAGATTTGGAAGAGAACATCTGTCCAAGACTTATGCTGTGAAAAACAGTCTTAAAATGAAAAAAAAGCTTTGAATTACTTTCACTGAATTGATCCAGTTGAACCAGAGGGAGTATCTCTGTGTTTAGAAGACTAATTTGTAGGGGGTTTTGTTGTTTGTTTTGTTGTGGGGGTTTTTTTTATTCACTTGAGTTTTGTCTTTTTTGGGTGTGTTTCTTTTTTCTTTTAGTACACTTCTGACTCAAGAGCTGATGTCTCCTTGAGTTTGTCTTTAAATGCAACAGTCATGAAAGTAAAGAAATCCTGCTACTAAGTGGGTGAAATCACAAGTCAGTTCATTTTCCTGCCCCCATTTCTTTGTAGTCAGAAGATAAAGTCACTCCAGAAAATGCAGAGGAGGTTCTGCTATCCATGGTATGCCATGCTTGCAGTTAGCACACATTTTAAATCACAGTTCTAGAGTTTATTTATACAGCTAAATGTCATTTGTTTAAAAATAATGAGTTTATTCAGAAAGAAATATTCTCCTCAAAGTGATTAATTAATGGAAGGAGACTCATTCTCAGTGTAACAGCCAGCTAGAATTATTCCAGGCCTTCTCTTGAAGTCAATTACCTGTTGGAAAATATGCTCAATCCACCAAGTCTGTCCAAGTTCAACAGCTACAAATAATGAAGAAATGTTATATAAAAAGAAACAGTAAATTTTTCCTAATTGCTTGTGCATCTCATTGTAACATGTAAGTCACATTCAAGGACAAAAAAATCTGTTTGGGGGTTCAAAGTTAAAAATAATAGGGTTTAGGCAAACAGTGGCTTTGATTTTTTTTAGTGAAACAATTTGTTTTTCCTATTGTTTATGAGCCTTCCTGAAAAAGCATGTGACAGTGACATTCTGAAGACGTGGGATTTTCAACACTCAGTATCACAGTTGTTGACTCTTCAGCATCTTGCCTCAGATTGAATTTAACGTGGAAAATAACTGGTTGTGGCCATAGAGCACTATCACAAAATTGCAATTGTTGCTCTCCAGAATCCTTTGCAGCAGCTGCAAAGCACAGTCAGGCTCACCTGGATGCTCTGATCTTCCAGGAAAGCTTCCTTATTCCTTCTTTCCTTGTCTTTCAGCTAATACATTTGTCTAGACACCAGGATCAGACGAACTATAGCCACAGTGAATTGCCTTGCTGGACTGTGATTGCAGCCCAGTATCCTTCCCGATTTAGTTTTGCTCTTTGCTCTCAACTTCCAGAGTTTCATAATGGAGATATAAAAACACATTTCACAGTGAAACTTGGCAAAGTGACAGCCAAGAAATGATTTTCCCTGGTAATTTTAAATGCATCAATACAGTCAGTGTTAAGATATTCTAAGAAACAGAGGACGGGGGAATAACAGTATTTAAGAAGTTTGATGTCTCATGTTGATGTTGATGGGGAGATGACATTTGTCTTTTGTTCATAAAAAGATCTGAGATCCAATAATTTCAAAATATTAATGGCATACTACATAAGCATCAAATGAATATATTGACTAGGGCTGGGACTGCTCTTTTCCAGTGGATTCAAACATGTCTAGTAAAAAGAAAAATCTAATTGCAGGAATTTATGCAGCTGACAGACCAGAAGGGCACTGGTGGAGATGCTCTTGTCTCTGAAGCAGGTGAAATGCACCTTGTAAAACATTCTAACTACAAACTTACCTGATGAACCAGTCTGGTCCTCAGGATAAGTACTACAAGATGTTCTGAAAGAGGAGGTTTGTGCTTGGGGTTTGGTTTTTTTTTGGGTTTTAGTTTTTTTGTTTTTGTTTTTTTTTTTTTGCTGGGGAGAGGGGAGAGAAGAGGTTCTTTGCTTTTGTGGGTTTTGTTTGTTTATTTCTTTACATAAGAACTGATTTTCTGACATGAGCTAGCAACAGTTCAGCCAGGAAATTCAAAGCTGTGCTTGACCATGAGTTATCATCTCACTGTCAAGGTTTGCCTTTCTACTTCAAAAAGTAAAATCAGTGTCAGACACAGAATATCTTAAAATTGCTTGGAAGGGCTTTCTTTAGGTTGTACCATGAGATCATTTAGAGATGTTTTCAATATTAATGTGGGAGGCAGGGGGCAAATAGACCAGTTATGTTGCCTATGTTTCCTTTGGAGGAGAGAAGTCCTGTACTTATCTAGCATCAAGTTAAGATCTCTTTGCCCAAGATCATGTGTGTGTCCAGGGAAAAGGAGGTGAAAAGATGCCAGAGAAGAGGTGGTAGCTGAGAAGCAGCTGTTGTCTTGGAAAAGCCTCAAGTGGGAGCCCCTGGGGCCTGGGCTGGCAGTGGGGCAATGCAGGGAAAAGGCAGATGCTGAGGTAGGTTCATATATATTTTATGTCTTCAGAGTACTGAAATCCTCACTTCTGTTAGGGGATAATATAGAATAATTTCCCTTCACTTCTGTGAAACTACTACTTCATGCATTTCCTAGAACAGAATCCATCCCTGTGTGACAAAGGGGTTTGTTTTGAGATATTTTTAACTTGTGGTGAAAAAAAAAAAGAAATTGGTGCTATTTTTTTGTTTTCTGTCTGTGCCTGTAAAATTAGAAGAACCCTACTGATTCACACTGCAGTGATGCACAACAGCATTTGTATTCTGAGGAGGAGGAAGTGAAACAGTCACATATTCAAAGGAAAACATATTTAATGAATCCACTTACATTAATGTGCCACCAATAGATATCTGTCTTTAGTAACAAAATAGATCGCTACTCTTGTGAAGATGATGACTAAACCCAGCCAAATGCATGTTCTGTGCAGTAAGCATCAAGGGGGACCATACCATGCAGATGTCTGTGATTTATGGTGCTCTGTTTTATGGTCTTCTAGGCTTGTACCTGATAAGAAAGATCCAAGAGATGGCAAAGACCTCCTTCTGTTCCAGCTGCCCAATTTTTTGGTATTGTTTGAAAGATGATTTCTCAGACAGATGTTATTTATTTTTCAGTCATGTCTTGCTTAAAATACAGAATAAATATTCAATGAAGACCAGCAGTGAAAAGAGAAAATACTACAGAACACACTTGAATATGCAAGTAATTATTTTTAACTGCTTTTCCAAAAGGACTGTGCTTTTAATAATAGTCTGCTTTTGTAAAGCATCTCTCAGATGCAGACTTCAAAATGTGGTAGGCAAATTGTCTCAACATGTCTATGGGCTAGGTAAGTGCTATTAATCCCTTTTTTACAGAGGGAGAAAGCTCAACATCAGTGAGCCAAGAATACTGCTTTCCAGCTTTGGTGTTACAAAAGGACTGTCAGAGCTCAGAGTACTGTGTTAAATTCCACCCTCTAAGTCCAATATAGGCTTTTGCCTTTCCAGCAGAAGGGTGTGTTATAACTCCATCTTTTCCAGTCACAGGTTATTCAACAGGCTGAGGCAGGGGTGGGTGTGAGAAATGGTTGGTCATTCCTGAAACATACAACATGTATCTGAAGCTAACCAAAAGCTCCTAAGTTAAACATTTCATAAATATGCCAGAGTGGATGTAGTCCTTCCTAAAGTTCCTCAGTCTGAAACTGCTTAACCCACCACCATGTTGCTTGTTTTCACAGAGTTAGTAGCAGTTTTTATGTGTCACAGGCATGCACAGGTATGGATTACTGAGTGCATGTAGTCAGCAACCTTACTTCATCTGGTTTCTCCAACAGACACTTAAAAATTGCAAACGTCCAACAAGAAAGTTAGGTTCATGATGAAAAGAGAAATGAGAAACTTAAAACCACAGCAGTCTGTGAAGTCTGAAAGCAATTTTCAGTTCTCAGAATAAATGTTCTTCCTGCTGGAAGGGGATATATTTTGAGGTAGACTCACTTAATAGGGTAGAGATACACCTTGATGGATGTTTCTTAGATCTTCTCTTGCTCAAAAATGATAAAACCTGCTGTTCTGGACACCTTAGGCCCCAGTGAGGATGCACACAGCTGGATTTGCCCTGGACTGAGGTATCTGTTATGGCAGTGATGGCTTTGTGTTGCATTGTGTGTGAATCCAACCAGACTGCAAGGCCTCTCCTTGTCTTCTTTCCCAACGAAAGTTGGTGTTGGGTGCTCTGTTAATGTCTGTCAGGATAAAACCAGCCCATTTTTCACCGTATTCATGAGAATTCCCCAGTGACTGACCTCGGAGCTGCAGACTTGCTCACCGGTGGCAGCAGCCATTGATACTGGGAGCCTGGAGGCTGCCCTGGCACAGAGACAGTAGAGCCTTTCTTCTGGCAGCTCTAAAACAGCAGCTGCTGGAGGTGCAGCAAATGTAGGAGCAAAGGGCAGGAGAAGGCAGCCATACTTGCTAAAGCTGTTGTCTTCAGCTTGGTGCTGCCTCCAGGGTAGTGTCAGGTACCCTGGGGCAGGCAGAGCTGGTAGGAAACATCCCTGGCCTTTGCAGCAAGGGTATTGTACCTAGTGGTGATACTAAATCTCACCTGAGCAGGAGGCAGTGCTTCCTCAGGCTTGTCTGGAGCCATGGCAAAAAATTCCTGTAGGACCTCAGCCATTTCTTGGGCTGATCCATTACTTGACTGCCAAGGTTTGCTTAGCCCTGCCTGTGCTAACACAAACCACACCACACAGCAAGGTTATTCATGCAGTCATTGTTCCACATAGAGCCAGTCCAGGGATAAGGTGCTTACAGTGCTGTGGGGTGGTACCCCACAACACATGGTTTGGGTGAGCTGTGAGGATGTAAGCAGGGTGGGTTAGAACTGACAAATGACATGTCATTTAAAGCATGGGGTAAGTTGTGTGACAAGGAGTGGGGCTGGAAATGTCACTGCTTCTTTCAACAGCCTGTGAGACCCAGTCTCAGAGCTGTCAGGAAAGGGAAAAATCGCAGTTTGTCTCACACTGAGCTTGTGCTTCAAAGTTCAAAGCTTTTAAAAAACCCAAGTATTTCAGGTGACAGCAGTGCAATTTTCTGAAGGAATCTGATTTTGGAAATATTTGGGAATATATGAAAATCCCATTGTCTTTTCAGTGTGCCTTAGGACACCCACAGTCTCCCATCAAGAATCTTCATGAAGTCTGCATAGCCCAGAGGAGCTGGGTGCAGAGGAGAATGCAGAGCTGGCTGCAGGAATGCTCACACTGGGGTATGTTCTTCCTTTGGCTGATTGGGTAGGTGATGGGACCTTCTAATCCTGGCCCATGAGGATATGTGACCTTTAGTGTGCCCCAGCTGAAAGAAAAAGAGAGTGGGATGAAAAGCATCCATTAAAAACCTAAACATTGGTAAAAATATAGAGAAGGCAGTAAAAATATTGCCTGGTACAAGGTGAAGAAAAGAGCTGTCCTGTGTACTTTGTGTATCCAAGATTTTTGAGGTAAAAATGAAAAAAATAAACAGAAAAAGTGAATGTAATCCCCAGAGTTGCCCCTGAAAGAGACCCAGGATATCTGTTCATGTGTTATGTGGACTGGTCCCTCCACTTTCCCAACAATACCACAAGCCCATGTGCCACTGTGGGAAAAAAAATAGTTGAGGATGGAGAAAGTCTTGAAGCACCTTCAGTGATTATGTTGCAGTGATGAGCACAATGAGGGAAAAAGAAAAGACTCCCTTTTCTCCCCCATCTGTTTTTCTCATTCCTCATTTAAAATACACAAATGAGTAATTGGGAATAGTCACTCTCTGGAGTCAGGTTTTACCTTCATGATTGTTAGTAGATCTAAGTCCTTGTACAGAATTGGCCATATAATAATTATGGTCTTTCCCCACATTTCACTCTTCATGTCAACAGAGGAGTGAAGTGTGGGCAACAACAATGGTAGTTTTGAGTGTTTGTCCCCAGTACTGGGTGCCTAAAAAGGAAACTCAACTCGTTCCAAAGTGGTGGGAGGAGTTGTCTTGTTTTCAGAGGTCAACGAAGGAGCTCTTAAGGAGACAGAGTAAGTTGATTTTGAGTGTGTCGTCTCTTTCATGACTCATTTAGGTCTCTCTAATACTTTTTAGGAGCTGTGCACTTCCTTCCAAAGTATGCTAATGCAAAAGCACTAGAAATATGAAGGGGAGGCATGAGCTCATTAATCCTGCCAGAAGAAAATAAAAGAATTAGCAAACTCTGTGATGGGCAGGTGTGCTGCCAACATCAAGAGCCTGTGATATCATGACCTTTCAAAAGCATATGTTTCAAAAATGGGAAAATGAACTGAAGAAGCTGCTGGTAAAGCTTTCGAGAAGCTGGACTGCTCATTTATACATTAACATCACACAAACTTTTCCAGCCAAGCCAGGAGGCAGAGCTCATGGGGTTCTATGATTTCCTTTTTATATAAACCTACACCAAAGCTGGTAGCCTTGGGGAATGCCCACTGTAGAACATAATCTTCCTGGTGCTTTTCAAAAAAATGTTTTTACAGCAGTACAATTGCCTTTGGTGCCAGCCCTGGCCAACAGCAGTGGGTCCAGGCACAGCATTGCAATTGGCCACTGCAGGGCGCAGGACCATGTGGAAAAGCCCATCCAGGGAAACACTTGTGTTGGTGAAAATGGGCAGGAGGAAGGAAGAGCAGACCACTGGCCTTTGCAGAGGAGTTGTCTTCAGCAGGCATATCTCACCAAAGCAGGTGGGCAAGAGAAATGAGGCAAAGTGCAGGTAACAGGTTCTGGTGAAGGGAGAAATGAGCAGTGTGCCAATATGCAATATTCAGTGTGTGTGGATTCAGCCTGCCTGCTTGCAGGGCCCAGGGCTTTTCTCACCAGAGCAGGGATCAGAAACACAGCGGCTGCAATGTCACTCTGACAAGCCGTGATAAATTCCAGCTTTGTTAGTGTGTGTGGCAACTTACCAGGAGCTCAGCAAATTCCTGTGCTTGGAGAGCCTTGTGCTGGGAAGAAAAAATGAGCTGTGAAGTAATAATGATAATAACAGGCTTCAATGAGGCAGATGTAATCCTCATTTCTTAGCTGATCCTGGCCTGCAGCACCAATTCTGCTTGACAAAATTGAATTCACAGGGATCTTTTCAGAAGTTTGTTTCAACATATGAGCTATGGTGTGGCTCAGGTTGGCCTACAGCTGAAATGCAGCTTTTTTTTTTTTCTTGGAAATCATATTTACAGAGTAGTTAAATGAGTCAAGTACCTTGAAACAATTGTCCACAAGAATTAGGCTGAGGAGAAGTTTCCTACTCATTTATAACATGCTGATAACATTTTTGTTCTTCTAGCTTATTGTCAGAAAGCTTTGGTAGTGCTGAGCTTTGTGCAAATATGCATTTGCAGCAAGCCCATAGGAGCCAGAGAATGGCAAATATTGACCCTCTTCTGTGTCAACAGAAAAGGAAGTGCAAAACTGGCTGTGGGCATTTCAATTTTCACTTTCAAAATGAACATTTGGTGTATTCTTTCTGCTTTCAGCACAACTTGATGTGTTTGATGCTAGGAGGATGAAATCCCTCCCGCTGCAACTTACCTCTGTGTAAGACATTGTCAACAAGTCAAATTCTCTGGGATACTCAGGGTTCAGGTAGGCACATTTCTTCTTCTGACCTACAGTGCCATCTCTCAGGCCATCTCCTGCAACTTAATTAAGGCACACTCCTGTAACTTTGGATACTCTGGGAAACACCCTTCAGAGCTAGGGCACTTCTGAAGGTCATCTAGAGCTTTCAGATCCACTACATTTCATTACAACTTTTGGAGAAGAAATGTCTGCTATCTGTGGTGAAATCCCCATAGTTATTGTGGTAAGCCTAAAATAAAACACAAGCAGAAGTATTTATTTACAGCATGCACAGTAGGGAAAACAGTCACAGTTATTCATGTGAGTCTTAAATGGAAAAAAAATGTACACACGCTTGGACCTTGGAGAATTCATCTTGATGTGCTGCCTGCCTGGTGCTCTCTTGACTCATCACATGCTGGGGGCTTTACATCCCTCCCGCAGCTGTGGCCACAGAGACTCCAACAATTTGTCCTGGTATTAACTGTCACAACCAGGAAAAATCCTACCCTCTTCCTGTGCCTACCCACAGAATTCTGTGTTTCCATCTCGTCCACAGTGGCCTTAGACATGCTGGTGGGGTCAAACACTAGGGGGTGTCAGACAACCCATCTAGGCTGAGACTTACCTTTATTTTTTTGTTGTTGTGAGTTTATATTTCCTGGATCACTTCTTTCACCCTGTGGACTGTGAAGCTGCAGGATTACTTGGGGCAATACCACCAAAAGGGCAGGTGAGGGGCAGGAATGAGAGAACTGCTGGGAAGGGGAGAAGACTGCTGACACATCGTGGTTTAAGGTCTCTGAAATTGTGGCCTCGCTGTGTCTCTGCCTGAAGCAGCTCCATGTTTGGAGCCATATATTTGGTGTCAATCTATGAATGCCCATCTATGTCCATCTATGAGAGATACTCGATACAATTGTCTAAATGAGTTAGATGTGTGTAATCTGTGACTGGCTCCTGATGGAGAGAAGAGGTGACAGTGATTAGCCACTTTGGGACAGCTTCTCATTCAGAGAAGGACAGATATGATAGGATAGATGGGTATCTCAGGTGTGCAAGCTGGCTGCAGGGCAAGGTTCTAACTAAGTATGTGTCTTGAACTCTGTGCCTAACTTCACAGACCTTCCCCTTCAAATAGATATGAAGCTCATTGGTAGGTGCTACACACAAAAGCTTGTACAGAGTTATACTGATGGCTATTGAGCAGTATATGTGCAAACACGAGCATCAGATCCCTGCAAGATACAAACTACACTTCACCACACATGATTTAATTGCCAGTCACAAGCCAGCACATCTTTGTTCACTTTGTTTTCCCACTGGACAAAGGCACCGCATTGGTTTTTACTATATAATTTTAAAAGGTCAAGGCAGGTTATTTTTTCTACATCAACTTTTCATGGGTAGCTGAAGTCATGTGGATTTCTAAAACCTGTTCTTGGGAAAATCTGGGAAATCTATTTTAGTTTTTGCCATCTAGACAGCATCCACCAACACCATAGTCGAGGTTTGCCAATGAAGCCTAGGAAACTATGATGTGGACAACAATTTCTTTTCTCATGTGAAAGAAATACTAAGAGTAGTGTGAAGATGACAGTTTCCTATAATTTCACTTGAAGTGATTGACCACAATAAGGTTTCATCAGACACAGAGGTGCACTAGCATTTTGTTTCAAACATGTTGGATTCACAGAGACCAGCAGGAAAGATTTGCAGGGAAGTTTTGCAGGAATCACAGCCCCCAGGAGGCTTGTTCAGGCTCACAGTAAATCAGCAGACCCACAGGTCTGCTCTGTTTCCCCAAAGCAGGCAGGCTGGGCAGCCAGTGGGGTGAGGGCTGTGTCTATTAGGCAATGTGAGCTGGAGGTCTGAACTAGGAATAACCTCTCCAACAACTGCATTTATACGCACAAGAAGAAAATACATCTAGGTCACATGTGTGTTGTTGAGGCTTTGGAAAATAAATATGAAACACCCAGAGCACGTGAAAGGGAAGAAGAAGTTTCAAGAGAAACAATTTCACCTGAAAATATATTGCTTGGCAGCCCAAGATTCAATTCAGTTCAGCGTCATGAGGATGCTGCTGTATGAAAGAAATACTTAAAAGCAAAAGAAAGGGAAATTCTGGTGAAGCCATAATCCAGGTTGCTGTAACAGAGAAAACTGAGACCTGAATGTTTGTTTAGAAAAAAAAACCCACACTATTTTATTTTCCTTTCTTTTTTTTTTTCTTTCTTTGCAAAGGTCGAACTACTGAGTGACTCAGCCTTATATAAGAAAAGTCTGGCTGGGGCATAATAAACATGAGTCACTATAAAAAATTTTCAGATTTTCCTTGGGACTCTTCCTTAAAGGATCTTTGTATTGGGAAAAGGAAAGGAATAGGGAAACACTTGCATCAAAATTCATATCACTGTGAATACAGATGAGATTATGCAACTGCAAAGAAATGTCATTTGTTTCCCTTTGCATAAATGGGTGGTAAGAGAACTTACAAGGCAGTCCTCATAGGAGAAGCAAAGTGTAAGACTATGGTAAAAAGAAGACCAGAAATACTATAGACGTGAGATTTAAAGTGAAAATAGGAGGACTAGACAGTGAGTTTCATTGCTTGAGTCTTTTGGAAAAGGACTGACTGTGCAGCTGCTCAGTGTATGATGCACACAGGGATCAGGCGTGTCAGGGGATGTTATTCCACAGGTGAGCAGATGTTTGCTGGGTAACCTTTGCATTCTGCTGGAATTCCCATCTGTGTCTAAAAGTTGGGCAGTAAAACTAGTGCTCCCAACCCAGGCATGTCTTACAAGGCCAGGACAGACACAGAGTTTATATTGGTCTGGAAGCTTGTTTATCTATCTGAAAGGTGACAACTCCCTTGTTTCTTTTGTTCTACTACTCTCTCAGTTTTCCTTTCTCTTCCAGGCCCTACATTTAGGATTTGAAATACCTCTTTATATTGAAAATTAATAATAAAATTTGATTGGGTCACAGCTGAGCCATTCTCTCAGGTTTGTAGGTAAAACATAAAATGCCCCCCAAAAAAACCCTCAAAAAACCCAAAACAAACCAATCCAAAAAGAAAAGGACCTTTAGGGTCTCTCCTGACTGTCCAGCTGACACAAATCTCTCCCCCTTGAATCAGGTGAATCCCATTTATTTTAACATGAAATGTATTTAATGAATAAATAGTTGTTACCATTATGTCTCAAAGTTGATGCCAAGTTTTAACTTGTTTTCTACTAAAAAGCACAGTCTCCTAAGGCCAAATGGCTGGTGCTTTTGTCTTTTCCCACCTCACATATTAAAAATTACAGTCTTGTTTTTGCAGGAGAGCCAACTACACCCGTATTGAGCACTTCTCAGGATCAGTCCTGCCAGGACTCTGCACAGTCACCTCAAATTAAAATTACTCATCAGAAAACAGCCCTGGAAAGGTAGCACCAAATCCATGTGTTGTGGAGATAAATACCTCACAGCCAAATTTAAGCACAGAAGCCAGCAGTCAAATGAGAGGTGCAGCTCAGAGGATCCTGCAGCAGGATCTCTTGGTTTTCCCTCGCTTTCTAACCCTGAAGAGCAAATGAAAATGTAACTAGTAAAACAGAGTTCCTAGAGAGAAGCTGCAATTCCAGATGGCTGATGCCACCCAGGCACCAGCTGCAAGGAGGTAATACACTCTGCTTTTTAAAAGAAATAGGCAGTGCCAAGCTACTATTACTGCACTTGGGTGTTTTGTATCTGCTGGATTCAGCTGGTTTTAAGGGTTGCACATCCCAAGGTCTGCACAGTCCCTGGTGTGAGCGTCCTCCTCCTGACTGACAGCATGTACTAAAAGAAATGTTATTTTGGCAGGAGTGAAGCCATACCAAGGAGCCATTATGAGTCATTTGGGCACTGGATATATTTTCCCTGAAGGCAAGAACTCACATCTTCAAGAGAATCCACAGTTGTCTCTGCAAGGTGAGAGGTTGTTTTATCCAAATTGTGCCTCCTTTTATACAAAACTGCAGCTATGGCATTTTTTTACACTGACAAACTGTATTAACCATGATGTATTGGGACATCCTACCCTTCAAATGTTAGTTGATGGGGGCAAGAAGCAGGGAAGGGGAGGGCCGGGAGCAGGCAGGAGCTGTTTTTGAAGAAGCCTCTGGCTGTGTCCTGAGGAGGTGCATCTGGAGGCAGAGAGGGAAAACGAGCTATGTTGGCTTCTGCTGAGAGCACAGCACGGGTGGGCTGGACCACGAATGGCTGTGATTTCAACACACGGACTTTTCAAGGGCCCCTTGCTCAGAAGCAGCACCTTATCTCTGGACATCAGGCATCAGAAACAGATGAAAGAGCCAGGCGTTCAGGTGCCCCTCAGCTAATACAAGGTTTCAAATAGCCTTTAGCTCACAACAGACACAGTAGTCTGTTCCTGATGCTACTGAACTACAAGGGGTCTGTGTGTTAGTGCTGGACCTCCTGTGTTTTGGACCTGCACCTCCAGGTGACTTAGTCTGGAGACAGAGCCACGCTCCCAGTGCCAGCTGTACACTGCTGTGCCAAGGCTGTTGGATTCTGTAGTTGCATTCAGAGTGTTGTGTGCAAGTACCTGGTGAAACAATTGGTGATGTAGGAGGTGAATGCAACAGCCAAGCACACGTGCTCCTATGCAACACCCGTGAAGGTGCCTCTCTCTTGTATCAAGCACAGCTCAGCAGCAGGAAGCTGGGTCTCTTCAAGTTTCTAGATTTGCTAATATTAGGTTTCTACACGACTATTCACGCTACAAAGGTATCAAAGGCAAAGAACAGAGTCTGAGAGCAGAGCAGCTGAAATGAATGAGATTGTGAGGTTCATGTGCTGCTGCTGCTGTCACAGAAAAGACAAGCTAGCTACTGCTTGAAAAGACATATTTCTCCCCTCTGGTCACGTCATATTGAGCCTGAAAAAAAGTGAGGTTTTCAAAAATTACATATTATATGGAGCAGAACTTGTCTGGTTGTTCTTAAAAAAAAAAAAAGGTTCTCTTTGTGGTTCCCTAAATGAAATAATTAAGTGTTTTTGAAAGAAGACTTTGCCTTTCTATTTTAACCCAGTACCCTTAAGCATAGAGATTCATGCCCCCTGTCCCACAGCCATTTGCGGGGGTGTTTTTTGAAGAAAAGCTTTTAACTTTTGTTTGGCATTTTTTAGTTTAAGCCTTTTCATTTAATTTGAATTAAATGTTTCAGACTAACCTGAAATAATGATCTGGCTTTCCTTTTTGCATTGTTTAGGGAAAAAAAACCAATTTGTTCAGCTCTCTTTTGCCTTTGGTTGGAAACTTAAAGCTAACAGTATTTGCTAGCTTTAAGTGAAAATGAGCAAATATTCCTTTGCCACTCGGTGAGATCTGTGTTTGGTTTTGAGCATTATCATCCTACTGAAGTCAAAGGAATTGGTCTGACTTATACCAGATGGTTATCTGGACCTCCAAGGGAAATAAAATCAGTACCCTGGATTAAATTCATCATCAGTACAAGAAGACCTGTTTGCATTGGTGTGATTACATCTGTGCTTCCTCTCAGATAAAATTTGTCCAAGTCTCCCCTACCAATGTTGTCACCTTCATGTGCAGGCTGTGGTTCAAACCAGTAATACAAGCCCAGGAGATTTTTGCTGGAGCAGTATTTTATCCTTTGGTCCCAAGATTTGCACCAATGGTCATGTTACCCTGGGTTTTAAGTAGTTTGCTATCGTCTGTCCAGTTTGAGTGTTTGTGCCAGAAATGGGTATGAAGATGAAAATTAAACAAAGTGAATGGGAAGATACTTGTTTTGGTGGATTATTTTTTGAAGGATGGACACAATAGTAAAGAAAAATAATTGGGTTTTGCCACAGGAAGTTTATATAAGAGGGGTACTTTGTTTTGCTACCAGAATGATCACTGATAGGAATAAACTGGTGAAGAAAGACTTTCTGAGCTATTGCATTTGCATAGGTGAGAAAAATGTTGCAGCTCGAAGAATTAATCCTGTGATTTATGAGCACAAAGGACTTGAAGTCAATATTTTGTTCTCCTTAGTTATTCAATAATGAATTTGACAGTTCCTCTGGGTTTGAGAAGATACAGGGTTTTGGGCTGGCAGGAGACAATGTACTAGGTGACTTCCAAAGCTGTCACTGATCTTTGATTTATATTGTCTACATTTTCCTCTTTGGACTAGTTAGTACCATCAAGCTCTTGCCTGCATTGACTCAGTATGCAGCAGCCTGTCTCCAGCGTAGTTTCAGGTTAGCTTGTCCTGCATCATCTCAAAGTGGATGCAGCTCCCCTTCTCTCTTATCCCGCTATAAGTGAGTTTTAAAATCTAAAAGGACATTAGAATTATGCCTGGACCTTGTGCTGAGGCACATATTGATCTCCAAGCACTCTTCTTAAACTTTCTTTGAGTCTGTGTCTGTAGCACCAAATTTGTGTCCCTCACCACTGGTATTGGTGAGGGTGGTTCTTACCTGTTTGAGTAGCATGAGACTTTATTTCACTGTAGCATTCTGCCCCTTTTCTGAATCTGTTAGTTATCTGTGTTCTTTAAATGATTTAAAATGATGACCACAGTGGAAACTGTCTAGAATGTATAAATTGCTGTGAATTATTTCAAATTAGAGAAGAAAGTGAAGAATTATGAGTCTTGGCTGTAGTATCAGCATGATCTCCATATGTCTGCCTGAATTTCATGGACAAATCCCTTCATAAAGACTGAGTCCTGTGCTGCACCAAGGCTTCCTTATTACTTCTTCTCCAAGTAGCACAGTAGAAGCCCTTTTAGCAGGGCCACATGGAATCATCCTGGTGGTTTCAGGCATCCATGGAACAGATGTGAACCAAACTTGCCTGTTTTCCAGGTGGACCCTCATGTGAAAAGAACTATGGTGTAGGTATACCACACAGCTGTACAGCTGACATAGAAAAGTGGGGGGAAGGTTTTGGGGAGGATTTTATTTGACCATTTTGGATCTGAGTTTGTTGAAGTCAAGGACAACTTTTGAAGCACGCAGCAAAAGATAGAAGGATTTTGGAGACTTCTTGTTAATATTTCTGGAGTGCTGTGACTTCTTTAATCCTAGAGAATGACAGAGAATGAAGGCAATTCTACAGGATTTGGGATTATTTAGTGTTCAGCTGTTACCAGGATGTGTTTTTTTTTAAAAAAACGTGTTTTCCTAACAGGCCTGCTACATAAAGAATTTCTGTCTGAATCTGTAAATTCCTGCAGGGAGATGTTGATCCTTTGTCTAATGTATGTTTTATCTGCTCCCTGCTGGAGCATATTGGTGGTACATAAGTAGATTGCTGTCATATAGCGCCAGACAATTGCTTCAGAGAGGAATTCTACAGCTCCTTGACAGGAAAATTGTATTTATTTTTTTCTAATAACATTTGTGCTCCTTGTAATTTGTTTGAGCAAAGTTGTTTTACCTATAAAGCCATGGACACAAGTACTATTTTTTCACTAGTCAATTTTTTCAACTACATTGACAGTACCAAGGGAGACAAATTTTCTCCTATTCATACTCTTCTCTTAGGTAAAGCACTTGCTAAGATAAAGGAAATACTGATATGAATCTAGACTAATGTGAATTTTTTCATAGTAATACAAATTTTGAGAACTGGATGTTAGAAATGCAATATTACTATGCCTGTTTCTTCACCTTGTTTAAAAGCCAGCAAGAAGACAGGTGAAGGAACACTGCTTTCAGGAGGATGGGAAGCAGAAGTTTCCCTGTAGGTGTGAGTGACTCTGGGTCTGTAGCCCTAGCACAAATACTGGATGAAACTAAACTTTAGTCAGGGTTGTAAATACACTCATAATTCCTGCAGCCCAAATGGAGTCATGACCCTGAATTTGGGAACAGCTGTATCAGTAGTCAGTGTCTGGGAAATGGAGATGTCTCACTTCATCCTGGGCCAGCCCTTGCAGTGACTTGAAGATGACCTGGCAAAAGTCACTGGTGCTTTTTTGTTGGAATACTGACAGGGCTAGAAAACTTTTGCTGTTCTGCTCACAGAGCTACAAACCTTAACTGGCCTACAAAAACAGACAGAGTGGTGAAGATGCTGTTCCTGAGATAGGCAGTCCTATGATTTTAGAAACTGCTGCTTGACCCCAACTTGTGGTTCAAGAGCATTCTCTGGAGTTCACAGCAGAAACAACACTTGTCTTCATTTTCCCATTTTACCAGCCTTTGTTATGGTCTCACCCTGCGAGGGGCAGAGTGTTCCCAGAGGACTGGCATATCTGCTATATCTCCTGAAGGAGAGTCCTGGGCAAGTGATGGTGGCAAGGTCTAACACAGGAAATATCAGAGCGATGCTTTAACAGCAAGAGCAACAAGAAGACAACTGACACCCTATAAAATGCCTGTGAAGTTGTCCAGGGAGGGCAAGGTGATTCTGGCTTGATACAAATGTAGTATTTCACTATGCCACTTCCCTATCTGCTGGTTCCCCAGGTACCGGGGAAAGCCACAGCCTTCACAGGAGGTCCTTGAACACCTGGACCAATTCTACTCCAAGGAGCAAGAGGAGAAGGGCTTTGCAAGGGGTGCACTCTCTGGGCTCAAGCCTGCTGAGGTCAGGGGAAATTACACATTACACCCATGGTAGGAAAACTGAATCTTAATGTGTTTCAGATGGTGCATCTTGTACAATTATTTCCTCACAGAAGCTCTGGCCTTGTTTGGTGCTCTGCTGTGTGTGCCAATTAACCCAAGGTTTGCTTTTGATGGAGCACGTTTGCCTGTATAAAGTCCTACTACTTTTCTGCTCTAAACGGCTAATTTCACAAAGGAAGCCTTTTTAAGCATTAATAACATTTCATAAGATGAGCTTAATGAATGAAAAAAGAGGAGTCCCTTAAATATCTGCCTTCCCAACATCCTGCAGCAGTGAGGACGTGACCTTGGGAGTTATTTAAAGTAATATGTTTTTAATTGCATCTTCTAGCTAAGAGAGGACTGGGATCTTCAGCACAATTCCTTTCAAGGTGACCTTTGCACAGTTGTGTTGTCTGGACAAGCCATGGTGTCACTGTTAATAAGGGCACTCATTGGAAAAATAGTATCACCCATGTTAGGTCTGCTGGCGTCCTATAAAATTGCAGTGGCTGGGAAGGTATTAGTTTAATTGTGCAATGAGATTCTGCTTCGATGGAAGGCAGTGGTAAAGTTCCTACTGTGCTTAAATTAGCCAGGGCTTTCTCACTTAGTCTTTCATTGAGGGGCATGAGATGAACAGCACAAGTGGGGCTAGAGTTCCACCCTTGTGTCATGCAGTTTAAACACTGTGCTTGTCACTGTCCTGTTGCCTCTGACCAGAAAATCACAAACTAAGTTTCTGAGTGTAAAATTCGTACATCTATCACGCAGTGTTAGAGACTGACATGGAGGCAGAGTTGGTCTTCCCTATTAACTGACTGTACATATCAAAACTACCTCAGGGCTGGTGTGTACCAGGCAGGGAGCCTGCTTTTTCTTAGCTGCTGGTTTTGGTCAATGATTTCCCTATAGGTAAGACAAGAGGCTATGGAGAGATAAGCAAATCAGAATAGTACCTACCTTCCCATGCTTTGTACTCCCATTGACAGAAAACCAGTCAGGAAAAGTTTTTGACCCACAGGTTTCTAGCTCCTCTCCAAACTCCGCTGCCAGCTGGTGGCTGCTTCAGGAGCTGCTGTGATTATAGTTCAGTTCCTGTTGACAGTCATGCACCTTACGGCCTCAGCAGCTGGCAGCCTTGGTGGCAGGCACAGCAGAGAGGTCCAGGGCTGAAGGAGGAGGAAAAATAAACAGCACATTCATAACAGGATGTGACTGTCCTGCTTCCATGATTCATATCCTGAGAAGCATCCCTTGGACTGGTGCAGCCCAGTGAACAGGTCCTTGGCCCACTGGTTTTTCTTTGACGCTCAGGAGACATTCTGATATTAGTGTTATTTATAAGGAAACTGCTTTTGGCCTGTTTTTTTCAGGAACTCCTGCTCTTGGCTTTCTTGTGAGGTGAAAATTTCTGCTTCAGTGAGAGCTCTCAAAGGGGCTTTGTAGTGCTGCAACATTAAGTGGGATTTTGACATAAAAGCCATTGAAAGTTAGAGGCTGCCTCATCTTACAGCATTTCCTGTAGAGCTGGTCTGCACATTCATCAAGGAGAAGTGTGGTTGAGGTTTCTGGTGCAATGTTTATCCAGTGTCCACTTGCATACAGAGCTCAGATCTCCCTCCGTCTACACTGCCTTCTCTCAGCTTTTCAGTCAGCTTTAGCATTTTCTGGCTGCTGAATAGTTGTGCAGCTTTGTTGAGGAGCTTTGGGATGGCACACCTCTGAGGGCACCAGGCTCCCCTATTGCCCACCGACACCTTTTGTTTTCCTTTCCAGCACCTGGGTGCTTTTTAAGTAGGTTTAGGTTCTTTCTGAACAATCAGAAAATTTCCAGGTGCTCCTACACTAACTTGACTGCCGTCTCCATGATCTTCCTGAGTAGCTATTCTCCCTATTTACAGCCCAGAGAATGAAAGAGGAAGGTAGAAAATACTTACTTGTAATGGATGCAAGAGAAAAATAAGTGTTTTTTGGTATACACACAGTGTCAAAAAACCCCAACTTTCTCTGATGAGTAATTATCCAAACACAAGTTCTGAAAACATTCAGATATCTTCTTAGGTCTCTGCAATCTGAAAAAATAGAGGATTCATCCATTTTCCTGAAGATAAATAGTTTTATGGCTGTTTTTCTAATTGTAAATACTTCTCCTTTTGGAAAGACTAAACCCTTGCAACTCCCATGCGGCTCCTCTGCACCTGACAACAGTTTTTATAGCTCGTTTCCTTTTCCATAGCTAAGTTTAGCTCTTGGTTTTCCTTAGTCTCATGCCCCAGGCAGATCTCACAAGTAGTTAAGCTGTTTGTATTTTTTTCCTGCCTGCATCCAGAAGTTTGTAGAAATGAAGTGCAAGATTATATATCAGATTGGTGGGACAAATATCAAAAGATAAGGGAAAATCAAAAATGCTCTCTGAAGCTATCATGCCACTGAAATGATCACAGCAGAATGTGGCCTTGCTGATGTAGAATTTATTTATCATCACAGAAATCTCTGCAAGAAGTTGAATTTTTCTCATATGTCATGTGAACTCTCTTCCCAACCAGTCCCATGTCTCTGACTTGGCTGCTGACCTATATTCATGTAGTTGTAGTGTCTGTGTGCATTGAAGATCTGCAAATAGCCAACAGGAAGACAGGCCTGCCTTCAAATTTTCATGGTCCAAATACGTGGCTGGGATAGCAGTCAATGAAACTGATGGTTGTCGAAAGGTTGTCCATTCCTTTACCATAGATAATGTTTAGCAGGAAAAGCAGCAGAGAGGAAGCCTTGAAGAATGCTGCTTTATGGGCTTCAAGCTGGCATGTTGGGAATGAATGTAGGTGCTGGTGCACAGGAGCAGGAGTTCACTGTTTGCTTCTGGAGTATTTGGCAGGGTGCTAACCCAAACCGGTGGGGCTGCAAGAGGGAGTCTCTGCAGGGCTGCAGGGTCTGCTCATAACCCTGGGGAAGGCTGGGGCCCTTGTAAGGTGATTGCATCTGCAAAATCAAATACTGGGACAAATTTTGGGGTCATGAAATGTTCAAGATGTCAGTGTGATTACACTGCATGAGTTGAAAAAAAGCCTTCCTGAAGCAGAGCAGCAGATCAAAAAAGATTTAAGCTCTTCCAGCAGTACCTCAGATAATCTTTTGCTATTACATTAATTTCCTTGGGCAGAAGATTAAGCACTCTTAAATAAATTATAGTGATTTTAATTTGTGCTGTCCTTGCAATATTGTTGCAATTATCAGTGCGGTCTCTCAGTTGCCCTGCTGTCATCACAGAGCCAAAAAGGTTAATAATGGTTCAGCCAAAAATGGCTCAATCTGTGTGTGTGTGTCTGATATGTTAGTATCCCATGGATTGAGCGCCTCTGATATTTAGATGGAATTAATTTCAGAACCCCGGGCCAAACAAGGTCTCCTCACCACTTATCAAAGACATTTCAAGGTGAATTTTAAATGGGAGTTGTACTGGCTTTTTCCTTTGGGTAAGTTCCACTTCACTTGGACAAATTCCTTTTAAGTCCCAGATGAGCTAGTGGGTCATCTCATAGTGTCTTAAAGTGTCATCTAATGGTGTCTTGAATTACTGAAGAAAAATGTATCTGACCTGTAGTCAAGGTGTTAAAAATCCAAGGCAGCATTCAGGCAGATGTCATAGCTGATGTCATAGATGTCATTGGATGAATGGATAAAGTCAGCAACTTTAGTCCCAAAAGCAGAGATTGAGCAAAGGAGGATTTTTATTAATTTTTGGGTGTTATCAGGGCATACTTTTTAGACTGTATGCCTTGCAAGAAAAAGTACCAGAATCGGCAGTAATGCTACAACTAGCCCTAACAGCTGTATTACTGGAGAGCTTCCTTCAGGCTAGTATTCCTGCAAGTCACTGCATTGTGCTGTGTGGGCTTACTCTGCCTGCCTCCAGCACACAAAGGGTGGCCCAACTCAGGAGGACCTTGGTCACGAGGTGCTCTGGTACTTTCTCACTGAGAGTTTCGAGGCTCTGTTAACTGGCACTCCAAACTGATTGAATTTAATGAGAGCCTTTCCACTGACATCATGACTTTGATTTATGCCCTTAATACATAACGCATTGTTTCAAATGTGAGTCTTAATATCCTTATTCAGTCTGCAGCTCTTTCAAGTTAAATGGGAATAAACAGGGAGAAGGAAAAAAACCCACAAGACAAGTTTAAGAGATTTCTGTGTGCTTTTTAGAGACAACTCTTCACTAATGTGAAGAAGCGGAGGGAAAGGGTGTCTTTTGCTTAGGGATTCAGAGTCTGAGGGACTGTTTGCAGACAAAATGTTACACAGCTGAGTTGTTTTCTATCAGAACTGGCAACCAAACCTCTCACGGAATAGTTAGACCAGTAAGAAGGTTAATGGACTAAAAACCTTGTATGTTTATGCTAATGAAATCTGTCAGCCACTGTACCTTTCTTCTATTTTTAGTCTGGTTTTCTAAAGAAATGAAGCTTAAACAGTCACTGTGTCTGTCTGTCCATCTGTTGGTCCCCCCCACTCCTTCATGCAACTTTTCAAACTGTCAGCAAATTTCAGCCAATCTGGAAAGAAAGGAAGGCCTCTCAAAGAAATTACCATTTTTATGAATTTCATGAAGACTGGTGGAAATTTTCCAAAGGCTTGATTAATGTCCCCTCTAGGTAAAGCTGTGATCGTTCAGCCATTGTCCTTTCTGTATGCCCAAATGTACAAAACCCATCTGTCCTATCATCATGTGAATGGTTTTAAGCCAGCTATAGCTTAAGCGATTTCTTGCTTGCCTCAAAACAGTTGAAAAGTAAAGGTTTTGTGGGAGACAAAGATGTCACTGGAGACTTGCAAGGGTTTGGAGCGGAACTGCAGGGTGTCTAATGGGTAGGAGAAATAAGTGAGGCCACCATGATGATTGGCACAAGGGAGGGATACCTAGAAGGTGTCATGCACTGTCAGTTTTTCAGGGACATGACTATTTTTCAAGGATGAGAAAACATCAGAAAATCTGAGAATATTGTGTCAGTGAGGCGTGCAGAGTAACCCAAAGGTGTAACAGGGTGGTAGCAGGCTAGTTTCAGCAGTAGTGGGGGGGTTGTGTAACAGAAATACACAGGAAAATGAGTTTGGTTAGCTTAGCTGCAAAGAACTTGTTTTATCAAGCTTTTTGTTGGCAAGGTTAAATTGGGGAATGACTGAAGTTATCCAGAAAACATGCTCTCATGATTTCTTTGGGGTTGTGCAATTGTGCTGATAGAGGTAGCTACTCTTTTTCATGATAAATTATGGCCAGAAAGCATACCTACCCTGTGCTGTCTGCGTTCCTCACAGCACCCAGTGGGTTTCCTTGATTCCAGGACTTAGTTCTTCTTAAAGGCATGATTGTCTTGCTGTGCCCATGCCACAAAGTTGGAGCTGCATTGATTAAACAGTCTTTGTGAGCAGTTCCTTGGATGATGTGAGGAGGATCCTGCTTTAAAAGTATGTGAAAGCTTATACTTACTTGGATGGCAACCAACATGCCTTGGTAGATGAGGCATTGGTCGCCTGTGTATCATTAAGGAGCTCTTAGAGTCAATTCAGTCCAGACAGTAAACAATGAATCGCTGACACTTTCAGCACTGCAAGAGCTCAAAAATACCACCATGCACATCTGAGCTGTATCAGTGGAAGCACACAAGGATTAGATTCTTTTGGTGACGGCTGCATTTTTATGTGAATAGTCTGATGGGAGCCTGATGGTGTCCAACGCATCCATTCTTGCCTTGTGAGTCTTTCACCATCTGAAATGCTGTTAGTTTTAATGACACAATTATCCTTTATATATTCAGTTAGACATGTGGGTTGCATTCCCCCCCCCCTTTTTCTTTTTTTTTGAGTTATAATTAGTTTCCCTAAGAGGCAACCGCTTTAATGCTTGGGTAGTTTTCTGAGAAGCTGGGACTGAAAGAAGCTTTTGGGAAATGACAATTATATGTCCATGGGTTTTTTTTGGTATGCTTTATCTTAGTCTTTGTCTAGGCTGAAAGCACTTGTTGACTGGCAGAAGATGGATTGAATCAGTGAAATTAGGCATTTTCAGTGTCGTCACCACCCCCCCACACCAAAAAATCACACAAAGAACTTGTATAGATTGAAACTAACGTGCAGTTGTTTTGATGAATTTATACAAAGTACTAGTACAAAAAAATGAATATCCCCTTCCCCCTATCCTCCAGGGCATTGATTGAATTCACATGAAATCTTTTGCTGAACTTTTGTAGAAGTTTATGTGATATGAACAGAAAATTTTGTAATAGATATTTGTATCAAGGTATTTCTAACAAGATACAACTATTTATTCTGTGTATATTGGAAAACAGGAAAAAAAAAATGGCTCCTGACTTGTTAATAGTCTTGTAACATTCTTCTATACTCCCCTTTCTGCTGTTGGCCCATGTCTGTCTTGGGGACCATGAAATGCCCCCCTGGATTAGCTGCACCTATATGGATACCTGAGAACTCTGCAGTGGGCTTAAAAAGTAGTAAAAGACAACATCTATGGAAACTTGTCAAGAGATCTTATAAGCTGCTACCTTTTGAAGCTTAATACAATTAGTTGCCCATAGTGTTATCTACTGGCTTCGTGGCCTCATTAGGAAAAGACTGAAATTATTAAGAAAAGCATTTTGTTTCTGAGACAGGATGGGGGCACATCTCCCCCCACCTTCTTGCAGTGCAGGGAGCAGCACTGACTCCTGTCACGCTGGGTGAAGGAGCTTCCCTCCCTCGTTTGGGACAGTCTGTTCACTTGCCCACTGTGCTCCTTGCAAGAGAAACAAAGGGGATAGTACAAGGTGTTGCTTCTCCCCAGCAGCTGGTTTGGCCACTCTGGGATCCCTAGGGAGAGTCAAACACTGCCTGCCACTCTGCCTCTCTCACTTATGTCACTGCCTGGCCCTGGCTGCTGAAGAACAGCAGAGGGGCTGTGTGACAGCATCTTAAAATTAAGCAGGGAGAGGAATCAGTACTTTGTGTAAGTTATTTCACCCACCCAGCTTCAAGCCAGGGCAAGCCAGGGTTTCCATCACTTGTGGGGGACAGCAACAGAAAGCCCATGGCAGCTAGAAATGGGAAAGCCCTCACAGGTCTCTTAGTCAGTCTCTGCCTCTTGCTATCTTTTTTTCTAAGTTATATTTCTGAATGGTGTGTCCATGCTAGTTTTACCTGTCTCTTGTGAGGGGCTTTCAATACCCTTCAATACTATTTTAAATGAAATAGTATTCCCAGATGGAAAAGCTCATGTACTGGCAAAGCCAATGATATAATTTGTTTATATATGTTCAGTCCAGTTAAAAGGTGGGGTGGGGAGAGAATAAAATTCCTTCACCATTTTGTACTTGTTACTTGTCAGGTTGTGTATGCTGTTGGCAAAGCTGTGCTTTTGGTCAGGGACGGTGCATCCCCAAAAGGCTGCTGGTAGGGAAGAACAGAAGACAGGGTCTCTGTCAGTCTGGCTTGGAAGGAGTGTGCTACATAGTTCTCATTTTCTGCATGCATGATTAAAATTAAAGGAAAAAAATAATCTTGGCTCTAGCAGTGGGAACCACACAGATGTGAACTGAATGGAGAGCTGATTTTTTCTTTTTTTTTTTTTTTTTTTGCCTGTATGTCATCACTTCCTGTGACCTGAAGGGTAGATTTGTCTCAGAGTTTTCTGCAGCACAGGCAAAGACATTAATTACCCTAATGGAAGAAAAGTGCTGTGTTCAGTGTTTCATGGTATGCTTTCTGTGATTTACTTTAGGTGGGTCTAGTAACTTTCTGAAATCCCAGATCTGTTAGAGATTTTCTCTGATCCTTCCTTGGAAGTTGAGAAACCCAAATACTTTCCCAAACTGATCTATGCAGCCTCTTATAAGGCCAGGTAAGGCACACACACACAGACCATGAGCCCTGCGTGCCATGTGGAGGAAAGCACACATGAAGCACATGTGAACCACATTTGGTGATGAGATTCATACATCCCATCCTCCACCCCAGCCAGGGGGCTCCATACATGCATATGTACAGCCAGATAGATTTCTGATGTGTGATCAAATACACATCAGCTCTCTGCACACTTCCTGGGGATGGATCCTCCTCGGGACCCAAAAGGCTTGCCAGCTGCAGTGGGTGTGTACACTCTGGCAGTGTATTCTTGCTGCGTGGCATTGCAGGGTATTTCCATTAGTTGTTGGTGCCTCTTTAGCCCACAGCCCCTCCTCATGTGCGTGGGCTCCTGCTCTACTCGTGTTACCTGCATTTTCCCCCTCACACACCATGCAGGTACCAGCAGGCATCAGCTTGCTGCTAATTGCCTCCTTCAGAGACCTCCCAGCTCCTCACGGGCACTGTCTGTGTTGCAGCTCTCCATCGACAGACGCAGGAAGTCGTAGCCTGAAAAACCAGGCACTCCATGTGGCACCTTAGCACAAGGTTACCAGAGTGAACAGGCTAGAGTTTCCCTTCCAAAGAACTGAGTTCAAATTCTGGGTTTGGTTGCAGAGGGAATTATGTTTAAAGATCTCTTAATCCCTTGGGAAGCTTTCCAGCACCTGGGGTTATCACTGCTAAATCATACCCTCAAACCCAGTGCTGGGTTCTCTCTCAAGTTCTCTCTCAAGATGGGACTTGAGCAGGGACTTCTACGGATTTTTGTTTGCGTGCTTGCTTTTTAAGTGGCACTCTTTTTCAATTTAATATGGGGTTGTTTGTGAAAGTTATCTGTTTTCAGAGAGCTACTGGGAGATTTGTGTAGAAAACGTTGAACATCTTTCCTTCTGGTTCAAAGGTACATGGCACCAGAAAATGTAACTGGGAGAGGGAGTAAGATGTACAAAGGAGAATGGGGAGCAGGAGCAGCCTAAGCCAGGGCTGGCATAAGGCATTCGGAGGAATTTTTGAATTGAAATTTTTTGGATTTTGCTTTTTACATGAGTATTACATTTTTTTCTAGGGAAAGGAGGGAGGAAAGTATCTGATGGTGTGGGCCAGAGCTGATATAGCCACGTTTTTGCTGACTTTCGCATATTTCCCAAGCTCAGAACTACAATTATGCTTTGAAAGAGGAGTTCACCCAGAAGTGTAAGGTTTGATAAATGCATCCGCTTCTGCCTGCACTTTCACGTTTCAGTTCTGGGTCAGCAGTCCCCCATTTATGATACAACAGGAACACACTTTGTTCTGCTCCAGTGGCAGTTCTCCACTGTTACCAGCTCATTAGGAAATTAGATGATTTGTCTAAAGCTCTAGGCAAGGGGCACATTTTTTAAGCAAGTGATGCCAGCAATAACAATCTGTAAATTACAGATGAGGTGCACTGAGCAAGCAGTGTGTTATCTCTCTGAATGTTTAAATTTTTGCACATTTTGGCAACTTCTTTAAAAAAGGGAAGAGCTGGACTGCCAGCATTCATTTCAGTTTCGCAGTGCTATGGCTTTCTATTTATAATGGTCATGAAAGAGGTCCTGAAGGCAGCATTTCTTGTTGGTGAATTAAAAATTCCCTCATGTCTGCAGTGTTTGCTTTAATTTAAATATTTGTCATGGTTAATGAAAGATAGCCTGAGAAAGATGGAGGAAAGCAAGTCTTCCAGGTTCCCTCTTCTTGCGAGTTTACTGATGTCTTCTTCCTAGTAGTGGTTAAACTTGGAGCCCTCTGTGAATGGCTACAATGCTCTAAGGATGGCAAAATGGGTAGCAGCCCATGGCTAAAGGAGCTTTACTTCATGCAGTTATCTTGCAACCTTGGATGTTAATGTGGAGAGTCTGACCTATCTTGTTTGTAGCAACTGATCAAATGTAAAGTGCCCACCTCAAATGCTGAGGCAATTTCCTGATGCCATCCCTAAGTGGAACAGGAGATATGCCCAGTTTGAGACAGATGCAGTTCAGAGCTCTGATGCTTCCAGCTGCAGAACTGCCCGCTGCTCCCTGGTTCAGTAGCTGTGTTTTTGCAAATAAAACAGTCAAACTCAAGTCACATAATAAGCATCATAGGCTTGTCATATTTAGTTCCAAGTGTGTACCTTTGGGCAACATTCACACTCTCCAATGCCTGCTTAATTAATTTGTTTTCCCATACTTTACTGAGATTTGGATTGGCACCAAAGCCCAAAAGAGAAGAGTCCAGCTGTCAGAAAGTGAATATCTATAATGAGTGTAAGGTGTGGATGGAAACCCATAATTGTCATACAGCAACTATGACATAAAAGTTGCTATTCCTGCCATACTTTTTCCCGTAAGGGAGAGGGATATTTTGGGAGAGCAGAAGATGTGATTACAGGAGACAGCAACATGGAAACTGTCATTGAATGCTCTGCATGCTGAAATGGAGTAGTGCGCAGGGAGAAGCCTGTTAGAAATATTTTAATAAATATTAAGTTCATGGATGAATAATAAAACTATGTAAGAATTTATTAAACATGGCTGGCTAAGCCTGTTCAGCACTGTCCAGTTGAGGAACACAAGATTCACAGTGTGAAGCTGAGATTTTCCTCCTGGCCCTGAGACTAGTTTTCTCTAAGACCTGAAATTGTATTTTCCACTGATTTCATACTCTTTGGACCAGAAACGTACCTCAGTTTCCTCATCTTTAAAATGCTGCTGTTTGCTAACAGAATTCCAGATCATTGATTCTAAGTTATATATAAGACCCTGGAGTGAATAGTTATGAAAGTCTGGGATACTGATTAATCATAATTGTTTTTAGGCTCCTGGCCCTTTTCCGCATGATGGCAGACTTTGCAGCCCTGTAAGAGCCCTGTATAAAGACCAAGCTTCCCTTTCAGTGTCTCAGACTTCCCCAGCAGGGATTGCCTGCCTAACATGCAGCATCTTTCTCCATAACAGCACCGTGTCATGGGTGTCTGTATCTCAGGAACCCCTCGTTCTCCCCATGGTCAGTAGATATGGTGAGCTCTACCCAGTTGCTCTTGCAACATTCTGTTTTCCTCGTGGTGCTTCAGGGAATCTGTGATACCTTCAGAAGCGCCCTTGAAAAGGTTCAAGAGAAGTAAGTAAATCCATGCTTTAAATAGGCTGTATTACTGAAAATGGCCTGAATGATGAAACAAAAGACAAAAGTGTGCAAGTGAGTAGTAAAAGGCAAAGGACATAAAATAGAAGGCTGATATACAGCTCATTTGGCACCTGCAAATTCTCTGGCTGTGTTGAGCGCAAACCTGAGTGAGGTAGGTGCAGAAACCAACACCTCAAACCTCCTTGCAACCAGTGGAGTTGCAGGGAGGTGGTGGAGGTCACTTCCATGACTGATTTTTCCCATTCCCAGTGTGTAACTGCAGAAATGCCAAGCTGTAGTCTCTAGGCCTGCACTGGAAACACAGAGACAGCCCTTCTCTGGGATGCAGTGGGAGGTGTGGGGGCTGCCTCCTGCTCCGTTTTAGCAAGAGAACATCTCTACAGCTCTCCATACCACCTTCTGTAGAATGACAACCAACATACGACTTGGGATTGAAATCCTTGCAGCTGATGGAAAAACAATTAGGATCTCATTAAAATTCTATGTAGAGAGCCAAGAAAAGGAAGATAATGTCAGAGGAAAGGTGATATGTAGGACAGTATGGAGAATTCTCTTAAGTTAAGCCTGTCATTAGGCAGGAGCACAGAAGGTGCTAATTGTAAAGTGCATTTCATTCATCCCACAAAGAATAATTAACAGTTTCCCTTCTGCCTTCACTGAAATGAATTGATTCAATGCATATGCTCTCTTGTTGAGGCAGGAGTTGTCATATCCTGGATCCTTATGTGCAGAAGAATTTTACTGCTGGGTTTCTTCACCTGCTGATTGTTGAACAGGATGTGTTATTAGTACGTGAGAGAATGCTGATTTCATTAATCTCTTCGTGTCTCTTCATCTGTTTCTGTTGCAAAAATTATTGACCCAAGATGTGAAGCATTGGAGCGAGCATTGAAACTGCCTTTCAGGTAAGCACATGCTTAAATATTGCCCTAAACAGGGAAAAAGTGACCAGGGATTGCTCCTACTCTGAGAGTGTGCATAGATGTGTTGAAGGGGAGGGAGCACAGTGCAAGCAAGTACTTCTTGGTCCCATGTGGGCTTCCAGCAGCCTGGCAGGGTGCTATTTTTTCTTAAGATTTATATCCAGGCTGATTCCTTGAGAGAGAAATCATAGCTCTTGCAATGTGTAGACTCTGACCTGTCTTGCTGTCCTGATCACTCTCAGTCCTGAGCAATACTGTTGTGGGTAGAGAGACAGCTGCTTTGCAGAGCAAATCATAGCCTCACCAGGTCCAGTTTGAGTGTGGCACACAGCTTCCCAGCCTTCCAAATTCCTCATTAAATTGAACTAGAGTTGATAGTCTTCACTTTGTTTTAAACTTGAGAAGATACCGTTGTATCTTACTACCCAGCTGATGGTTTCTGCTCCAGTGGTTGCTACTCTTCAAGGCTTGGGTGAAGTGATCCATGTCCATGTGGCCTTTGAATTTCACAGAAGTAGTTCAAATTGATTAGTTAGTGATTATAAAGCATCTGATGGTCCTGGCTGAAAATTCTACCTCCTACTATAATGTTATTCTACATACTCTGATACTTTTGCTGGAGTATCTGTAAGAGGAGCTATGTGCGTACAAGCTGGCGTGCTTGTTGTTAGCTGGAGTTCTTCATCCAATTCATGCCAGAGAGAACCCAAAGAACCACTCTTGCCTTTTCACTTGGTGTAGGCATCTTCAGAGTTATGGGGAGTTTTTCTTAGGACACTGTGCCCTTGATGGCTGCCGACAGCATCAGCAGCTGGCTGGCTCTGAGGCTCACGGCAGCTGCAGTGGGAAGCAGGGGGCTGCACAGTTACACAGCCTCTCCACTGCCCTGCTGCCCTGCTGTTTGCAATGCACCAGCAGAGCTAAAGGACTCCTTTCATCCCCACAGGGGACTTGCTTCTCGTTGGCACTTTGGGCATACAAGAATAGGCTGCTGCAAAGTGCCAGCTTATTTTCAGTATTGTAGACACCTGTTACTGCTTCTGTGGCATGTGGGCTCTGAACGCGCTGAGCCAAATTCCTTCCAAATATTTGCATGGACTCTTGAGACAAAGGTATAAGATGCCCTGCATCTCTTTTTCTTTTGACATAAGCTGATATAGCAGCATCCTGTCCTCTGTCCCACCATTTCCACTGAGGCACAAGCAGCTTTAATTGCTGGAAACCAAGGAACATCTGTACACTCATGTCCCCCTGGCTTAGTCTGTCCAGCCTTTGGTTCATCAGTCAGCCCCACAGCTGATGTTTGTTGTGCTTGCATTGTTTCCATATGGCCCCTTCTGTCCCACTATTGCATCCAGTCCAAGGTGGCACAGATGTAATCTGATGGAAATTGGGCTGGCAAGAAGAAAGAGAAGAGTTCAGGGACTGAAAAGGGACATGTCAGAAATAAGCTCTCTCATGTTTCTTAAAGCACTGACTCTATTCCCGAGCTAAGCACAATGAACTGTACATGAAGTCACTTAGGAATGATCTTCTTTGAGCTGGTCTACCTGTGGCTAAACAGTCATTACTTGGACTTTGCCCAACTTATTCTCAGGCTCCTCACCATCTATCTGAATGAGCCAGAAAGTTAAAAGGCAATCAAATGTGATAATCAGGCAGGAGGAAAGAGGGAAGGAGGTGCCTTTGGTGCTTTGCTGAAAGCTCAAGTGGATATAGTTGCTGGTGGTGGGAGTAACTGGTGTCCTGGTAGCCCAGAGTGATGTCTGTGAGGTGTGAGCAGGTGAGGTGTATAGAGGTGAAAGCACAAAGGCTGCTGCTGTAGCAGATGCTCTCTGTCAAGCAATGAAGAAATCCTTTTTCATTGGAGTCAGAGAGCTTTTGGCTTATGGTATCTCATAAGCTTGGGGGTATAGGTCATAATCTTAGAGGTCTGCAGGTACTCTTACAGTGTAACAGAAACAGCTAGAGAAGTTCCTAGGCAGACGAAGAGCAACTACCCATCCCAGTCTCTCCAACTGGCCGAAGTGTCTGTCTTGGTTTCATTTCTTTGTGAATCGAAACAGCAGATAAAGTCAATAAAACCAAAGCCTGCAGTTGGGTCGTAGCACTACAAAAGGACATTGTGATTTTGACCCACCTCCTGTGTGGCAACCAAGAGTTATTTCTGTAAGAGTTGTGAATGCGACTCAGTTGCCAGTGTAGCAGGGAGGGAGGATCTCTGTTGGTTTGGGGACAGGAGGCCTCCAGCTTTCAAAATTGTGTGAGTATCACTGTTTTTTGCATGCCTAACAGAAAAAATGTCTCATGCTGGGCATCCAAATCCAGAGGTAACTTTTAAACCTTGTTTTGGTTTCCCTGGTTGAAGTAGAAGAAATATTTCTAACATGAAGTTCATTCTTACAGGCACATTGACTTAATCATAGTTCTGGCCCCAGATGGTTACAGTGCATCTGCTTCTTCGTCTGTGGGAATCTTAAAAGACACTTGATAGCTGTCCAAGCAAGTGCTTAAAAATTGTATCATACACAGGCAAAATAACTAGATAGCATAATCCAGAATGATCCTCAGGGAAATGGAAGTGGAATAAGTGTTTCAAACCCTCAGCTGTGTCCTATAGATTTCACCTGAAATATAGATTACTGTATGTCATGCATGAAGTGTTATTCATAGTGGATGTGCACTGAAGTTGTACCTACCTACTTTCATCAGGGGAATGCTGTCGAAAGATACTTCCTGCTTTGCCATGAACAGGACTCTTACAATTTCACAACATGTAAATAAATGTAAGCAAAACATTTTCTAGCCATACTTTATTCTGTTCTATCCCATCCCATCCTATTGCACTCTACTGTATGGGAACTTGGTGTGTCTGTCTCTAAGTATGCTTGTTTTGCAAATTGGTCTCCAAACAACCAGCACTCTCTTCCATACCAGAAGCCCTTGATAAATCAAGAAGAACAGTGCAAACTCTTTAGAGTTTTCTTATGTCCTCCCTGTAATCCCAGGCAAAATAAATATAGAAATCTCTAGGCCTGAGATGTGAGATGCAGTATTCATGAGCAAATATGGAATTGGTCTTACTCAAAATATCATTAGATCAACAGGTGAATTAAGATGGAGATGGAGCTAAGTGAAATCCTCCTGGGAATGGATTGGAGGGAGCGATGTGCACTGTGTGTGCTGCTGGCTCCCTTGCAGGCTTGTAGAAAGGCCAAAAACAATGAGGTTTGAGACCATATAAAGTTTTTAAGTTATATGAAGCTTGATCCAAAGCTCAGTGAAGCTGAATAAAATCCCCCATGGTGCATGAATATTGCATGTGTTATGGGACTTTTTTTATTTGAAGAGCAATTACCTCAAATGCAAAGACACAAGAATTCCACCAAACCTCAGTCTTGCTCTGCATGAGAGTTACGATGGATGAAGGGAGAAGGATTTGCTTTTCTTCTCAAGGTGAATATGGTAAACTTCTGGATCATTCCCCAGAGTCACATCCAATGGGATAGAGAAATCAGTAAGGCTCTCTACATGGAGCTGTGAGAGATGAAGAAGGTAAGGAGCCCAAATGCCACACCTGCCATGAACAACCAGAGAAAGAATAGAGGGGAACAGGCATGACCCTTTGCACAGTCATCACCTCATCTGCTCAGGAGCAGCAAGCCATCACAGACAGGCAGCAAGCTGTCGCAGATACAACATATTCCCTCTCTTCTGGAACAAACTGTAAGCATGAAGTATTGCAATGTAAGTAAAAACTTTAGTGAAGATTGAGCTTTACAACTACACATATTAATGCCCTATAATAATAGTTTACAAATAGGAATCATGTGTTTTGCTTTGTCATTATAATAATCAGTGGTACTTGGAAGCCATTCTACCATCACAGAAACCCTCTGCTGCAGCCTGAAAACCCTCTCTTCCTGATAAGACTCCGAGAAAAACTGCTAGTTACTGGGGAAATGATACAGCACAAATCTGTTGAGCAATAGGCCAATTAAGTGCATGGAAATCAGCAAGTAGTAATACACTACCCTGGGAATAAGTACCATGGTATGTGACACCTCTGGGGACAAAGTGTTAGTGCAAAATGTGCACATAGTGCTGAGAACAACCTGAAGGGATAAGGATCTGTATTGACAACATTGCTTACAATTACATGCCACACTCAGCAGTTGTTTTAAAATTGATATTTTTTGTTCACCACGTGGCTGAGGACTGATTTACAATTTGATTCAAACTCCTAGATGAATTGCAGTTATTCTGGCACTTATTAATTTTGTAAACTGATGTGCAGGAGTTTATCTCAGAGCATCCAATCTGGTTTTTATAGCTGCTATTTTATTCCTTTGTGATTGCCCTAGGATTGACTTTGCTTGCCAATACTTAGAAGTTAAAAACAATTTTAATATATTTTTTGGCTTAATTGTAGGGTTGAGGGCAGGGGTTGTTTCATTTGTGATTTGGAGGGGTTTTTTTCTCTCCATCTTCCTAATTTTTTTCTATTAATTTCTAGTTCAGTTGATCTAAGTCAGTGGTATGTCAATCTGTTTCATATTAAAGGAATAACAGCAATTTTCCCTGAATAAGCAACACTTGGTGATGTGTCTTCCATTTAGGCAAGAAGAAAGAATCCAAGCAAGAACAGTGCTCCCTAGGGAGGGGAAGAAATGTCACCAGTGAAACATCAGAGCACTGCTATGAGGATCTTGGCCTAATGGGGCTGGTGGACAGGAAGATACTGGCCTTTGCTAACACTGTGCATCCTCCTCCCTAGAATCTTTTTTTTTTTTTCCTGCCTACAGCAGAGTGAAAAGATTGGGATTAGCTGCCTAAGTCAAGGTCAGACACTCGCTAAGAGAACATTAGAGGCATCATCTGTGGGGAGGAATCACAGAACAAAGAATGGACAATGTTGGAATGAACCACAGTGGGTCATCTGGTCCAACCTTCCTACTCAAGACACCTGATTAAGCAAAGAGCACACACACAAAAGGAATACGAGAACACTGGCGATTAGAAGGTTTCTAATTGTCAAAGCAGTGACAATCTAGAGCCAGTAAGAGAAATGAGAAGAGGAAAGCTTACCTGTGGAGGTGGAGCAGATAATCCCAAGTCTGTGTGGGCACTGTGCCTCTGATAGATCCAGGACTCAATAGTTTGCTCACACTGCTACCTGAAGGCTCCTCTGCAGCAGGATGAGATCCTGACACTTTGTACAGTTTTCCACCATCATCTTGTTCTTCTAGTGACAATGTCTGGCAGACAGGATTACCCAGATCCTAACTTGCAAGGATCCTGGGACTTTCCAAAGGGCTCTGACATGTCCTGGTCAAGGGCAGACTGAATTTATAATCAGCCCAAACTTAGGTGGAGAAAACCTGGACTTCAGATGCTGGAGATCTTGAACTCCAAAGCACCCTTGAGAGCACTCTAGCAGGTAGAGCATAGATGGAGCTTGTGATCCCTAATCCTTTGTGAGCTTTGCAGTGGTTAGTTATGGTGAGCAGATGTTTTGAGTCCTGTAGGTTTTCATGTACTTTTCAGACTCAAGATTCTAAACTCAGAGTGTTCATTAAAAAAAACATAAATAGCCTCAGGCTTTGCTGGAGTGTGAAAAACTTCAGACTAGATTTTTGCAATGCTGTATGAGCATTGCTTTACCCTTGTGCCTCCAGCCAAAAACTCTGTGTGAAATGGGGTCTTGATGTCAGTGTAGAGTGGCACGTGATTCCCTTACAATTTGGGGTGAGCTGAGGCTTTAATCCTGAAACCTCATAGACTGGGAGTGTGAGGAGAAAGAAGGAGAATGTGCAATGTTCTTTCAAAAAGTTGCAGTTTCCTTAATAGCTACTCCCCAGAGCCATCTGGAAATCTCACTAAGACACCCAAATGCCTTCCAGGGTTCTTTCTTCATGGGAGCATCCTCAAGACTGTAAGGCTTTCTCTTATAGCCAGAATTGTTATTTCCAATAATAATGAGATGATTGATTACTGCCATTAATTCCTGGCTGCTAGAAATTACAAAAATATTTTTTTCAATTATTTTTCTAATGACAAGATAGAAAATAAATAAGCCCTACCATACTGGGACCAAAATATAAGTTAGGCTAGTTCTTAAAACTAGAGAACAGAAAATTCTACTTTCAGATATTGAAAAAATATTTTGAAAATATGAAGTCACTATGTAAAATGTATTAGAGTAATTGAACATAATCTTTGTGGTTTGGAGATACAAAACAAGCCTGAGATACAGTGACCAGTAGAAGCCCTTTGGATAGATATTGCTTATCTCACAGTGTATTGATGTCTTCACTAGGCCTGAACTTGTTAGACATGACACTTCAATCTCAGAATAGATTACTGCAGTGGCTTTTCACTTTAGGACATGCAAATCCCATCCTCCTAACTTCACCATAGATAAATGTTTATGATACCTATAAATTCCCTGTTGTGTACGTCAAAACCTGATAATGACTGGACTGTCAATAAGGAGAATGCGAGAATGTTTTGTAGTTCTTTCAGGCTGCTGGGCTTGCTTTTCTTTCCCTGCATTTATATATGTTTTTTGTAAGTGGATGAAATAGGTAGGAGCCTTATATTATGCTGAAAGGCAAGAAAATATAAGAGCACGTGTATGTTTTGATCTAGTGTGGTGCAGAATAGCCTTTCAGACTTGAATAGGGCCATGCTCTTTTGCCTTGGTCTGAGGCAGACTCAGCAAAGGAATATTGGCACTACAGAAATGATTTCTACACACACGAGCTGCCTAGGAAATACAGGCTGAGGCAAAGTTTACAGAGAGTGCAAGAGAGAAAAAAGTGAATGTTAAATGCCTGGAAGAAAAAAAAAAAAAAAAACAAAGAAAACAATATGCTGTCTTCTGCTTGAAGGCTTCATTAACTTTGGCCTGAGTCTTCTCGCTTGAGGAACTTCGGATCCTGCTACCCAAAGGATTGGGCATGTGCATCTGTTCCAGAAAAGCTTGCCTCATTGCAGAGCACTGCTGACTGTGCTGACTGTCTAACTTCTTTGAAGGAAGACATGGGCTCTGTTTCAGCATTGAACTCATTCACTGGTCTAGGTAATGAAGGGAGTCTGGCTCCAATGCAGGATTGAGGAAGACTGCAAACCATGAATGAGGGTGGTGGCAAGGAGGAGCCTGGTCATCTTCACCAAATGTTTTAGAGAGAGAGTAGTTTGTCTGAGAATGGAAAATTGAGGAGACTTGGAAGAAGCTAGAGAATCTAGCCCCTGTTTGAAGTTGAATCCAGATTCTTCTAAGAGGAACACAGTGACAGGACGAGGCAAGGTACCAACCACAATGTGGGCAATTCCCATTAATTATTAGGAGTTTTTTTCTCACTGGAAGGGTGATACAGCACTGGAATCGGTGACCAGAGACTCTGCAGGATCTCCAGCCTTGGAGATAACCAGATTTTGACTGGATGAAGCCCTGAACAAACATGACCTCAGTGGGCTCTAGCTAGTAATGGTCCCAAATAACCAATGGAGGTCCCTTCCAGCCTGAATTATTCTGTAATTCTCAGACAGATCCTACAGCTGGAAATGGAAGTATCTTAGTTATCATGTTTGAGGATGGGGGTAGCGTGAGTATCTGACTCATGACTAGGCTGGAGTCACTGGTGAATGCAGTGTATTTCATGACTGTATGTCAAATTTTACGGGGAACCTGACAGTCACGAACTTTCTGATTCTGTGAGACAAGACATTATCTGCTGACTCATGTCACTAATAAGTGCTGGTATTTATCCTATCCAGCACTGGCAGATGATCCTTTTGAACTTTTCATGATGTTTTGGACCAGGGCAAGAGATTAGTTCGTGTGAAAAGGCTTTTTCATGCATGCTTTGATGCAAAGTTTCAAAGCCTCCAGTTCCTCAGCTGTAACTTGGTCTGCAGGAAAAAGCTTCAAGCAAATGGTAGTGGGATGGATCAAAGTGAATGCTCTGGGCTACACCCTGTTCTTGAGAGATGCTCTGGGACAAAGCTGTCTGTTGGTTCTTTGTCACAACGGTAACACTGTAGGTTGCAGTGGATAAGTTGATGGATTGCTGTTTATATCAGTATTCTCTGCTGAAAAGCAAAATTCAATGAACAGCTCTGGTATTTTATTTGCTTCATGTGGGAACATGGCCAGTGATGCCCATAATTCATACTATGGTATGACTAGGACTCTGATATGTCACAGAGCATTTCAAAATTGAGACTAACAACTTCTAGAATTAAGCTTAGCTGTGGATGTGTTTTGTTAACCATATTATGTACTTATAGCAGCTTTTTCTAACTGAAGAACAAGAAGAGACTTCTTGTTATCTAGCTAGGTAAGTGCCACTAGCAAAGGGGCAGACGTAGTTTAATTTGGACAAAAATCCCTGTGTCTGTTATATTCAAAATACAGAATTTCATGGAGGTATGTTTTCATTTGCATTTCCATAGCATAGAAAGGAGGTTGGGAGGTACCAACAGCAGTACCTCAGACTGCTGCAGCAGCTGCTTGTATGTTTGTACCCCAGAAACATTTTCTTGCCTTGTCATGAATGAACATGTGTGTGTGTGCTGCATGTAGACTGCTTGATCACTCCCATCCTGCACATCCTGGCAGAGACATGGTGTTTCCTACACAAACTGTCATGTCTTCCCAGCTCCCAAGTGAAAGGCTAAATATTAAGGAGAGACTAACAAGATTCCAGTTCTGCAGTACATTTTAATTTTCAGCAGTTTGTATTCTGCCACATACCCAACACTCTTTCCTAAGGGAAAAAAAACCCCAACAACATAATTAACACGGGATAGATTTCTTCAATGTGCTCTGTTTCCTTCCATCAGCATATTCGCTGGAGGAACTGTCTAGACAGAGGCTTTCTCACGGTATTGTGTACAATCCAAGTGTTTTTCGTTTGATGGGGGATTTTTGCTGTTGTTGTTTTTTAATTTGTTTTTAAGAAAGCACTATTTTAGAGGTTACATTTTCAGAAGCCATTGGATTTCAGCCATTTCAGATGCATAGTGAAAAGGGAGGAGACAGCAAGATCTGAAAAAGATTAATACTTTTCCCATTGCTGGCAGGAACATCCTCATCTGAGTTCCATTAGAGAGGTAACTGCCTACATTAATAAAGTAAACCAATGTATAATCACTACCAGTCTTAATGCTGGGGCTGAATGACTGAATTTAGTAACTCATTTATGATGTGTTTTAGTAGCATGGCCTCCCTTGTGTTATCTGAGTAAATAGAACAGATCCAAATGCTTGCCAGAGGTTCAGAGTTTCATAAACTTGTCCTTACAGGCTGGCTTGAATATGCCTTATAAATTGACTGGTCTTCACTTACTGGGACTCAATCTTCAAAGTAGGCATGAAAGCTAGAAATGCAATATTTATACTTACAGATCCAGTTGTTGTAACTTACACCAGTCAAATAGGAAGAATGAGCTAGAGAGAGAAACGAGTAGCACATAAATCACCTTTTTATTAATAATTTTTAACTGTCTTTGCTGAATTTGTCTTCCTTCAGTGTTTGAGACATGGGAAAGAGTTATCTCGCGATATTTGTAAAGGCACTTTCACTCTCTTACAGATCCAATTACCTAATTGAGGGACAACTAGTTTAGAGAGGAACAGGACTTTTTCTCTGTGGTTTGTGTTTGTTTCTGTGGTTCCCTCTCAGATTCCTCTGTGGGGGAATCCTCCAGTGAAAGGTGGCTGTGTGCTTTGGAGTGCATTTGATGAGGATGGTGAGCAACATATGCTGTGTGTCAATAGTCCTAAATAAAAGCAAATCCAGTAACTAATTCAGTTCTCCAAATACAATTGATGGAAGTAAGTAAGGCAAATCATGTCACCCTGCAGCCCCAGGAGGGTTAATTACTTGCCCCTGCACCAGGAGGTTTGCCAGGTGAAGGCAGGTAATGGTTGTGTCTAGAGCAAATCTGTGAGAATGCCAATGGCTGGTCCAGTCTCACAGCGAAGCTACTGGGCACAGCCCACCTGCAAGTTGGAGGTGTGTGATAGTCAGCTGGGTTGCTGGGATAGGCAGAGGCATCACAACATCATTCTGTGCTCAACAGCAGTCACAAAACTTTCTAGAGGAGTGCAACCCACCAAGCATTACTGCTTTCATCACTGCTCAGCACCATCTCTTTGCCCGCGGAAGAAATTGTGACATCTGTCTCAAGACTTGCCAACACCAGCAACATAATTTCTTCCTCTTCCAAAATGGATTAATTTGATGCCCTAGATGTTGTCTGGTTTTCCATGAGCATATTAATTTTTTTGAGAATGAACTCAGGTTTTCCAGTTGCCTTCTTGATTAGTCTAATGAATTTTCCTCCTTTCCCATCATCAAACACACTTTCCCAGATGATGGGGGGGGCTTGTCTCTAAAGGAAAATGGTTTTTCTCTGACAGAAAAAAAGTTCTAAATGAAGATTTTAGAAGTGCCTGATGATGGTGGGGTTCCCTATATTTCAAGTACTACGTTGAAAACACTGTAGAGTGACAGCAAATGCTGCCCTCTGATTCATGATGCTATTTATTTGAGGTGTCCTAAATTGGCATAGGAGACCATCATTCATTTTTGACCCAAAAGTTATCTCAGACATTCAAAAATCTCATTCCCAAACTTCTAATTCTGCCCCAGTTCAGAAGGCTATCTGAAAGTTGCAAAGTATGAAGTTTCAAATAAACAGATAAAGAAATACTTGGATCTTTTTAATTGTTTTGTGGGTTTTTTTGAACTTTAAGGATTCACGTTTTCAATCTAATAATTTTTGGCTTTTGGAGAGAGAACATTTTCTTCTTCCCTTGCTTTCTAACTGAGAAACTATCTAGCCTAAGGTGCTAAAATAAATAAATAAGATTGCACAATTGAAGGAACTTTGCTAAATGGAATAAACCTGCCTATAGCCCAGGCCTGAGCATATAGCCTAGAGCCTATACTCACCTTGACTCTCTCCATCCAAGCTCACATCCATTAGTCACTGTACAGGCACAGTGGCAGATCTGCTGTGCTTGCCTAATGCTAATCTTCCTCTCCTTGTCTTTCTGCACAGCATCTCCTGTGATCACAACTGTGGTGCCCAGCTGATTATTTTTAACTGGACATTCTGCAGGACTTCATCATCTGTCTTGGTGTCCCACAGTAAAGGAACTGGAGGAGGTAACTTCCATTTTCACCTAGGAGGTGTGAATCACATTACTTTTTACCTGCCCTGCTTAATACAAATAACGTATTTCCAATTTTTAGATGTATTATTTATTCTTGCCAGAAACCGATGATGTTAATTCTCACTTCCTCCCTAGAACTGAATAACCAAAGACACTGTGCGTTTTCACCAAGTGTTCTTTAAAGAACAAGTCAATATGAGAACTCCTCTGATAAATCCCACACTTACCCATGTAATCAGCCCTGCCAATCTACTGCAGACTGCAAACAGCCACAGAGAGGATTCCAAACAGTTAATGTCAAATAGCTCATTTTCTCTCATCTCCACACAAATTCCTGTCATGTTGCATTACATGTAAACAACTGAGAAACTTAATGGCATGCCTTTCAGTCAAAAACTCATATGGCTTTTCAGTCTGAGCACATTAATTGCAGTTTGTAACAATATAAAGTGATGCAATCTGATTACCGTTTCTATTGTTCTCTCAGATAACATATTGTGTGTGAATGTAAAGGCAAGCTTTCTGCTGGCATGACTTTATTGAATTCCATGGAAAAATGAAGTACTCATCTAAAATCCACAGTACATCATTGTTTATGTGATGTTATAGTAAATAAATTTTATAAGCTTCTGTAAATTAGTTGTGCACGATCAGGTTCCAGACTCCATGGAAATGCCATTGTCAATGAAGAGAGGCAATAGGAATATTTTGCTTTGGAGGAGACATTTCTGAATGAATCTTCTAGCACTTTATGGGTTTGACGGGGTTTCCTACTTCCATTTTTTTACTGTCCTGTCTTCTTCTTGACATCTTGCTCTTCAAATCTACTTGTCATTCTCTTTAGTTTCATTTCTATGTACTCTCAAGTTGGTTTTCTATTCTTGCTACGGGCATCACTCAGGTGTTTTGTAGCGATCCCGTAGACACAAGCCCCAAAGCCCTGCAACACAAGTTCTGCTTGCTGCCAACACGGATAATGTAAGTAACTTCCAAGAAACCTCTCTGACTACATCCCTCACTGAGCAATATGTATGTCAGCACTCTAGGATGTGGGTTTTTTCATCTCAAGCTCCTGTCCTCTTCTTTTTTAAAGCAAAATATTACAGAAAAGACATTCAAGTGGATAATTAACGCATTATTTGCTTGTTTGTTTGTCTGGTTTTGGGGTATTTTTTATAAAGCCAGTTTTCTTTAGCTTAGTTTTCTTTGTTTGTTTTTCCAGTTTGCAGAATGCCATAATTGGGGATGATCACTGCTCAGAGAGGTCAGAAGTTGTTTGTGATGTTTTGAACCCCAAGTAACTGCACCAAGGGGAAGGGTTGAAATTTTTTGGTCAAGTGTGTGGGCTTGGCAATGCAATACCACTCTGTCCATGCTGCTGGACTAAAACTGAAGGTCACAAGTATTCTACAAAAGATGCCAATGGTTGCCTGGCATCCATTTGAGTATCAGTATTCCAAGACAGTTTCACTTTTACAGGATTAGCACATTTTATGGAAGAGGAGACATTTTTAATGGAATATTATCAGTATTACATTTAACTGTTATGATACTGTCTAACACTGGTAACCAAGGCCAAAGTATTGGATGGAGAAGTACAAGCTGCTTCTCTTTGAACTGAAGCTGTATGTATTGGAAAAGGGGAATGTGTAGTTCACATCACTGCTGGGACATGTCACATATAGATCACATCTAACCAGGCTGCAGAATTAGAGATGTTTAAATCAGCATTGTAAAATCCTGAAAAACGGTAAGGAAATGAGAGGAAAAAATTACATTGTCAAAACAGTGAGTCAGTACTTTGATATGTGTAGAAATCATTTCTTTAGAATTAGATACTTTATCCCTGTCCATTTCATTAAGATAGCCTCTTTATTTTCTATGTCCACTCAGAGTGGGTAGGAGTTTCTAGTTTTTGATGGAAGGGATTTTGCAATATGCTATTTTCACGCTGCATGTAATAGCATGATTGGAAGGACAATTACTGCAAATTCTTTCATTTCTGGGTGTGAAGATCTCCAAGGGCTGCAAGAACCACTATTGCTACCCATGTGGTTTGTCAGTTGAGGTTTGGGGATTTTTTATTTTATTTATCCAGCCTATCTGCTTGTAAGCCATCACTCCTTAAGAAGTACAGAGTTTTAATCTCAGATTGCTGATTTGCACAGTTTTTGCTTACTATGAACAACTTCAGATGAAATATTACTTAGCTGTCCAATAATTGCATGCAATTTTAGGATCAATTAATTCCTCTTCAGGTGACTTTATTACTTTGATGTTTATTGAGGTATGGTACAGTATATTTCTCCCATGAGAATGTTTAGCTGTTCTTAAATCAGAGGCTGTTTGGAGTAAGAAGAAACATCTGACAGAACCAGATTTTTATAAAATAAAAAACTCCCACCCCTCATAAAAATTTTTTAAAGAGAAACTTCAATGCCATTTGAAGACTTCTGATAATTTGTGCAGCTGAATAAACATCATTACTTTATAACTGTGGTAGAGCGTGAGGCTACTGGAAAAAAATGTGGCTTTATATTGAATTTTCCTTAACTGAGCTTTCTCAAAGCAATATGGTTAACAAGTCATGATGTGACTGCATGGTCAAAAGAGATACATAGCAGAGAATGACAGAAATCAAAACTAAGAGGAACGACTTTTGTTAGACCTGCTGTGGTCACTTCCAAACCTTGCCAGTCAAGATCAGTTCTCTGTATTATAGGCCAGATTTACCAGAACATTTGTCACAATCAGTTAAGTATCAGTAACCCTGAAAAAAAAGGATTGTATTCTCTTCTCTCTTCAGATTCTGATATATCTACTGAACGGGGAGTGGATTCTTAACGGAGCACAAGTGTCACCAGTGGTGACCAAAAGGTGTGGTCACCTCACCACCTTTTGAAGTCCCTGGTGAGTGCACATTTGCTGTGTGAGAACCCTGATGGTGGGCAGCACTCACAGCTGTCATCAGCAACTGGTCCTTTAGTAGTTCTTCAGGTAAGTGCTGCAAGTGCAGTGAGGACAGGCATCCTTTCCCTGCCTCTGCTGTAAATGTGATGCACGTAAATGGGTGAACTCAATTGCCCTGTATTTCAGGCCAGCACCTTTCACAAGCATTTCAGGAACAGCTTCAAAGGCATGCAGCTCAAAGTAAGGAGAAGTTGTGTACAGGAGGTCAGACTTATTGTCTAGTCTTGGAAAAATCAGATTATATATTATTTATACATATTCTTTATAATATGTATTATTTTTCTGTTTTCATCAGGCATTTTTCTTTAAAATAGATAAGCCATATTTTTATAAGAAACCTGAAAATTATTGCTTAAAATCACTAAGTTGCAATTCCAATGAATTACCTATCTGGAGAAGGTCACTCCCATTTATACTCTTAAGGGAGAAGTTGGAGAAAGGAAAGGGAAAAACCAGGAGTACATGTTTCTTTCTGTACTGATTCACAGATCTGTTTGCCATCAAATCTATCATTGTGGTGGTTGACATGGACTTGTTACAGCTAAAAGCAAAGAGTGCAGAAAGTAAGGTGGTTTGACCCTAAAGCTCGAAATACTGAAAGGTTTAGCGTTCTAAAAAAGACAATGATCCAAAGCGTATAAATGCAGAAGAAAAACAGCCTTTGGCTTCAATGGGCATTGCATCAGGCCTTCAGATGGTTGGCAGTCAGCAGACTTTGTTCTGTGTAACTCTTTATGAAAGAAGCATTAGTTCTCCAACATAGTCAGCTGAGGAGGAATAAGACATGCGGTGTCTTTGCAACTTACCCTTCTGGTCAGCAGACATTCCCATCACTGAAGGCGATGTAGATATTCTTGCACAACTGGTAGAAAGGCATCTAGCTGTGCTTTGCAACTGCTGCTGCCTGCTAAGCCATCAATAGAGAGAGAATTAGCAGAGACTCCATTGTCCTATGGCCCAGATCTGAAGCCTGGGTTATATTTAAACGAGCACAGGAAAGAGTCTGAAGACTCTATGACCCCGCTGAATTGGGGGATTGCTTTTTCTAAACTGGAAGGCAAATGTTGGGAGATCAGATTGCAAGTGACTACCCGCGTATTTTCACTTCGTGGTGGGCCAGCTGGAGTTCATGCTCTGTAAATTCCAAGGAGGTGGTTCCAGAGCAGTTTAAGCACTTCAGCAATTCCTAGCACCGGTGGTCTTAGCTTGGGAAGGATTTCATAATATGTCTGAAAGCCAAAGACTTCTTTGCTAATGTAATAAAAAAGATTGAACCCCTGGGTAAGTCCCTAGAAAATAGACTAAATCAGCCTAATTTGTCATATAATCCCTTTTTAATGTGGAGAATTAAGGTGACGGCAAGATGACTACACATTTAATTCTCCAAGTAATTACTGGTGGGTATTGACATTAAAGATGGGAGAGAGCAAGTGAATTTCTGCTTGTTGTTTTCAGCACGTGCCAAACTCTTACTTCATACCAGTGAGAAAAGGCTGAAAGTCGTGTGTTCCATATGCATGAAGTAACAGTTGGCACAAATCACCAAGGGGAGAAAATTAAAAGCCACTCAAGCCCAGCAACCCAAACTGTCACTTGCTGACTATTTGTTGACTCTCTCTGCTACAGAAAAGAACCCAACAAAAACAAACAAGAAAAATAAATGAAGGCCTTATGCAGAGTATTCCACCTGAGTAAACCTGAGTGTCTCATCCTCCTCAAGGCAAATAATGTGCTGAGAAGGCAGCGATAGCCTCAATTTTCCAACCTCCTCCTCTACTCCTTTGGGAAGTGCTGTCACGGACAGCCCCACAGTGGGGTGAGAGTGGAGCAGGGGAAGATGACACTACTTGGCTAAAGCTGGTGCTTTCTTCTGCTGGTGTTCTCAGCCATAAAATATCTGATTTTCCCCATTGCCAGGAATGGAGGTGCTTCATGGCTAACAGTGTCTGCCCTGCTTGGGGCAACTCTGCCATATGGATCAGAGTAATGGAGTTTGCATCCTCCCCTTGCCAGCACTGCTGGATTTGCCCCAGAACAGCTGGGGATAGCTGTATCTGCACAGCCTGCCTCTAGCTCACGTGTCCTTACATAGGCCTGGGATGTCTTTGGCACTTGAGCCATGGCTTCCAGGGCCCTGGAGGTACTAAGGGGCCCTAATGTCGTGCCCATTGCCCTGCTCGACCTTCCCAAGAATCAACAGCCCGTGTCATCCCCCTGAGCCCATCAGCCTCTGCCCCAGTGATGCTGCAGCAGGGCCAGGCTCTATCTGCCCATAGCCCTGCCTGCCTATGGGCCCCACAGAGTCAGACCCACATCCTGTCCTGTCAGCACAGCCCATGTTGTGCCCTGGCACTGGCCATGGCTTACAGGAGTTATGTCACATGCTTTCTGTTCAAAATGAGTCCTGTGCTCATAGCATTTGATAAACATCTAAGTGTTCCCTGTCACTTGCGTAAGTAAATATGTGAGTAAGTATCTTTTTTGATAGTCAAAACATGTATATGATATATGGGATAAAACAAACATATGTACTATGTCTTGTTCACTCAGGAATCACACAAAAAGATACTTTCCTCCTGTTTTGTTGATGGCTTGTAAGCCAAATCTAAGTTGTTTAAAGCACTCCCTTATTTTATTTTTAAGGAAAGAAATTATTTTTGCTATTTGGCTATTTGGTTTCTTGTTTTCAGACCATGATTATTTTCTGTGTGGTTCACTCTAGGCTTCCTACGACTGTCAGCGTATCATCTCACCTTATGAAAATCACGCATGACTTCTGGGAGTCGTCTATCAAAAGGAGAGAACACACAACATACTGAGAAGCTGGTACCTTCTCTCTAATTTTCCAGGTTGATGGCTGTTCAATGAACCTATTAACTGCCTGAAGTGACTTGCATCTTTACAGGTATGGGACTGCATTGTCTTTCTCTGCTATGTTTAAATGGCAAATGCTACCCTTCGTAGTGTGCTGGTTTAACTTTATCTCTGGTCTGGTGGTTCCCAAATGTAACTGACTTCGCTCTCATTGGACAGTGGACCCCTTTGTGTGCCTTCAGAAGATGGCTGTAGGTGAGTGTTCCCCCTTCCCTGTATTTCCCATTCTCTGAAATCTGCCTCAGTTCAAGGTTTATGCCTTACAGTGGAGCACTTTAGCACACGCTTAGTTCTAAGCACTTAATTCCTATCATTTCATTGAACAGGCATGGATTTAAGTACCTACTCATAGTTCTTGGCTTGCCAGATCTTCAGCAGTTTCTTTTGCAGTGGCCAGATAAGGCAAGAGTTAGGAGCCAGCCCTGACAGTCCTGTGCCTGGGGATTTAGCTTGCTTTCTGGTAGTGATAGACACCACCATTCAAACCTTTCATGACGCTTCTGTGTAGAGATTGATGGGGCCCTGGGTCCAGCTCCTCACTGAGGATTAAGAAAGGTGCTCTCCAGAAACCTAGGTCTGACCTGCAGGGAAATAAGAGAGGGAAAAATTCCCCTGCTTTCCCTGGTTATGGCCACTGGTAGTACTATGCCCTGCTGGGGCAGGTCACCCCAGCAGTACAGTAGGGAGTCAAGGCTTCATGCTGTGGCTATAATACATCAATTCCCAAGCACATACTTCCAAATCCTATGTCACCACCCCCAGTCACCCACACAGATCTCTTCTTTGCCGTGTCTCCTCCCAGGATTAGCTCACCCTTAAGAGTATGTATAAGGGCAGCTCAGGAAGTGGAAAGAGAGGAAAGACATAATTCATCTTGTTTATGATCTGACTGAGCTAACAAAGTCTGAGCAACTTATCCACACTGGGATTAAGTGCCAAGAAATAACTGATCACAAGAATAAGAGAAAAATAAATAGGCTATATTCATATGAGTCATAGAAATAATCTTTGTAGGTGATGCCAAAATGTAATGGGATATGTTGAAGTGTGGCCTGTGATAGACGCCAGGTTTTCCCTCTTCTTACAACAGAGATGAGTTCAGAAGCTGCACCTGTCCTGGGAGGTTGGATTGTAGGGTCGTACATAGAAATCTGTATCAAACTGAGACTTTTCAGGGAGTTTTTAGCTGGAATTTGAAAATATCCTTGGAAGCTTTACAATCATCTCATTTTGCTGGAACGGGTGTGCATGGCAATGAAGAAAGACTTTGGCTTAGGACTAGTTGCCACTGACTTCCCAAGGATTAACTAATAAATGACCTTGATCAGATGGCACACCTGACTCTTGTCCCACTGTGGCTCTGTTCCAGCCAGTTTCCAGCCCCGGACGCTGCTGGGAAGGAGTGGATAGCTATGTCCACTTGGCAGAGCTTGGCAAGGTTTATTTAAAGGGTTTTTTTAAAGGCTTGTGATAGAGCATAATCTGCTCTCACTTATATCAGGTAAAAACATGATATGAGTTGCTGGCCCTGTTCTGGTGTTTGTGCTGCTGCAGCAACAAAAGGAGTCAGAAAACTGCACTCACTGATAAAGCATGGAGAAGTCATTCTGCAAAAGAATCACTTGGCTTGGGCAGCCCTGTGTCCCTGCTCTGCTCCTCATGCTGACAGCACACTCTGGGAGTGTGGTCACTCAAAAAGTCTAGGCTGCTGGTGTGGCCTGGCAGGGCTAAGTGGCATGGCTCTGCAGAGGAGCCCTGTGGCTGCTGTGCTACCAGGTGCTGGAGTCATGGGCAAGCTGCACTTGTGCCCCTGTGCCACCGTGATTATAAGTGTGGCCATCTGGAATGGCTAAAACTGAGGCAAAAACTGGGCAACTTTGTTGACATGGGACTTTTAAGTTGTATAGGGAATGATGGACAAGTTAAGTTGGGAAGGAAGGGCACCCTTCATCTACCTTAGGAATCCCTCTTTCTGAACATGGGTAGTATCTTTTATAGCACGGCTTTGGATAGTTGTGTTGTGCAAATTCCAAGTTCCTTAGAGATCCAGTGGACTACCAGACAAAAAAAACAAACAAAAAAAAATCAACCCATATTGTATGCCATTCTTGGTACGTACTTGCTATGAATGAATACAAAGACCTATTCATCACTCCTAGTGCTCACATAATTGACAGATTAAATCATTCTCTGTCTGCAAAGATGACAGTGGCCCAATAGTTAATGCTGTCTAACAGTCTCCATTAGAAGGCCTTGTTTCTGATTGTTTATAATTTTGCCAGACTTCAGCTGCTTGAGCTGGACTTTCCCATGCCATATGTCACCAGAAAGTGAAGTTTTGTCTGTGGAAGGGCCTAGATGAATAGTCATGGTGTTGCCAAGCTCATGCATCACTGACAAATCACTTGAACACAAATTTTCAGGGAATAACTGTACATTTCTCATTTCTTGAGGGAGCAGAAAAAAACATCTGGAGCTATATGCTCCCTAGGGGTCTGTGCTCAAGCTGAAGTTGAAGTTGCTGCTAAATAGCCTGAATGCAAGAGCTTCCATGTTCAAGGCTGTCAACATGCTAGATATTCTTGACACTTTTAATCTTTTGCAAACTGACCAATGTCTTTTGAGGCTGTACTTTGCCCACTGACATATTGAGTTCCATATTGTAGCCCATGTTGTTGACAAAAGTTGCTTTAGGCAGGCTGAGGTTATGCTGCCAGGGAGCAGAGTTCAGGAAGATGGCATCTAATGGCTGAAGTTTGAGCACATCTTGGGTTTGAGTAGTATTATGGCTCACTATAGGATCAGGACCAGGTTTTCACATTTCAATGCTGGTCTGAGGACCAGGCTGAAGCTGATAGATCCTGGAGATGAGCTAGCTTGGCAGCTTTTATTTTGGCCCACTGAACCAATGTTGATATTTTTTCCTCTGCATTTCCAAACAGTACTGCAGAGGTCAGCAAGAAGAGTTTTCAGGCTGAAAGGCGCAATGGTGGTGTCCCCAGGTGAGGTGGCTGTGTTGGGAGGACATTTGGTGGCCAGAAATAAGTGGCATGGGTAGAGCTCAGGAATTGGATGGCGTTTAACAGACCTAAAGTAACTTTGAGGATGATATGTGTTTCTGTGAGTAGTATCCGCAGATGACAGCTCAATTCCACACTGGGTGGAAATGTGCTCTCTGATCTGCAGCCTATATAACCCTTTCCCATTCCCTGCAGATAGTTTTATTAAGTGAGATTTACAAGGACCTAGAAAGAACCTCTACCTGTCACAGGAATCTGAGAAGCCTTATGTAAGGTCCCTAGAGCAGTTTTTCTTTAACATTATACAACCCAGAAAATTTCCAGATTTCAGTGAAAAAACTGTCTGTGCTCTTTTCCCAAATTGGGCATCAATGTGAATTGTAGGAGCTATTGGCTTGGCAGTATCTAGAGGCAGATTTTACAACCACACAGAACATTTTCATTTAACTACCCACACTACTGGACCTTCACATGATTTAGAGCTCTGACAAACCTGAATTCCCATTAAATGAGATTGCTCAGATCCAATTAGTATCATTATCCCAGGAAGACAGCATTCAGGATGGCCTGCCAACAATAGTTGGCCATTGACTGTGTTCTGCTTTGCAGTGGATTTTGCAGGTGTGCTGTGTTTTGTAGTGGCAGTGCCATGGTGTTAGTAGTACCTTGGATGGCTGATTTAATGCTAGTTTGGTACGTCAATGCCATGCTGCAGTTTTAATAAGCTCTGTGGTAGAGGCACATCTGCAGTCAGAAATTGTCATCATTCTGCACTGCCAACATGGTGTAATACACTGCACAGATCCTCAAGCCAAGACTTTAGGAAATTAATCTGGATCCTATAAACGTTTTAGTGGGAGGAAGCAAAAATACTTTACTTGCAGGACCTGACTGGTCTTTTTGTCTCATAGGTAGGACTTCATATGGAGGAAGTGGCCTTTTCCCTCGGTGACAATAAAAGCACTTTATATTTTTGCTACAATGGAAAGATCATGCATTATATAGATCCCACTGAACAGTATTCAGTAAACTGCAGATGTCCTCAAGTTTCCATTATAAACTTGATTTTATTCCTATTCCTCTCTGTGCCAAAATTAGCCCTATCCACCTACAACTTCACAGGCTTAATCTTATTCTGGGACAGATTTTTTGGAAGAGTTGAAGGAAACTGGTCAAGGTGTTTAAGAGAGATGATGGCTAAAAAAAATGAGATCATCTGCTTGGAGAGTTTCCTAAAGACTTTTTGGCTTGTCATATCCTGAAAATTCATTCGCCTAGAGATTGAAAAAGTATTTCAGATCTGTTGGTCTTGGCTAGAAATGGTGTCTTTGAATAGTTTTGGGTTGTCTGGTGACAGAAATATTTGGTTACTGAAACTGGTTCCTGCCTCAGTGTGTGTACATATATGCGTTATGTGTTCTTTGGAGATCTTAACTAGTCAGGGCCAATGTGCTCATAAATTTATGGTGGCATATGTAAGGTTTCTAAACAACTCTGAATGTTTCCTAAACAGACATGTTTCTTCTTTGAGACTCATCCTATCTGCAGGTACTGCTGTCTACAATCCTCACCTGTGTGTTTCCTGACTCCCACTGCAATCCATGCTGAAGCTGACAGCATGGCTTTACAGTTCCCTCTACACAGTCCCTGCAGGCCTTTCTTGAAGGTTACAGCATGCAAAGATCATTGTACTCACATCAGTGCTTTTTCCTGGGTCAAAGAATTCATACCTGCCATGGTTTGTGCCAATATGTCAGTCTCTGATGGCTGTGAGCCACATATGATGAGACTTAAGTCAATATTATTGTTTAGCATATGTTTTGTGGCTTATTTCTGGTTTTATGACAAAACAAGCTCTGAGGCATAATGTTCTATTTTTAAAGAGGATTTATTTAAAAATATATGCTTAGAACTTTCTCATAGTTGTCATTTTAAAGATTTAAAGATAGTTCTTGAAGTATGACCAAAACCAGAAGCATTCATTAGACAATTTTCAGCATCTCTCACTTTAAGAACGTGACATCTGGAAACAGTATAGTTGTGCTATGCCACTGCACTGCTGTGGTCTCCTTGGATCACTCACCCACTGCATCATCCCCTTAGCTTGTACTCAAGGTTGGAGTGGAGCAATGTGAACAGTCAAGTCTGCCCAGCATGTGCCACTGACAATGGAACATGGGCCACGTTCCATGAGACCTCAAGTTTAGTTAATGATGTTCCCAGACTTTAACATTTAAGCCTTGATCTTTCCGAGGTCCTGACTTTAGTTGGTTTTGTTGTTGCTGAAGTCAAGTCTCTGACGTACAAATTGCTGGAGCCTTGTCTGTACTTGGGAGAAGTATGACACCATTCTTTATCTATTATTCCATCAGCATCTTTTATTGACCACTGTTTGAAGCAAGCTCTTGGGCTAGATGGATCTTGGTTTTGACTCAGTATGGATGTTCTTACACTATATTCTCAGCTTCAATAAAAATAGTTGACTATTTGCTGAAAACATGGCTTAGAGTTTACTTCATCATTTTGAAGACTTAACGGTCATTTTACTGTTGGTTGGTGTGGGTTTTTTTCTTTGGTTGGTTAGTTGGTTGTTTTTTTTTAAAGAAGCTTTGGTATTTTTGTGCTCTGGACCTAAGACTTTAATCCCAAGTGAACCATTATCTTGGAGTCAGGGATTTGCTTTTTTCCTCCCATTTTGGTTCAAAGTGTTCACATCTGGCTCTTGGCAATCCCATTTTGAACATGCCCTGTAGGAACTAGGAGAGGGTTTGTGCTTAGGTGCTGTTGACAGTGATCCCACCCTGACAGGTCTGAGCAGGATGCTGCTGGATGCAGACTGCTCTGCCACACAGCACGGAAACTCCCAGGGGCCACTGTCTTCTGGGACTGAAGAACTGCCTGACTGGAAGGCAGAAGTGACAAAAAAGTTTTCAGGGGCTTTCAAGAGGGAAAGTGGGCTATGATGGCAAGAAGATATGTAAAACTGACATCTAGATGGATTAGTGGGAAGCTGGAATGTGTCTGGCTCCATAATAGTCTACAGAGATGATAAAGAGAAGAGAAAGGCCTTACAGCAAGGAGAGAGTAGGATGGATTGTGTGATCCTGGAGAAGACTTCTCTGAGACCTGGAGCTGAGCTCAAGCTTCCTGTGTTCAGTTCCCACATTCAGCTCTTAGCTGAGGAACCTGCCATAAGGGACTTCTCCTCCCCAAACAAATCCATACAGATATTGACAGTCATTGAGATAGGCTTTCACTGGAGGCAATCTGGAGAAGTCATTAACTTCACCGTTCTATCCCAAGTCCAAATTGCAATCACATCATCCTGAGCTACAGTATTTTATTGATATTGAAGTTTTGTCCAATGTCTAATCCAAATCTCCCAAGCTCTTTAGTTTATGCTTCTTCATGTTTTATTCGTCCTGAGCTTTCCACCAAGAACATATTACTTTCTTATTCTTTGCAACAGCTTTTTAGTTGAAGACTATTAACCTTCCTTCTTTCTGGTTGTTACTTCAGAAAAAAGCCCGCAAATCCCTCGTGTTTTCTGGATCTCTGTCAGTTTTTGCCCATCTCCTCTGCCAATTCTTTCATCTCTTTCTTGAAATACAGTGCACTTAAACAGGTCATAGTCTTCCAGGTGAATCTTTAACTGTGGGGATTGGCACACATAGACTCTTTCAGTCGGCTTTAAGACCCTTTAGATATCCCAGTGGCTTTGCCATTCACGCTCAGCTTGTTCCACCACAGTCCCTGCTCTTTTCTCTTGTGAACTGGTTCTTAGACAGTTTTGCAAGTACAGATGAGTATTTCTGTGTAAGCATTTTGTACTGTTGTATTCCATCCATTTTAGATGACTTCTCTAAATATATCAAGAACATTTTAAATTCTGATTTTTTTAGCATCTATAACATCTGCAGGCCTTCCTTGCTCCATCTGCAAGATTTATGCTCATACTTCATATTCTATCTTGTATGTCTTCATTGAAAACATAAAATAAAACTTGATATGAGAACAAGGCCCATAGAATTCCTTGCAAAACACATATATTTTGATAGATTACGATGGAATTACCCTGTGGGTACAATTATCCATCCAGGCTTGACCTCTTGCCCCTTCCCACAGCAGTTTCATTTAGAACACAGTTCACTAGCTTGTTCATGAGGATATTATAGGAAGTACTGCTAAAGGCCTTGCAAAAAAATTGGATAAAATAAATAAACTCAAGCTATGTAACCTCTGCAGCTAAGTCTCTTAGAGGTTGCTCAGGCTCAGGAAGACATCTAACTTAACTGGTTACTCTCTAAGCAAGTTTTGCATATTTTAGGCTGAAATTTTACCCCTTAAATAATTGCACTGTCTGGTTGCTGTTGACTTTTTTAGTAAAGATTTATGAAAAAGGGAGTGAAAAAAGGGCATTAAACCCTTCCACTTCCATAACATTCTCTGCTAATAGTACACTCTCATCACTGAGTACTGGTCCAAACTTTTTTCTCTTAACACCTTACCTGTAAAATTTCTTTTATTTTTGGTAGGCTTTGCTAGGGGCATCATGCATTTTGTCTTTACAAACTGCATGCACTCCCTACACACACCTCCTCCCATGAATGGAATATTGTACTAGGTCCTCAACCAGCTGTCCTAGTTTCTGATTTACAGATCTCTCTCTCTCTTATGCTTGAGGTCAATTAAATGTTGTGAATTAGCTGACTTCTGCTGAATTTCCTTACTTTCCCCTAAAATGCCATAGGTTAGTCTTGGTTTCTTATTAGCATTTTTTGAATGACAGCTCTCCATAAGCTGTTTTTCCCTTAGGTTTGCCTTCTATGAGATCTTCCCTACCAATTCTCTGAGTTTATTGACATCTGCCTTCATGAAATGTAGTGCTGTCAGTCACTCAGATCAAGTGGCAGAAGATGACACTATGTTTGCTGCAGTGCTGATTTCTTGTAAAATGAAAAATAAAAATCTGGCAGCAGACTTTGAGTCATAGGTTACACTGCCCTCTACCTGCCTGCCAAACTGCTGTTCAGCAGAGGGAGGTTGTGACAATTAGAGTATGTATTAGCCCTTAAGATTTAGGCTGCTGTTCAGAATTTATCAGAGAGAATGGGGAGAAAAATGTAACTTCAGAGGAACTTTCTGTAAGGCATTAATAACTGCCCTTATAATGAATCTCCATCAATGTGGACAGAGGAACTGTGCTAATGAGAACACAAATTCTTTGTGATAATAATTCAGACTAAGGTATGCAATGATCCTTGTCCTACTTTGTTTACTAAAAACTTAGAACATTATGCAGCTATTTCATGGTGCAATGGACAGGCAGTGAGACTGTAATGGGGGAGAGGAAGGAAAAAGTAATAAACTTCACCGTAAGCAAAAATGGCTGATCAGACCATACTGAACCGATGCCTTGTAAGAACAGTGACTGAAGTTCTTACTGACATTCAATGCAAAAGCAGTAAGACTTCAGGTCATCCTGAAACTCTCCAGTATTCTTTAATTTTAGTTGAGACCACTGTAGATACCTCATGACCACTCTCATAGGTCACCTAGAAATGGTCAAGAAGTCAGGCCAAGCCTGGTGCTTATATTAGAAAGCCTTTCTATTACACGATTATTTTTACTGACAATATTACAATGGGGGTTCCTTTACTATCACTTCAAGTTGATTTGGATTCCCTAAACAACTGAAATTAATTACCAGTAACCAGTCCCAGATGTAGTCAATTTTTATGACAGCTATAAACCAATAAAAATGTGGGAATCACACTGTCAATACGGTGTTGGAAGATAGAGGAGCAAGCCTTTCCTGTAATCAGAGTACTGGTGATGGTTTAGAGAAACCCAGGCTGTTGAATTACTCTTTGCATGACAGAGGGAACTGATGTGTGGTGTCCATACGCTATCTAGTGGCTCTCTCGATTATGACATTATCCCTGAATTGCTCTTCTTCTGCTTGTGAACTGTAGTATTAAAAAATACATTAGATGAAATTGGGATTTGTAAGTCTGTAATCATTCCCTAATGAATCTCAAACATTTTGAGGTCATAAGTGATTAATGAAAGAAACCAAAAAGTTAGTAAAGCCTGTGTGAATATGGAGACAAAACTCTTGATGGGGAGTTCTAGGCAGTCATTCCCGTCATTTACAGCACTCTGATGGGCGCTGGTCAAGCAGTTAAGATCCTTCTCCTTTGTATACAGACTATATTCTAGACTGACTACTAAAAAAAACCCACTCAGTGTAGGAGTGCTTTGAGAACAGTTTAAGTATTTTCTTTAGTTGCTAGATTATACAATATATTGTAAGGTAAAAGCAGATAAGCTAAGTTTAAACTGGTCACATAGTATACACAGTAGTGTATGGCCAGATGTGTTCTTCACTAATGGGGAAAATTGATTTTCATCCCTTGAGATCATAGACTAGGAAGATGTGAAGATCAACAGCATTCTCCCAGTCTTCTGTTTCTGCTAGGGATGTGGCTGACCTTCAGTAAAACATACACCTCTTCTGCTTTGTTATTTTTCTGTAACATGGAGGTAGTACTGCTCTATGGGAGCTAAAACAGCTTTATAGTTGATGAGGACTTCTGTTGTAAAGGTTGTATTTTCTATGATTTATATTTATGAAACAGGAAATAGTGTATTTATACAGGACCTGTACCAGCACATTTAGTGGTATCACATGAGTTACAACTAGCACAAAATTTAGTTATATTTTTAAAAAAAAGGTCTGAATCACCATCACTCTCAGCAATTTTGTGCTTTTCTACTTAGTAGAGACAGCTCCCTAGTCAGCTGTTAAACCATTTATCTCTAAGTGCACTTAATTACATATGTGTATTTGCTTCAGGAGGCTGAGTAAAGACATGATGATGTAGGCTTCAGCTTGGATAACATTTCTTGAACTGTTCTTTCTAGGAAAGCAGAAATTTCATTTAGATCTTCACGCATTGTGAAATCAAAGGTGCCAATTTTGTTCTCTTTTCAGTAAATAATTTTTTCTATTTATACGTCATTCTGAACCCTTAAAAACAAGTTTCAGATAGTTGGCAAACAACGTTCAGATCACCTGCATTTATCATAATAGCTTCTATGGTGCACATTTTTAATAAAGACAGTTAATAAAGCAGTTAGTAAATATGTATATAAATACGTCTGTATATAAATGTGCCTTACAGTTGGTTGCACTTGGTAAGAACACCATGATTTTGAAGAGCAGTGCATAAGTCAGTTCCTTGATTGTCCCAAAGAAACCCCAAACTCAGACCCTTATGTGTTGTGCTAATTTTGACTGGGATAGAGTTCATTTTCTTCACAGTAGCTAGCATGGATCTGTCTTTTGGATTTGTGCTGAAGAAGATGTTGGTAACACAGGGATTCTTCATTACTGCTGAGCAGAGTTTGTGCAGTCAAGGTCTTTTCTGCCTCTCACCCTACCCCACCAAGGAGCAGGCTGAGGGTTCACAGGGAGTTAGAAGGGGACACAGCCAGGCTGACAGCTGACTCCAACTGACCAAAGGGATCTTCCATAGCATATGGTATGATGTCTAGCACATAAAGCTAAGGGGGATGAAGGACGAGGAGGTGCATGTTCAGAGTAATGGTGCTTGTCTTCCCAAGTAAACATTATGCTTGATGGAGCCCTGCTCTCCTGAACACTCACCTGCCCACAGGAAGTGCTGAAGGAATTGCTGATTTTGATTTGCTTGCATGCATGGCTTTTGCCTTACCTATTAAACTGTCTTTATCTCAAGCCGTGACTTTTCTCACTTTTACCCTCCTGATCCTCTCCCCGTTCTAACCAGGGAGGGGTGACTGAGGGGCTGTGTGGTCCCTAGATGCCACCTGGGGTTAAACTGTAATAGCAATAAGTATGTAAGAACTGGCAGGTCTACAGGCAACCTGCTTTAAATGCTCAAAGCTGAGGAGCTTAACCTCTTCTGCCCTCCTCCCCACCAGCGTTTTCTATGTTTTTTTCTGACTCAACATTAAGTCCAGAAGAGATATTTAAAAAATGAGCTGTAACTGAATTTTCTGTTAAGGTGACTGTTAATAACAGAGATGGGCTTAAAAACACATCAAATTAGGTACATTACTCACTAGAACTTCCAGTCTTGTGTATCCTACCTACCTCCAGTATGCACAACCCCAGCTTAATTTAATTGCCTGTACAACCAGCACAATCCTGATCACAAAGATTTCAAAATAAGTAACTACTACAAGAAAAAAAAAATCGGACACTCAGCATTCATTGCACAAACATTTAAACAGAGGAAATAATTTCTTTTACAAACATGTTTCTCATATATAAGAATAATTTTGTATAGAAAATAGCTCTTTATACATTTTACAGAAATAGGCTAACATTTAGATTCTTTAATAATGAATAATGATTTAATGCTATTTAAGATTTCAGTTACATTTCAGTCACCAAACATCAATAACACAGCAATACATCACTGTTCTAATATCCCTTAACTGCTTGACTTAGCAAATATTGAGTCAAGACAGTAAAATGTTACTAGAGCCATGAAAATTTGCAATCACTCAAGTATCTTGAAATTGTTATGAAATACCTCCTGAAAATAATACCATCATTTAAGTGTCAAGGAATATGAACTTAAACCTTAACGAGGCAGCATTATTTGCTTACTTAGATTATTCTGCTGGCTAATACTGGAAAACCCAAATTGAAAAAAAGCTTTAATAATTAACTGGTTTACTGTTAACATGACCTTCAAAACACCCCTGAAGGATGGGATGCCATCCAGAGGGACCTGGACAAGCTTGAGAAGTGGCCCATGGGAATCTCACACAATTTAACAAGACCAACTGCAAGGTGCTGCGCCTGGGTCAGGGCAACCCCCAGTATCAGCACAGGCTGAGGGATGAACAGTTCAGGAGCAGCCCTGCTGAGAAGGAGCTGGAGGTGTTGGTGGATGAAAGGATGGGCATGACCCAGCAATGTGCACTCACAGCCCAGAAAGCCAGTTGTGTCCTGGGATGCATACAAAGCAGCGTGGCCAGCGGGGCGAGGGAGGGGATTCTGCCCCTCTACTCTGCTCTGGTGAAACCCCACCTGCAGTGCTGCATCCAGCCCTGGGAGCACCTCTCCTGTGAGGAAAGGCTGAGGGAACTGGGATTGTTCAGCCTGAAAAAGAGAAGGCTTTGGGATGATCTCATTGCAGCTTTCTAATACTTGAAGGGAGCCTATATAAAAGATGGAGAGAGACTCCTTACAAGGGCATGTAGTGACAGAACAACGGGGAATGGCTTCAAAATGACAGAAGGTAAGTTTAGATTAAACATTAGAAAGAAATTCTTTACTGTGAGGGTGGAGAGCCACTGGAACTGGCTGCCTAGAGAAGTTGCAGATGCCCTATCCTTGGCCAGGGAGCACCTGAGCAACCTGGTCTAGTGGGAGATGTCCCTGCCCAGGGCAGGGGTGTTGGAACTAGATGATTCTTAAGGTCCCTTCCAATCCATGACATTCGATGTTTCAAAATGAGACAGAAGCTACTCTGGTAAATGCTACACACCATTAATACAACATAAAAGTCTTATAAAAACACTTTCATTTTTTAAGAAAAGATGGGAGGGAGATGAAAAATAATCAGTAAATTAAGATACAAAAAGTAAATTTGTGGAGGATGACATTGACAAACACATGTATATATATTTATATGTAAGGGTATGCTAGGAAGTATGTATATTTAAAAATACTCAATTCTTTCAAAGACTGTGTTTAAGTTCATGTAATATCATGTGGAACTCAAACATAACCCACATTCAAATGCTTTCCCCCTACAATTGCTGTTTCAAGCACCTATATTTATCTGCAAATTTCCTTGTAAATTAGAGGGAAGGTAAGGAAATTTATCCTTGGAATACAACTATATGCAGTAATCATTTCTTGCTTTCTAGATATTTTATAATTTTAAATAGAAGATGTAAGCAAATAAGTACTATATAAGCCAATGTCTGAAAACTTGAAATTTAGATGCTAATGATTCTATTTAATATTCATACAGAGCTACTTAGGAGTTTGACAGCTGTACCCTATGTGAGTACTGTTGACACTTCCATGCTTCATGATTCAAATGTGTAGCTATCTTTAGTCAAACATGGCTCTCACTCCAAGTTACCCAGTCTCTTAACACATACAACTTTTAAATAAATTCAGCTGGAACTGGCACACCTCTCCTTCTCACAGCACAGAGATTGATATGAGACAGCAAAGAATCACATTATACTGGTTCACATTTCCACGTGGTTAGAAGGAGAAACAAACACCCTGCAAAACCTTATTCCAGCGATTTTGCAAATTCTGCATAGTCAATGTATCCATCATTGTTCTTATCATCATCTCTTAAGACATCATCTATTAGACTAATCAGCTCTTCTTCTTTCATTGCCTGGGTATGCTCACCACCTTCCTACAAAAACAAAACCACATTGAACAGTTTAGCAGTCCTTCCCACCTACTGACACATGTAACAGATTACTGGCAACTCATTTTTTATTAAGCCATTCATGTTTGGTGCTTAATTTGGCACTAAGTTTTATGTAAACATTTATACCAATATAAGCAACCTTTGCCAGGTGGAAGTTATGAAGTCCAAGTTCTCTGGACTTCAGAACAAGCACTCCCTTTGCAGCTAATATTCTTAGTCAAAATTTCCAAAAGCTGAATAGCACAATGTATAATGATGGATAATCATCTAACAGATGTATTCTTAATTTGGATTTTCATGTAGTATAGACACTATAGTTTCTATAAAATACAGAAACATCTTACATTAACAGAGTATTGAAAAAATCTAGCACTGTAGCTTAAAATCAATAAAATTCTTAGTAACACCCCTTAAAGCAAATGGGAAGACAAAGAGGAACCTTTGCACAAGAAACAACCAGTCATTATTCTGTTCTTGGCTTGGTATTTTTTGCCACAGGTGTATGCAGGAAGTTACCCTATTCTGAATTGTAACTTCCAGAAGGTCAGTATAAGATAATGTGTTCATATTGTCTTCCTAATGACTGTATCTTCTTACTTTGTCCTTAAATATTCTTAGCTGTGAAGAGAATTTGCTTAGAAAGACGCAGACAGTAACTGATTCTTCTAATACTAGTTTTGTGCAAGAGGTCTCTTACAGTTTGTGTATCCACAGCAGTTAACAGTCTGAAAATGAAAGCAGTTTCATAACACATGCCATTTCTATAACCCTCATGCCCCATTATAGATAATTTTCTTTTATCCCCATCCCTGCCTATCAAAGCACGATCTCTGTAAAATCATCTTCACTTTACAACCCTTCCTCATTCTAAAGTTTAAACTACAATGAAGACTTCTTGAAAAACTGCAATGTGACATGAAAAGCTGTGATAAAACTAATACATTTATAAATCCAAACAGAACTATAGGGGGGAAAAAAAAAATCTCATTTTCAGGCAAAACTCTAACGGCACTGAAGATGTGTTGCAACTGTTCATTTCGTTGTAAGTTGTTTTTAGAGTCAGAACCATTTCCAAACACACATGCCATTACAAAATTACACCTACCTCTTTGTGGACATGTGATATAGCAGTAGCAAGCTCTAACCCATCTAACAAATTATTGCCATCGTAATCATGCATTTTGAAGTAATGGAGCTGCAGCTCTTGTGGAGACATCTCAGTTTCTGGTTTCTCAATAACGCCTTCCAAGTGTTCCATGATGTGCCTAAGAAAAACAAAAAAAACCCAAAAACAAAACCCACAACATCTCCGTCAGTTAATATTTCATGCTCTGTTTACATCGAATTTAGTCTTTGATCAAATACTGTTCTTCTAAAAGCACCCTGGACAATTCAAAGCTACAGCTTGATACTAAGATGAAGGGGGCACAAAGGTTGTTTCTTACAGGTGCTGTAGTGGCCTCTAACACCTTAGATAGCTATTTGTATTTCTTCTGGCCTACTTAGCAGGCTGTCAAAACAACTTAAGCTTTGCCTAAAATCCCCTTTTGGCTGTCTTCCAAAGCACAGGAGCTGGAGGAAGATTTTTCCCAGTCAAGCATGAAGTGTCCCAGGGAGTTTTATTTGCTGCTAGAACTGTTCTGCATATATGAAGAAGCAAATGAGAAAAAGCCCCTCTAAATCTATCCATTAAGAATATGATTTTGTCTAAAGGATGCTGATCTGGCTAAGGAGGACTTCTCTGAGAAATTCTTTACAGTATGAGTAGGGCTAAAGTTTCCAGAGAGACCTTTCTAGGTCTCATATCTCTACAAATTTACCAAGCAAACATGTCTCCTATCTGGCTTTAGCTAGTCATACAACATTCTGAGAAAACAGGGTGCCCTAGGCTTAAGTCCAACGTAACAAGAGTTTAGAGATAAGAAAATCATTAAGAAGTAAAGTTTACATTTTTACAACATGGAACACATACTCTTTATCTTGTACCAAATTCTTATCAAGGCGAATATTTGCATGTTGACTCTCTCCTACGTGTTCCTCAGCAAGGGCAGAGATGAAGAACGAAGCCAAAAAGCAGAGCAGCAAACATGTTCTAAACATCCTTTGGGCCATTGTGATCTCCTGCAAAAAGGAAAACATCCCCCCCCCAAAAAAACACTAGATGAAAAATGCGATCTACTTTCAGCAGACTTACAGAGCGGCTTAAAAACAACCCCACTGAGTTTTAGAATAGAACTTGCTTCATTTCAAGACCTTGGCAAGCAGAAAACCAGAGAGCTCCAATTAAGGATTTCTATGAGGTTCCCTTTTTCACGGAATCATGCAGTAATTATGCAGTAATTCTTAGATAATTCCTTTTTTGGTTTGTTTTTCACATGGCAGACGCGCACTAACTCCTCAGCTGCGCTTGGTGTGTCGTAGAGCTCCCGGCCAAGCACCCGCGCCAGCCCCAGGCCGACGTGCCCCGCAGCTGTGGGAGCGCAGGTCTCTCGCAGTACCGAAGGGCTGTATGTGGTCAGCAGTTCTGCCGGGGCTGCGCGCCCCGCCCAGGGGGAGCACGGCCCGGAGAGCGCCGTGCAGCCCTGCGTGTGCTCCCTTCGCGGCCGCGGGCAGGGCACCGCAGCGGCCCAACGCGTCCGGCCCCTCCGTGCTGCCCCGGCCGCAGCGGCGCGCCGCCGGACAGGCCCCCACCCCCGGCAAGCCCCCGGAAAGCGCCAGCGCCGCCCGCGGGGTCGGGGTCGGGATGGGGATCGGGATAGGGCCGGGCCCGCCGCCCCCCGCCCAGCCCCCAGCACACCGCGCTCCGGTGCCGGCTGCCGGGGCAGGCGGGCCGGCCGCGGCCGGGCTACGCACCGTGGGGCGGGTCGGGGCCGTGCGGCGGTGCTGGGGCCGGGCGCGGCCGGGACACCATGCCCGGGGCACCATCCCGGGGCACCGCACCGCCACCGCCCCTCACGGCCCTCCCGCGCGCCCATTGGCTGCGCCGCACCGCCCCGCCCGCCCATTGGCTGCACCGCCCCGTCCTTCCCGCCCGCCCATTGGCTGCATCGCCCGTTCCAACCTCTCCCGCCCGCCCATTGGCTGCGCTGCACCGCCCCGCCCGCCCATTGGCTGCGGCGCCCCGCCCCGCCCACCCGCCCATTGGTTGCACCGCCCCGTCCCCACCCCTCCCGCCCGCCCATTGGCTGCACCGCCCCGCCCCGCGGGGCGACGTCACCGCTCGCAGAGCTCCACGTGGAGCGCTCGCGGGGGCGCCCCGCCCACCGAGGGGCGGGGCCGTGCGCAGGTGTGCGCGCGGGGAGGGGCAGGGCCGGCACCTGCGCGGGCGAGAAGGGCGGGGGTGTGTGTGGGGAAAGGAGCCCTGTCGGCAGGCTGAGGGCTCTCCGCTCAGCCCGGCAGCGCCCCGCTCTGGGCCCCTCCGTGCGAGGGAGGCGCGGAGCTCCCGGAGCTGCTCCAGCAGAGGGCAGCGAAGATGGCTGGGAGGCTGGACCGCCTCTCGTATGAGGAAAGGCTGAAGGAGCTGGGCCTGTTCAGCCTCGATAAGAAACAACTGAGAGGGGACCCCATGAATGTCTGTGAGGGAGGGAGGGCCGAGCCAGGCTCTTCTTGGTGGTGCTGAGCGCTGGGACAAGAAGCAGCGGGCAGAAACATGACACAGAACCATGTTCACAGACAGCTGAACATGAAGAACTTTGCTGTGCGGGTGGCCTCGCACCGGAGCACATTGCCCGCAGCGGCTGTGCGAAGTCTCCCTCGCCGGAGACCCTCGAGAGCCCTCTGTATAGGGCTGCGGGCCCTTCCCACCTCACCCACGCCGCGATTCCGTGCGGGGGCTGCAGGGCCTCGGCCAGCCGAGCCTCCGCTGTGGAGAACGCCCTTCCAGGGCACCCCGCTGGCGCTGCCCCGGGTGGGGCCCACCCACAGCGGGGCAGTGTGTGTGTCCTGCTCCTGGGGCCGTGTCCCCCCACCCGGGCTCCAAGCGCTCCCCACCCTGCAGGGCCGAGGCCCGCAGGCTGCGCTCCCCGCTGTGCTCTATTCGCCGCGCCTGCCCCGCGCTCCGCCCGCACCCAACGCCGCGGGTCTCCGCGGGCCGCGCTCGGCGCCCGCACAGCGGCCGCTCTGCCCCTCGCGGCCACCACCCGCGTGGGCCGGGCAGCGGCGCGGTGCAAGGGGCAGGGCAGGGAGGCAGTGCCGGCAGGGCAGGGCACGGCTCCAGCCCCGGGCTGCGGGCGCTGCGGGTGCCGCGGCGGGGACACCCCGCGGGCCGTGCCGGGCGGGGCGGGGCGGGCCCGTCCGTCCGTCCGTCCGTCTGTGTGTCCGCCCGCCCGCCCGTGGGTGCGTGTGGGCGCTAAGATGGCGGCGAAGGGCTCGCACTCGCACGTGAAGCTGGAGGCGGAGATCGAGCGGTGCCGGGCGGAGGGGCTGTGGGCACGGCTCCGGCTCCTCGCACAGCAGCTGCCGCCGCGGGCCCCGCGCAAGGCCAAGCCGGCCAGGGCCGCGCAGGACGCGGGTAAGCGGGGCGGGACGGGTTGGGGTTAGGGTGGGCGCTCCGTGCGGGGGGCTGGCGTGGCGGCGGGCGCGGTCCGGGAGCGGCCGGGCGGCGCTGGGGAGGGAGCGCGGCGTGCCCCGGTGCCCGTGCCAGCGCCGCGGGGGAAGGAGGGGTGCCGGGGACAGGCAGCAGCTGCACCGCTCGGGAAGACCACGGTGCGCTGCTCCCTCTCCCCCCGGCTGCGGTGCTGCCCCCGGGGCCGTGTCCCCCCGGCCGCCCCAGGGGTGCCGGGCTGGCTCCCCCGTGCCCCTGCCCAGCGCCGCTCGGCGTGCACCGGTGGTACCGCCCTGCCTGCCTCTCGAAAGGGCGCTGCTCCCTTTAAAGGGCTGGGGATCGCCCCAGTGCCCTTGCACATGTAAGAATGGTTTCATATACTGCAAATACATCTTTTTTTCCCTGTTATACTACTTTGCTTCTCTTTTTTTAAATAAAATGGCTTGTGATAAGTGAGGCAGCCTGACTGGGAAATACAAACACCTGTGTCTGTGTTCAGCAAGTGAGTCGCAGAGAGGAGCCGATCCCATCCACGGTGCTGGTGCAAAGGGTTCTGCCGCTGGGGTCAGAGCAGCTACAGCTCTGAATGAAGAGAGCCCTTCTGAAGAGGAGTGTCCTGGGGTGCAGCCCTGCAGTTAATTGAAGCGTGCTAGGCTGCCTTAAACTTCACAGTGGGAAGCTTGGTGGGGGAGATGTTGGTGGCTTAATACATGCCCACTTGTGAGGCTGTCCAAGTGTGTACATGACGCAGGTTGAACCCTGTGCTGAGAACCACATGGCCAACCTTTGGACTTCAGTCAGCTTTCAACATTGCTTCCCAGGTGCACAGATTGCACTGCAGTTCGGGGGCATTAATAGTTGAAGAGTTCATAGTAGTTTCTTCCCTTGTAATTAAGAGGCATAACAGCCGTATGATTGCTGTAAAAACATGATTTGTTAATTTGCTGCTATGTCATCATTACTTGCTAGTTATGAAAGAGTAGTGCTTTGCTATTGCTGGAGAACTTTTCTTTCAGCAAGGGACTGTGTACAGTTTTGTGCTTCTAGAAACCATTGTCTGTCTGGATTAGTTTTTTTTAATAGTAGTGTTTGCTTTGTGCGATTGTGTATATTTAATTCTTAATTGTGTATAGTCTTACCTAATTCCTTAAGTTTGTTTAAGAGATTAATGACTGCCTGAAAGCTTTTAGTGTGTAGAAATGGTTGCATGCATGTGTGTGGGGGAAATATACTTGGAAATATATTTGAACATTTATGCTTCCCGCTTTATGTACCTGTACTTCATTTATGCAAGTTAGTTGCAAACCAGCAAATGAGCAGCTGAACGCTTAGGCCACAACAATAGGAAAATCTAAACCGCCACCACTCCCCCACATGCAGTTGATTATTAATGCTGTATGTAGTGTATAAGTGGAAAGTGGAGATAAATTTGCCCCATGGACTGGAAATACAGAAATAGGTACACTATCATGTTTCCTGCATTGTAGAATTTCAGACTTTGAAACATGGAGTGTATATGAAGTGTAGGGCTTGACTCTTTGATGTACAAAGATTTCCTTACTCTGCTTGACCCATTAGCCCACTGTTCGAGGTACTGCTTTTACGAATAAATGAACTGCAGAACTGTGCTTGTCATGCAAGAAATCAAAGTACTCTGACAGATGAAACTTTTTTCTTTTTCAGCACATGATTGCCACATTGCATGATGCTTCATGCTGTATCCAGTGCTGCTTCTTATGTTTGAGTTTCTCTTCTGTAGAACTGTGAGCTGGAATGGATTTTAATGTAGAAAGAATGTGGCATGTTAGTTATGGCAGAGGATCAAGCATTGTGTGTCTTTTGTGTCTAAATTACCTTTTTTCTGTGAACTTTCAGAAAAATCTTAAAACATTCTGTTCTGCAATGAAATTCATAGCTTCCCTATAGTCCAAAGCATTCATTTCATGCTTGTATGTTTGTACGTCTAAAGAACGTACTGACATGTTTGCCAAGATGGGTCTTACACTTTTGAAAGAGAGTTTTGTGATGAAAATTCTGAACTATAATATTAGTGACAATACAAGAATGAATGGTGCTGCCAAAATTAAAGCAGGAAATTCATTAGGGAAAACCTTCAACCTACAAGGAAATGTCATTTCATTTTTTCTTAGGAAATGTACTGTTTCCAACAGAGAGAAGTTAATGGAACTTTATCAGTTTTTTCTTATTCCCTCATTTGAGTTACCCTTTGTGTGTCTCAAAGGTGTGTTGTTTTGTTTTTGTAATTCTCTTTATCATCAGTGCACCTCTGAGCAATGTTTTTTGTTGGTTCTTGTGTGCTTTCAGAGGACCATGGGAGTATGCTGCTTGCAGAGGCTCTGCTGGAAGAATGTTTGAAGGAAAACTTCACCAAACTGAAGGACTCCATTCCACTGACAGAGAAGAATGAACCAAAACTGAGTGAAGCTAAACAGTATCTGACCAGTATCTTAAGCAGAGGAAAGCTAAGAGTAAGTGGACTCTATTGTTGTAATTCCTGTCAGCTGGATGTGTCTGATACAGGGTGTGGGTGTTGCCTGTTCATGTCCCTGTGTGTACAGTGCTTTATTGTAGGTATTACTAAGGGACTGCTAATTCCCCTTGGCAATATCTTCTGTTGTGAGACTTGCTTTTTCATATACAAACTAATTGTGTGCTCCAAGTACTTATTCCATTCTTTTTTTTTTTGTCATTAGAAAGAAGCAGGATAAATATTTAGGATTTCTTTGGGATGTTGGGGTGCAGCCCCATAACGGTGCTCTCATGCCAGCACAGCTGAATGAGCTGCTGCTGCTCTTGATCTGAAGGAGTTGCGTGTACCTAGTCAGCTCCAAATCAGAGAAGAATGTGACACAAGTTGCTGTCAGAAATTTGGGGTTGTGTTGTGAGTCCACGATTACAGCCTTGCAGTACTTTGTCTCTGTCAGAGAAGTTATGCTTTTATTTTATTTTGAGGTCTGGGTGTGTGGTTGATTGCTGTTTGTCAGCTTAATTGCAGAGCTTCAGGAGTGTTTTAATACTCTGCCTCTATGGCTGCTGCTGTGTTAGTGTCCTTGGATGCACTAACATAACCTTGCATAACTGGGTTAGAAGTAAATGAATTGAAACAGTTTGTTCTAGATTTGTATTACTTTTTGTTCTGAAATTGACAGGCTGGTTGGCTCAGAAGTCTATATTATGCTTTTAACATGTTAATTTCCAAGGAGCAAGTGTGCAGCCACTTTTCTGGAGGAGTTCCTTTTTCTTACCCTCTTGAAAGTCAACGTATTTAGAAAGCAAAATGAAAGGAGTAAGGAAGGGGAGTCTGTCCAACCTTCTTTATAGTTTAGCCTCACTAACAGCCAGAACTACTGAATTCTTCCAGGTCTCTGTGTTTAGTTTGGCTGCATGAATTGCCATTACTGTTTCTTAGTTAGTGATGACTCAGCTACTTAAATAGCATTGACCCTGTGTTGATTGCATGTATTAAAAAAATGGGTATGAAGGCATAGGAACTTTTTGTGGTTTTCACAGGGTTTGAACAGATGTATTTTGCTGAGGTTTTCATTTGATGTGTTTTCAATCCTTAAATGAAAAAAATCTTAGAAACAGCACATGTGCCTTCTGTTTTTCTACTGTTGTGTGAAAATTCTTTGACAGCTTAAGAAAACTGGGGAGCTTTCTCTTTAATTAAATGTACAGAGGAGAAAGGAGCACTTGCCTAAAAAGTGATGCTTTCTGCTTAGTTTAAAAGCAGGAGGTTTTCTTGGTGTGTGTATAGGTAGTTCTGACAATGCCAGCATTTTATGTGATGTCTGTTGATTCACCAGCCACAAATCAGGTCAACTGAAACCAAAGAGGTGGCTTGGAATTGTGTATTTCTAAACAGAGCTCCAAAGTGGTCGCCTTACCTCTGTTGCCTGCTGCTCTCGTGAGCATAGCCCTAACATCTCTAGACACTTAAATCCTTTGTATTCTGGCCTGTGGAACTAGCAGTTGTGAGAGGAAAGCATTCTGAATGGGCTTAATTTATTCTGGAGTACCTCATTCTTGCTCTCTAGTATTTTATCATGTAAACAATTTTTCTCTCTCTGCTCTGTTTCAGCCTAAGTATATGACAGAAGCTATGCTGATCCTAGGAAAGCTTTATTATGTGGAGGGATGCTACAGAGATGCCATCAGTATGTATGCAAAAGCAGGAATTGATGACCTCTCAACAAAAGATGAACCTCTGTACATGCTGCGTTTGATAACTGAAGCCTTCGTTATTAAAGGTAAAGGACTATGTATGCAAATTTGAAACATCCTGGTTTTAGGCTGAAGTCGAAGGTATTTTTCCAGGTGATTTGATTGGAGCAGAGTTAGGGCAAAGATGTATGCTGTAGAAAATCCTTCTGGGTATGGTCTGTGTAGTTTAAACTTAAAGGCATTATGGGGTCTTAGTCCATGGTTTTTAAACTTGGCTGGCTTGTAAAGAAAAGCTTGAAGTTGGAAATCTTGTGGTAACTCTTGGCTGTAAGTCAGCAACATACTTTAGCTGGTGTGTCCATTTTGGGAAAATCTAAATCAAGCACTCAGCAGAACTGAAGCCTGTGCTTCATCTTAGAAAGAGTTCATTTACTTGTAAATTTCAATGATTTCTGTGAACTAAGCAAGGATGATGTCTCCAAGTTTTAAACTCTGGACTAACAGAAAGTGTGCTTTCAAAGCAGGTAGTATATTTTTGCAATGCATGTCACACAGTATCCGGCCTTACGTACAAGCAGGGATCTCTCCTTCCTCTTGTAACTCTACAGACATTACACTGCTTGAGAGATTGTAATGAAAACTACCTCTATGGGTAGTGAAATTGCACTTCCTTTTTGAGTTGGGGAAAGGAAAACCCTAGTCAGTTTTTGACTTGGGGGGAGAAAAAGATCAATAATGTCCTTCATTTGCTTTCAGTTCCTTTATAAATGTTGCTCAAGTACTGCTACCTATCTACTGCTTTCTACTCTTTTCAGCATGTCCACCAGCTAATTAGGTGAATGAGAACTCTGATGATCAGATACCTTCAACTGGTATGTAAAATAGTGAAACCAAATCAACCCAAAATACTGTTTGACTGGGCTGCTAGTATTACTGATTATAATTTGAGTGTTTTGTGATCTCACACAGTCATTCTGTTTTTTTGTAACCCTGTTTGTGCTGCTTTGCTTGCTTTGATTTTTGTTTTCTCTGGTACTGATTGAATCTGCTTCATTAATATGCTTTTGTGGAGCAGGACTAATTTCCCTGCAACTCATTCTCACACTTGCGTGGCGCAGAGGAGCAAGTAACTGCCAGTGCATTCTTAGCCGTGTATTTGAGAGCAGCTGCTGGTGCACTCCAGAGTTCGAAGAGATGCTCTGTCCTTGCTGGGAACTGGATAAGACCCTTGGTGAGGTGTGAGGGGTGTGTGAAAAGTGATGGAATAGGACTGCTCCTATAAGACCTCTTGTATTGATTACCTAACTTGCATATGAAGATGTGGAGGTGTTTGTCTCAGAGCATCAGGCTGCACTTGTTTGCTTTTTCCTCATGTGGTTTGGCATGGAATGTAAATATTGTGTTGCCTCTGTAAACCGTGTGGAGCCCCTGCCATTGCAGTGCAACCTGTGCTGCTACTGTTCTGTATTTTGCTTTCATGATGATTATTTTCAGATTAGCCAAGATAGCCAGGGTATAGCAAGTCACTCAGTATTCTACCAAAGCTTCTGGCAGAAAAAAGTGCAAGAGTGGAATTTGTCCAGCTGAGTTTGAAGAGGGCGCTACTGCTAGGATCACTGTTTCCTCATGCCATGTGCTCAGCTTTCCAGTCTTAAAGAAATAATCCCTTATGCTAGAATTTTTTGCAGGTAACTGGTAATAGCAGTGTAGATTCACATTTTTATTTTAAAACATGTCTTTCTGGGCTACCTCTGCAGGTACCTCAACAATACAGGTTTGAATTATTTAAAATTAATTTATACTTATTCCCCTTTTTAATTTTGTATCTCTCCAGGAATTGCCATACCATATTACTGCCTTTGGTTGAACTGTTGGTCACTTATGCAATCTGACCCCTTCTTTAAAGATGAAACCTTTAGGTAATTTTTTAAATATGTTCTTGAATGTCGCTGGTAGTAAAATTTTTGCAGGGGTCACTTAGGCAAAAATCCAGAAAAGCCACAGTCCTGTATGTTTCAGGGCATAAGTTAGGTTTGCTGCTTAATTTCCTATTCACATTTTCAGAAATGGGAGAAAGCAGTTCTGTTGAACAGCAGTTCTGCTGTTCATCCAGCATTAAACACCAAAACTTTGTATCACCTCATAGTAGAAACTTGAAACTACTTTGGTTTTGAATAGTTAGTACTGTGTTGTGTCTGTCTGCAGAATGGCAACGTAGGTTCTCAGGCACTCAGGATTAGGCTGGAAAGGCTATGGAAGAAAGAAAAGTCAAATGAAAGGCTTATTTTTTTAATACTGACACCCTTTAACGTTGGAAATAAACAAAAACATAAAAAGAAAGATGTGGGATACACTGGGAGGAGCTGCATGGATGAAGTCAGTTGTAGAAATGAAACCAGCAAAAATGAGTTTGCTTCTTTAGAAGACCTTTTAACCTTTATATCACTGAAGGTTGGACATCAATCTAAATCTCTGGAGTGTTCCTCCAAAAGTCCATGGCATGTAGTAGGTTCATATGGTAAGAAGCAATATGGATTTGCATCCTTGAGATTGGACTGCAGATGCTGAACAAGGAAAAAGTTTCTTGCGTGGCTTGCTTAGTAGACTTCCATCCAAAGTGAGTATCAAGAAGTAAGCATTGAAGTTCTTTATAGATGTGGGACTTGTGCAATTGACAGGTCACAGAAGAAATGGCAGAGAGGGCAAGACTTGTCCAGTTTCTCAGCTGGCTGCTTCTTCCTGTCCTGTTTCTAAATCCCCATGTTGAGAGGAGTTCTGTAAGCATTGTGAGTGGAGCTCTGACAACAGTTTGATTTTTCACTATGACTAATTTTACCGTCTATGGTTAGTTAATAGGTGGTTGGCTTGTACTTGTCACCTTCTTCCCCGTCCTCCATGAAGTTAATCCCTCCTTAAAATCTCTGCTCAGTTTACAGTACTGCAGGTAATCTCTGATGCAAGCAGCTCTCTGTGTTGCATAAAACAGTATTGAGTAAGCAAACTTTGCTTCTCATTCACTTGGGACATGCTGTGGTTTTGTAACCTGGTGCTGTCCATTTGAAACAAGCAAGCAAAAAAGCATTTCAGAGCAGCTGTGTAACTATCAGAGCCCAGTGGTTTCCCTCTGTCCTTGCTTGCTGCAGAAACCCTATAGACATCTCTCTCTGTTCCCAGTGAGTAAATCTTCCTGGCGGTAGGGTAGGTCACTACCTAAACCTTACAAGGCACAGTGTTGCTCTAGCCAGGGCTTCAGCATACCTAAGTTCCAAGAAAGAGGTTTCTGTGATGTTGCAATGTTTGCTGTGCTGCCTGAGAGCATGACAAAAGCTGCATTAAACTGAGGCAGGTGTTGCCAGCCTCAGTGATGAGGCACAGGCAGGACTTAAGTGACATGTGCGTCCTATGTTTGTAATGATTAAGAGGGACTTTGCCTTTTGGTTGTGGATATGTGGCATGAGAGCTGCTGCAAGGTGAGTCAGCCCTGTGATGAGGAGCTTCTTGTGTCTGCCATACCAGCTGTCAGGCCAGGCACTGGACTTTGTCTACCTGGACAAAGGAAGCTACCTGGAAATAGGAAGCTATCTAAATCTGTGCAGCAATGACATGAGACTGCAAATGGTATCTAGTTTGCCAATGGGTTTCTAGTGAGTTAAAGGTTTAAAAGTTCCACTGTTCATTTTTCTCATTTTCTCCCAGTCTGTCCTGCAGTAATTTTTCTGTTATTGGCCATTTGCAGGTCAGGGTGGGTTAATTTGTGCAGCTTGGGTGTGAACTCTCTGTACAGTCAGAGTTCTGGGGTGATTCATCACCTCTTCAAGTGGCATCTGAGATGGATGAAGTGTGTAGTATTGTACAATACAGCCTCCTTTCCGATGACTGTGAGAGGGGGTTGTGGATTAATTGGAGATGAATCCCTTGTAAATTTGTTTCTAAAAGTTTTTAGTTTGTTTTTTTTTATTTTGTTTGTTTGGTTTTGGTTTTGTTTTTTGTTTGTTTTAACTTTAGAAAATAGATCCATTGTATCAAAAGGCTGCATTGTAAACTTGGTCTTTTTAGATCTTAGAAGAGTACATGAACGAGGTCACACAAGAAGCCTTTTTCATAGTCTGTGTTTTATTGTAGCAAGTCTGACCACAAGTCACATACGAGGAAATGAGAGTTCATTAGTGCAGAGGCTTGGAGTTATAGATATATTTTGGGTTTTGACCCATTTCAGTCATTTAAAGGTGTGCAAGAGTGACACTTTTGAAAAACCGTAACATCATGAGACAAACTCTCCTGGTTAAATAAAGCCACTGATTTCTAGAGCTCTTCTAAGAGCTGTGAATGGTATTGCTGAAAGCAAAACCCTCAGTCCAACACATGAAGGTTTTTCCTGAGATTGATAATAATAAACAGCTTGTTGTGGATTATTTTGTTTGTTCATTTTTAGGACAAAATGCTGAGTTTACATGTGTTCCTGCTTCTCTTGTATCTTTTAAGACTTTAGTGTCAATGAGGTCAATATGCTTGGGAGTATATTGTTCTGCTTTCTTCCCATGTGAAATCTTTGTTTTGGGTTTGTAACACTGGCAGTAGTTTGGAGGTTATGGTGGTGTTCTGGAATGGAAATGGTGGTATCACACAGAGATACTAAACAGAAAACCTGTCCTCTTAGTCGGATGGTTTAACTACTTGTTTGGTTTTAATCATGATTTTAAATTGATCAGCTGAAGCCTCAGAATTTGAATAGTCTCTTTTAAACTTCCTTTGTGATTGCACTGCTTAATTAGTTTTTTGTTGGCTTGTACTACTGTTAAAAGTAGTAGGTTTGCATTCAGTAGATACAAGTTTGGTATTAAAGTTGTTCATTCTAACTAATCAGAGGATATATCATGCACTTGTTCATACACTTCAGTGGAGTCTTTAAATTTGACATTTGCTTGTGTGTCGTTCATTTTTCTAATAGGGTTTTCTACATGATGTTAATTTCCTAGGTGAGATTTTTATTCATCTGCATTTGTTTGGAAATTAGAATAAAATATACAGTTAAAGACAGCTGTATTGCAGAGTTACATTCTGATAAATCTACTTTTCTATCCTCTCTGAAGAATTTTATTAAGGATCTTTTTAGTTTAACAAATGAATTTCATTAACTTAGTGTTTCTGATAAGCATTAAAGCTGATAGATTGCTTGTCATGTGTGCTTTTTTTTATTATTTGTAGATTAAAATGGGAAAAAGTAAGTTTTCCTGTTTGGTTTTATTTAGTCAGAGCTTAGTTGGTTCATTGAACTAAATTAGTGGAGAGAACTGAAAGGGAGAAAGGTAGGTGGGGGTTTTTTGTTGTTTCTGTGGAAGACACCTCCATTTTAAGAGTGTGATGAAGAACTGAAATAGTCTTTATTTCAGATCCTAAGCCACTAAGTTTTCCAGTTCAGTTTTTTTGTTAAATGCTACTGATCCCATAGTGTGAGGATATATTCCATTCAAATAATGTTAATAGGTTACTGCATGTTATCGGCTTAACTTAGGTGACCTTACTTTTAGTTTCCGGTTACCTTCTTTGGGATGAGATTTTTGTCCACTTAGTTTTTGATAAGTGAGATGGTAATAAAAAAACAAGGAGTGTTCTGGAATACAGGCTATGTGCAATGATTTTGAGTGCCAGCAGTTTGAACAGTTTCAAGTGTAGATAAATTGAGTTTAGAAACATTATGTAGTTTTGCAGGGTCAGGATTTATTTAATAATCTTCTTTTGAAAGTGAATTTACACTTCTAACTTCTTTTTGCAGGAAGCATTTTTAGTTCTGGTCATGTTTTATAAACCTCTTATTGGACTGTACATGCACTTTCTGAGCCTACTTCTCAGTTCAGATGGTTTAACATTTTTCAAGATGTCTTCTTATTATCAACAAATGTTTGGAATACTGTTCTGCTTCTTTTATGCCAAAAAAATCCCCTCCCAGTGGTTATGCATACTCCTATGCTTGGGATCTCTACTACAGACTCATTTTTAAGAGTTTTTGAAGTTCTTTAAGAAAAACTTTGCCATAATACCTAGATAGAGACAGTGAATGTGTATCTTGCTCTCTAAGAACATGCCTTGTCGTGTCAACTGAGACAGGCATAGGAAATGGATTAATGGGAAGTTGATGACTTTTTTTCACATTCAAGTAAGTAATTTGCTTTATGTTTTCTCTGGGCTCTAATGGGGAAAAGTAAAAAAGTAAAAGCAGGTTATAATTGAACATGTCAAGATAAAGATGATCTATTTCTGTATTACAGTTTAGGAGCCACATGACTACAAGGAAAATACTCAGATCTGCTAGTGGTAACAGAAGAGGGAACCCAGATGTTCCTCCCTTTTTTCCAGCACAGCTGACCCACCACCCCCATCCTTCTTAGAAGCTGAGTTTTCATCCTGCCTGCTTTGCTGTCACTGACTGACCTGAGGGCCACATGCTATAATGTACCCATTCAGAAATGGGCAGTAGGTTGTAAGATGCAGGGGAAAAATCCTGAGAGCCTGAATTCTCTCCCTGTCTCTCCCCATTAGTTTCAGTGTCAAGTATGATGTTTAGGCACTGTTGACATTATGGCATGTGTCCTTATACTTTAGGTTTTTACTTGAAAGTCTAAATCTTCTCTACCGTAATAATCCTATTTAAACCGGAAGGGTTGTTACCTTAACATGTCCTGATTTTCCAGGGATCCCAATTTATTAGTGTCTGGAATCTGCCCACCTTGGAAGTGACAACGTGGGCTGAGGTGCTTGAATTCATTGTAGTATTGAGGAGGGCAGCTGAGACTTTCCTGAAGACAACACCAGTGTTCTTCATAGTCTTTGGGAAGGCTTGTTAATCCTGACAAGCCAGAATTATACTGAGCACAAAGTTAAGACAAGAAAAGCATAAGTTTGGGTGATAGTTGAAGGAACAGGTATCTAAAACTTTGATTTCATACAAATATATAGCTCTTCAGTGATAGTGGGCTTCATGAGGATGATTAACACTTGCCAGTATGATACATAGGCTTGCACTCATCTCTATTCCTTAACTGCTGTTTCCTCTACTGGCAGCTGTTGGATGAGGCTACTTCCCCTGGTAATTTCAGCTGCTGCTGTGACTAAGTAGAACTTAGTGGGACACAGTAGAAGAAAAAAAAATTGGTTTAGTTTGATTTTTTTGGTCATTGTAGTAGTTTTTTGGTTTTTTTAAGGGTCGGGCAGGGGACAAATTCTTTTGTTGGAATCCTCTGGTGACTACAAAGGATTGAGATTCAGCTCTCTGAGCACTGAGATCTACAGGGAGATCATTTCCTTTAAACAGAGCCTAAATAATAAAATCAGTTTTCTTGCCTGACCATTAGAAAAATTGGGTCCCAGCTAAAAGGATGTGTGATGCAATAGGACATTAAAATGTGAGTAACTGGGTAAGACATTTTATTGACAGAACTTGTTTTCACTTTTGCTTGGCAAAAGATGCATCTTTTAAATGTTAATCTGTATCAGAGAGAGAGAGGCTTTGTTCTGTACCTGGTATGCACTTCAAAGTGCTGGTTTTCACAGTTCTGACAGCCAGACAGGAAGCATGCTGTTAATTCCTGTTGGCATCAGAGTAGCTGTCTGATAGGCAAAAGCCCCACTTTGTAGATACGGATGTCTTGATAAAAGGGCCTGGTATCAGTATGTCTTATTTAGGGTTTCAGAATAGGAGTGTCAGAGTTTGGAGTTGCTCTTACCTTGCGATAATGATGACTTTGAAACTGTTGCATATTGGTGAATTGTTTACCTTGGTGGCACTGCTTTTCAGCATAAATGTGAAAGGGTTGTCAAACCCAGCCTTGGTGTTCTTGTTGCACTTAGGCTTTGCTATTGCAGTCTGTGAGCTCTTCTCTGCTGTTGGATCAGATAGTTCACTTTCTTGAAAGTAGGTTGTTTAACACAGTTATGCACAGTTGCAGCATGGGTGAGAGTTGCAGTTGAAATTTGGAAAGGGGAAAAAGGAAGTAACTTCTGGTTCCTCGTGTTAATGTGATTTGGTTTCTGTGATGGTAAAGTTTTGTTATTCTTCTGCTCCCTTCTCCACACAGAGTTGCAGGTGCTGGTTGCTCACAATACACAAAACCTTCTTCACCTTCTGCACTACGATTTAGTTCTCTGAAACTGGGGGGTTAGTGGCATCAGGGGTTACAAGAATATTTACACGTGCTTTTCTAAGGAAATGGAACAAGGAACACACAGCATTTGTAAGGTTGCGTGAGACTACATGCTATACTCTCACTTGAAGAAAACAAATAAAAATATGCTCTCAGATGGCCTAAGCTAGAGCTAACTTTTAGATGGCTGTGATGTCAGTGTTGTGCTGGGGCTGTGTTGTGTCACATGGTATATGTCCAGTGGCCATGGGAAATCTCTGTGTGCTGGTTTGCCCTGGAGCAAGCTTCAAATGCCCCTGACCATCTTTTAAGAGACAGGGCAACAAGCCTGTTAGTCCTTGAAGGCTCTGTCTGTTCTAATAACTTTAAGTAGAATGGCTTGAGTGCTTGATATGAATTAGCATAGCAAAGTAGGAATTACTCTTCCTTTTTCTCCCTCCTGCTACCAATAGTATATAGGGTCATAGAATCATTTAGATTGGAAAAGACCTCTAAGACCATTGAGTCCAATCATTAAATCAGCACCACTGAGTTTACCACTAAACTGAACATGGGACCCAAAACTGAACACAGGATTTGAGGGGTAGTCTGACTCAATGGGTCAGACTGCGGCTAGAAGAGAACTTTCTTGCTGGTGATGCTGCCTGACTGTGGTGCAGATGAACTCAAGCTGAATAAATTCCAGTACTTGGTCATTAGCGCTATCTTGCTCCCTTGTGCATCCTCCACTTTGCATTTTTTCTCTTCTGCTGCTTCCTTTTGTATTTAGACTGGGGGAAAAATGTAATCTTTGTATCGTGCCCAGAAAGTTTATGGATTTGACCAAGTCTTTAGATGTGTCGCTGTTGGAGATTGCTGATCGCTCCTTTGTGAGGCAGTAAGAGGTTGCTGATTGCTCCTGTGTTTGCTGTGCATCAGAGCATTGCTCCAGTAGATATATCTGCCGGTCATGAAGTAGAGGTGGCCTCTTGTACCAGGACAATTAATGTTATAGCACTTGTCCCCAAAGTGGGGTGGCGTAATGACTCAGGGGGTGAGCAAGGTGATCCATTAAAGTGCAGGAGGAAAATATAGCCATTATTTTTTCTTGAACCAGACAAAAAACCCTGAACATATTGAAATTATGCTTTACTAATGTACTATATTGATGCTGGTGTTCTCTCTGTCTGTATGGCAGAGGGTTTCGTGTTATGTAGATCCTGTGAAAGTGTCTTTCAAAAGAGGGGGTGTTCCATAGTGCAGAGGGGCTCATAAAGGCATCCTCACTTGTTTGTTCACTTCCAGTGTATGGCAGTTCACCTGTGCCTACTTAAGCGGATTTATGTACTATATTGTCTAATTTTAGTTAAACTAACTGCTATGACATAGACAAGTAACTTAAAAATTCTCTGAAAGAATATGTGGATTTCAGGTAATGCTAGTAACAGGAGCACAAGCAAACAATAAGAAAATGGCAGAGCTTACACTACTCCTATCATGAGCTCTTCTATCAGGTAAAAGCAATTGCAGTCTTAGTTGGATACAATCAATGATGTTTGAAGTCCAATAGTACTCACTTCAATACTTCTGAAAAAATTCATTAAACTTAAATTTTTAGAGGCCTCTTTTGAGGTTTCTTGTGCAAAAGCAGGATATGAAAAACCACATACCATTGGGGAAACACTTGTTCTTCCTGCTGTGGAAAAATGGCTGAAATAATAAGCAAAAAACAATATGGCAGCAAACTAAAATGCATTCCTTTGAAAGACACCCAGAAGACATTGCCAAAGACTTGAAAAAACAGGTCTGAGAAGACATAGCTCAGCATGAGAGGCTTAGTATTCAGTTGCATGAAAGTACAAATGTTTCTAACAAGTCTCACTTTAAGGAGTTTGCCAGATTCTGATTCAATAATGAAATACCCCGAGAACTACTTAGCAGCACAGCGGGACCCAGAAGTGCACAAAGTGCTGTAGGTTGTCATCAGTGGTGTTAACTCTATTAATACAAGACTTTTGAATAGAATTTTTACAATAATTTGTAATGAGATGGGGAGTGACAATGAAAATCTTTTTACACCACACCAAAGCTCACTGCTTGTTTCATGGTAAATGCTTAAAATAATGGTCAGATTTCAAGGCGAATTATGCCTTTTTGCTTTTACAAAAAGTCAGGTGTTCTGAATCTGCAGGTCTTTTCTGTGATGATATGTGGTTGCCAGTAGCATGTTACCTAGCAAGTATTTTTTAAAAAATAAACACATAAGTATATAATAAGTAAACTGTGAAGCAATGTGTGTATATAACTGTGTGTGTTGGATGTGTATGCTCAGTATTTTTTTTCCCTGTGGTGTATATGATCAAAGAAGTTTGGAGACCACTGTATTACACGTTAAAGCTAAGGTTTAAAGACATGCTGTGAAGCTTAAAAGCAGCCAGCTGATAGTCAGCAAGTCTGGATATGCTCTGAAAAATGAGTGTCTTTGGATTAAGGTTGCTGATTTCTGCTGTGCATAAGATATGCAGTGTGATGCAGAGCCTGCATGGCACTGATCGAAGGTACATGACTGAGGTTGCATCTCAGGGGAGTGCTTGCTGCCTTCTGGCTTCGCAGCCACTCCATCAAAAAGCTGTCCTAGTTTTAGCAATCAGCTTTAGCTGCAATTACAAGTCTAACCAGATAGAGTCCTTAATTTGAAAATAGTTGGAGTAACATTGTTAGCATTGGTTTATTGCATCTAGCAGGCAGGCTGGGAGTAGGGGTCTTGAGTTCTGTATTGATGCAGCGGAGCAACCGTGCACAGGTTACTGAAATTTTCAGTTTTGTTCCCAGGTTACGGACAGAAAGGTCTTCAGATAATTTTATTAGGGTTACTGGAATTTTCTGCCTTTCTACCTTTGAGACTTTTACATAAAAAATAACTCAAGATTATAACAGATTGCTGGGAATATACAATAATCCTATATAATAGGACACAGCAGTGAAAGAATTATGTGCAGTTTTCTTGAAAAACAAAACTTGTCTTTTCCTCTCCACCTTTCGTGGGGTGCAGTATGAACAAATGTGTTCAAAACCAAGGGCTTCTTAGGCCTTCCACTTCTTCTGTTTGCATTGCAAATAAGCCTTGCTGAAAAGATCACAGCTTAATTGCTGGGGAGATGAGTGTCAAGACCAGGTTGTGAATTATTTAAACTGCTGTGAATTGTGGCAGAAATAATGCATAGTGCTGGGTATTGCCTATGTCAACCTAATCCTGACTGCTGCTTTGGCCTGTTGAGGATCAGGCCATATTGCTTTCCAAGGCACTGTGATAGAGTAGCCTGGTTGAGGGCTGTGCTCTTAAGTTCAACCCCTAGCTGGTGGGGCAGGCTTGTTGTAATACAATCTCTGGAGTCATTTGGTTGTGCTTTTGAATTCTGGCTTTGAGAAGTGTTTAGTGTTCTGCTGAACTTTGATTAGTCAGCATGCATGTGTATATATTTGAAGAGCTAGTCTTAAAAATAGTCTCATTTCAATGCTAATTGATTTCCTAGAGCAAAACTTCTGAAGGCTGCATGCTAGAAATGAAGTGCACCCTTTGCCTGGGGACAGTGACCCAGCGTGACCTGGTGTTCACCAGAGTGAGAACGTGCACACATCCAGTCTCCTTGCAGCAGTTGCCATGCAGTATGTTCACACATGGTTTACCTCAGGACAAATGACTTACCTTCCTGTAGCTACAGTAAAACTCTTGCATGCACTTAGTCTAATTAGCATTGTGCTGGCTTCTGTCCAGGCCGGCCTGTCTGTGTAGCACAGGAGCATAGATGCTGTAACCTTGCTCTGAACACTGGGTCTAATGCTGTTGGCAGAGCTGTAAGTTCCATCTAAGCCATCTTTTGCTTCAGGTTGCCATAAGTGTGTTCAACATGAGCATAGCACTGGGGCACAACACAAGAGGTTGGCTTTGTGCTCTTTGTGCTGTTGTGTTTCTTTCATCCTTTTTCTAGACTGCCAGGTAGCTCTGATGCTCCTCCATTATAGGGCTTTAGCAGCTGTGTGACTGTTGATGAAAGTTGTGTGCTGATGCTGACCCCAAATTCTTGCACCTATGAACCCAGCATTCCCTGGTTGTCTGAATTCATCCAAATACAGTAGACTTGAGTCCATGTAAAAAGGAAAATTAAAAGAACCTGTGAGAGGATTGGTATATTCCTCCTGCTCAGAAGAAGGAATGCTACTATTTGGTGAATGGGTCTATGAACCAGAGGAAAATAAAGCCACCTTAGCCTCCTCTTCTCTCTAGTCATTGTGCAGTCTCCGTGTATGCATTGAGGCTTTCAAGGTCAAGCTGGGTAACAGCCTGAACTGGCCCTTCTTTGAGTGGAAAGTCAGACCATGGGCTTTCTGGGATTCCTTCCAGCATGAATTTTCATCTCATTTTTGTTGCTGAGAATCAGATACCACATGTCCATGTGTACATGGATGTTCCAGTTCTGGTAATAAATAACTACCTCAGAGCTTTGGAGTTACAAGATATGATGTCTTCCTATGGCAAAGAATGAGTGAGATTGAAGTGGAAATCACCCTTCATAAAATTTCCCCTTTCAGATTTCCATAAGTGAGAGCAGTGCATTTCAGGTGTAGAAAGAAATTAATGCAATGATACATCTTACAAACCTTATGGATTTGGGTTTTTTCCTGATGCAACTGCAGCTTAGATTTGGGAGCCGAGAAGAAGGGGCAAATATTATAGAAAGGTAGAGAGCCAGAGATTAATCTTTGGGAGAACTAGATGAGGTGAATAGAAGCCTTATCTTTATTCAGGGAAGAAAAGCAGTGTTTCTATAGATAGAAAATTACTGTCTCTGAAGTATGTAAAATTTTTTCTTTTAAAAAAGGATAATCTGGAAATGTGTCTTGAAATCTTGAGCTTAGGCCATACTCTATTAGAAATCCATGTCTCCACCGTATAAAAAAAATTACTACAGCTTGTATGTCTGTATATATTTGAATCTGGACACCTGATTCATATGAGAAAAATCTTAGCATAGTAAGTTTTAAGTTCCTATTCTCTTACCACAACTGGTTGTGAAACACACCCATGTCCTTTTACCTTAACCAGCTACCAAGAAAGCATATGGCTTTATGCTTTACTGAGAAGCTATTTCTGTCTTAGCAGTAGCTCCACTTTTCTTGCTAAATCTAGTGTGGAAGTAGCATGCACTTTGATGGCTTTCTGACACTTTTTGGAAGCTGAATTGAATTTAAAATGTGTGTTGTGCTGCAACGGTTTTTTTGTGCTGATAACTGGGGGATGGAGAAGAGTTAGTGGAATTTGTGCTCTCAGCACTGGAGGGCTTGTTAACAGTCTGATCCAACTGCACCCTAAGCAAATCTGTAATTGTTGGGGCTTTGTATTGTGAGAACTGAATTGGTGGCTGCAAGGAAAGAGAGCTTCTCTTGTTTTTCTTCTGTTTTTCCCCTTGTGTACTGGATTTGTAGTCTGCTTGCTTTTCATTGCATTTTCTGTGGTAGGGAAGAATAGCCCTGTTTGGATTCTGTAGAAGATTTTATACTTGAATGACATCAGGTCAGTGCATATGGTAATTAGCAGAAAGAGCCATGACTAATGCCACATCATGCGGGTCATATTTCCTTCTTGCCCTTTACAAGAAGTGCAGTGTAGCATAGTATCTGTTTTAATACACTGTATATTGCTATATTCTTACTCTGGCAAGAACCCTTTTTGAGATGTGCGTTCCCCTGTCTCTGATCAGCCTCAGTTCTGTCTTTCTGACTGCACAAATGGGCATGTTTGTTGTTAGTGCTTGCTTTCCTCCCCCGTGTCAGAGCTTAGAGATGGTAACTCCTTGCAGTGGGCTGTAGCATGTATGTAAATGGCTTTTTATCAGCCTGTTCTCTCTGTGTGACATCTCCCACGGTAAACACCCCCATACAGACTGTGCTAGGATGGCTCTTGCAGTTTGATTAAATGCTGCATGTGTATGAACGTCAATGGATTGGACTGGATTTTTTTTTTCAGGGCCCTCAGCCCCACTTTGCACCTAAGTGGATGGTGGCTCTGAAATGCACACTTCTTAAAATTTATTTTCGGTTAAAGGGAATGACTAGAAATTCAGAGGTAGATAAAACTGAAACAGATCTAAGAAGAATATTTTTAGGCTATTTGTTCTAGCTGTAGCACTGGATACTTGTGGTTTGGTGGGGTTTTTTTTCCTGTAGAGAGAGCTAATGCCCTCCTTTCCCCTTCATTCACTATATAGCGACAGGGTTGGGAAATAGAAGCATTGAAATAATAGGTAAACCCTGCATGATATAAAGGCAGAGGCTTCATAGATGGACTGGAGACAAAATCTGTTATATCTGGATGCTGTACAAGGTGTTCGTCAGAAGAAGAGAGAATACAGAATGGGCATTAGTTAAAAGAAGCAAAATGATCATCGTCTGTGTTGCACACACACTGTTAGTTTGAAGTAAATCCAGTCCTCCTGCTGTACTCTTGTACAGATTTTCAGAACTGAAAATTACTGATGTGTGTTTCACCAAGATATAGGTCTTTGAGGGAACATGCTGTGCACTTCTGACTTGGGCGAGGGTGGAAGAAGTGGGAAGCCACTTCCTGAGCTTGAACCAGTGAGACATCTTCCCAGCCCACTGAGCTATCTGCTCATGTCTGCCTCAAATGTAAGACGTGAGATAGGGAAACTCCTAGCAGAGTAACCAAGGGGACAAAACAAATGTTGAACATGAGAAGTAAACAAAGCTAAGAGTGCCTAGGAACTTCACGCTCCTCCAGCATGAATGTCCATACTGTATCGTGCATCATGGGGAAACCTGGCTACCCATTACTGCCTTTCAGGATTTGTTGCCAAGCCTGCTGAAATGAGCAGTGCTGAGGTGCTGTGCCTCCCAGGACTGTAGAAGCCTGGGAAAGTGTGGCTCTGGGTATGCACAGTGCCTCCTCACATGGCACAGAACTCTTTGCCACATGCTGCAGCAGTCGAAATAGCTTCCTTGGAAAGGCTGTCTGGGCAACTGGACTTTCCTCTGTTGCCATCTCTGTGGATCTGTGTCAGGAACACATACTCTTTGTAAGTGGTGTTGGATCATGACACAAGAAAGAGTTTTAGTAGTACAAAACCCAGGGTTTTTTCCTTTCTTTGGAAAAGATGATAATCTTGTGGTTAAGAGTCTCTTGTGCCTTGCCAAGGACTTGCTATGTGTCCATGAGCAATTTGTGTGTGCTCAGATTTTCCAAGAGAGGCCTCAGATTTTCCAGCTTTGTTTCAGTATCATTTTCCAGTTGTATTTTTGTTGGTCCCTGTCTCGTCTCCCCCCCAAACTGCTACTGTTGAAAGCATCCCTTAAAGTAGTAGATGCCTAGAAATTATCAGATTCAGAGCCAGGGTTGCACTGAATTGAAGCACCCAAAATCTGTAGCTGTCCTTGGAAATACAGGCCGTAGTTTCTCTGTTTGCTCTTTCCTACCAGAGGAATTTTATGTCCTCTCTTTATGAAGCATTTGAAAGGCACTGTAGGAGTGTGGAGTGGCACTGTGTGTTAGAGCAGTGTGACAAAGATGCCTTGCATGTGTAGGAATTGTATTTTCCTTAGAGGTATTCTCCTGAAAGTCATCAGAACAAGAGGGAAACCCACATACGGAAGAACTTTCCTGTCAGCTGGTCAAGTAAGAAAAATATGACCATACTGCTGTTGGTTGGCTTCAGGTAAAGGTGTTGCCATTTTGCAGGTATGTCACTGGAGCGCTCAACCAACTCAATTGCCTCACGTGCTCGACTGTGTGAAAGGGAGGAGGAAGTCATGGCTTGTTTTGAGAGAGCATGTGTCATTGCCCAGGTGTACCTGCAGGAGCTTGAGAAGGTAAGAAGAAATGTGCTCAGGGTGTTGCCTGGTGGCCTGGGTGGAATTTTCAGAGTTTTGACAGAAAAAAAATGAAAAAATTATGGGGAAATGTGAAGTGATCATAGACAGTGAGGAGTATGAGAACAAGCTGGAAGGAATGAGGTATCTCAGTAAAATCAGTTGCAAAACAGCAGTTTAGCTGTTTTACCTGTGGTGAAATCTTAAATACTTCAGCTATTCTCAAGTTTAGCTCATACTAAGGAGGGACTGCAAACTTACATGGCAGGGGCTGGCATACCTGCTGTGTAAATGATACACAGTAGTGGATATTAAGATCCCTAACGAGCTGAATGAAATGTTTTTGGGTCAGCCATAGCAGTGTAATTGCTGGTGTTTCACCTTCTCCAAGTGAACCAGGAGGAATCTAGATCATTTAGAAGCTACATCCCCCATCCCTGGAAGTGTTCAAGGCTAGAGTGACTGGGGCTCTGAGCAGCCTGGTTTAGTGGAAGGTGTCCCTGCCCATGGCAGGAGGGTTGGAGGTAGATGATCTTTGAGGTCGCTTCCAACCCCAGCCATTCTGTGATTAGTAGCAAGTAACTGCTTAGTTGGTGGTTGGCTGGGATGCTGAGTAAGAGCAGTGCTGTGAGCACTCCTCTGAGCTGTAACATGAGCCACTGATTTACTGGGTACATGCTTAGAGGTCTCGGGCTCGGCAACTTTGCCAAGCTGATCTTCATGACATACCAGGGCTTCCATGCCCTTCCTTTGCCACATGTTATACTTGACATAAGCAGCCCTGAGGACAATGCATGTTATCTGTTCTGTAACTTAAAGGCCCTTGACCTGACCAGGTATTTCTGCTTTTCTCAGTAGCAAAGTGTATTTCTATTTCAGATTTTGTTCTTAACTGCATTGAAACACGAAAAAATGAGCTTAGTGCATGCATAAAAATTCATTAAGAAAGCCAGCTAACAAGTTGTCCAATCTGTTTCTTTGCAGGAGAAAACTGAATGGCTTTTTTATTTCAAATTAAGTGCTGTCCTTCCATTGTGGAAGGATGAGTTCCTGCCAGTACTGGACACTGTAAATTTTGTTATTGACAGCTGTGGTCTGTGAAGAAGGGATACAGATTGAACTGTAATTCATTCACTTAGAGTCATAGAATCAGAAGGGTTGGAAAATACCTCTGAGATTATCAAGGCCAGCTGTTAACCTAGCACTACCATGTTCTCCAGTAAGCCATGTTCCCAGGTGCCGTGACCACATGCCTTTTGAACACTTCCAGAGGTGGTGATTCCACCACTTCCCTGGAAAGCCTTTTCCAATGCCTGACCACCCTTTCAGTGAAAAATTATTACAAATATCTGATCTAAACCTCCCCTGGCACAGCTTGAAGCCTTTTTGTCTGCCCCGTCACTTGTTACCTAGGAGGAGACTGACCCAGACCTCACTACAATCTCTTTTCATGTAGTTGTCTTCTAGACCCAGAGACAAGAATGAAGGAGTACTGGTAGATGTACTAAAAGTTCATAGTCCTTCCCCAGTCCTAGATGTAAACCCCTGCTCTGGAGAGTTTGCACAGGCAACTGTCAACAATAAAAGCTGCTTGTTACCAATAAGGAAGCACAAGCAAGAAGAATTTTATAGGACAAATAGAGGAAAGGCTGAGATTCTTCCATCAGTACTCCTGGTGGCTTACTAACTCTTTGCAGATATTTATATTACAAAAAATTAGATATACCAACTAAAACATTGCATGGATATTTCTGTGCAAGATACTGAATCTTTGTAGTTTTAGTAGTACTTCTGCAGCTGTTGGTGTTAACGTGTAGCTTTCTATTTAATAAAGGTTGGAAAGTAATAAGGGGTGGTGTTTCAAAACTCATATTGCATGCAGAATATTTCATGGAAGGCATTGTATAGTTTAGTTTAAAATTGACTTGGAAAGATTTTTTTAATAGTCTGAAGAGGAATCTGGTGGCAGAAGCTAATGTTTTATTGTTGGTGTCATGGCTTATGAGGACCTGACTAGTTCAAACAGTTGTCTGTAATGCCAGATATTTCTTTCCTCCCCTCACAGACCTTAAACAACACACATTCAAGGAGTATCAAGGGCAGCAATGTGACTTACTCCGAGTTTGAACTTTCCTACTTTCTGGAAGCAGCTCTACAGAGTGCCTACGTGACTCATTTAAAGAAGGGGTAGGTGGATGCAGATGTTAATAAAAATAGATAATCTTACACATTTTGTCTCAGAACAGACAAAGGGGTTTTTTTTATATGTTCTGACTTTTTTGTTGCTGATTCACCTCAAGTCCCCTCCGTGTCCTTCCCTTTTTCCTATTTGTGTCTCTCTCTCTCTTAAGAGCCCTAAGCCTCTTTTTTCCAGACCCACAAGTAGGGTGGAGTAGAACAATTTTCTTGTCTTGACTCAGCTCTACTCCCTGTGGAGATGAGGGGAGCTTGACTGTAAAGAGAGTGTGGAATTTAAACTGCTGTGTGCTCTTAAAATGTGCAGCTACAGGGCCTGATTTAGAGTTCAGCATAGTTTCTTTCCTTTATTTATTTGTTTGTTTGTTTAAGTTCTTAAATGTCCTGATCAATACTCCAAATCTGTGTGTTTTACTATGAAGAATACATGCAGAAACAGTGCTGCTCCAGAGTATTTATTATGCCTCTGAAATACAGTGAACTTCAGAAGGGCAAGAGGAGTTAGTATGTGCAAGCCTACAGTGAATTTTACCTGTGGAAAACCTTCTCAAGACTAGTAGAAAAGACATTGTAAATGCTTATTTCCAAAGATCAATTAGTGAAAGCACCCTATTTCCTAAACCAGGCTATGCATTCAAAACATAATCAGCTCTGGTTATCTGATGGACAAATTGTCATGTTGGGAGAGTCTCTTCAATACGTGTAAACAGTACTTTTAAGAATCCATCCTTTCCTAATTCTGTTTTTGCACCATATTATCCTGTTTATTCTCAAGGAATCAGATACTGAATTTCTTACTGCAAACTATCTTTGCAAGTATTTAATTTGGGGTTTGGGTTTTTTTACCTGCTGAGTAAAATGGAGAAGAAAGCAGAAAATAAAAAAAGATTGAAAAATCACAGCATAAATCAGTTTAAATTCTTTTGTAGAAAATTGATACCATATTTTGATTCTGTTGGATGAGGGTTGCTTCTTGTTTAGGGATATTTTGCTACTTTTTTATCCCCTGAGAATGACTTTAAATACAACTGTGAATAGCCACTGTTCCCCATCCTTTCATGAAAAGCATGCATGTATAGTGAAGCTGTACCCATAACCATATCTATGAAAAGCGCCTTTGGGTAAGTCTTGTTTATTAACCCAAGGGCTTACAAAAACCCAAAACTCTGTGTTGTGAACCCACCCCTTTAGTCAGGCAAGTACAAGTTTATGCATGAAGACAGTATGGACTTACAAAGCAGTCTCAGTATCAGCTTGGCAGTAGGGGGGACACAGGTATGTGATGTTCCCAGTGAGCTGAGGGTTGACCGGCTGTGGCACAGTGTGTGCTTTCCTAACTTTTAGTTGTTCTCACGGCAAACAAAAAGCTCAGGTCTTGCCAGTAACCTCATTAACTATGTAGTAAAATAAAATCTCTTTTATAACATATAGCACTGGTGTCCTCTTTTGAATATCAAGCTCACTTGGGTTCATTTTATTCAGCAACATTTTAAATTCAGACTTATCAGTGATAGATTTAATATATCTAGTGGCATGTTTTAGCTCTTACTGTGGACCCTGCTTGCTCCATTGGTATGTTATTTTAATGATGGTCTTAAAAAAAACCCAACCACCCCCAAACAAAAGCAGCCCACAAAAAACCCTGCAGGAAAATTATTTGAAGCAAAATACATGTGTGAATTATGCAGTGCTTTGATTATAAGTTGAATTGCTGCAATAGCAGCAAAATGTTCTCTGTAGCTGTCTCCTGATGAAAGAGCATCCCAGTTGTTGCAACGGAGCTCCCTGTGGCTGAGATGGGAATGGAATCCCACGTGCTCCTCACCTCCTGCAGTGCAAGTGAGAAGCATCAGCCAGGGCTGGAAGATTCAGTGGGATAAAAAGAGCCTAGTGGGACACAGCAGCTTGTCTCTGCCACCGCAGCTGATACTGTGTGGTTTCTACCACGAGAGGGCATAAGCAGCATTGGGATATATATTAAGAAAGGAGGACGGAAGTAGGAAGGTTTTTAGGATGCTTCATGAATATAATAAATTTCTCCAGCTGATATTGAACAGCTCAAAGAAATGCTTTTGTTCTCTTTATTGCTTCCAGCATGTCCAGTAGGAGGTAAGCCTTGGATGATGACTGCTCAAGCTGTCAGGGTGTAGGTCCTATCAGGTGGGATGTCCTTTCCCAGTGGCACGTGTGCACAAAAGGAATAGCAAGTGCTTTATTCCTGTCTTAACAGGCAGAAGAGCTGAAGGATATGAGTAGTAGTGTTATGCTTTTGTTCCAGCAGGCAGGAACAGACCTGATCTTCTCAAAGAGTGGTCAGGGTTGGCCTTTTGCAGTGTGCAGTGGAAAGAAGGCACCAGTACAAAAAAAAGGTCTGGTCTGCCCTTGAACTGCTGAGCTGCCAGCTGTAAGGACCAGCAAGTCCTGCAGCTGTACAGGTTTTAAAGAGGTTTACTGAAAAACATTGTATTGCTGAAGACACATTTCCTGCAGTCGTTTGCCCTGCTGCAACCCAAGGAAGCTTTCATTTATTCTTTCAGTGAGCAGTGTTCATACTGTGGATGCAGAATATAGAAATACAGATGCTGTCATACTGTAGGAGGCAGCCAATTGTCTTTCATGTTAACATCTGCACTAGGTTTTGGTTGTTTGGGGTTTTTTTTCTGATGCAGATGCATGAAGATTAGGCTAATTTCTTACTGCCTTTTCTTTCAGAATTTTGTACAGGTATTAGCACTTTATGCTGTTATGGAGGCTTTGGTCAAGATGCTTTTAGTATTTTCAAGCAGGCTTCACCTTTGTGAAATAATGATTATGTATGCTGATCTCATAATTACAATTGAAGCATATGTGGCGTTCTACAGGCAAGACAAAGTCAGAGCTTTCTAGAGGATGTGGTTGGTTTTGGAAGCTCTAGATGGGACATTTTTGAAGAGAAAGAATTTCTGAAAAATTAATGTTCAGCATATATTAGAACTCGGTCTTCTTTGTGATCCTTCAAGTTAGGACCTAAAATAGTACTTTGGAAAACCCTGAGAAAAGTGCTTAACAGGGAAAGCTTACACACTTGTTTCTCTTCCTTTCTGCCAGTTTTCTAGAGTGCTTAGTTCCCTTTTGGAAATGTTGTAGGAACCTGTTGCAAGGGCACTTTGAAAGAGTAACTTCATGTATGTGTAGTTTTACAGTAATACCTAATTTACAAAGGCAGGTAGGACAGTCCCTGCCAGACTATTCATCTCTTGTGAGAAATTTATGTGGGGGTTTTGTGACATTTATCTCCTCTTCACTCATCACAATGTAGCACCTTATCCAGGACACTGCAACTGGTAATTTCAAAGTGAGTCTTACTGTCTGCTGGATGGATCTAGATAAGTGCTAAGTTTTTGTTTTATATTGGATTGGAGTTTTCTTGAGCACCCCTCTCTGTTAGACAGGCTGCCTTTAGGAAACTAATGTCCTTTGTTGTACTTAACTTGTCTTGTATCTTCATTCATAGGAATCTGAGGCTCACTCCTTCAGCCGTGTTTTGTGTCTATGCATGAAGAGCTGTTTAAGGAGAGGGTATGATTTTTTAGAAACCTGAGTGAGATGCAAAGATGCAAAAAAGAGATGAGCAGAAGCAGTGGTGCTGCTGCTGCTGTTTCTGTGCTTCGAGTACAGCTTTACCCTGGAGAGGTGACTCTGCAAACTGCAATGTATTCTTCTCAAGATGGTCTGTTCCATGTTGTTTTAGCAGCTATCTGTTTTAACAGTCAAATCAGTGAGGGTACGAATGTGATCTGGTATCTGTGTTGGTGGGGGACTGTCTTTGCATACCTCTGTTCATTCTGGTTTATTGTCAGTATTTTTTCCAGCAGTTTGCGTAGAAAACAGTGTATTTCTTTATTTCCTTGTATCTTAAAATTTTGTGTGTAGTATTAGCCAAACTATATGGCCTAAATGCGGTATGGATTCATGGACTGGTAATTAATTACTTTTGTACAAACAAAACATTTTTATGCCAAGCTGGACTGACTGGACTTTCAACGTGCTCTTTGTCACAGTTTTTGCCCATAATTATCTGTGTTCTTCTTTATTAGATTAGCTGTAACTGAATCCTAAACTGCATTTCTTCATGGTTTTTCAATTGACATTCTGACCACTTCTGTGGCTAAACCAAGGCAGTTTAATGGTCACGTGCTTTTCCCTTCCTGTTCTTCCTCATTTCTTTTTCTGGCATCTTAGCAGTACAATAGAGGCCTGTGGAGTCTTTTCAGCTCATTTAATTTCCGTGATCTGATACTCATTTATGATGCCATGGCTTGAGGCAACAGTACCTGGGATTTCCAGGTAGTCCTCTATCCAAGTTCTGCAGAGGCTCATGACTTTTTAGGTTCTGATCTAGGTAAGATCAGATGGATTCACCATGGATTGTCAGAGATTCTTTGTTTGCGTCCTTGTCCACTCGTCTATGTACATATATTTCTGTTCAAATACATACCTTTGGTTAAGCTCTTCAGGTCCTGATTTAAAAAAATCTCTTCAAGTGTGTGGCTTGTATATGAAGGACATACATTGATAGAACAGTAAGTTCCTTTTCATTATGAGTAGAGCAATTCATATGCTCAAAATTAAATGTATGCTCACATGGTCTCCTGGCTTGGAAGAGTTAAGTGGAAAGACAAACTCCTGTGGTGAGGTATGTTTGCAGAATGCTGGCAAGTGTGCTCTGTCTTCTGTCATGGCTCAATAATGTTTGATAAAGTTCAAAATATAGAGGCTGCCAAACCAAATCCTGTAGAACTGGTATTGTCAGATGCTCTGCTCTGCATGTTTCAGATTCGAGAACTCAGAGAGCAGAGTGGGTGTTCTTTGATAGAACTTGACCACATGAGTACCTGTCTGGGACCTGGTGAGTCCTGGGTGCTCCTCCTGTGCTGCATATTTTGCTCTCCTGCCTTTTGTTGAAGGCATTCCTAAGTGTTTGTCATGTGCATCATGGTTTCAGCTCTGACTGCAGATGGGCAGCAATTTGCTATTTTTTCTTTCATTCACTTCAGTGTGTCAATATTTCTTTCTTTTCTTCTCTTCCCTCCAAAAGGGGGATGTTTCTGCTATGAGACTTAACTTGGTTATGGCCTTATGTAAAAAGTGGAACTGTAATGGTACTCTAGCTCTCTGGGAACAAAACTGTCTCTTTTTATCACATTCCATAGGTTTTTCATCTCTTAAATGTATGCCAAATGTGAAATTAATTGGCTTTGCAGGTAGTCACTAATCTTTCTCATGGTAGTTAATGGAATTCTTTGACACTTTATTAAGACAAATACCATTATGCTAACAAGAAATCTGAATATACGCATTTTTTAAAATGTTGTAGAACTGTTATATACGAGAACTCTTCTATCCAGCCTCTTAAGGAGCCCATGGATGCATGGGAAATGCTAGTAGTTTTCAGTAACAGTTGATTTTTGCCTATCTAATAGTAAATGCCACGTGAATAGTTCTGTTGCATTTGATGTCACTACTTGAGCATAAGAAATACCATGTGCTTTATTGCTTTCCTCAGTTTAAGGTCCAGAACTGCATCTCTGTGAATATGTTCTGTTCTAGACCCACTGAAAAGCATCTGGTGTCTTGATCCTGTAACTGGAGAGCTTGCTGAAGCATTTAACTCCAACTTAAAAAAAAAACTTCCTTGAGCTTTTTTCCCTTTTGATATATTGAACGTACATCTTTTACTTAGGAGAAAGTGAAAGGAAAAAAAAAGAAAGACAGCATCTGACTTTCTCTGTGGGGCAAATCTCCAGTGTTTTTGCTCTTGCCTTACTATTTTGCTTGTCTGTACGTTGTCCATGATTAGGTAATGTACAGATTAGCTCACAGTTTAAAATTGAGATGAGTATTGTTTGGAAGTAGGGCCACATACACTTGCATTCTGTGACTTGATAACCACAGGCTTTATGGGGTGGCATTTTATGTAGCCAAGACTCATGGTAAACATGATCATGTTTTATTGCCCTACTCCCCAAAATAATTACCATTTGTTTTATATTTTCATTAAATGTTTGCCACTGATTCTGGACTGCAGTAAGGTTTGCAGTACATGAAAGTGAGAACAAATGCAGTCTGTACTGCTTACCTTCAAAATTTAATCAGTTTGACAGAAAAGGTTGTTACAGCTTTTTTAAATGAAATTTAGCTTCCTTCTGCACAGAAAATTCTCCTGGATAATCTGAAGTGGCAGTTAATGTACCAGTACAACTGCTTATCTTGTCTTGTACAACAGTGCTCCTTTTCTGATAGCTTGTGTTTCTTTGGGTAGCTTCTGCCCTGCAATGAATGTGTGTTTGAACCATTTTGCAGTTACTGTGGTGGTAGGGCCATGTCCTTAGCCATGAACAGCTTATAGGCTGACAGTGTTAACTAGCATGTCCAGTGTTTAATCTTTCCTTTCTTGTGTCTTTCTGAGAGCACAGATATATGATTAAGATACCATTTGGCAACTAGTCAACTTTAATTGCTCATGGTGTATGCAGAGTAATGTGGTGTTGGTTTTGTCTTTTTTTTTGAGTCTAACCCTCTTATTGCAGGTTAAGCTGTACTTGCAGACAGTTACTGCAACTTAACTGCCTGATAATAAACTGTTTAACCCACTATAGTTTCGTCATGTGCCTAGACCATCATGTATAAGGCGTTTAAGCGCCACCTAAAAGGAATCGTCATTTAAAAGCATCACGTAAGCTCAATATAATTCAAACAAGTACAATCTGTGTGTGTGAGCAGAAATGTGGATGCTTTTAAGGAGTAGCATCTGCTTTATAAATATGAGCTATGAAAGGCTTCCAAATGTCCCCTCTGTTCATCAAATGTGAATGTGATCTTCTCTTAGGAAGCCATCTGGAGTAGGCATGCTACAGTCGCTGCCGTGCTCTGTGCCATTGTCCTGTCTGTGCCTCAGCGTGACTTGTCTCGCTACTGAACACTCAGTGATTGTTTCATGGGTTGTTTGAACATCAACTTTGTTGCCAAGCGTCGGTACATCATAAAAACATTTTGTCTCCAATGTGCTGATTTTGGGGGTTTTTCATGTTTGTTTTTTATTTTTTTTAAATTTTTTTGTGTCTTTCCCCATAGAAATATTGTGAAAGGAATGAGGAGTCTGCGAGAAATACTACGGACTGTGGAAACAAAAGCTACTCAGACCTTCAAAATGGTAAGGGAATGGGAGATGGGAAGGTGGGGCCATCTGGTATGCAGGAATTCTGTCTACTGACCAGTACAGTTGCCCAAAACTGTGTTTGCCCTCACTTGATTGATTGCTGGCTTTTTCTTTTTTTTTTCTTTTCTTTTTTGCTTTTGGAAGTGATGCGTCAAGTGAGCCCCAGAGAAACAGAGATGTATTTAGCTTGACAGTGCTGTCCCCAGGTGATGTTGCTTTGTTTTCTTTCTCAGTTTCAGTGTGTGCATGCACACCTTTCTGTATTTGCATGTGGAAGCATTAAGTACTTCTGGCTCTTGGAGTAAGCAGGGCTTTTTTAGACTGAAGTCCTTCTGTAAAACCCTCTTCAGTACAGTACAGAGTGATTTTAGTTGTTTTAATTTTTTCTGGTGTTGTCATTCTGCATCCTTTTATCCTGAATGCCTCTGGTAAAGAAATCATGGAGAGAGTTATTTATGTGCCTGTTTAACTTCTTAGACCTTTAACTGGTTCTTCCTTGTCTCCCCTTTAAGAAATCTCCTCCAAAAGTTACTCAGGAGGTGACAAGGTCAACAGCATGGAGAATAACAGTCTTGAGATTGTGAATGAGAGCTTTGCAGCACTAAAAGGGTTGATATTCGTACAACTAAACTTGTGCTTGGTTCAGCATTGTGTTTTGTGTAATTTCTGAGAAGTTCAGTAGGGAAGGGGGGGCATGGGTTTGCATAGCATTTTGTAGAATATGTATGCATGAGAAAGTGTGTGGAATTAGAATCAGAAGAGGTGACTTCAGTAATTGTCCATTCAAATGGTTGCATCCTTTTCCAGACTGAGATCAGGGTTCAGGGATATTTTCATGCTCACCTATTTTGTCATTTTGCTGAAATGAGTCTAATCCGATTGTCTGCTGCTCCTATACCATGGCAGAATGAGGCTTAGTTGCTCCTGTTCCTGCAACTGTGGGGAGCTGTACGATGCCCTTGGGGGATTTATCCCTCAGGGGAACTCCAAAAGCGTTCATTCAATAGTTTTTCCTGGAATTTCTGTTTTACTGCAAGTTACATTTTTGTTCTCTTATTTATTTTTAAAGAGCTGTCAAGAGGGCAAAGGGAGGAACGTGCTTAATTAAACAAGTTTTTCAAGCATGAAAGTAAAACACAAGATTTATTTTTTTTCCTAATTTGTGGGATCACAGTGTTCTTCAAGCATAATGATGCTTTTTTTAGCCAAAGGCAGTAATAACATAAATCAGAGTCTTGGCCTGTTCTGGTTTGTTTGGTCTTATTCAAAACAAGAGTGAAGCTAATTTACACAGCTACTGTACTGTATGTTAAAATCAAAGACACTAGAAGTATTTGGTGTTTGCCTTTTGAAAGGCTTACCATGAACTGTACTCCTACTTCTGTGCAAGCCAGTAGAGCTCTTTCTATTGCTGGCATATTATTTTCTCTTCCCCCTAAGACTGTAGGAAAAAATATAGGAGAGTTGACTCCTCAGGGTAAAACTGACTAAATAATTACACATTGAGATGATAAAATTATACTGGCTAATGTTGCAGGGCCCTAAGCCATTTGCTCATAGTTATTTGCTATAAAAAGCATAGAAAAGCGTAGTTAGAAACAGACGGCTTTCTGTAACTTGTCAGCAGGAGTGCATGGAAGGTCTTGGGGTTTTCAGGGAGTTGTATGTGACAATATTTCTTTGAGACACTGTCGTACATTCAGATCACTGCCATTTGCTGGGTACATCTATGAAACCTCCCTTCATGGTGTTTAAGAAACTGGGCACACTGCTGTGGTTGCATTTTAGACTAGTTCAGTGAATTTATGTGTGGTGCGGTGGACGAAAATCGAGATTTGCATCAAAAGAAGTTATTTTTCTGAAACTGATAACAGGAACTTTAACCTCTGTGTGATTTAATTGATCCTATAGATGTTGAGGCATGACATTTCTAACATGTCTCCTGGTATTTAAAAGAAAATGATTCTTGGTGGCCTTGTAACACATCTCAAAGTGCAAATTGCATATAAATACATATATGGTTGTCAGAGCAGTTGCAAATACCATTAAAAAGTATTGTGATGGACAGGCTGAAGTTTCAACCTGCCTCTGTTTTGTGTAGTATTTACTTTATAGCTTAGAGTGGTATGCTGCTTAGGATTCACAGAAGATACCATCAATTTTGATGTTTCTGAGCTTGTTTGCATGCTCATCTATTTACAGTGCAGAAATTTAGAGATTTGTTGGGTGGCAGACTAGGACAAATGCCAGAGATGGTTAACTTGACTTTGCAAGATTTGCCTCCTTTTGGGCCCAGTGTGCCAGCTGTGTGTATGAACTGGAAAGCAAGTATTTAAGGATCCTTGGCCACTTGGTGGTCAAAAAAGTGCATGTGGTGTTGCTTTCTCAATATAAAGTTCCTAAACATTTTTTCTACTCCCTCCAACAAAACGAGAAAAGCACTACTGAGATGAAACTATAAAAGGCTACAGGAGGAGCATTACTAACAGATAAAATGTTGATCTTTTAAACCTAACACAAAAGTAGCCTCTGGTCTAAGACTTGCTTACAAAATTCTGAGCCTGAGAGTACAGTGTAGTGTCATCATAGTCTAACATAGTAACTTTTGTGAGATTGTCTCAGCAGTCTTTGTGGCAATTGGTTATCTTTGCTCCCCAAAGCATCCCTTGCTGTCAGGCTTTCTTGATACTTTTTCCCTACAGCATTGCGACTAGACCATGTAAATGCAGAAGCCTGGCCTTTTCAGAGGAGGGAAGAAACTGTCACTTCTGTAGACTTCAGCAGCTGATTTAGCTTCTCTAGCTTTCTGGAAAGTGGTACTGTCATGCTGGTACATCTCCTTCTCAAGGTGCAACATGGGAAGGGGTGAATCTTCTGTGTCGGAGGAGGCTTCATTCATGTATGTCTTTTTCTGTACTGTTCACTGATCTCTAGACTGCAGCCAAACAACTAGCCCAAGTACTTCTCCATTCCCTCAGTGAAGACTGTTACTGGAGCCCTTTATCTGATCCGCTTCCTGAGTTTGTGAACAAGGAATATCAGTCTTACGTTAGCAATCTTCTCTGTCGAAGGCCTGAGCTGCACACAGAAGAGAAGTAAGCGCTCATTCTTATTTCAGTTCATTGTCAGGAGCAAGGAGGGTGTTTGAACACTCACCGGTATTGCTAATTATGTCACTGATTCATATAGTAGTTTTGTGTCTTCTTTTTTTTTAAACTTCCCATCAAAAAGTCTGCTGGAAAAATGGAACTTAAACCTTGAGTATTTGATTTATTTTTTTTCCCCAGGAAGAAGAAAATCCAATGAAATACCTATCTTTGCTATGAAATTGAAGTAATCCGTTTATGGTTCAGTATAGCTCATCTAAGATATATTGCAGAGCTTTTAATTGTGTGAACCTGCAAAAGAGAGTATTGCCTGGCAAATGAATTATGTATGAGATGTTTCAAGTTACCTCTTCTCTTGTGAAATGAGAAAGAGGCTGACAGGATAACTCTTGACCTTCCTCAGAAAAATGTGTTCTGTCTTTCAGTGTGTACTGCCCTCAAGACAACGTAGAAGAGGCTCTTCTTCTCCTCTTAATCAGTGAGTCCATGGTAAGCCAAAAATGGGTTTGTAATATTAATAGCACAATATAATATCTATCATTTCCTTGTAGAGTCTTCTAGTTGGTTTTGTTTACAGAGTCTTCCCTTGATAAACAGAAGCAATGGTTTGGATGCTGAATGGAAAATGCTATCTGTTCTTTTATTAGTGACACCATTTTTGTTAAATGGAACTTGAGGGAAAGGTTTTGGGAATTGTCAAGAAGAGGAAGCGACTGCATCCATCATAGCTGCATGCAGGTTCTGACCTCCAGATACACTGTCAGAAGAGAGATTTTTCCATTCAAAACATCTCTGTGGACCTAAGGATCAAGAATGAGAGGAAGGGAGCCTTGCCTAAAGCCAGGCATGATGGTGGTACCCACTCTCTGGCATTGCAGGATACAGTATTGTGCTTACATGCCTTAGTCTACCATCCTTAGCTATTTCAGTCCTGAGTGATCTTTGACAGCACAGGGAATTTTGTCACATGCAGAAACATCCATAATAAACTACAGTGAAATAATTAAATTTTTTTTACTTATAGCATTGTTGGCTTTAAAAAATCCTTTTAAGAAGCAGTCAGAAAGTTGGAGGAAAAATAACTACATGGAAAACTGTGTAGTAACCTTTGATAATTTTCATGTTCTGAAAAGTTGCAAACATAGAAAATGTGTAAGGAATGTTTTCTGAAAACGTGTATTTTGCTTTAAATACAGTATGGTCACTTGTAGTTCAAAGTGAGATTTTAAAACCTTGAAGCATCAATGGTCCTCTTAAAAACTTTTAAACAGCTTTCAGACAAGTCAAAGAGATACTGTGGAAACTTCTTTGGTTTTGCCTTCATCAATTGTTCTTTCATTCTGGCTCAAGTCCTTTCCCTGTCCTACAAACTTCTTCTGAACATGGCAATTTAATATTGTTTCCTTTAAAAATTTATGGAAAAACTAAAGAGGCAGAACCATCCCAAAATATTAAGTTGACTTAAAACCCATGTACATCTGAGTATTACTACATGCTTTTTAGTGCTTTCTAGATTAGTCCTCTGCAGTACACCTGTGTTGTGTTTTCAAGAGCTTTTCTTCAGTTAGAAGGGCTTTTCATAATTACAAGTGGAGTGAAGGCTTGTAGAATGTCATGTGCACTTCTATTAAAATCAGAAGGACTTGTGACAGGGTGGCTTGTCAGGGCTGATCCAACAGGAGGAGGATCAGGGTCTGGAGCAGCCACAATACTGGCTGTTCCAAGCCTTTTCTGGGATTGGGCTTGCAGTCAGAAATGCCTTGTGGGACCTTGAACTCTACAATTTTCTTCTGTTGCGGAGAATGAAAGTTATCCCTGTTTAATCCAATAGTGTGTAAAATGGTAAGCTAACTGGTCCTGTAACTAAGTTATGGATGAAGCAGTGTGAAAATGCTGTTGATAAAATCTGGACTGCTGTGCTGACTTCAAGGTAAATAAGTAAGTTTGTCTATGTTTAAGTATTGTCTCCAATATATAATAACTTTTTGGAGGTTGATGCGAGGCATTTTGATCTGCTGCATATAAAACAAATAATCAAAGATCCTGTAGAAGAGCACTGCAGGAACCATGTAACTGTCTTTCTCATTTTGGTGAAATGGAACATCTGAGTCTTTCTCTTGCATTAGCAATAGCCTTGTTGTGAGTTTATTGTTCTAAACCAAATTCAGGACAAGCATATAGAAATAGAGCTGTGTATAGAAATACACTTAGGAACTACAGGAATGTACTTCTTCTGTGAAGGTACAGAGAGAGCAATCTTATTCTTACATAAGTTTGCAGTCCATAAATTTTTCCTGTAGTTTTACAATTACGGTATTAAGAGGAGGAAATTTTATTTAGTTTATTACTTAAGACAGGTGTTCCATACCAGCATTGCTGTAGGCTCTCATTTACAAGTTTGTTTGAAATTTTGGGGTTTTGTTTTGTTTTTTTTAAATTTCTATATTTAAAAAAAAAAAAGATTGCTGGAGATCATGAAATGAGTTAACAAGAAACAGATTTCCAGTTGAGGCCTCTCCCTAATAATATAATGTTAACAGCTGAATAAAACATGCTTTCCTTCCTGGAGAGAGTGTCAATGGCAAGTGATAATGATATGTTTCTGTAGGCCAGTAAGCAGCATAGTTGATGTTCCTGGATTTTGGCTGGATTAGGCTTTCTCTCAGTATTTACAATTATGAGCCCCTTAAAATGAAACAGAAGTATGCTATTAGGTTGGCTTGCTGGGAGCTCTGCAGCTTCTCCAACACTTTGTTCTTTCAGAGCAAAACTCACCAGAAAGGTACTTTGCCTGTCTTATTTTTAAAGAGACAAAGAGCAGCCATGCTGTTGTAACTCTTTTACAGGACCATAAAGCCAAACAGCTGCTTCACATGCCTGTTCCTGACTTCTGCCACTCCAAAGTGACTTTGAGAGGGACAAAAATAGGGGGAGGATGGACAGCAGAATTGTCAGCCTGTGGAGGGGACACAGAGCAAAAACATACTGAGGAGGAACGTAAATCATTAGAGACTTCAAAGTAAATTTGTGATAAATATGATGGAAAGGAGACATGGTAGCTCTTTCAAGTAATATACACCTGGAACACCTTTGCTGCTGAAATTCACTGTTTTTCTGTTTGACTTGCCTTCATAAGATGAAGCTGACATCTACTTCATCAGGATCTGTGTGATTCTTCAGAAGTTGTTATGGGGGAGTAAAACTGTTCCTGTAAAAGGGAAAGGGAGAAATTGCCTTGAGGCTGTTGTGAGAGAGACCCTATTTCTCAGCAAACCTTCTCAGGATCTTAGTGATGCAGGGTTCTGGCAGCTGATTTCTTCTTACCCCTTGCTCTTGCATTGCAAGGGAGTCACTTCATGTTCTAGTGGGATGAAATGAGAATATATTCTAAAGGGGCAGTTAATGGTTCCTTCAGTATTTCACTCTGCCTCTAAGCCTAAGTGTGTAAAAGGTTTTCAGATGACCAAACGACATGGTAGCTTCTTTCATAGGTTTGGAGATGCTTCTGTGGGTATTTTAACACTAGGGTGAAAGCTCGTAGCCTGTTTTGTCCTGGCGCTCTGCTGAGTTGCCTCCTGTATTCCTTCTGTTAAACATGGGAACCTGTTTTCATAAGCCAAGGCATCTCGGTAAACAATGAAAACTATCCCAGTTGTTGGGCTTGGCAAGTGTTCCTCTGTGCCAGCTGTTATTTAGTCATGGTCTTTGGCTGCAGAGTTCTCATGAAGGCATCTAGTGAAACAAATCAGGCAGTCTGAAGATTGCCACAGTTAGGGTGGTCTTTTAAGGCAGTTTGTGGCTTCCTTGCTACCATATCATTCCTATTTCATAGCCTAAGTTATGGTATGGATGGGCTGTATTAGTGAGAAGAGAAAAACACTCTCCTTCAGACCCAGAAGGCCAGCTGGTGACAGACTTTAAAAACTCAAGACTGTGGTAAACTAATCTGTTCTATCACATATTACAAAAAAAGTAGACTGGCCTATTTTTAAACTGTTAGTCCTCTTTCTTACTTAATTTAACCCAACTAAACCAGTGATACTGTGTTTGTATGGAGAACTGAGGACATACTGTGACCTGCTGCAGTGTGGTTTATCTGTATCACACTACCACTGGGAATGCCACTGGTTCTGCCATTGGGGACTCTGGTGCTTTTAACTTCAGGTTATAGCCAGAGAAGGTTTGGCATGACTAAACCCTTAGCTGCAGTTTTGTTTATTTTAATAACCATTCTCAAGAGTATTCAGAATTGACTGCACTGCCCCTAAAGTTAGCCAGAAGTTTCTCAGAGCCAAGAATGGAACACTTTCTATTACTTTTTTGTGTTTGCTTTTGAGGTTAAAAAGAAACAAAACAAAAACTAAAAGTTCTTCATTTGCACTTAGAAACCTTCCCTTCTTGATTCTGAGGTCCAACATACAGTCTGAAATCCCTTTATTCAGTGCTGGCAATGCTAGCTCTTAGCACAGGGGATTTTGGCTGGTGCAATTCACCAAACATACCAGGTAACATGGATTATTTTTTTTGGCTCTGTGTTCACTTTGCTCATACTGGAAATGAAGCTCCTTGTATCCAAAACTAATAAATTCCATGCCTGTGTAACAAAGATTAGAAATGTCATCCCCATCTTATCTCTGATTTGAATCCCTAAAGGCGATTTGACCTTGGAGAGCCTGGGAGCATGGAACAGATGGTGAGGGGGAAGTAAGATACTGGGACTTGTCCTGTTCTTTTTACTGGTGAGAACAAACTCATGGCTGTGAGCATGGCTTTAACAGAATAATCTTAAACCCTTACATTTTTAAGCACAGAAATAATTAAAACCTGTTAGCTCTACATTTCCTAATTTTATAAAATAGTGCTGTCCAACAAATGGGTTGGCCAAGGAGAAGATTCTTTTGTTGCTTTTATGGGCTGGGGGTTTTTTAATTTTTATTTTTAAATGGTGCTAAGCCCAGTGATGATACAGCAGCTGGATGACCATCATGAGTATTTTCTTGAGGGCTATCAGACTATGGCAGCTGAAAGAGACAACTGGGGATGAGATTGCCTGCTCTCTTGGTTCCTGCCAAGTCATAGTTGTGCACTTACAATACCAAGTCTGACTGTCTCTTTAACTGGTTTGCAAGGCAAAGGTAAGTGTTTGGGAGCTGCAGAGATGGATTGCAGGATGTTTCTGGTGTGAAATACACTACCTCTGTTAATTGCCTCTTGAATAAATAGTTCTACTGTGAATTGGTGGAGACAGAGTAGAGAGCTTTTTTCTTGTGCTTTACAGTAGAAAGTCTTGTTTTCAAACTTGCAAGAAGGATGTAAATTCTTTGAAGATAGCTCTCTAAATCCAGATTACTGGGAGCAAATATATTCCTTTGTTACCCAAGACAGCATGCATAAACAAACTTCCTTCCTTTCTGCCTCTCACTCTTCCTTCTGTGTAGGGTTTTTGCCCTGTTCTGGATGGTTGGGTATATCTGTCTTATTTTCAGTGATGTTCCCAGAATTAGTTGTGTTACAGTACAAGATGTTAAAATACACCTGAAACATACAGGATGTGTCTATATGACCATATTTGATAAGCAAGAGTAATGGACTATTTTGCTGAGGCATCTGAACTGTACCCTAGTAACTTGTGGTCTCTTGCTTACCAGAAATGAGACACTTACCATGTGGTTCACAAGGGGGTAAGTTTTCATTCACTTTGCTTCTTGTCTTAGGTGAGAGAAGCTATGATATGTCTGTGAGAGGAATTTTGTGAGTTCCTGGGGTATGGTATATCCTCCCTGTTCAACTTATTTCCCATTTTCGCAGCAGCTTTGCAGTCAACCCTGAATGTTTTCTTTGTATATATTAGTGAGGGAAACCTTCAAGTGCTGTATAGAGATGATCAATAACTTAAGTGAAAGGTCTGTAGCTCCTTCCATTGAATGGGTTCTTGCTGCCGTGAAAAAATTATTCATTTTGTTGGCAGAACAGCCACAACAGAGACCCAAAGGATATGGGCTAAATATTTTCCAGCTCTTAGCAGTAAAGGCATCAGTTGCATGATTTCAAAAGCCTGTTGTCAATCTGAGATGCATAGCATTTGTTTTTCTCTCTTAATGCTAGTATTGAATCACACCAATTACATTATTACAGTACACTGTGTAAAACATGCTGCCGTTCTGTTTAGATGGGTTGCAGTGGATCTGGCAATTATGTCTATTATGGAAAGACACAAGTTAAACATCCGAATGCCCATGAATTAGGGGGCAGGCAGCAGGCACTCATTAAAGATTTTAATTGCTTTCTTTTTCTTATTTTGAAGAAAGCAGGGGGAGCCACGTTTCAAAGTGAGCAATTAAAGGATACTTCATAGCTAATTGCTATGAGAAGGGGCTGCTACATGGAATGTGCTCTATTGTAATTCATATGATTGCTTGACGTTTTATTAAGAAGCACATCTTTGTACTGTGGTAAAATTTAATTTTCTGCAGCATAACTGCGTGCGTAATGACTGCTGAAGTAATGGCTGTCTGGATTTGCTGTGGCTCTTTTCCTTTCTTTGAGAAATAAACATGCCATAAATAAGGATCATTGATGTACAGCAAATCCTCTGTGGATAGCTTATCTAGTTTGCAGGTAAGTATACTGTCTGTGTGGGTAGGAAGGCACAAGCTGTCTGTAGCTCGGCAGGGTTGTTAGTTACATTGCAGATGCCCAGAAAGGCAGATCTGAGCCAGCATAGGTCTGAAAGTCCCATACTGTGGTATTGCTGCAGTTTGAAGCCAGCCCTGAAAAGTCCTGCTGAAGCCCAGCCAGTTCTATGTCCTGTCAGAATGAACACCTGAGCTGGGCTCAGAGATGTGCAGTGGCTGAATGCTGGTTAGCTCAGGGGTACCAGCCTGGGCTGGAGCCTTTTGGGGGTGTGTGGCCTGCAGATGGGCTGTGTCACTGGCCTGTGGAAAGGGAGCTGCTTGCTGTTCTGTGTTGGGGCTGACTATGAAATGTGTCCAATCTCCCCAAATAAGATTGGTGTCATGTCTGAGCCACCTACGTGCACAGTTAACTGTGCCTAATGCATCCCAAAATATGCAAATGCCACACATCTCTGGGTTTCTCCATTACCTAGGAGTGTCTCAAAGGGCCATTGACTGTATATTTTTGCTCTGTATAATGCAAGTTACACTAACTCCTAGTGGTGAAACTTGTGTTGGTAGCATTAGTGACCTTCTCCATCCCACAAAACAGTTTGGAACAGAGGTTCTCCTGATGGTGTGACTCATCATCTCTCTCCATCTCGCTTGTGTGCTGTGAGGCATGTCTATTTGACAATGGGAACAGCTTAAAGGGAATAGTCATGCTGGGGGTGTTGAAAATGTATTTGTAGCTATGTTTTACTGCTGCTTATAGTGGAGGAGGAGGACATAATGTGGTAGGACAAATTGAAATTGCTGCTTATGATATTGATACACTGCTTGAGACCAGTGTTCTGCGAATAACTTTTATTCCATTTGTGTTCAGGAAAATTAGTATTCTGAAACAACAGAAACACAGGTGTTGAGAAAATGTTGGTGTAAATAGCTAAGAACTTCTGCATTCTCAAATGCAAAATGAAGTATCTCTGTATATTTCATTAAGTAAAATTCCCCATCCAACAGAATTGCTGTATCCTGTATTTCAGTAACTCTACAAATGCACCAGCAACTGTCAGTATTTGTCATTGACAAACTAACATTTACAAAAACATCAACATAGGTAAAGACAAAAACCCAAACCTCTAATGGTTATCAGGGTCACAGCATCCTTCCTTATATGACAAACAGGTCACGGAAACATGCCAGTTTCTCTGAGTGTGTTTCAGGAAATAGAGATTCACATTCTCTTCTCTGTCCTCTTGTATGTAACACTGTAGTAGTAAATGATGCCTTGAGCCTTGGGATGGTATTTATGTTACTGTTTTAGACACACTCCATATTCTTGCTGCCATTCGGTAAATTTCTTAGGAGGTTTGCACCTTTTGATTTTGGGGTTTGTTGTTTTTTATGTCTCTGTGATAATACGGGCTCTACTTGATTAATTTTTTTCTTAGAGCAGCTGAAATTAGCAATTGTGAATAGGTTCAGTATTAAAAAAAATGTTGGGATAGAAGTAATGATGAATTTGACAGTGGGAACTTTTATGCATGCAAGCATAGAGAGTGAAAGTTTGCAGAGACAATTTATGGCTTCGAGATTTGAAAGCTTGAACAAAATCATCAGGTTTGTGACCTTCATGAAAAGAATATTCATCATGCCTCTGCATATGTTGTTAACTGCTCTCTGCTTGGGTAAAGTACGATATGTACAATATGTTCAGTATGACTGCAATTTTAGAATGTTGCATCCTTGTAATATGTCCTAAATTTCTGCTTTTCCAGGATTGGGCTGCATTCTTCCCTCTAGTACTAGTATCTGTGGCAGAATTTAATGGGCAGTCATCAGTCCTGATTAATTTTCTGTTTGTGCTAATGTATCCATTTGAAAACCATAGCTTGGTACTATACGGATACTCAAAAAGTCATCAGGCTATTGCTGACTCTAATGAGAAGTTGATGATGGGATTACAGAGCATAGAGGTGCTATCTCAGTAACTGTTTTCTACAAACATTTGTCATAACAATGTAACCAGTGCAGAAAAAATGGTTAGTGCTCTTGTATCTAGGTAGGAAGATTCACTTGGCAATGAGGATCCTTTGGTATATGCCTTCACTTTAACTCCTTTTTTCCTTTTAAAGTAGCAGTCTTGTGTTAAATCCAGACAGAGCTTAAATATAATTTTTTTTTATCCTTTTTTATATTTTTTGGTAAAGGTACCCTGGTTGCAGGATTATCTCTTTGAAGTTGGTTTCATTCTCTCATGCAACCCATTGTTCTGAAAAGGTTTTTTTAAATCACAAATTATGTCTTTTGCAGTAGCATGAAAAGGAAAAATACTTCTGTGGCTGTAGGAGTTGGTGTAAGTTTATTTGTGCAAACACTAGGCAGTCTGATCTGTCAGCTTGCCTTTAACTGCAGTCACCCATTTAGCTCTTGGTTGTGATTGTGTTAGTTGTCAGTAATTGTGTTTGCAGTCTCGGCTGGAGGCTGTGATGAAGAGTGCTTGGAACTGGGGCATTACACAGATAAGATCATGATGAAACAGCTGCAGCTTAATCATAATGAAATATGCGTGGGCTTTAAGGGCTGCATATTCTGGAAATTTTTATTACACTTAATTCCCATGTTTAACCTTTTTAGGGAAAAAAAAATCTCCCCACAATTAGAAAGAAATAGATGGAAGATTATAGTAGTAAGTATTATAAAATAAATCTCATAACCTTTCTGTTTCAGGGAAGGAACATTTTGTTTGTCTTTGCCTGAGGTGAAACTGCTGGCAATTTTCTTAGTTTTTCTGATCTTTTAGGTGTCTGACGTTGCACCCCTTTCAGCTGAGGAGCTCGGGGCAGTGTGTCTATGCTATCAGTAGGTGCTAGGGCTCAGTGCCTCTCTCAGAAGCTGGGCAGTCTGAGTGAGGTCCTCTGCATCTGGAACTCAGAGGGATGTTTCAGTTTATTCTGGGATTGTAATCTCCCTCTTTGTGTTCAGAAAAGCACAAAGGTTAAATCTTTGGGATCTTGAGGTAAATCTGAGTCTGTGGCATGTGGTATTTTGGGACATCCTCACAAATTGCTAAACTGATAATTTTCTGTCAAAAGCAATGTTTCTTCCTGGTTTAGGCCCAGCAATGCACTGATAGGTTAGCAAAATTAATACATAGATTTTCCTAATGATTTGGTATTGTATTGCCCAAACTTCTGATTGATTACAGGCAAATCTGATTACCGAGGCAACCCGCTCAAATTAAAAAATAAAAAGTGAGTAGCAGAAAAGAACAACAAAACCCACATCCAATTGTGAAGAAATCAAGTGTAGACACAGAAGATAAATTATCAAGCATGGAAGCAGTTATCACTGTTGCAGGCAATTGAAGTAATAAGGAAGATGGTATAAGAATGGCCTTGAATTTCTAATTATTGAGGAAATAAGGAAGATGTTTTAAGGATGGCCTTGAATTTCTAATTATTGAGGAAATGGGATCTGATAGGTCTGTTTCATAATGCTCTAATTCTGTGACACAAATCCAGATGAGGTATTCCTCGCAGTTCTTTCTGTATAGGCAGCTATCTTCTTGAGTTTGCTTCATGGGGATATAAAGTACCTATGTGAAAGCACCTCCCTTATGTCGTAATGAGTTTGGAAAAAAAACCCAAAACCCCTCGAGGTTATTTTAAACCAAGTGCTCTGAGTGGTGGGTGTAGCTTGCCATGAAGGAGTCAGTTCTCTTTTGGGGTCTGATGCTTCATTTGTGTGTGTGCCTAGGCGAACCGGGACGCCGTGATCAGCCGAGCCCCAGACCAGCAGGATGACCGGGCTGTCAGCCTCCAGGATGCTTCTGCAGTCTACGACCTCCTCAGCATCACGCTGGGCAGAAGAGGGCAGTATGTGATGCTGTCTGAGGTACCTCCTCCAGCCTCTGCCAAAACTGTCCCTTGAAACGTGCTGGCAAAGCCTCTCTTCGCAGTGGCATGATGGGGAAGGTGAAATGAAGCACCCTAGTTGGCAATTAGTAGAAAAAGCTGTAGACCTGTGGCAGCGCAGGCCTGAAGTGCTCACAGAACAGTTTGAGGCATTAACCTAATTTATATGTGGGCACTTGAACAAAGTGACTACCATTTGAAGTGATGATGTATGCTAGCAAATCCCATTAACTGAGAAGAGGAAGATGGTATCTTAAAAAAAAAGAAAAAAAAATCACCAGGGTCCTGGGCTACAACAGATTGTTTCCTTACCCAAGCAGCTGTCTAGATGAAAGGTGTAAGGATTAAAATAAATAAAGAAAAGTCGGACATTTCTCCCATCCTTTCTTTCTCAGTGCTTGGAGAGAGCTATGAAGTTTGCGTTTGATGAATTTCACCTCTGGTACCAGCTTGCCCTGTCCATGGTAGCTTGTGGAAAGGTAAGATTCAAGCTAAAGAACTTAGAAAAGAGCATGTTTTCGTCTGGCAGAGTGTATCTAGATTACTTGTTTGAATGTGCAGATTCATGTATTTTGTGGGAGTAGGGGCCATCAGGCAACTACATTGAGGAACAATGCTCTCCTTTTAGTCTCTGATGACGCTTTGTGGTCAGGTACATGCATTTGCTATTGAGTGCTGTTCTTTCTGTGTAGTTTTTGTTTCTTGTTATCAAGCAGAAAATGGATTTTGTGCATAGATGCAGGTTGAAAAGCATTATAGAACTGTCCATTCTCCACAGGCTCAACATAAATGTGCTTAGTATAAGAACCGATGTCTAAAACTCATTAACTCACTCTGTGTCTTTGGGCAGTTTACTTAAGCTGTGGTTTCTCCATGTAATCAAGGAAATGTTAATTTTTTTTTTTTCATAGAGAGCTTGCAAGGTTTAAAATTTTTGAAGTGCTTGCTGAAAAATATACTCTAGGAAAAGAAACTATCTATGAATGTTGGCATGATCATGTGTTTTAACATAAGTGTTTTAAAATTAGTGTAATATTTGTCAAAGTGACCAGTAAACCATTGAGATGGCTGAAGGGCTGAAGTTTGATTGTGAAAGGTAGGCAGTGGCAGCAGGAGCTTTTCTTTGTTAGTAAGAGTGGACTTCTGGAGGAAATATAGATGGTACAAAATGTAGCCTGTTCATTCTGGGAGTTCCCACCTACACTTTTGGGAGGTATGAGCAAATTGATGCTGTGCACTGATAGACCACTTAATATGGTTTTATATTCTGTGCCCATGAAGATTACAGGAATCCATGGAGACAACCGACTAGCAGTCATCTGGCAAATAGCAATTAGTATTGGCTTTTTATGGCTATAAGCTGAGCTGAAGACAGTGGCGTTAGCATGGAAATGGGAGATGAATTTACAGTGGTACACGTTTGCAAAGAAATTGCCATCTTGTGATGTGTGAGTGACTGCAAAGCTTGGAAGATGTCTGAAGGGACTCCTTGACTTCTGTGAGCATAGACAAGGCCTTATCTTGGAAGACTGTCAGTTGTTAAGCATTATACTTCAAGAAAACAGCAGGAACAACAAGAGAATGTCTAATGAAGAGCATCAAATATGACTAAGGGTATAGTAAGTAGGACTGTGGAGAGACTGAAATGATTTTTCTTTTACTTTAAAGGGGAGGAAAAAAGTCCAAGAGAAACAAGTCTTCAAGAGCTCTTAGTAGAAGGGGTTAATTTTGTCTCTGGTGGTTAGGGCAAGATGGCTTCCAGTTGCAGCAACACAAGTTCATGTTTCCTATTAAGAGGCAAAAAAGCATAGTGGAACACTGGAGAAAGATTGCCCTGTGGAGGTTGTGTGGAGCCTGAATCACTGGGCATCTGTGGAGCACCCTGGGCAAATATGTAGTGACACCTCTCTGAGGCACCAGGGGTGTAGTCAGTGGAACCTTTCAAACTCTTGACTCTGTTTTGGGGCTTTGCAGTTCTCTTTTGAATAGAACAGATCTAGCTGATCAATGAGATATCAAAGCTCTGGCTATGCATATTAGATCAGCAGGGAGCTGTTTAGATAGAAAGTCTTGCAGATTCCTATAGAAGTTCAGTACAAGCATTTCAAAATCCAATTCAAAGTATGACAACAATGGCTAGCCTCCGTTATGGATAAGGAAACCTGAAGCTACTAATGGAATACTTAAACAATGTATTTGGTGCCATGGTGTTAGTACCTTGCACTGTCCTATCTCAGTTGGGGGGTTTACAAGTCATCTCCAGCTCTCCTTGGCATTCAGCTGGATTTAGCACAGTCCTGCCCTCTGTGTCTTTGCAAATCCTCCAGATACCTGATCTCTTGATACTGAGGACAACAACGACTACATAGGCTGTGATGGAAAGGTACGGTATCTTCCCATAAACACAGAGCTTGTCTGGGAGCCTTATCGGCTTTTTACAAGTTGTGTGACCTGTTTCTCAACAGCAGATAATACTCTAGCTGGAGAGCAAACCTAGATTTTTAACTGCCAACGGTTGAGAGTGAGAATTATCCAGAGAATAATTGTGGTTCAGTCTTGGGTTAGTATGGTGACAAGTAATGCAGCCTGATCTTGAGCTTCTAACAATTTATGTAGCATCTCTGTTCTTGTCCTTATATGTTTATATACCTCTTCACCTTCCCTAGAAGGTACTGAATATTTGGTACTTAGACACTTGTATTGCTCTTTTTTTAAAAAACTCTATAAATGTCCTATCTTTCCAGATTTTCAAGTACATCATGTCTTTTTGCCTGTACTTTAAATATTTACAAGGTAAAATGTCCTGATCTTGCCTATTGATATAAAAGCTCTAAATGTTCTGAGCCCTATATAGGTCAGAGGGAATTCCCTTACCCAACAATTCTATCTGTGCAGTATTTCACTTCTAATCTCAAAGTATTCCCTGAGGATTCCTGTCGTATACCCTGCAATGCATCATCTTGCTAATGGGAAATGTGGCATACATTCTTCTATTGCTTCGCAGCTTGATAGCAGGACAGAGTTCATTTAAAAGTAAGTCCTCCAGTGTAACAAAAAGAACTGATAAGAAAACAGTGCAGTCTGTTGAGACTGTAGAATGCAGGGTGCACTTGAGCTTTTATACATAAAGATCTGTTTTCACCTGCCTCAGTCACAGCCAATTTCTGATCTCATTTCTTGGTAGTGAAGTCTCACATCGTGCAGCGTTATTTGTTCTGCAGTAAAGCAAATCATGCTCACAAATCCTGAGCACAACAGGAACAGTTATATCAAGCTGTAAATGCTGAAACCTTTGGTTTATCTTTTTCAAACATGTTTTTGGGATTTTCAAACTGACCTTCTTAAAAATGCTGTAAAATCCTATTTTGACCTCTATTCTACACTGCATTTGACTAGTGTTACTTTTATTTTGTATATTCATCTTCAGATTAAGTCAATCAAATAGAATTTCAAAGTAGTAGTTTCTTCCTCTGTCAGCCAAAAAATTGCCAAATGGTGATTGTCATTTTTCACAAGTGATCAGTCTGAATGTCAAGCCAGCCACCTAGGCTCATTACTGCATGTAGGCTTGAGTTTACACATTATTCTGAAAAGCATGTGTCTTAACAAAAACAGGCACATCACTTCAGTAAGTTCCTCTAGGCCTTGGGGCTTCATAAAACAGTGAATGAAAAACTCAGAGAAGCCTAACCTTCCTGTCTGTCTTTTATCCACTTAAGTGGTGGAAATAATGGAGTAACAGCAATTTCACTTCCATGTGTTTCTCAACAACTTGGATAATGAGAAAGATGGTGTGGTCTGGTGGTTTTTTAACCCATTCTTAGGAATGCCCATCTTACTGAGCTGTATATTCTCTAAACAAGAGTGGTATGTATATTTAAATTACTAAAATCCACCATTACATTTGTAAGCCTTCTGTAGGCAATTTTCGATGAAAGTCTGGGAAAGCCTAGACAATGGCAAAGACATTGTGAGAGTTGTTCTGTGTCACCAAGTGGAGTTCTGGATAGGCAAAAGGGGTTTAAATGAGTCTAGTGCAGCACCCTTGCTCTTGTGGTGCTGGAAAACTGAATGCTGAAGCTTCACAGATGCTTTTAGTTGCTTCTGCTGGTAATAACCTTGGCAATGTGGTAATACAACAGTGAGAGGCTGAGTGGGCGTAGCAGCTTCCTGGCTCTGCTGCCATGCGTGGACAGGCTGGAGCCTGAGTGGCGAGTGGTATGATAGCCGGATGCCATCTGGCAGAGTCCTCAGGCAATGAGATGAGCCACTGTCCTGCTGCCAGAGTAAAATGAGTGCAGACAGTTGCATCTGTTTGTCTCAAGATTTTGAAAAAGTGACCAGTATTCAGCAGCATGGGGAAAGGAAGGATCGAAGTCTCATTTACAGTGTAGAGAAGATTCTGTAGTCTTTACAGTGGTGGAGAGAGAACAAGTTGCTTGGGGCAGACTTGTCCTCTGCTGCTGCTTTCCAGCTAAACAGTTTCCACTGGAGGTCATGGAGGTTACCAGCACACAGCTCTCCTGCAGACTAGGGTACCTCTATGGTCATTTCTGAAGTTGCAGGCAAAATTGGCATAGTGTCTTAGATGATGTATTACAAGCACAAGGGATGTGAAATAGGGTCCTTGTGCACTTGCAAGCATTTCTTTGGCCTCGAACCAGTTGGATCAGTTACATGTTCCTTGTTCAGATTTCTGTCCCCTTCCACACCTAATACCCTCACACGGGATCTATCCTTGGTGTCCCAAAGTGTCACTGGAGCTCTTTGGGAGTAGAGACTCAGAAGTGTATTGTGAGTGGGCTCTAGGAGAAATTTATGGTACTTGAGAAGGTCTCCTAGATCTGCATTTTGAGTGTCATTTTTACCTCTCACTCTGTTTAAGGAGAACATCAACTGTGAAAATATGTACCTTGAACAACTTGAGGCAACACTGATGCCTCTCTTTTACCGACCATCCAAGGGAGCTAGGTTTGTATTTAGTGACAATGATTTCCTGTTTTCCTAAGGGGGGTGAGGGAGGGATTCTTCAAGGATAGCTGTGGTAATTATTCCATGAACAGTGAGTTTACTTACTGTGAAAGTGCTGGGTGCCCTAACTGTGCCATTCAACTCTTATGAATCTTAATCTCTCATGTCCAGTGGTTGTTTATTGTTGTTGGTGTATGCAGTGCATAGAAACGTTTTCACGCTCGTGTTTAATGTTGCTGCCCCAAAAAAAACCCACAATACAACTTGGTTAGTGAATTAAGAGCTTTAGGATGTGTGTTTCTTGAGAGGAGGGGTGGGGAACGATATAGCCTCAGGGCAGCTGAAGGAAGACTGGAGTATCTTCTAGGAGAGGATAATCTGCTTTTACCCCTCACAATGTACTCATTGATGAGATGAAGTGCATCAAAAAGTTGAGTAAAGAAACGCTCAGGAACAATTGAGGGGTCTGTGGGAAAAGCTTCTGAGAGCTCAGTGGAGCTGGAAGTAGGTACCTGGAGGCAAGAGCTATACACAGCAGGACTTGTACTGCTGATGTGTTCCTGGAGTGCCTGGCACAAAGCTCTCGAGCCCCTAGGAACACTGTCAGCCCAGTGCTTGCCTTGAGGACAGCAACTGTGTGACTTCAGAAATAACTGCATTGTTCCTGATCCTCCCCCAGCCCCTGCTAGCCCATACTGAGGACACCATAGGCACAATGGTCAACATTACCATATAGATAGATAGGTTTGGCAGTAGGGGATATAAGCTCCAAGCATGGTTCATTGCAAAAAAACCCAGGCAGATAAAGCAGCTTTCAACTACACAAAATGCCCCTTTCTGCTCTTATCTGTTATGTTTGTCCATCTTTAAGGCAAAGAGAAAGAAATAATCATGGTTGTCTACCTGAATGGTTTTCTTAATCGCATAATGCTTCAGGAGGTGTCTGGTATTATACCAGGAAAAACAGTCGCATCCTCCTTGGCATATGTCATTCAGCTGTGTTTCTCAGGGAGCAGGCTCCAGCTCTTCCCAGAACTAGTCCTGCAATGTCACTGTGCTTCCTTTAGCTGTTCAGCAGTTGGAGATGCTGCAGCCTTGCCTAGGGCTTGTGCCAGCAGCATTTTTAGGGTTTTGAAACCAATCTTACAGAGACATGAACTCTGATTTTGGAGCCCTTAGCAAGTTGCTAATACGTACTGGTCATAGCCAAATAACAGCAAGCTAATGTCTGAGCTGCTCATATCTGTGTTGCACCCAAGAAAAGGAATCCTTCCCCTTATTTAAACAGTGCAGCAAAAGCAGATGTCTTTAAGTGCTTCGAGGAGCTTCAGGTTTGACTCAGCCATGCCTGTACTGCCAACATACAGCTTTCCAGAAGGTTAGAAGGAAAGTTATAAATATATTTAATACATAATTCTGCAGCAACAGCAGAGAAATTTTATGATTTAGGCTGTTCCTTCTGTTGGTTTCCTTGCAAAAGCTTAGGCTGGTTGCTAGGCAACTGGCATTAAAAAAAGTACATTTCTCTTTGTATTGCAGGCAGGAACCTTGGGAGCAGCAGAGGCCTCAGATGGCTCCTTAAATAGCATTGCTGGGGAACGAAAGTTAAAATATTGAACATCCATTGGTTAAAGATCGTGTTACAAAGGTCAGCTATCTAGGGGATATTCAATAGTTTGGTTTCATTTGGCGCAAAGGAAAGATTAGAAGGGAGTTTGCCTGTGTGCTGTAGATAGTACAAAAAATGGAAATTTCCTAAGATGCCTGGCTGTAGAGCAGAATACCTAGGTGGGCTATATAATTGCCTTCAGGCTTAACTCTCTTTTCTGGACAGAAAGTGTGAAGTGAGGTGTTTATCACATTGGCAAGAACAAGTGTATGCTTATAGATTTTAGAATTTAAGAGGTACTTTTAAGAGGGAGTATTTGAAGCTGCTTAACTCCAATGCTCCAATTTGCTAAATATGAGGTAAAAGGGAGAGAATTGGTCCCCATGTTAAGCGAAGTAAATGTCTTAGGAGAATAATGTTCATGCTGAGGGATTCACAGAAATCTCTAAATTCAGTGCAAAGCTAATACCAAAACAACTAATTCCAGAGTTCTCAATTGCTGGACCGCTCTGTCATCCTTTTGTGTTGGTTCAAGGTCATTTATAGTTAAATGGCTGTGAATCCCAGGATACAGAGAATATTAATTCTTGCACAGTGATAAAAGATTCCCCCCCCTTCCTTGCAATCCCTTTGAAATGCAGTTTTTAAAGTCAGACAAGGATGATGCTAAAAATATAGCCATACTAGTTGTGGAGCTACATCGGTGTACTAAACTGCGAAGTGAATTGGGAATCAGGCTGTCTACCAAAACCACCATTTTGAGGTGAAAAGTGTTTCCCTCTGGCTAAGAAGTATTACAAAGAGGCAAAGAACAAGAAAGGTTTTTTGAACCTTTTTAAGAGAAGAGCACTTGTTTATGGCATGTCAAAGCTTGTCTGGCATGGTTTACTGTCTGAAAAGTCTTTCTCTTACTTGTGTCTGTGGTTTCTTTATCTTCTAAATATGAAACAAATTTCTAACACCCTTCTTTTGTTGCTTTGTATGGTGAGAAAGCAGAGGAGGGGAAAGAATTAAAATTATATTAGAGTAAGCTAGGAAAACCAGCATTTGGACAGCATCTATGAGTTTACAATAACAGATGGCAAGATCTCTTGAGCCATTTGAAAAAGTACAATGAAATTAACTGTAGGATGTTCTTTGTTCTGTTCTGCTCATGTGCAAGCATCTTTGAGAAGTATGCCTACATGTTTCATTATTGAATTGGTGGAATGGGAGTTGTGTTCTGTATTTGGATAGTTGTTTTTCTTTACATTTTACTCCCTTAAAGGATTCAAAACCATGGCTGCTGTTATTACTTAGGGGAAGGTGTTCTCTCCCTCCTTCTCCTTCCCCATATCTTCCCTGTGGTTTCTTGCTGGAGATCAAGAAGTGCCTTTGCTGGAGATCAAGAAGTGCCTTTGCCCCCAAATTGGATGTGGTACAGAGAGCATTTTCAGAAGCCTGTATCAAAAGCAGCCATCTATCAGTATTGCTTTCTACTTTCCAGAAGCTGTCTAATTTTCTTCTCAGAAATTGTTGTGGAACATGGTTGTGATCTCTGCGGATGAAAAATCTGTATGCAAGTAGATTAGATGAAGGAAAAATTGTCAGAGAAAACCAGCCTCGTACAGGTCCTGAATTTGAACATGGCAGTCCTGTTACTTATTTGTCTTCGTCTCCTTTGCAAAAAAACCCAAAATTGCTATGTGAAGGATGGAGATGCGTAACTCAGGTATTTGAAATTAAGTCCCTTACTCTTTTTGTAATATTTTGATGGCTGAACATTGTCATTAAAGCAGAATTTCCACTCCATAATCTGATTTGAACTGTGTGCTTTGTTGGTCATAACATAGGGACTATGGTCATGAATCTTCTTAAACCTGATGATGATCCTAAGGCTGAGAACTTGTACATTAGACCTCCCATAAACCAAGTTGAAACTCCCATGAGGCAGCTGTGAGCAAGTTTGCCATTTTTTTAAACCATGTCTGTTTAACCAGGTTTGTGTGTGTGTTTGAGGAAACTTTAAAATCCTTCTTCCTAGAGAGAGGCCAAATGAGACCCAGAGACAAATCCCTGGTTTTGTGAAGTCCTTGGAAACTGGTTCCAAGGACATTATAATCCAGCAATTAGCAAGCTAAACAGAAAGAATTTATATTGTGCCTTGATTTATAATGTGAGCCCCTCTAAAGCTCTGAATTATGAGTAGGGAGCATTCACTAACTTGGAGTTCAGTTTCTGCTCTTCTCAAAACATGCCTCACCAATAAATCTAATTATTATTGCCTTGCAGTGAATCTCACAAACAATGAACTTGGCTGCCTGGTCCACCCACACTAAGTGAAAGAATATATACATTTTAATTATCAAATTATTTCAGTGTTGTACAAACACTGTTTCATATTAAATATTTTTACAAATCAATGACATCTGCATTCAGTAATAAGTGGATGATATTTTTTCCTTGGATGTTAATGTCTGTAATTACTATCTTTAAGAAACCTTGATATGTCATGCCCTAAGTAAGGTCACTGTGGGAGTGGGATATTATTTCTTCTGTCATTCCTCGACTAACATTTTCATCATCTAGATAAAATATCTGCTGAGTCAAGTTTTCAAAGTGAAATTATATAATGGCTCTTGAATTTTTAAAATGTAGCTGGGGAGAAAGGCTTCATATCACCCTGTTTCTAAAACCACTTCTGCTCCATATGTTTAGTTGCAAATTTTATAAACCTCTTTAAAGTGACATAACTTTGTAAATGTTTAAGAAGCAATGTGGAAACTGTGGCTCTTGCTCTTGGAAATCTGTGTTTGACAGTTCCCAAGTGGACGTAATAAAGTGACTCTACATGTGAGGTGTTTGGGTGTAGACACAGGCTGGGACATTCTGCTTTGCAGTATTCAGTAGTCACTGTTTTGCAATTGTCTCCTGAGCAGACTTGGGACAGGACAGACATGAGAAGCACTCCATGGTTTGAGGCTGTTGAAGACTCTGGCACGGCTTGTCCTGGGGACTAGCCTTACTCAACAGACAGACTGCAGGCAGGCAGGAGGTGGTGTTCAAGAGGGACTGGCAAGGAACCAATTGTATCAATTCTCTTCTGGTATAGATCCTGGAAAGTCCTACAGCTGTAGCCCAAATTAGCACAGGCCTGTCACTCCTGTGGTTTGTACTAGTCGTGCTGATCCACAGGAGAGCTGTCACCAGCTCCCAGGTACCTCCTGCTTTCCCTGCAGTCACACTGCTGGTGGGGAGCTGAGACATCACCACTGGGTTCAGTTTGTGTCTGTTCTTGCAAGTGTTGGTTCTGGACAATTCTTTTTACATATCTGGCCTTTTCAATTCACTTCTGTGTGCTGAGATGAGAAGGATTGGTGGGGTTAGCTGAAGATACAATGACTATCGTGGCGCATGTTTTCCTTCTATCACGTTTATTTTTTATGGAAACCCCTGTGGGGCTGGAATATTTGTAGAAGAGCAAGATGATGATGTGCCAGGATAGGTCCCTTATGGGGTTATGCTTTGGTTTCCAACACGTCCAGTATGCTTCTGGGAATACCAGCTGCTTGCAATGCAGGTAGCATTCTGTGAGAGAGAGGAGTAAGATGCCATTAAAACCTGAGATACTACTTGTTCTCAACAAATAGGTGTCTGGGAGGTTCATTCTGAGGGATGCTAGGCACCTCATGACAGCAAAGCACAGTGATATGTTTATTCCTGTACCTCAGGGTTGAATTACCCATATCTTTATATTTCTGAGAGGGAGGAGGTTCAAGCTCCAGGACAAAGTTTATTGGTTCCTGTCTTTGCTCCTAGACAGGCTTCCTTCTGGCTTTGTGCATGTTGAATTGTAAAATGGCAACTATTGCCTTACTTTTATTGATCATACTTGATGCTCTAGGTAAGTGGAGGCCACTGGAAGAACATAGGGCATTGCCATTGCTGTTTTTCAGACCACACAGCAGGTATATGAGCTTTTCAAGCAGAAGGGTTTGCTCTCTTCTATCGTGGAGCTCAGGTCTTTGGTTATGAAATCCCTCTTTGCCTTAACATGGGCACGACTGGTGTACATCTGTTTTCCCATTTTCTCAGGCTCACTTCCAAGCAAGTTCCTAACCAGGCTTTTGAATCCAGTAGCAAGAAGTGGGCCTTCAGTTCTGTGGACGAAGAGTCAGCAGGCACAGCCCAATTTAGTGTAGTGTCAGGGAGTGAAGTGCTGTTGGCTGGTGGGAGCGTGATGCAGGGAATTGCAGCAGGCACCAGACCCAGACACCTGTGCTGGTAGGGAGAGCCTCTGGGGCCCATCCAGGAACAGGTGCCTGATAAGAATAGCAGTCATTTTGACTTTGCAAGCTTCTGTTTCCACTGTCCTGTAATATGGAAAGGCAATGACTGTTGCGCTTCTGAACAGGAACACTGAGTCAGAGAAGCCTGCATGTGTCTTGGGAGAAAAGCGGTGTGTGAGGGGGGAAATCGCTAAAGAATAAAACCTCTCCTTCAGCTTAAGGATGAGAATATTTGTGAGAAGATCAGGGGTCAGTAGTGAGGAAGGTTTAAACATGACAGAAACTGTGATTCAGGTGGGATGAGCTGGTAGGATGTTGTAGGGCAACTTCTCTTGCTTCCTCATTGGCTGACAAGATCATCTTATCACCATCTCAGAAAAGAATTTTCCTCATTCCCCTTTATACCATCTGAAATGTGGCAGCCATGAGTATGTGCTGTAAAAATAGTGTTTGCAGAGCGCATTGAATCAAAAGGACTATGTAACTGCTAATCTTAATAAACATCCTCGTTAATGGTAACCTAACACCAGGAAGACAGCAAAAGTTATATGAGCTTTCTTTCTAACAGTTGCTTTGACCACCCACTAAACAATGTATTCACCTGCAGTTGCTTGCTCCACCCTTTTTGTGGTTGCATCCCAGTTGTATTCTTGTCTGTCCTGGAACTGGAAGACACAAAATAACTTACCAAGGAGGTAATTCTAGCTTCACAAACCTCTCTGAATAGAGTTGGCCTAAAACTTTAATGTACTGGAGGATAAGATCTTTATGATCTGGCTTAATAGGAGATGGTTATGTGCAAGGAAAACTATAGCAGAATTCTTGTATATTGAGAAGACAGAGTTAAAATAATCAGTGCATTAACAGCTAAGAAAAACTTTCTTGTGAAGTGCACAGCCAGGGCTGGCCTTTGGTGTGTTTCCTCTGAGCACAGGAAGAGCGTGTGTTTGTGTGCACACACACACACGTGTATACAAAGGTGGGAATAAAGTTGCTAAGTTGTTACTGACATGCAATTCTTTTCTCCATAGAACTTCTTTGTATATGTCAATGAAATACCCTGCTTGGACTCTGTAACAGCTTTGTCTAATCAGCCTTTTTATTTCCTCCTCCTCTCTCCCACTCCTCCTCCAGTCGGCATATGCTGTGTCAGTGCTCAAAGAGTGTGCTAAACTGCGACCTGCGGATCCCACCGTTCCTCTTCTGGCTGCCAAGGTCTGCATTGGGTCACTGCACTGGGTAAGCAAGCTGATGCAATTCTTATTATGTAATGGATCAGTCACTGCAGTGACAGTGCCACAGTGTAGTTGCAGTGGGGAGAAAGGGAATCCCTGCTAAAAATCATGCACACTTGTGTGCCTTTTTAAAAAAATGAAAATCCCAGGAAGAAATTTTGTAGTGAGTCATTGAAATGTGTTTTACTGGCATATTAAAAAGAAGAAGGAAGGGGGGAAAGCCGTAACAGCCCCTCTGACGACTGCTTGTTCAACTGAGTGTCATGTTGAATTGGCCACTCCTGTGGCCCCTGAAAGAAAAAAGTTTAATAGTTATAAGAGGATGGTTAGACAGTTCGGGTCTGGTGGACAACTCAGCCCTTTGTTCTTGAAGTTGCTGTGTCAGTGTTTTGTGTTCTGGATGTGTTAATGTATGCCCCAGAAGAAGAGTGGGAGTAGAAGTTGGTGCCCATGAAATTCTGATTATCCAAAGGAGCAGAAACATCTGCCATTCTTTTGCTACTTGGTTTAATTAACTGAATGGCAGCCTGCTGTTCTCACCTGTCCTCACCACGAGGTGTCCCTGCAGTCAGTGAAGGATTGCAATTGCTAATAGAAGTAAAACAAAGATGCAAGAAAACATGAAAGAAAATACCAGAAGAATCTGCTCAGATTTTGGTGACAAGTTGTAGAAGCTAGATTTGCTATCATTGTGTCCCTTACCCCTGCCTCTACATCCCTATGTGTTGAAAGATGGTGTTCAGCTTTAGTTCTTGATAGACACTTGATAGATACTTGAGTTCTATCAGTTAACACCACCATCAGGAAGGACATCTGGTTATGCATGTTTTTGAATGAACTATACTGTTCAAACTCTAATGGCTAAACTTCTATGTGAGTCAGCAAAAACTGGGCAGCATCTTGTTCTAGGAAAAATCTTCCAGGTCTGAGGGCCTTCAGGGAATCCTTGCTTAACTACCCAGTCTGCTTCTGCTCTACATACGAGCAATTTAGCTCTCTTGTACTCATAGCTCAGTATCTCAAGTTTTGAGGGCTGAAAATCCTTCAGTGGTATAAACTAACATTCACGGTGAATGTCATTTTTTTAAATAAAGCAAATAAGGGCTTTTTTCCTCTTAGAGATGTAAAACAATATGAAAGCCAGGCATTACAAGTGTGCTGAACACTCTTACTAGTATTTCTGATGAAGTTTTCAAAGCACAGCTAGCATATAAAAAAATACCTTGTTGTAGAGATACTTAGAAAAGACAGTGAGACTGTAATTCAGTCCCAGCTCTGTCCTTGGGTAGTCCAGGATCTTCAGCCCTCATACATGGCAGAGCTTGTAAAGCAACAGGCTAATCCTAAAAAGTAGAAAAGGGAAGGGAAGAAGGTGAAAATGAGCTGGTTTTGATTATTGCAAAGCATGAGGGTTTTTTCATTGTGTGAAATGCTTTTTGGTGCTATTTAAGCAGACCCTGGCTTAGAACTGGGGTGCAATATGAAATGGAAAACATGATTTCACAAGAGGGTAATTTTACTGCTGCTATCTAGAGCACAACCTTATGAACTAAAGCCAAATTAAAAATATTCCTCTCCCCTCTTGCTTTCAGTCAGTGGCCTATGCTCTCCCCTTGTACCAGACTTTATGATGGAATAGAGGAGTTTTAATTAAGGGGAGTCAGAGGGAAATCAGAGCATCTTTTAAAAGAACTGAAATGATAGGTTCCCACGTCTCACAGTCAAAGGGATGCTTCTGATATTACTGGCAGACTCCTGTGCCTAATAAAGACCTTCCTGCTTAGGAGAGCTGTTTTTCTAAATGTCATCCTTACAGTAATTATTTGCATTTAAATTACATGGCAATCAAATCAAAATTGAATAATTTTAAACTGGAAGTGAACAAGCTGATCAATGCCAGTATAAATAGAAAGGAGGATAGACATGGCACAGGGAACAGTATAATGGGCAAATATTAACAGTTGCAAATACTCGAATACATCTTGCTTTTCAGAACATATAAAATACAATTAATTTCTCAATTAGGAAATATATCTATGTATTTGATTGCTGGCTAAGCAGGAAAAGGATGAAATCAGATCACCATTTATCCAAATTAAACAGCTGATTTATGCCCTGCATCTGTCTACTATAGGCCTTTGGTGGAGTGTTCTATCCAGTTTGTTTATAGCTCACAGGCAAACAGTACTTTAGTCTTATTGCAGTTACGAGCAATAGAAAACCCCCCCCAAACACAACATTTATGTAACTGGATAATTGCAGAATGTCATGAGAAGCACAGAACAGTTTCTTTCATGATTAATCTAGTGATCACTTAACTTGTCTTGTACATGGTGTCTCAGCACACTTTAAAAGCCAGGGGAAAAAAGTTAATTGAAATGTACCATAGTGATTTACAACATTGAGGATGCTCAGATCACATCTATGAAATAATCTCTCAAGGTAGAACAAATCAAAGAGAAAACATGCATACATTCATACAGTGTTATGCAAATCAATATGTAACAGAGCCTGATGCGGAAAAAAACTGAACTGCCCCCAGCTTCTGTTGTGACAGTATGACCAGATTATTAGCTGATGTAAGTTGGCACTCCTCCATTTCCTCCATTGGCATATTAGTGGCACCATGCTGGCTTACATCAGATGATCTGCCCCATCAGCCACTAGCTTTTAGGATGGGGCCTGCAGTAAACATCTGAGTGGTATAAGCAATATTTTGGTTACCTTTTTCAGAATTACAGGTTTTCAAAAACTAAAAAACCCAACCAAACAAAAAACAAAAACAACAAAAAAACCCACAAAACAACCAAGTGTAAACAATAAATCAATACTTCATTAATTCTAAAGCTTAAACCAGTAGTCTTGGAGTACCAGAAAAGCTCCAAAACCAGTGCACCTGTATAAATCAAGTTTGTATGGTCAGGACGCAGTCACACCTGTACCTTAGACAAATACAAAAGTTTTCATCTAAGTTGGAATTTTTATATCTAGCCCATTACACTGCTGTTATAAATGTGTTTATAGTGGACTCAGAATTATTTTTGAGGCATCAAGCTGCTAAGCCTTCCAGTTTGCTGGGGTTTTAGCACACAGTTTGCTGAACTTGCATGTGGGTGATTCTGTCAAGTGAACACAAAGCCCATTTGTGTTTAGCCAGCTGTCTTTTAGCTTTCCAGAATGCACTATGAAGTCTTTGAGTATTGTAGCTCAGAGCATTGTTTTAAATTTTCATAGGAAAGTTGAAGTAGCTTGCCTTGGAATATGTCCATACTGAGGTTGTCCTGCCTTGCTCCACTATAAATTCAGAGTTCCGTTTACTAAAAGGCTTGCTGCAATTTCCTCTTTCACTCAGCCTTCCCTGGCACAGCCTCAGCTGAATGTTCACTTGCCTATTTTGGCAATGACTTTGAGTTGCAGCATGAGTTGTTGTTTTTAATATTTTAATAGTGCAGTACTGTTAATTTCACTGCTAATCTAGGTTCTCCAGGATCCTGTTATGGCAGGTGTTGTGAAAATACTAAAAATGGAACTTTGGCTACAGGTAGGCATTAGATACTGAATTCCTCCATTTTAGGAGCCTTGTTTAGGATTACTGTGGTGCTTTCTTGTGGGTTTTGCTCCATTGATTTCAGTGGAGGCACATTGAAAACATTGTAAATACACGTAGAGTGAAATGGGCTACAGGCCTAGGATAGGCTTGAATCTTCTAGAACTCTGCTCTGACAGAAACCAGGAAGATCTGAGGCATGTCCTTATTATTTTCATTGCCCCACAGTTGATACAGTAGCAATAGTGGTGTTGTGTTGAAATCATGTAGCACCAAATGACACCAAGATTATCAGCTAGTTTGAAATTTTGAAGGGACTTCATCTCATGGTAAAAACTGCAGCACAAGATGATGCTGTGCCTTAGGCATTTCCCTTGTTTCTTTTAACTAATATGAACAACAAAGTACTCTGCTCCAGCACTTTGCTTGGAAGACAGATCATGCCATCAGTCGGGGAAAGGGAGAAGAAGTGGTGTTGGGCCAGGGCAGATCATGCATGGAGTCATAAAAACTGAGTAAGAAATACCATGAGGTCAGGACACCATGTGTGTGTCAGGAAAGGCTGGCAAGATGAATATTTAGAGCTGCTTGCTTCTGAGGTAATAGCTTATCATTCATTACTTTCACAGACCTCTTAATGAGAGTGCTTCTCTCTCCTTCTGTCTGTTGTTGACCCTGCTACTGCAGATAATAAGTGCTGTTCATGTGCTTGCACCCAGTCACTTAGGAGCCCTAGAGTTGCCTGGAAATGCTTAGGTCATACTGCAGTGTGAATCATATTGAAAGATCAAATCTAGTTCCGTTCCCAGAGTTATTCTGCCTGCTGAGTGGGCATTTTAGAGGATTGACATCCCTAGGGTGAGAGGCCACTGAGAAAGCAATGAATGGCAAGGAGCTACTAGAGATTTCTTCCATCCTTGAAAAGATGTTCTTCCTGGCATGACCACTACTATAGTGGGGCAATCCCATGGGTTTTAGACATCAAAAATGACCAAGAATTTTGCCTTCCATACATCTCCTGTGTGAACAAACCATTCTCACTACAGTGGAGGAAAGGCATGAGGATTCCTAAGTGCTGGGGGTTGAGCTTAGACACAAAGTAAGTTGGTGGGCTTAACAATGGTGACACAAGGAGAAAATGCTTGCTAGACCAACAACAGAACGCAAAGGATTTTTTTTTTTCTGACAGAGGTAACATGGTTATCTCTGTATGCTGTAAACAGATGTGGGACAAAACCTTTTCATTAGACAATGCCTTATTGACCACTTTCTTCCTGTAATTTTTCTTTTTACAATTCTTTTCACAATACTTATTTTCTTCTCTTTGAATTAGTCTCTATACCTACAACTCAGTGTAATGAAAATTATAAGATGAAGTCAATTCAATGGGCTAATATCATGCATAATTTTGCATATATACTGTTTCCATAGGATTTGGGTCACTTAGGTGCTTAAGTATCAGTGTCACTGGTGTCCAAACTCACCTGTTTCACTTACCTTGTCTGCTGTCCTAAGTCTGGTGTTATTTGATGTGTTTCCTGCCTCTTCCCTTGTATGCTCCTCTTTTTTGGTACAGGAAGGTGCCATTTTCATGCTGCTGTACATCATCAATTTGTTTGTCCTCAGTTATTCTGAATGTATGCTAGTGAGAACTGCAGCTCCCACTTTGTCCTGGAGGGTGTTGATTCAGTGGGGTAGGGCTTGAGCTTTCCTAAAAACAAGCTGGGTGGCAGGTGGAAACCAGCTGGGTAGCATTAGGCCAGGGGACAGCACCTGCTGTTCTCCACTCCCTTGTCAGTATGCCCCTGGGCTTGGCTGGAGCACACACCAAAGACTGCAGTCAAATAACAAGGGTGGCTGGAACAGCCACTCTCTGTACCAGGGAAAACATCCCTCAGGGTAACACAGCTAGCAACTGTTCTTTTTCTATCAAACATGATGGAGGAAGTGGAAAGGAAAAAAACTGACCAACCCCACAGTATTACCATCTCATTGGTGTCAGGTCAGTTTGGCAGCCTGTCTCTCCTCATGTACCAGGTGCATGCTTGTTTCTGGTGTGGTGGAGGGGTTGCTTAGCTAGTGCTTCCAAGTGCCTCCTAATAGCTTTTACAGCTTGGGTTCAAAGGGCAAAAAGTTCCTTTTAGGTTGTTTCTCCCCCATGCCTGCTTTCTGAACTTTCTTCCATGAAGGTCTTGAAGGCAGGGAACTTCTCCTGCAACCTGGGATGCTGCCCTTCTCTCCGTCAGCTTTTCAGTGACAAGTATGCAGAAGAATGTAAGAACAGTAAGGGCCAAATTGGAGCTATATCTGTACGGCTTTGAGACTTTGCTTCTTGCTTGGTTTTGAGAGAATAATAAGTAGTGATTCTAAGGAAACTGAATTCAAGCTGTTATTGGCCCAAAGAAGTGTTTTTTCTATGGTATTGGGAGCTGCTAGCAACCAGGTAACAGCAATATACTGTGCATTTCCTAATCACAAAGTGATGCTGTGCCATGCCTGCTGTGGAGCAGCTTATTGGCAAGGTTCTGTAAGTTGCAACAGGAAGTTTTGATGATGTTCCTTGCCCTTCCAATGCAGTACTATGTCACCTTAACATTGGAGTCCTCTTTTGAAGTGAATTGATCACTTGGGTTCCCTTCATACTGAGGCTGGTCCCTGGCTATGCAGCAGGAGTAGGAATGGACAGTTTGATTCTCCTGATATGCTTTCTGCCACTCAGCTCACTTCTGTGTACCTTGAGCTCATAGCTTCTGCTGGTGCCACAGGGTGAGATTTCACATACCTGGCACCACATGGGGAGAGGAGAAAGAGGGAACAGCTCCTGCTGCTTTAGGTCATGTGGCAGCATGCAGGAGAATGATTCTATCTGGTGGGCCTCATTTGATGCCTTGCTCCCTCCCGTTCTCATTACTACAGTACAGAGTGGAGACATATCTTTAAGGACCCCCACAGATACAGCTTTACTGGCAGATGACAGCTCAAGCTCACTACTGGTCCCTCACTCGGGTATATGGAGAGGGAGTTTTCATCCAGACTGCAATCTGATAGTCCTTGCAGTTTCACTGGTAGCCCCAGGTAGGTCCTAAGGGGATTATTTCTGTTTCAGATAGTACTTTCCAGATTCACAGTTGACTAGGCAGTCAGCAAGACTTATGCACTGGAGAGTTGGAACCTCACAGTGGGTGATATGAGTGAAAGGTTTGGCTTTTCACACTTGCCCAGAATGATGGAAGAGTAGGAGAATCGGAGAAGAGGGGGCAGATGGCTGCCACAGCAGGGCTGGCAGGGTAAATGTCTCCGTGCTGTAAGAAAGAAAAGTAAATGTTCTCATAAACAGGACCAGCTGTGCTGGAGTTTGCAAGGCCACTTACTTTCAAAGCAGATTTCAGCTGATCCAAGTTTGCATTCATAAGAATCTTGGTGGCTAGTCAAAGTGCCATTAGTGTTTAGTATGAATAAATGTTTACAAGAATGTGCTAGAAGTGCTGTTTCAGCCATTCTGAAAAGTTGTGGTTTTAATTATTCATACATTAGATTGATCTGACACTGACAGGTGGCCCTGAGTAACTGACAGGCAAGAAAGCAGAATGGTGCACTGCTGATTTATGCAGCATAGGCCATCAGGCAGAGACTGGAAATACCACTAGGTGACCATGCAGAGAAACAATGGAGCAAAATCTCTCCAGTTTTAAATGTCTCCATTTCTCCTACGAATCTGTCATTTAATCTTTTTTTTTTTACACACTCTACCCACCCCTACCCTTGTTCACTAGTCATTAGAATTCCTTGTATAGCTCTTTTCTTCATTTAATGGAGAATTCTTGAATGAAAGTGTGTGTGGGGAGAAGACATGAAACAATGAAGAAGGAGAGTGGGAATATAGCTGTTTATGGTGGCAAAGAGGTGCATAATGAATTTTTGGGCTGCAGAGATTTCATGTCTTACATAAAAGTTCCTGAGAGCTGAAGAATTCAGTTATTGTTTCATGGGAGGGAGGTTTTTTGTTGTTGTTGTTGATCTGTGGGTTTTGTTTTTTGGGGCTTTTTCTGTGTAGCTAGTTGACTGGGCAATGAACAAGACTGTAATGCTTTTAAAGTGCTTACAGGAAAGAGCTTGATGATAATATATACGTTGGTCATTGGACTGACTGATCTGAGGTTTCAGAAATTTCAGAACTATTGGCCTGCATCTAGTTTGAATTGTATGGCTTCAGGGAGTTTTTGATATCATCTAATAAATCCCAACTCCTTTGTTTATGAAGCCATTAGTTAATGTTGTCACATGAATGTCTTCAAATGATGGTACTAGGAGGCCCATCGACAGGATGTTATGTCAAGTAGGTTCTGTTCATAGGTAGCATATTAACAGATCACTGTGAAAGGAAAATTTCTGGTCTTCTGGTACATTTTGATTCCATTTTGTTATGGGTGAGTCATTTTAGCTGTTAAGGAACCATTAGGTACTGAAGTCTGACAAAGCTGAGTATTAGAAGGGCACATGGATGCAGTACTTTTGTCTAAACCAGAAAGATTTCAAACAAAAAAGTACTTTTTGAAAATTAAACAATGTCATCCCATAAAGTCAGTTTTCATATAATAAAAGTTTCCAAAAGGAAGATTTTTCAGATAGTGTAATGATGTCTGCTTCTTGATTAGGGATAACCCTGATTATGGCTGACAGGATCTACATGCTGTCTTGTACAGAAAGGAGGCCTTCCTGTAGGCTCTGTTTTTCAAGCTTTACTTAATATTTTTGCTTGTACCTCTCCAACCGTTATCTTTCTAGATATGTACAGTCTACAGGTCTTAGTCCTTTCTATTTCTAACAAATGAATTATTTTAATAAGCATTTAAAGTTAGGAATGAGGAACACTATTATATAAGAAAATAGTCAATTTATTCTCTCTGTTTAAAATTGCCATTAACTCAGATTTTACAGATGCTAATGGATCTTTGTGGTCAGCTGGAAAGGAAGGAAGGTTGTGGGGAGAAGAACGCACCGAAGTTAGTGCTTTCTTGTTTTACTCTTGAGGCATTTTAAAAGGAAGGAAAAATTTGCTAAAGTTAAAAAAAATCATACAGCAAAATTCAGTGTCTTCCGTTTGAAGGATGAGACCTGTTAGACCTTTCAGTGCGCTGCTAGGATAGTATATAAGTGGTCCAACTGGTCCAGCATTTGTATTTAAGGTTACATGATTGAAGTGTACCTGAAGGAACTATAAAAAGTGTCCCTGATTAATCTTAAATATCTGGAAATAGTTTGGGCTGCAAAAGCAAAACTTTTCTCAAAACTGTGCATGTGTACCAAGGTCTGCTAATCTGACCCTCTGTGTCCTCCTTTTTATGACTGTTCACTTAGATCACTGAAAGCCCTTGTGTGATCACTGTCAGATGACTGACAGGTAAGTTTAGTGGTATAATCTTACTGAAGCAACTATAGAGGAAATACCTGTAAGTCTCAACCTCTCTCTTTTGCAGCTAGAAGAAGGAGAGCACTTTGCTAAAATGGTAATAGATCTGGGTGAGGATGCTGGAGAGTCCCTAGCAAAGGGCTACTTGGCACTGGGCCTGACATACAGTCTTCAAGCTACTGATGGTGAGTTACCCTGTTTGTCAAGTGTGTCGTACAGACAGCATTTTTTCAGTTTTCACGGCAAGCAATTGAAATTTATTAGAAAATCTGCTTTCAGTGCTGACTAGACATGAAAAACAATCAGATTACAAGATAAGTGGAGACTGTTCACTTGCTCAGAGAACTGTCTTCTGTGGTAATAAAAGTGAAGATTTTAGGTAAAGGAAGAAATACAGATCATTACTTAGGTGGTGATAATCTGAGTGTAGCTGGACGTGCTTGGTGTGCTTTACTTGAATATTTGTAATGCATTTCTTTCACTTATTTACACAAAAAAAGTCAAATTTTACATCTGTTTTCATGTTTTTTTCACCTACTCATAAATCACAAAGAAATACAGTCCAAGAACTGGAGTCAGAGATGCCTAACTTCAGTTCCTGGCGTGATACTGATTCCCCACAGAGATTCAACCTCTCTGTGATGTCGTTTCTTTCTCTACTTAGAAGTAAACAAGATAAAAATATCTACCTCACTGGTAAATGTGAATGTTGACTAGAAGCAGACCACTGAATGTAAGAAGTGCTTTATTTTAATGCTGCTTGCTTGGATCTTGAATGACTGGACAATGGGCTCCTGCAGATTTGATTCTTGGTAGCCAGAAGGGCTTGAAGTCTCAGTGTTCAAGAGTTCTAGCTCTGACCTTCATTAAGCTCACAGGTGGGAACAGTCTTTGTTTATTCTATGACTTCTAACATAGGTAGAAGGCCTTCTAATGTAGTTTCTTTGATTTGCTGAATAATGGCTAATCAATTTGGCAGTCCTGCCCTCATGCAAACAATGGGTTTTCTGTCAGATGGGTTCCATAGAAACAAACCAACTTCTTCCAGCAAAGAAGCCTGAAACAAAGCAAAAATGACTCTATTATGGTATCATGGAAGTATGCTGGCCTTGCAAGTTACACCAGAATTCTCCATGGCGTGTGTGTGGTAAAATGGCTTGTGCTTTCAGTAGTGCAAGTTGGTGTAGTTTTTCAGGCAGCTGTATCTGATCAGCTGTTCTGAGAACTGATTTTCATCAGATAACAGCACTGTAGTTCTCTCCAGTTCCCCATTTCTCTGCCTCAGAATAGTTCCCCCTAGAAAGTTCATGTCAAAAAAAAAGTGTCCTTCCTAGCCTGAACTTTCTCTTACATATTTTTTTAAGTTAATTGGAAATAGAGTTCTGCTTAACAGTCTATTTTTGTAGGGCATTTTGCCTAGATTTTGTTTAAACAGTTCCTAAAGCTATACAAGATTCCAATGACTATTTTCAGAGATAAAAGGTTTTCTATGTTAGCCCCTTATGATCTATTTGTTATCCTTAGTATGGAAAGAAGGTGGTTTCTAAAGAATGGAGTTGTAGAGGCATGTGCTGTACTCTGGCTCTAAAAATACTTTGGTGCAGCAAAATGCAAGTTAGAAACTCTTCTGGAAGTCTCTGAGTTTTCAAGAGAATATTGTTCAATATTGTGCCCTTTTTAATGTAAAAAAAAACAATCTTCATGACAGCTGGCTTGGATTTTTTTCAAAATTAGCATCTGATTTATGTTGTGAAACATTGGAATATCTGTCTTCTCATATCTCTGGCCTTTTAAGTCAACAGGACCAGTCACTCAGTTATTTGAGGGAAATAGGAAGAGTGTATTTCCATCCTTCAGCTTATATTTTAATAAAATGGATTAGGTCCTTCAAAAGCATACATATGATGGTCATGAATATGGAACTGTATTTTACTAGAAAATGTCAAATTTGCACTAGCAAGACATTTTTCATTAGCATTGTTTGAAAAAATAGCATATGACAGTGAGAAAGCAAGGCTGGAACATGCTGAAAGGAGGACAATAGCTCCCCTCCTGTATGTAATCCTGCCTCATATTGTCAATCTTGCTTATCATTGTGTTTATACCAGTTCATAATGACATATGCAGACACAGTCAAACATGTGTGTATATATATGACTTCTATTAGCTTTCCACTTGAGTTGACTTTCAGTGAATCAGCAATTTCAATGGTAGCTGAGAATTTCAGAGATATTTGACCAGTTGCCTTCTAAAGCTTATGGCATCATGTCAAGATGCCTTCCATCCAAGGTTAGGCTTTCTTATTTAATATATTCTGTTAGTAATTATGTCTCCTCCTGTGTGACAAAGGCAGTGAGGAGTTGTATTAAAACCTTTTCTTTGTGACCTGCAAAATACATTTGCTAAAAAGCAGAGTCAGAAGAGAGAATCCAGCTGAATGACAATTGAAAAACTTGTGAAAGCATTTGATAAAAAGTCACTCTACAACTATCAGATTTGCTCCTGAAGGAAATAAGACTTCCTGAAACTTATGCTGAGTAGCAGTATATAGCTTCCCTGTTCTTAATGTCTAATTACAGGTTTCTTAATAAGTTGCATTGAAGTATCTGAAAGATGTGTCCTCAGAGGAAGTCACTGCCACTTTTGCCTCACTCTTAGAAGCATAAACTCCTGGTTTGTACTGAATGTCCACCTTCTGCAGATCTATTCCCAACAGGTCAATGCCAACAGCAAACTTTTTCTCTTCTTGTAGTTCCAGTTTTGACATAAGCTGTATTGTCAAGTTTGCCTCTCTTAGGTCTGGTGAACAATCCATTGAAGACAGGGAAAGGTGAGATTAATTTAACAAAGGCTAAAGAGGAAAGACTAGGTTGAGAGTGTATTGTGAAATACAAGTGCTCTTCTTGTCTCACATTACCTCCTCACAAGTTGTGAAATCTTTGTAGATTTAACAGTCCCTCCCTCTTTTTTTCAGGGATGAGGTGTGCTGTATCTCTGTATTCATTTAGAATTTGGGTAGAAGGCCATGAATCAGGGACGGAATTGGAAAATCATGTTCTATCAGTCCAAACGCTCAGCATACTGACACCCTTGGTTAATGGTAAAATACCCTCACATTTGTTCACTAGTAAGTGAAAAAGTTGTTAGTGAACAAACTCATCATTTTGCTTTTGGATGTAGCAGTCAGTGCATACAATCTTTAGTTATCACTCTGGGTGCTAAAGCTGTGCGCCCTGCCATGTTAGGTGTCTTAACACAAGAGAGTCCTTTTTGAAACACACTGATATTTGCAAAATGGTGCATGCACATTGGTGTTTTAGTTTGGATAAGAAATGTGTTTTTGAAGTCCATCTCTCTGTCATCCCTGCATCTTATGTTGTGATTCACATGATGGAACAGTTTTGCACATTACAGACTGAATTCTTGCCCATAAAACTAATGTGTTACATAAATAGACCTAATTATGCTTCAGCTGCTAATGGGTGTTCAGTCCATTGGACAAGACTAGAGCTAGGTGCCCATCCCCATGTTTGTAGTGTTGATGCTGATCCTCAGCATTAAGTGTTTCTCTCAGAGCACAGTAGCTGTGAATCCACAATCTGCTTACTCCCATAGAAATTGTCCTACTCTGTTTTCAAATGTGACTTTAGAGTTTTGTATTTAGGTACCAAAATATTGCTGAAGATCCTGTTGAATTTTAGCAAGGCTGAAGGTCCTTTAAAAACCCCCAGGGTGCTTTAGAAAATAAATCTTGAGCTGCTCAGGTGGCATTTACAAAAGTACTGAGTCTTACAGGAGTAACTACTGAAGTTTTGTGAACTTAAACTCCCCTCTGCCATTCTCTTATTGGTCAGACTGTTTTGCAGGTTATTTTAATCTAAATAATTAGAACTGCACGGTGGTTAAAGTTGAGGTAGGGGCTGAAGAGCTGTCAGCCTCAGAGAAAGGAGTGCAAATTTTAGAAGTTAAGTCAGACCCACCTAATTCTATCTCATTAGTGCAAGCTTTTCTTTGTCTGAAATTAGAGATTTTCAGTGATATAAGTGGGTTGCAGGTTTCTTTGGGGTGGGGCATCCACAACATCTCTGGGCAATCCATTCCAATGTTTTACCACCATCATGGTAAAGATTTTTTTCCAATATCAAATCTAAATCTTTTTTAGTTTAAAACCACTACCCCTTGTTCTATCGCTACAGGCCCTGGTTAAAAACAAAAAAACCCCAAACATGTCTTTGTGTCTGTCTTATAAAGCCCACTTTCAGTATGAAAAGGCTGGAGCCTTTTCTAGTGTAAGCTGAAAAACCCCAACAGCAACAGCTTTTCTGCATAGGAAAGGTATTCCAGCCCTCTGACCATTTTCATGGCCCTTTTTTGGCCTTGATTCAATGGACCCATGCCTTTCTTATGTTGTGGATCCTAGAGCTGGACACAGCAGTCCAGGTGGGGTCTCATGAGAGCAGAGCAGAGTGAGAAGATCACCTTTCTCGACCTGCTGGCCAAGCTTCTTTTTATGCACCTTTCCACAAATCGTTTTTCATTGCCTTTTTTTTTTTCCTATTTATCTCCTTGAGCTGTAAAGACCCTATAAATGGCATAGTTAACTTACAGCATCAGTGCTCAGTATTGTCAAACACAAATTTCAATGTGTTCATCCAAGTTAAACACAAATCAAATGATGGACAACCAGATTTTCAACGAAGTGGAGCTGAAGATGCAGTCCATATTGTGGGAGGTGGGAGTCACATGCTGTTTCCCAGTAGTGCAGAGACAAAGCTGACTAGTTGTGGAGTAATCACTTCATTTCCATAACATATTTTGTGTTCTTTCTGACTACAAGCTGAACATTAGTCAAATGTCTTACCAGCTAAAAGCTAGAAGTTCTTGCTTTTCCATGAGGGGCAAATAGTAGCATTTCTTTCAGTGTTCCTTACTGTGTGACATCTCCAGAACTGCTCTGTAACTTAAATAAAGGAATCTTGTAGTTTCCATGAAAAATAGAATCTGACATATTTGTTTATAGGTATGATCGAATCCTTTCCATTGTCTTAACAAGCATTTTTATTTACATCAATCTTGATTATTTTTTTCCCTAAATTTTCTTTCTTTGTTCCCTTTTTCCAGTATTTGTAGTGGTCTGATTTAAGGCTATTGAACATGAAATATTTCTAATAAATGCTGCATTGTACATGAAAGTCCATGTCTTCAAATTTATTCCTTAAAATGCAAATTTTTTGGTCAGTTGTTAATACTTAGAGTAGGTTTTGTGACCTAAGTAAGTTTTGGTCCTTATTATTTGTGAAATCCTAAAGATTGCTATTCCTCCCAAATAAACCTGGTATTTTGAAATGCTGATGAAAGATGTAGGGATAAAAAAGGTCTGATCACTATTACTACTTCAGCAAAAGGAGGTACTTTGAAAGTTTGACTTGCTAACGTGTTGCAGAATCCCTAGGAACTGATGGCAGTTGTAGGTCTTGTAGAAGAACACAACTCTTTTGTCTTAATAACTTTTAAGAACGCTTGAATTTTGTTTTATTTGTGGCTGAAGTATATACTACTTAATAACTTTCCATTTTGGAGCATACATTGACTTGATGTATGAAATCAAATATATTCGTAGGTAGATGTTTGCTGATGGATGAACTACTCATTGCTTCTTTGTGCCATCAGTCACTCTCAAATTCAGGATAGGCAGAACAAGAAACAATTGCTATGCAAAATCTGAAAACTAAAGAACCAGAAAAAGATGGCCAGTGCATTTCTGAAAACAATCACTAGCTTTCCAGATGTTTTGGATCTGAGAAAGAGCTCAGAGAAGCATGGCTTTCTCTGTTCCCATTGATCTTGATGATGATATACCCTGGTTTAACAAAAACTTGATTCTTCTCTTACGGCTTTGGCTATAAATTAATTTATATGGTGAGAAGTGAGCATAGTGGACAGGTTCTGTTAGTCAAGCAATTAAGAGGCACAAAGGAGGGAAGTAGTGGCTAATGTCACACCTGAAGTAGCCTAAAAGTCTGACAGGGTCTCAAGGAAGCTGGTGCATTGTCAAGGGTTTTGTCATAGAGCTGTAAGTTTGTCTCCTGGTGTTCCCTGTTCAACCTGCAGCACCCTCCTACGTGAAGATGGTGGTGGAGGCGGTCTGTATCTGAGTCAGAATACACTGCAGGTTCCTGCTTTTAGCATCTACACCAGCCTGGCAGAGGGCCTGTTATGCCCTTGGTGCCTAGTTATTGTATGGCCCCTTCTCCTCCCAACCCCCTGGCATATGTGAATAAAAAAAATGCTTCAGCATTTCAAACAAGGGAGTTGAAAGAATCTTTAATAAAAATGAATTTGAGAATTCATGTTAAAATGAGCACATACACACACCCCCGCCCCACCAGATTTCCACAGATTTTATGCTCCCTGTTTGAAATACTCTATGTATTTGTTTAATTTGAAACATTGAATTCAACTCTTAAATGGCATTGTGTCTTGTCCTACAGCTATTCTGAAGGGTACTCAGGATGAATTAAATAAGAAAGCACTTCAGACTTTGGAGAGGTGAGTAGGAATCTTGCAGATACTTCCATTGTGTATTTCTTTGGATAAATTCAGAATAATTGTTGGTTTTAATGTTGGTGGGTTTTTTCCTCTGCATAAGCATAAGGCTTCCTTGCCTAAAAGTTTTAAAACTGTTCATTAGATTTCAACAATAGTCTGTCAAAACCATTCTTGTTATAGCTAAATGCAGTGATTATTTGATTGAATATCCAAAGTAAGAGTACCTGTTCTGCCACTGAACAGAAATAACCTTAGGCCCAAATTAGTTGCAGTAGGATCTACACTGCTTGGAGTTGCAGCTTCCTCATGATGCCAGCTGGCAAACATGGAAAGCTAATTTTGTCTCAATTTCTGTGTGAAGCAGTCTTAAACTCCTGTTTCCCTCATTGTGGGAAAGAACCTTCACCATCAGGATGCAGGCAGCTATGGGGTGACCTGGCACCAGTGCACTTACCGGGGAGGGAATAATTGCTGTCCTAATGAGTGTTTACATGAGCTGTTGTATGGGAGGGAGGCTACAGAGCTAGCACACAAAACAGTCACCACTCACCTGTTCTTCAGCACTGTGTTTTGTGAGAGTGACTGATCCAGTGGCTCAGCCCTGAAAGTAACTGAATTGAACTGTCCTGCAACTACAGTTACCTCAAGTAAAACTGGTTGGATTAAAACCCTCTTTTGTCAGTTCTCTGGGGGAGAGAGATGACCCTGTTATGATGAAGTTACACCACCCAAAATACACAGGGTCGTATTTGGATAGTTATTGTAAATGTAGATGCCTACAGACTTTGGATGGCAGCTAAATGGAAGTTTATCTGATCTGAGTCTTAGGCTGAAGTATCTGATTCTGGGCTTGATGTGGTCATAAATATGTTATGAAAGGGTAGAAAATTTGAGATCTCCAGTATGCCTAAGTACAGGTTTAGCAGGTTGAACAATGTTAATGGATCTTAGCTGTTTTTTCTGATGCTGAATAAGGAGTCCAGCATGTTTGTCTTGCACTGGTTTTGCAGTGATTGGAAGAGCTGACATCACAGATGTAATTCTGGATATTTACGCTATGGAGATCCGAGAGATTACATTTTAAAAAGCCATTTATTTGTTCACTATTTAGATCAAGAGTATACTTCTAAGTCACACTAGTTCCTGCACTCCAATGTCATACTTTCACTACTGACTGATTTTTGTGTAATTATGGTACTGCAGAGCTTTTAAACTGCATTTATTTTTATCATTTGACCTTTCCCATTGGCTGTGACTTGTTTTCATGGTATCTTAACTCTAGCTAGGAAGCAGACAAACTTCTAGCCAAACATTAGTTACTCAAGCCTCAGCCAATAGGGCTGTGATAGTGAGCTGATTACTAGTGGTTTTCTAAATGCCTGAGTTTGATTTCTTTCTTTTTTTAATCTTCTTTGTTTTTCCACCTGTTTTTGATGTACATGTATGGTCTCTCAGGCCGTGGTTTGGCCTGTAGCCGTCTTTGTAGGGAACTTTTTCAGCTGGAAGATTGCATCAAATATTTTTCAAATTCCTTCTGAGGAAACTGAGCAGTAAAGTAACAATCCGAAGTTTCTTTTCAAAAGCACCATTAATCTCTTCTGCTATAGTCTTGTGAACTTTCCCGTTATTTATTGCTGGAGAGGCTACTGAAGGTTTCATAGGAGTTGCTTTCTAAAGAGGTGGCTCACCCTTCTCCATCAACGTAGAGCAAAGCTGGATTCTATCTTGTGGAGTCTTGTTGTTTGGTTGGATTTTTTGGGGGACGTTGGTTTTGGTGTGTTTTCTTGGGGGGGTTTTTTGTTTGTTTTTTTGTAGTGGAAGGAGAAATTAGAGATTTGCCTGTACTAACTTCATTTTGATGCCTTTGGCATTGCTTCAGAATCCTCGTGTGCTGCCTTGACTTGCAGAGGTACAGGTCACATTCCATCTGTACTAAATTGATTTGTTCTAGAGCCATTAGTTATAAAAGTCAACCCTAACAGCTTCTTGCTCACAGGCCAAGATGGCATTTGAAAAGTGGCGGCCATTAAAGTGGCGTATGGTTTGTTTCCTGAAGTAATTCTTTTATTTGTTTGTTTGTTTATTATTAGCAAATTAATAGTTTCATCAGGGTTCTTAACCACCAGTGTTGTCATCCTGTCATTTCTCCCTCATAAGGACATTAATTGTGCTCACTTTGGGCAGGGCAGTGGAGGTGCAGGCTTCCCTGGTGTCCTGGAATGCAGCCCAGAAAGAGGTCAGGAATGTCAGTTGGCTGCTAGAGGCCTTCCTCTTCCCCATTTCTCCCATGTGAAATGACTTCCCTGTGCTGCCGAGCTCCAAGTGAGCTCTGTAAGTCAGAGAGGGGATACTCCACTGGTACCTGGCTGCTAGTATGGCCTAAGCTGGTTCCCCACATCGTGCTTAGGTTCCCCAGAACACTGTCATCTTAATGGCTTCTCCACAGGCTAGCAAACTCAGACTGCAGTTCCGTGCTTAGCACAGTCTCAGAGGGGACAGTTCTTCCCAGATTGTCCATCCCTGGTCCCTGTCTTGCATTGTTGAGAGTCTCCACATTTGGTTCTGGAGCCACTGCAGCCTTCACTAGCCAAGGGATCACTGCAGTGCACGCTGCCTGCTGTGGGCTAGAAGGTAATAGTATCTCAGAGTCCAAATCTGAGAAGTAAGTGCCTTGGTTTTGGTCCAGGCACAGCTCCTATCATCAAATCATTCCTCCCTCAGTGTCTTCCCTTTCCAAATTTGGAGACTACTGTCAACAATTAGACTAGAAGCTGCAGGTGAAGAATGTTTTGTGTGTTTGAGCACCAGCTTATGGCACAGGCTCCTGGTCTTTAGTACTCGTCTCTTTAATCCTCTACATGCTTATAATTACAATAGTGACTACTTTTTCAGTGCTAGCCTAACACTATCCTGTTGTTTGAAAAGTGGCAGTATAGGAACAAGTTGGACAACTGTGTCTATCACCTGTATTACTTAAAATAATGCTCTGATGGGTTTGTTATGAGCTCAGAGCTACTTTTTCCATATTAGTTATCCAAGTTCCAAAATATTAAGTGGCATTTAATGAAGGAATATGTAAGTTGTATAACATCCTGGCAGTTGTGTTTCTCGTAGTTGTTCCTGTGACTCTGGCTTAGCCAGGTCAACATAGTTCTGCTCTTTGTCTAGTTTCAGTGTGCTCCCCTGTTACTAGACCAGTTTTCTGTGGAGGAAGCCTGGGATTTGTTCTGTTCTCGTGTTTGGCTTATGGTGAAGGAATTTTGCAAAGTGCAATCTAACAGTCACTTTTCTTTTTGTGTTGTGTGGTTGTCCTTAAAGAGCACGTGACTTGGCCCCAGAAGATCACCAAATCATCCTCTACCTATCACTGCAGCTGGCTCTTGTCAGACAGGTATGTGCAATTATTGCAAATCACTGAGTCATGAGAGGGTGGAAGGACAGTCCAGTTTTGAACAAGACCCAGGCTTGCCAAACCGGGTCACTTCCTTCCCACATTGTAATTGATAACCAGGAATCAGGATATGCTTATGTCAAATTTTTTTTTATTCTTATTTTAAAAATAATAATTATACAGCACATGGAATGACCTTCCCTAGAGCATGTGTTCAGCTCTAACTTCTGAGCAGTCTTGGAGCAACTCTGTCTGCGTGGGATGAGCGCGGTGTGTTTATTCCTGTTCCCTGGGTATCATGCTGTGTCCTGCTGCAGGCCGCTCCAAAGGCTCTCTCGTTACTGCCCGATTCTATATCACGCCAGATCGCACGCTCTCTGTGCTGGGGATTGCTTTATTCCATACTTGGGCACGTTTGACGTTAGGCTTTGACAAGCGTTGGAGCTCTGCAGTGAGTGGGATTAGTTGGCATTTGAATGCTGCTGCAGGTGTTAACTCATAAAAATCAAGCTGATGAGAAAATACTTTGCACTGCCTTTCAGGAAAAAAAAAAAACAGCCGTTTGGGTTGTGCTGTATTTTTCTACCCCTTCTTAAAATTGGGATGTGTTTTATTTCTACGTCCTTTCTGTTTAAAAGCCAAAGTCTTTACTGGAGCAGCCTCGATTTTTTTAAATGCCTCTCTAGCTAGATTTGAAATTTCTTCATCATAGTTTCCTTCTTTGGAAGGCTTTCTGCTTGCTGCAGTTTTCTTTCCTTGGTCTACACAGTTGAACAGTTGGATCCTTCTTACTTTCCTGAGCTAATTAGGGGAACTGTGTGTTCATTAGGTTAAACTAATTGTTCCAAGAGAGCACCCTCTTGATAGTGTCACTTTTGTAACCCTTTCGTAATGAGAGCAGTGTGTTGTGAGAAAGCCTGCAATAAGAAAGGATAATTAAAATTGCTTATTTAACTTTCTCATCTGCCTACTGGCTGCTTTATGATGCAGTTTGCTCAGGGTCTTTCATTAAGAAATATCCAGCTACTCTTCTTTCTCTCACAGCTTTTGCCTCTTAGGGGAGATTGTCTGATCTGCTGACTCTTCTGCTACTTGCCATGAGTAAAAGCATTACAGATTTTCAGTTGCTGTCCTGAAAAATAAAATCAAGATTTTTATGGTCCATGGTTCTTCATTGTTTTCACTGTTACTAGTCCACTGCATTTTAAGTTTTTACCCTTTCTTTTTCTCTGGTTGTAGCCTGTCTCTGCAATGTTGTTTTGTCTGTCTTATTTCTTCATTTCCCTTCCCTCTAGTTCTTACCATTTAGTCTCTTGTCCTCATGTTTGCTTTTGTCTACTTTACCTGTGTATTTTCATCCTTGATGTTCTGCCTCTGCTGCCATAGCGGTATGATCTAAGTGTATTATGTGGTGTCAGCCTGACCCCTGTGATACTGCTCCTGCTCTTCTCCCATCCAGTGAGCTATAAATCTTTAACGCATGCTTGGAGAGAGAGGAGATACCTGAGACATCTTTATTTTTAGACTGCTGTAAAATATCCTGCTCTTCTTTTGCCAGTTTACTTAATGATAAACATTTGGTAATGCATTTTTAATATCCTTAATTATTTAAAGTATCTAATATATTCTCTTTCTGATTAACTGAAAGAGAAATGATACCTTTTTTGGTAGATTGCATTAACTATTGAACATCACAGTTAGGGCTTTCATCAGGCAATGCTATAGTACCAAGAAATCAGGCTATTTCTACATAGTGGGTTATAGTATAATACCTGAATGTTTTTCTCAACAAATAGACCTTTTTGTTTCTGTAGTCAGAGTCAATAAATGAGGTAACCTTACCCAGCACTGAAAAATCTAGGTATCAACTTGCGTAGATAAGAGAGTGTTTTCATGGAACAAAGCAAGAGAGGCAGCTGACCAGTAGAGTGCCAAGCAAAGCTGGAGCAATACATCTTCCTTGGAAGGCTGTAAAATATTTCCAATAGCACTTGTCTCTGTCACCACTGGGCAAGGGAAAGGGGAAATGGAAAAACCTAAGCTTCCCTCTGACATACGATGAGGATGTGACAAGGGGAGGAATGGTTATTAAAGGTTCCTGGAGAGTTGGCACTTGAAACCACCAGCAACCAAAATGAGAGATGATGATGTACTTTGTGCTTATGTTTGTGTGTGTCTGCGCCTTAAAGACCACTGGTGTCATGGGGAAGACTCCAGTGACTCCTGGAGGGTTTAGGTCAACCCCACAGCATTTTAGGGTGGATTTTTCAGCAAAATGCAGTTGAAGTGCCATGAAGCCAATGTCAGTACCTGCTGCAGTGGATATCTCCGCCTGCAGCGCCTGGCTGGCAGCCGGCCAAGATGATGGCAAATGAGACTTGTAACTCCCAGCTCCTGGTTCAGCTGCTTCTTCTGTTTCTGTGGTAACAGCATTTGGATCAGCAAAAACAAGGTAGAATGAACATTTTAAAGCTCACTGATTTTAATACCTTGCCTTGTTTTTTAGCAGGCCAGTTTCTATGGAAATGACTCCAGAGAGTCAGCAGCCCTCATGTTAATTTTATGTGTTGATTCCCTTTTCTTTTTTTTTTTTGGAGGTGTGGGGGGGGAGGTGGTGTTTTTGACCTTGAATACTATGTAAATCAGTATTGGATACATAAAACCAACATATGTAGGTTTTATACCATTTTAATACTTGATTCAATGTGACCTTTCTTTGCATGAAAATAGGAAGGGAAAGACAGCAAAGGATCAGCAGCTGAGGATTGGAAATACTACAAATTTCATGTGGGCTTCCATCAGACCTCAAGTTTCAAGTGGCAATATCCAGAAAACACTTCTTTCCAGAGTGTCTGGATGTAAAACTAAGATAAACATCAGTTAAGAGATTAGAGAAAACATTTCAGCTGTTTTCTATGGTTTTTGTTCTGGTTTCAGGAAGGAGAAACTGCTGCCTTTGCCCCAGTAGGGGAGCTCTGTTTTAGTAGGTATCAAGAGATGCTTCTTTCAGTGACTGCTTGGGTGTTGGTAGTTCTGGTCTGTCTTTCTCCCAGACCAGCTAGTGCCTCCTTTACTGAACAGCAGCATCACTCTTTTCTGCCTATGTCCTAGCCTAGACTGGTGATCAAAAATGGCTTGTAGTAAGAATTAAGTAATAACCTACAGATGTGTCTACTCCTGTTTTCATGAAGTTCTGGTGGACTGTGACAAGTCTGTTTTCAGTGGAAGCTCTTGTCAGTCGATAAAGCTTTCTCCTTTCTATAATCCCCATGCTATAAAAAGAGATGGAGTGGGTAGTTTTAATGGTTAATTAAGTGTAACTGTCAACTGATGTGAAATTACAAGGCCTGAAAACTCCTCTTGCAAGTTCCTGTTTCATTTATCATTTTAAATATGCAAGCACATTCAACTGTTGGGAATTATTTTTAGCACTCATACTGTTTTCCTTTTTATACCTGTAATTGTAACATCCTGATACTGTTTTTAAGGGAACGTACAGTATTGTTGAAATAAATCCTGTTGTATAAGAGGCAGCCTAAACAATCCATTTTATGGCATTATTTTGGGGAGTGCTGTAGGATGCTATTTCTGGCCTACTGCAGCATCTTTGTTTTCTGATCAGTGTGATGTGAATATACGTGTGTGCCATGCACTTGAATTTGGAGTCCAGCTGAAATAAGATTACTTTAAAGCTCAGCACTTGTAGGGAATTTTAAACTGGCAGCCTACCTCTGATAAAGCCCTGAAGTTTCAGGGTGCCATCTGGACTGCCAGCTTCCATCTTCTCATATAATATAGTTAGTTAAATAAAAATACATCTTTCAAAAGAAGTTTGCTTTGACTGCTGCCAAATATCTTGCTTTTGTTGTTCTAGAATTTTAGTTTGTGTTTCGCTGCATCTAGTCTGTTGCAGATTGTTTCATACAATGTTTCCCATAAAGCCATTGAGTACATATTATTAAAAGTTATTTTTTCTTATCTGCGTTTTGTCCACTGTTTCTAATTATGCAGCATTACTTTGTAGGCTATTAATGGTGTTACAGCACTAAGGAATCTTTTTTGAACTCAAACAATTAGGTGCCAGGGAAACATAATTAATTTTCAAAACCAGCCATTGCCTGTGCCTCTGGTACTAAAGGGAAGGACAGAAATGAGATGTAACCATTGCAGGCCCAGTGCTACAGAACAGGGGGAAATTACTTTAGATTATGTCTATTTCAGCAGTATATGACTGCCTGTCCAGTGGGTGCAGGTTTGGAGGAGCAACCACAACTGACTTGTGCAGCTCTAGTTCATGTATTTTGCAACAGTCAGAGAGCTTTTTTGATGGCAGGTCTCTGTTAGGGGTATGGACTTGCAGATGTGTGATCATAAGTACCTTGCAACACATAGAAACAAAGTCTCAATTACTCAGTTTGCACATTCACATGTGAGTAAGGAAGGTCAAGTACCCTTACATTTTGGAACCCCTCAGTAAAGACACTAGTTGCAAGTATTATTCTTTGTCTTATTCATACTAGCAAATTAGGATCACCTTCCCAAGTCTTAGAATAGTTGAGTTTGAGAGAGAACCTCTAGAGATCACTCAGTTCAATCCATCCTCTAAACAGGGTCAGCTGGAACAGGTTGTTCAAAGTCCCCTCCAGTTGTTTGGTTTACAGGTTTTCTTTTTCTTCTAATTAATTTACTTTTCCTGAAACTTATATTTTCTTTATGACTACTTGTGCAGGTCTGAGACAGAGGAATAGAAAAAATAGGAAGTGTCTTTAGTTCTGAGTGCAAAAAGAGTCTTGATAGCAGCTTTGTTTAGCAAGTCAATTTATATACCTCTGGTATATCTATTGAAGAAATTTGTGGAGAGTGTCTCATGCTTGTTGTCCTGATTCCAAGTTGTCTTGTCATTGCAAGGGTTTTTGTGTTGTAGAAAAAGTATTCTAGCAACCTGCTGAGGGATCATTGGTGATTTAAGCCAATGCGTTTACCTTTGCAGTAAGCTATAATAACACATGTGATTAAAGTAGCTCCACTGACAAGCACTAATTCATTAAAGCTGAGCACTCAGTTATATATCCCAATCTGAATCCATGCCAGGACATTCAGCAGTTTTGACACTGTGGGCCAGATGCCAGTTTGGGGTTATGTCTGGAGCAGTCACACTGATCTCTAGGCTTGCATGGAGTCACCAGTAATAGAGTGGTTAAGCACTATGGCTCGCGTATGCACGGCTAGAGTGAAATGTCACTTGGACACTAGGATGAAGTTGTCCCATGAACAGAAAATACATACCGTGCTCCCAGAAGCATACCTGGGATCTAGATAATCAGCAACCTCTGCTGTAGCTGCAGGCAGTGTAATTGTTGCTTTCCTTATTTATGTGCTGCCTGTTTTTGTGAGAGATCTGTGGAGGCGGTGGGAATTTGACACTGGTGGTATGCCAGTATAGAAGAATGTCTGCAAAGCTTTGCTAGGTGGGAAGTTCTCATAGGAGGGAAGAAGGAACTACATTCTCCATCCATTAAGAGAAGCAGTGGAAATACGGCATACATGAGGAAAAGAAATTTATACACTTTCATGTTTTGTTTTCTGCAGACTTTCAGTGCCAAATACAGATCTGGAATAATTTATGTAACAGTAATTTCAGACACTAGAGAATCTTAAAGAAATCCTCTGCATAAAACTTAATGGTAAACAAATGAAAGAAAATCTGCTAAGAAGTTCCCTTTGAACAGATAGCCTGAAGTAGTGTACTGGATCACAAAGAGCATGTGATACACTTGCATTCATTATAGATGTTAAGTTTTCTGCCAAGTGAGACTTGATTCTAATAACATGCTGCTGAGAATGTCAGGACTGCTCTTTACATCATTGCTTGCAAAGATATTTCATTTTCTGACAACATTTTAAATCTTGACTCTTTTACCCTTGAACATTCAGACTTAATTTTTATGTTCTTGATCCAAATCATGAAAGGCTTTGTGCAGCCATTACGAGAGACAAAATGCAGCAGAGATGTGTAATGTTCTCCCCAAGGTGAAGAGCCAGCCACCCATCCTCGAAAATGGAGCTGAGAATTGCGCCTCTGTAGTGCATCTATTTGAGGCATAGAATCACCAAGTCAAAGTAAGAGTTGGATCAGGTCTGCTGCTCTTGTTTATAAGCAGTGATTTAGTAATGCTGCAGACTCCTTTCTCCAGAACGTGTGGTTTTTTTCAATCTGTACAGTCTGTTCATTTTGGCAAACTGTTTGGATAGTAGAAGTTGCCTAAGTAGAATTTCTTCAGGATTTCTAATGACTGTATTTGTTCTTATTTTTGAGGTATAATGTAGGACTGAAGGAGTAATGTGTTCTCTTTTTATTTCTATCCCATCTCCTTCTAGATTTCAGATGCTATAGACCATCTTCAGGAAGCCCTGCAACTGTGCAAAGATGACATGAATTCACTTCATCTACTGGCCCTCCTCTTTTCAGCTCAGAAACACTATCAGCATGCACTGGATGTTATCAACATGGCTGTTGTTGAATACCCAGAAAGCTTTAGGTAAGAGTTACTGCCTGATGCGATACATCCAGTCAGGAATGATCTGCTCACTAGCTCTTTTGTTCTCAGTTATATACAAGGACCCTGTTAAATCAAGTGTGCTACAGGTGTGTCACTCTCCTCCTGGGTGTACGGTGAAGCTAAAACGTGTTCAGGATATTCTTTTGACTTTGTCTTCCTGGTCTTTCTGTTTTTGAAACTAATCCTCGTGCTTGTTTGTTTTTCCAGTATTTGTCTTTCTCTGTTGTACTGATGGTGTTCTCTTTCATACATGTCCCTATAGTTTTTTGTATTTCACTTTAGACATGGAGAAATGAGCATGAGACAACTATGATGATCTCTGTATCACAAGTAATTTTATATTTGGTAACTTCCTAGCTAAAAACAAACAAATTTTTCTTGCATTGGCCATGGCTTTGGTGCTCATCTATGATAAAATTTGCTACAATGCTGAGGAAAAAGATCAGTTGAAAATCACAAGCTCTAATAATGTATAGCTGAAAGGATGGTTTGCCTGCCTAAGAGCAGGTTTGAATCAGCACAGACTTCTTGGAGCCGAAGGCTTCCACTGCTCTGTGTTTGACTCAGACCATCATCCATCTGAGAGAGGTAAATTGAATTCCATGCGATTTACTGTTATGACCTTTCAAAACAGCAAATTTGTCTGTTCTGTGCAAAAATTAAAACTGTAATATTTTCTGGTGATTGCATACTAGCTGAATTTCTTAGCCAAACTGCAGAAAATCCAATTACATTGCTGAAAGACCAACTTTCATTCAGAATTGACTGTATATAAATGACATTTTAAACTAATGAGCATTGTCTTTAGACAGCCTGCATTCTCAATGGAGAGGGCACAGCCTCCACAAGTGTAATCTAGTAGCTGAGTGGGATATTGTCTAAACCAGAGCAAAGGAAGGTCACAAGTAAGATCAAGGCTGTCTAAACGTGAGCTTGAATGCTTTAGGATCTTTTAGAACTATGGTGATGTGTCAACATACAATGTTTTTTATTATAAGCTGCCTGTTGCCATTTAAAATAGCATTGCTGCCTGTGTTTTTGAGGTTAGTTACTTTTTGTATGTGAGGAGCTAAGGCTGCCTGTGCATAGCTTTGAGAATGAAGTGAAAATTAGTAATGGAAAAGCTCTTAAAATGATGCCAGCATCTTTTCAGAGTGTAAACATAGGTGTGACTGAAGAGGAAATAGCCCAGTGGCTGCTAAATTGTATTCTGGGGTTTGAAAGTAGTAAAGATAGTAAAAAAAAATACCTCTAACAGTCAAAGGTCACATCCTACAGTCAAGATCAGATGTTCATTAAGGTCTACAGATGCTTAAAGATACATAAGGCAGAGGAAGAAGAGGTGGTTTATATCAGGAAAATAGTATTTGCATGTCTGATTGACTAGCTGGTTCATTGAATCCTAGATCTTTCCTCCAGCAGTTACTGATAATTTATGTTTATGGGGAGGACAAAACATAGAAAACATTTTATGCAAAGTAGCTTGAAGGACTCCTGGGTAGGGTTCCCTTGTGCTCTCTGGTAATCTGATTTCCCCAAAGCTGAAAAAAATATTTTCACTCATGCTTCTGTCCATGCCAATCTTCATGTGCAGAAAGACCTTGCCAAGGAGTAGCAGAACAGATTGGTTTTGATAGTAACAATTAGTATTGGTAGTGAAGACACAGGTTCATGCTTACTCCTAGACACAGACTAGCTAAAGTGTGTGCCCCTAGAAGAGCCCCTTTTTGCTCCTTGCATGCACAGTGGAGATCTGTGATGTGGGAGTAGGGCCTCTGCTACTGTGCCTACCCTCTCTTTGTGTGGGTCTTTCTCTAAACCAGCCACCAAATAACTCATGAGTGAAGGAATCGAGAGAGAATATTGAGTTGCAAGGCAGAAAGAAAGAAGGAGAAAAGTGTTTCTGAAAAAAGGAATTGAGAATCCAGTGAGGAAGAGAAAAGCAAGAAGAGTAACAGAATAACCAAATCTGAAACCATTCTAGGCTTTCTAGTACAATTTATGCTAGAAGGACTTTTCTGCTTTGTAAAATCTCTTTGAAGGGAGAAAGACTTGATGCTATTGTGTATCTCCAGTTGTTACTGCCTTATAGAAAAATGCTAATAAATTTTACTGCTGCATGGGATGACTACAAGATGTTTCATGTAAATAGCGTAGGCAAGTTCAACTGCATGATTTTAAAGCTGTATTTAAAAGTGGTTGATTATTTTTCCCAATTCACATTTGTATGAATCAGGCAACTGTGTTATGTGGTGCCTGGAGGCTCCCTTCCTAATGACAACTTTTTGGAAGTACAGTTTGATGGCATGTATCAAGAAAAGATGATGAAAGCTGCATTAAGGGGCCTTAGGGCTCTGTAGATGGCGAAAAACCCAGAAGCATTACCTAGATGTATGTTCTAAATAAAAGAAAGCATGCTATGAAAAAAATTAAGGGCTTAGCTGGCCCAAATTACAGATATTTCATACTGTTTCATTGGTCTCTGTATGTAATTAAGATGAGTTTGTTCCTCCTTTTTTTTGTTTTTATGTTAAATGTTTTCATTACAAATTTTAAAGGAGTACTTGTTCAGGATAGTTCACATAGTTGGCTAGTGGCTGAAGCAATTGGAAAGAATATACTGCATTGCTCAGCTAACATACAACATCCTTTGGCATGAACCTCATAATCCTTACCCAAATATGTCTGAAAGTGCCCCTTGTTCATGTGTTTAAACTTAAACATTTACTGCACATTTCAGAGGTTGATGTGGTGCATAGGGAAGAGAGATGCAAACCCAAGGCACTGAATACAGAGAGATACAGTGTTTTGGATTGAGCTGATGAAGAGCTGAATATCCAAAAAGCACGAAATGAACTTAGGAAGATCCCTTCTTGAAAGGTGGTATATGGCAACAAATCCATTACATTACAGTCAGTGAATAATTGAATGTGAGCACTTGAATGTACTGTACTGTCAGGCAATGACAGAGGCTAGCTATGTTGGACATACTGCAAGCTGGAGTGAGCCAGAAGAAATATGCTGCCTCGCCATGACTATAAATAATAGCAACCCTCATATGGAAGGTATCATCTGAAAAATTGCTGATACCTACAGGAGGAGACTGCCTAGGATTAAACTTAGTATTTTTACATCCTGTCAATGACAATGTACTGTTAAAAGCAGTTAATGGACGCAGTACCAACAGTTGGTTTCAATATATATTTTAAAGCACTGTCTTCAACATGTTTGGGTGAGAAGATAGCCTTAAGTGTCTCTCCTCCAGATGAATATTGCTAGTCATAAAGCCTTTCTTAAGATGGATTCCTTCAATTTTTTTCCAACTCAAAGTCCAGCTTTTTGGTCAGTCTTCCCCCTGAGTCTGGCAGTGATTACCTCTGCAGGCCTGTCTCAGGGAAGAAATAGTATTAGTGAGCACCCCTTGTGCCCTTAAGGCGGTCTTCTTAAAATAATGCATTGTTTATTTAGAAAGAATTTCCCTATTGAAAACGTGTATACACACCTCACAATGTGCTGTGCAGAAGCCTCATGGGTCTGGCAGCCTGCAAACCCCACCACAGAGCCTGCCTAATACGGTCCTCTATCTTCAGCTAGTAATATTTTCTCCTTCCAATTTTGCTTGTATAAAATTGACGTTGCCTTCCTGACTCACCTACTCTTCCAGAGACTGTGTTGCTCTCTGGTCATCTTTTACCTCTAATTGGTTAGCTTCCAGCACTGGAAAAAAATTAATATCTACCAAGTCTAAAGTTGGAAATAGGATGTCAATTTCATGGATACTCTGTTGGTCCTGGACAGCTTATCGAAACTATGCTGTTCACCAGCTAGTTTCTTGTCTCCTGGATGGCTCCCCATTAAGACAGAACAGTACAATCCTCTGGCGTAATGTGCAGCATCTTCTAATTTCTGCCCAATGTGAAGGTGAATGTTCACATCTTTATATCTGTAGCAGTTGTGCATATTGCGCAGGAGTTGTAACTCTCTTAAATGAATGGCTGCTAATATTACTTTTCTTTCTAAACTATAAGTCACTATTCTCTTGCTTTTAGAGTCTCAAAACTAGTTATAAAGAGAAATAACAGAAAACTTTTGCCAAGCATTGCTGTTCTACACATAGACTCCAAAAAAACCCCAACCAGGTGGGTTGGTGTTTTGAAGCAATGTAGCTGTCAAATGCAAATGCTTTTGTTCTACTAAGATATTTGCTACCACAAAAGTAATTACTGTAAATGTAGTACAAAGGAGCTTAGAAGGCCAAGAAATAATATTAAATGTGTATCTTGAGACTGTCTGTAAAAAAGGAAGTAAGTGTCTCATGGGGAATTGTATGTGTTGTCTTGGTGTTGGTGTTGTTTTAGTAGAAATGGGATTTTTTGCTACAAGCCAGCCCTCAAAATACAAAGTCCACTTCTACATTAGAAGTGGTTTACTGGCAGAAAATGTCCTTGACTTCATCACTGCTACATTAATTTCATTAAGGACATATGAAGTAGTTGTCTGGCAAGATTTATTTGTCATAGTCTGGTGCAGACTTACTGTGAGAGGAACTATTCTGTGGTACATAACAATGTCACTTACCAGGTGCTTTCATTTGCCTCAAGAAAAACCCCAATGTAAAACCAGGTTCTCAAAACACATGATTAAACTGGCATTTTCAGTTTGAATTCTTTTTCCATTGCTTATCAGGCTCTTTCTTGTGTGTTGAAAATAAACAACTCGTGCCTTCCTTGAGCCATATCTTTATGGGCACTAGTAGAGTACTGCAATATTGTTGAAAGCAGTAGAGTAGAACTGTTCTTGCTTATAATCTTCATGGGGAATAAAGAGTCCATTGTCTATGGTTTGCGCACCTCTGTATTATGGTTGGTCTACACTACAATTCTTATGTCAAAACAGTTGTGCCTCCTACTCCTCCCACCTCACCCCCAGGTAACACAGTTGCACATGCTGTAGAATACTTTTACCACTTTTCCCAGGCAAGTGGTGGTGGCTTCTCTTGGCTTTAGAGAATCTGATCAGCCTGTTTATATGATTCCAGTTCATCATTAGGCGAGAGGCAAGGAAGCCTGGTATGTCTTGTGAGCAGAGTTGGTCATAGAACAGCTTGTTAAAATTCTCAGAATATTGTTTTGTTTGAATTCCTCAAGGGCGTAAGATATGAGGAACTAAAAGCAAGGATAGATTAATATTTTGGCTGTAGCATTTGTTTATGCTAGACAACTTTGATAAATATGATATTCAAAATTTGTAAGGATGGAGCTTTTATAAGCTGACTTCTTGTAATGGTGTGTTCACACCCTGGCTGGTGAGCGTGACCCAAAAATGTTCTTATTTTTTTATTGACACCCCAGACAATAATACAAAATAATAAAAAGACGAAGTATGTACTTGAGTGATATTACAGTATTGTGCTACAAGAATACAAAACGTTTTAGGTGTCTGTGATTCACCTAGGCAAGAGAGATGTGAAATTAGAAGGGTTGACCTGATCTTTTTTCTGTAGTAACCACAAATGCTTGCTTCTGTTGGCACGTTATGATTCCTTGTTGTTTTTATAAAATTAATCTAACAACCCCTTAATGATATATTGCAGTAATCAGGATGATACCCTGAGGAACTAGTATTGAGTATTTGTATGCCAAACATATGAAGGGAAAGCTTTAAGGTAGTCTCCTGACTCTTATTAAAAAGATAACACAGATACTTAAAGCTAAAAAAAATCCTTGAAAGTAGAAATCTAAGTCTTTTTTTTCTCTGGTTAAGATTTATTTTCACACTTTTAGCTTTTGTTTTTTATTATTTTCTTTGCTCTACCCCCTGCAGCCCCCATTATGATGACAAAACAAAATGAACTCTTGAGTTCCAAGGTTGGAATTCTATTTTGACAGGTTCAAACTGACCTATGAATGCTTTTCTAAGGGTCACAGTCTAAGACAAAAATTCAGCAGATGAGCATGGTAGCCTTCTATCTGCCAGCTTAGTGCAATGGGAAGAAACATCCCCCTAGCTGGTTTATGTCTGTTTGTGCCAGCAATGGATTTGTGTTAGTTTACATATCAATCCATCTTAAAACTACAGGGGTAGATTCAGGGATACCTGTGAAGAAGTCCATTCCCTCATAGCACAAGTTTCAGGATATGAATAAAAGGAGTTAAATGAAGCTTAGAGAGGAAACCTACTGCAGACTTAACTTTGTATGGTATGAAAAGAAGGAAGAGCTATATGGTTTTCCAACTTTAGTAGCAATGGTTCAGATCTTTCCTCTGTTGAAAAGTCAATTTTATTTCATAATATTTTTTCCCCCATACTACCTGAGTAAATATCTACTGCCTCCATACATTTAAGACCTTTATAGTGAGATGCTTCTAGATATTTGTTTTGGCATTGGAGAGGTAACACTAGTTATGCAAATGCTTCACTTCAGAAATTTAAGAAGTTCCAAAATGCAGGAATAGCAAGATTGATTTGAGTTACCAGTCACAGGTTCTATACATCAGAGTATATCTGTTCTCTGTATATCTGCTATATCAATGAGTTAGTCCCCCCAACACATACTTTTCTCCCTGCTAAGTGCCATTTTCTTTTGAATAGCTGCAGTGTGTTCTGCTTTATATTCAAAGGAAGTGTTTAGGAGCCCTGACTGTCTACATTGAATGCCAAAATATATTGAAAAATAACATATGTGTATCTGGCAACGGAGTCAAGTTATCAGTAGGCACTTTGTGAACTGAGGTTTAGCTGTAGGATGTGCTTGTAGAGGTTATCCAAGGTGAGGAGGTACCTAGTGATGGAGATCTCTGTGCTTCCATCAGGCAGTTTTGTGAACTCCAGAGGTAGACCTGCATCATGATGGCTAGAAAGAGGACCTAAGGATGCTTACTGCTTGGAAATCAAGAAGAGAACTGAGGTGGTGTTGGTGTGGGAAGCCCCGCTCTAAACATTCCCTTCCTGCCATGGGAAAAAAAAGCTTTCTCTTCACCACACATACACAGTGGAGTTCAATAGAGTGCCATCTTTTATTGTCAGCTTTGGACATTGTTCTGCTGGAAAACATGGTTAGAATCTTTCTGAACTGAAATCCTTCAAGATGCTCTCAATATATGGATAAAAGAAGGAAACAAAATGCCCTACTTGTCTGTTTTTCATCTCTTTACATCTAGTGAAGGTGAAGGCTGTGGAAAAGTCTGCTGTCAAACTTACAGATCCAATAATCTGAAATTGTTTCCTGAGGCTCTCAGAAGCTGATCTCTAGAGAAGTAGGGGAAAATATTTTCTGGATTTTCTGAGACCTTTCAAAAGCCTCAAATGCAAGGGTGATGAAAAGTCTCATTTTCCGTTTGGGAATTGATTTTTGAGAGTGAATAATATCAGTTTTATTAGGATTCACTGAGAATTACAGTTGATAATCATTTCTGGAAAACACAGATCCTGAACTATGGAGAGGCATGGGTGTTACGCTTAGCAAATTGCTCTTCGGTGCAGTAAATTACTTTCCAAGAAGTCTGCAGTGCAGGCAAGTCATGTTGCCTCTCAGACGAGTGGAGTATAATGTTCTGATCACTCAATAAAAGGGTTGGCTTTTTTCTGTCCAGCTGGAAATTTCAGACTTGAGTGACTTCTACTCTAAGGTCTTAGGAGTATTTATTTATCTAATGAGAAGAGCACAAAATGTTTTGATATGTGTTATTTTCGTCAAAAATAAGAGGGAGGGGAATTGATTTGGATGTTCAGAAGCACTCACCAGGGGACAAAGTTAACTGTGGTAATTTTTCAAACACAGATGTGGGTTTTACCCTCTGAAAACGGGAAAAATCCTTGCTCTTCACTCTCTTAGAAATACTGGTAATAATTGCATCTTAGATGGCAAGTCAGCTTCTGTTGCCATTGTCATTAATGCCTGCAGAACCAAATGTCTAAGCAGGCACAGTCATACTATTTCATATTAGTCAGTATTCATGTTATTTAATGTCTTAGTCTCTATTACTAAAGGAAAAAATGATAAATGGATATGTTATCATTGAGAGAGATACTGTAACATTGAAGTTCTGTTACCAACATGTCTTTTAAAATATCCTGGCATATTTTGTTATATGCTAACATTTTTACAACAAAAAACAGATATGAATCATTTTACTCTCCTTTATTCAATTTTACCTTTACTTGAAGCTTTCTGTTATGTATATACTTCAGCAGCAAGTTTTCCTTAAGGCTATACTTTAGGAAGAAGAGGGAACATGAGGATGGAGACTTAAGTGGTTTAATCAAGTGCCACAGTCATTAGCAGAGTTTTTCCTACATACACCAACAGAAAACTCAACCCAGAATGATGTAAGACAGACACAGAATTGTATTTGAGTGCTGTGGCTGGACATGTGAACTGCTGGAAATACAGTGACCTCTATGCTGTATGTCTCTTATCAGCTGAAGTGGAGAAGTGGCAGGAGGCTGATAACTAGTACCTCAAATACATACCAGTAAGCAGTTGAACTGAAATTCATAGTGAAAAGACTCTTGGACGGTTTTTTTTATATTATTTTTTCTTTTATTTTTTTCCTTGAATCTGGCCATTTGTATCTACCATCTGAGTGCTGATCATGACCTGAGATTATTCTGTAGATTTTCTTGTATTTTCTCAGGACAGGGTCAATGCCTTTCCATTGTTGGTAGGTTATGTAGTACAGTGGGGGTCTGAACCTAGCTGAGAGTATACGTGCCACTGCAGTTTGTGTAATAACGAGGAGAGATGGCCAGTTGGCAAGGGAGCTGCAAGGAGCTGTGCTACTGGGTGAAGGAGGAAGCCCTGCCTCCCACCCCATGAGTTTCATTAACCAGTCATTTTGTTTGACTCTTCAAAATGTAGGCACTTCCTGTGTTGGGAAAAAAAGGGAAAAACTCGTTTGCTTGGCTTTCAGTAATGTTTACGTGTGCAGTATAGCAAAGTAGGAATGACATAACTCAATATGAAACAAAAGAACATGATACAGGCATGTAGGAAATCTTTAGGCTCTACTCCAGCCCTCCCCACATCATTGCAAGAGAAGTGCTTGGAGAGGCTGACACAATGTGTTATTGCAAAAATGGCACTTGAGGAGAAGAATGTGTAGCCTCTCCCAACGCCAGAGGCACATGCCATCAGCTGTGGCCCCACCATGAGGAGTGGTGCTCCCTACCAGATAAGGATGCAGAATTGAGAGGTGTCAACTGCATGACCATCCTCACCAGCAGCAAGAAACAGCTGGTGCATACAAGGAAGCACAAGTTGCAAAGGATTATGCCACCCTGCCAGGGCTGCTTCGCTCCAGAGACAAAGCCATGCTGGCTTCAGCCCAGCTCCTTGAGCTCTGCTGACAGTCTCCATAGAGACATGGATCTGTGTGGGCGAACTGCCTGGCTGTTTGTGCTCACACCCCTGAGCCTTGTGGGACCTGGGGACCTGCCTTGAACCATGCAGCAGCAATTCAGCTGGGCATCAGCGAGCCCAAAAGTACCCAGCTGCAGCAACTGCCAGCGAGGCAGGCAAAGTGTTCATGGTAACTAGCACTGCTTAGCAGACAAGGACTCTGAGGGCAAAAGGGTCAGAGATTTTCCTGGCCTGCACAGAGCAGTCTCCAAGGCTTAGATGGCCCATGTACTGTGTTAAAGCTACCAGTAATGTGCACCTTGGGAAGCCACTGGTAGGTGGCATGAAGCCAGTGTTCATTTGAGGTAGTTCATGTTGCTGCCATCCAGCTGTACTGATCTCACCACGGGAGGATTTTTAATCTACATGGGATTGCTTTAATCTGTGCGCTTCCTATATCTGCAGAAGGAATGGTTCCTGAGAGGGAGAGCACAGAGACTTCCTCTGCCTTTGAGCCACCACTGTAGTGCTGTTCTGTAGAAAGGTTTGTTCAGAGCTGTGCACAGTAGATTGGAAGTTTATTATTTGGAAGGGTTTATTTGGGATTTTTTTGCATCCAAAAGTGCTTGTGTGAATTACTGCTTTGTCTTACGCAGTTACAGGTAGAAGGCAGGATACATATACTAAATTATCTTTCAGTGGAAAGCATTCTTCTGAAACTAAACTGGATGGTACATTTTCTTGTTTATTGCTCTGCTGTTAAAGCAGATGGAAATGTTTGGAGTCTCCTTTGTTGCCAGGGGTATAAACTATGTTCTATCTTAATCAAGAGGCTTCACACTGTCAGTTTGGAAATGCCCGCTGGAAAAAGGTTTTTGCTCAAGTCCATTATTAAGAAAAAAAAAGATTCCATTTATATGCATTCTTTGGGGCCTTCCCAGCAGATGATTTTCAATTAGAATAGGGATTGAAGCCTGCTCTACCAGCAGTTTTGGAATTACATTGCCTCTGTCTCAGTGGCAAACAGCAATTGCCTGTTGCTTCACTGGCCACCTGCAAATGTCAAGGTTTGCATACCAGGGGCATAGTCCTGTGCAAAATGTCTGTGGGGAAGTGGAAGGGAGATAATGCAAGATAATGATGTCCAAGTATGTGTCATGTGCACTATCTGTGGTTATGCAGGGCAGGAAAACTTGTATTTGAAAGCCTATTGTCTTTGGTGTTATTTCCCTTCTCTGTATAGCCCTAGACAGGGTGTATTTTTTGGCAGACATATTTTATCCCACATGTGTGAGGCTGCTTTTGAGCAAAGTCCCATTACATTTCTTGCAATTAAAAACAAAAAATAGCTTTGCAGAAGCAAAATGCATTGGAATCCAATCTTCACAGTTTTAAAAGGATGGACCGAGATACAGAAAAAGGAAGGCAACAAAGCAAGCTTGATTTAAGACTTATCCTTTCAGTTAAGTTTTGGGGGGATGTAGAAACAAGCATATTAAACTTCTGCAATGTAGGTTTATTATTTAAGCCCTATGATGATTTTGTGAAGGACAGTATCTAAATAAGCTGCTGCAGGGGAATTTTACTCAGCTCAGTACATGTGATAGCAACACCGGAAAGCATGTAGAGAATTCTAGTACAGATTTTTTTTATGTTGTAGAGGTCAATTTGGTCTTAAAAGAATAACTTCTTCAGATGCCTTGCTGGCTCAAAACACGTCTAATCCTTTCAATGCTGTTTTGATCAGATGTTCATTAGTTATTAACTTAGACTTTACTCATTTCTCCACCCAGATCTCCTGCAAACTTCTGATGCAAAAGCTATATTTTAGATACAGCAATATCTACCTCTGATCTCACCTAATTGGCCTCTGCACATGGCAGAGCCAGTGTCTCATTTGGTACAATATAGCAACATGCACCCTCAATCTGGGAATTCTGGGCGCAAGCAATATCGTAGGTGAACAACAATTTATTTTTTTTGCTAACATAGTCTAAGCTACAGTACAGCGTAAAGTTGCAGTGCCTCAAAAAGCTAGAAGCAGCACTCACAAATTATATATTCCAGCAGGTACTCGTTATTTGTCTACATAGACTAGGACATTAGTCTGGGATTAGTTGCCAGACTTGCAAGAGACAGGAATCATAGTTTTAGGTGTCACTGCATGCACTGTTATTACAGAGAAGAACTGATGAAGCAATTCCATATCTAAACAGCACCTTAAGGAAATCAAGTTTCTTGTGCCTCGGGGTAGGGCAGATTTGCTCTTAAGCACTTATGAGACTGTAATAAGCTGTAAGACTGGTTGCAAATAATGTCACAGCTAAAAGAAAAGTGTGTTGCTCAGTCATTAAGGACAAAGCCCTATAGAGGTTCTCACAAATTAATGAATAAATTCTAAGTGCTTCCTCTGATGTGTGAACTCTGAAATTAACACCACTGATTTCTACACACTAAGAATAGTACAGGGTGTCAGCACCAAAGGAGGAAGGGAGAGAAGATACCCTTCCAGGCTTCTGTAGCATTCAAATTGCTAAAAGCTTAAAATATGTAGCATAAATGGCTACATCTGCCATTTCGAATGTTAATTAAATAGTGCTGTATTAGAAATATCTCTGGTCTTTGGCTTGACCCAAACCTTGAGCAATTCTTACTGCAGGAAAGCAAGTGTACAAGCGGATGTATTTTCTGACCTTGGTGCTTATTAATTGCTTGTTATCTCTTGTGAGCAGGTTCTGTGTGTGCTGTTGGCCTTTTAAGAAAATGCTTAGTGTCTAGATTTCAAGCTGAAGATTAGGGAAGCCACACTCTTTTTACCTACCCAAGTAGGGGAAAAAAACACAGCTGAGAATGGTGCAGATGGCCTGAAGCAGACTGGCGCATTGTACTTGAGTATCAGCATCAGATGACTACCTTAAAAAGTGAGGTTCTGTCATCTCCCTGTTTTCACTGGAGATCTCATAAGCCGCTTTTCCAAGATTATCCATAATAGCAGTTTGTCTGACTGAAAATATCCCCCAGAAGCACAAGAAAAAAATTATGTGAAACCAGAATATATTAAAGGCCAAAGAAGAGAGTATATTTTTTTTTCTTACTGATGTTAAATTTCATCAATCTAAGCTGGTAAAAATATAATGAAACAAAAAAATTGGAATGCTGCAGGATACACATTTTCTACATGGTGCTCTTACTGGCTACATGCATTTTTTTCCATCAAATTCAATGGCCTGTCAACAAATTTTATTAAGGTTGGTTGCTGGTTTCCCTCATACCTCGCAGCCAGTGCTAAGAGCATAATTCTCTAGGGAGGAAGTCACTGCTCCCCTTGCTCAGTGCAGAGTCCATCTGAATTCCTTCACAGTTGCAGTGTGTATCGTGAACAACGTGGAATATGTTTTCAGCACTTAAATAGTGCTATTAAACTGTTGCTGAAGAGTACGCCCTATTCAGCATGAAAGAATTTTGAGTTTGGGCTTGGAATAGAATTTTCAAGCAGGACTGAGCACAGAGCTGGTACTTTCTGAAGTTTAAGGCTGCAGTTGCATTGAGGTTTTATATAACAAATACTTCATGCCTTAGTCAGGGCCACTTGTAGTGACAGTAACTATAGTAACAAAACAAAGTTTCTAGCTAATGAAGGATTATTTCCAGTGAGCAGGACATCAGTCTCTGAGCCAGCCCCTGAAATATGCTTATTTATCAGTTTTGTGTGCAGTGCTATTTTAATAGCTACTACTGTATTTTCAAAGCTATTTAGAAATTTTCATTTGTTTGCTTTTGGTGTGTTGGTTTTTTGGGCTTTTTTATTTTTCCTAAAACCTATGGAGGGACTTGCTCCTTTTGGCTTAAAATGGTAATGTTCTAATTATATTCCTGCTTTTTTAACTTGTTTTCCTAAAGAAATGGGGATTATGCAGTAGGGCTTTTTATACCTTGAGCACTTTTGAAAATACTGGCTGATTTAAAAGAAGTTTTGACAGTGTGTTAGAAGTCCTGAAGATAAGTTTCTGCAAGTTTTCTAAAAGCAGCCTGCTGAGTCAGGGCTGGAGGGGGCAGGCAGAGCTGAGCCATGTGGTGCCAGGGTTGGCAGCTGCCAGCAAGGCAGCGAGCACATGTGCAGTGGATACGGGGACATGGCAGCAGCACTGCCATGAGGGTGGTGGTGCTGGGAGAAGGGATGGAGCGGGGGAACAGAGACAGCTTGCAGTGGGGGACAGGTGCAGAGGATGCAAATCTGTAGGAAGTTGCATACCAACCTGGGAAGGGACAGTTTGTGGTATTTAAGTGATGAGTATATAAATGTGTGCTGGTTTGTTTCTGTGTCTTACATGCTCATTTGAATGGGTAACAAGTGATAGCAGAATGAGTAAGGAAGGTAAGGAGGGATGCTTTAAGTGATAATCAGCACAGCTTAACAAAACCTGCATGTTCGGGAGACATGGGGTCTCAGCATGGCCTGCAGGAATACACCTCCCTTGGAAACCAGAGAATTGCACCTCTTAGGTTTTCACAGAAATTCTAACCTCAAAGTGACAGTCTGGTTAAATAACAGCAGAAAGAATTATTATTCTATTAATAAAAAGGTCTCATAAAACTTCAATGGAGAGCTTTCTGTTGCCAAGCTGATGTTTTATGAGGAGAAGGAAGACGTTTTTAAAGGAAGCGTGACATTTGCTGAAGCAAGCTGAAAGCACAGTAATGGCCCCAAAGCTGTGGCTGCTTTGCACGGTCTGTGCATGAGTTTCCTTATCCTGGCTTCATAAACTAAAAAAGTACTGATTTTTTTGAAGTGATCCCTGACTCTCTCTTCTATTGTCTGTGAATAATTGTGCTTCTAAAGTTGAGTGGCTTTCTGTTCAAATGGCTTGCGAGACACAAATTCACATTATGAGCCTCCAATAAAACTAAATGTGTTACTGCACTGTGTTTCCTCTTTCAAGCAACAGCTTCTTGCTCTTACTGATTCTCTAGCAATTTAGTGGCAGAGTATTTGAAGCACCAGACAAGGAAATGGAGGTGTGGAAAATAAAAGGGGAAAGAGAGTAAGGGAAAGCCAAAATCTGTTCTTAAGAGTTGAGGGAAGGTAGAAAAAGTCCATCTGAAGCTTTTATGTAGTTTTATGGGGCTATTCCTGTAAATCAGAAGATTGAGTAATTCATCTCTTCTGCATAGTAAGAGTCTGCTTTTCCACCAGCAGACAGGAAGCAAAAAACTGTTCTTTTGCAAAAGCACATTTCCTAGGTGGTTCATAACTGTAGTAATCCATTTTAGCTCCAGACTCCTTGCAATGACACTTTCTTTGAATCTCCCAGCAGCCCTGTGATGCATCAAACGTTTTGTAATCACTTTGTACACTGGTGAAATGAAGCTGTGATTGGGGAAGAGTAGAACAGCTGTTTAACAGAGACTAACAATAGCATGTATCAGATTAGGCTGTGAAATCAGGAAGAACAATCTGCCAGTTGAAGTTGACAAGATGGTTGGCAGGGCAGAATGTAGAGAACAGAGCTGGAGTTTTACCATATCATATGAGCTAACACCTGTGTGAAATATGTGACTTAGGCTCCTTAATATCTTCAATTAATTAAAACATGGGGTTTACATTTCATTTAAAAAAAATTAATGATCCTAACAAGGGATAAAACAGGTATTAAAATGTTTGAATCTTAAGAGGACAAATGTAATCTTAAAAGCCCTAAATAAAAGCACTTTAGTTCAAAGTCTTGAGGAAAGCTGGCCATATAAATGAATTCACCTCTTTCATTTGACAATTAGAAAGATTTTTTTTTTTACTTCCCCTAAATCAGCTACAGCACTAAATCCCATAATAGAAGATTCTAAAATTAGAACTGACTTAGTTTTCCATCTTTGCTGCACAGTTCTGGTTAGAATTATTAATGAAGAGCTTCGCTTTTGCTGTTCTCTGTTTTAATAAATTAGTTATAGGATGAGTTAATGTAGGCAGTAGGTTTCAGGCTTCATTCTACTGTGTTGTTTTTCCAGCAACATTTAACAACTTTTTGTTGTGTAGAAGCTGTAAGAGTACAGCAGTCTCTGCATGGTGTATGTCTGCATAATTGTGTCTGGTGTTGTGAGCTGTGGTGCACAAACTAATGCTTTTGGATTGGATAGGTTCATCCCTTGGATTTTTCTAGAAAAAAATTTCCAAAGCTGTAGATCACGGTTCCCTGCAGAATGGTGGTGGTGTTCAAAACAGATAGCAATACAGCAATACAGTAGCTCCATTCCATGGATACAGGGCCTAAGACGCTACTGTAGTCACTGCTTTTAGGATTGTCCCTTCCTCCTCCTGCCAGTCTGCCATGCTCATAAAAGTGTAGTCATAGGTGCTTTGGAGACTGGTCAGTGCTCTTGAACTTAAGAAAAATTGTCTGAGGATCCAAGCAGAGACACAATTTAGAGCAGTTACAGTATTTTTTCCACTCTTGTAATTTAAGCTTGTTTTCTGAGTAGCAATAATAAACCATGGAATGACTCATTTGACAAGGTAAGTTGCAGTTTAACTTTTATTTATGGCAGCAAAATTAAAATTTGACAAGTGGATTGTCCTGAGGCACAGCCCAAGGGAGAGGAGAGGAAGGGATGAGTCCAGTGCCCTGGTTGTTTTTCTCAGTTATGCAGGGAGTCTCACAGTTGCGTAGTTTAGGCAGGGAGGGCTGATGCATCCAAACAGGACCTCTGTGTGCTGCTGCAGATGCTGCCCACTGTGAAACACAGTGTCTTAAGTTTGGATGGAGCTGCTTGCAGTGGTGCAGAGCTACCCTGTCAGTGCAATTTTCTGGTTTGACAAGAGAGAACGCACAGCTTACATGGAAGTGAAATGTTTCAGTGGTTTAATCCTCTTCCCAGGGTGGTCTTTGCTGGATTCCTGCAGAACTGTATTACTGAGCAAACCAATTAGATAATGTGTTCTACAACTTAGCATCTAGATGATGGGTTTTATGGACTTGGGCATTTGTGCGTTACGGTGGTTGTGATGCCGTGACTTTGCAACAGTGGTATTTTTTTACTTGAGGCTTCAGTTGTCCATTGGTTGTGATCCTGAATATAAATACCAGAATTTGTATCCATTGGAAACAGCAAACTCACTCAGAAGAGATGGCAGTCTGAGGTACATCTAGCTGCAGGGTTTACTGAAGCAGACCAACAGAATTGAGTGAATCAAGCACGTTACATTATTATTTAGTTTTCAGTGGAGAAATGGAACGTTTGGGTAGCTGGAATCACATGAAAAATCCTGCATTGAGGCTGACTGAATGGCAGGTATTACATGAAAAATAAATTTGTACCTGAAGAGGCATGACAGAACTGCGATCTTGGCATAGAATGGGAGGAGAAAGGGATTGGAGAAAATTTAATAGAAAGGCCTGTATCTATATCAAATCTGCCAAATGTAGCTATTGAGAAACCTCATTATAAATAAGGAACAAAGTGGAAGAAAAACACATGGGGAAAAAAAATCAGTCATGCCATAAGTAATCACAAATCTGATGCATTAGGAATCTGTCAGCTTCCAGCAGAGCTGATGTTTCTCCAAATTAATTCCTTCTCTGCCTCATTCATGCTAAAAGTGCACTGCAGCTCACATGTCTCTGCTTAAACTAACATCTCTAAGGCCTCCAGGAAAAAGATGCCCAGGAAGTTTGAGTGTTGTCCTGAATACTCTGTACAGGAACTGACCTCAAGGATGTAATTTGCAGTAGTATTTAGTCAGCGTGTTGGATTTTATGTTGCTGTTTCTGTTGGAGAGAATCATTGATGAAAGCTGATGCAGGATTACCTTGAGCCCTGACTAGGAAACACTACAGTTATCCCGAGTAAGGATATAGTTGCACTGTCCTGGTATCTCTCAAGTGAAATACTTGTACATGCCTCCTGAAGCTGGGTAGCAGTAAGCTGTCCCAGCTCTTTATGTCAGCCACCAACTTTCCCTTTTCTACAGGTTCATTTTACTGGGTAACCGCAGAGAGCAACTCATGGCTGAATCAAAAACCACAGGTTATGTGTGTGAAAGCATTAATTCACTACTCCAGCTTTGAGAAGCTGCCTCAATTCAGTCAGCATCCCTACCCAACCTTCATACATTTTTGTCTTCAAAGTTGGACTTGATGTTTTCACATGCTCTTGCCCTTCCTTTGCAGCAGTTCTAATTTTAGCCTAATTCGGGCCTGTGACCTGACAAACACCTGCAAAGTGCTCTCATTGCCATTCAGCTTAGTATGTGTATATACTGAGGCTTTCATTGCCAGTCTCTCCTTTCTGCTTGGAATCATCTTGTTCTGAAGCCTGATGAACAGGGTAATTATTTGAAAAAGGATTACAGCTCTGAATCTTTTCCACTAAGGCTGAAGGAAGCTATTATTTCATCATATATTAAATGGCACATGGTAATTTTAAACACCTTCTGGTTTTCTAATGAATTAAATCTGTTCAAGAGCAAAGAACGCTGATTTTTAGCTGTATGTTTCAACAGTTTTTAAGCCAGTTTCTTTATGACAGAATTTAGTTTATGCTACATATCTATAGTCAGGGAAAATAAAAATATCAGTTCTTCCATGGATGCATCCTGGTGTTGGGAGTCTGTTTCAAAATGACAGATTTTAGGTGTGTGCTGTGCATGTGTGAGCCATGCTTCCTCTGGATGTCATTCCCTGAGGGAACTAATTATGGTAGGATATATCCTATACATAATGACAGGCTCTGTTAAGCTTTCTGGAGGCAGAACTACCGATAGGGTCAGCAGAGAGCCTGAGCACTTTCAATTGCCTTGAATTATGGGGTTAGATATTCTTTCAGTAAGATACTTAGGGAAAGGTGTGGACATAATCATGCAAAAACACTGCCCTCAGTGTGGTGAGAATGGAGAGGAGCACTCTACCCGTGTTTTGGACATACTGGCTTAGAAAGGAAATAGAACTTTAGATTGTAAGCTCTGAATTCTGGCTGTTTTGCATTATGGCCTCTTAAGAGGGAAAGTAAAGGCATGCGTAAATGCAAAGCGTGGTAAACAGAACAGTACTCATGCTTTCAGGTTGATATCTGTTTCTCCTCTTCAGACTTACTTCAAGGAAAAGCTGGTACATGCTGCTAACTTATCAGAAGGCAGAGATTATAAATACACTCTTCTGATTCATCCGAGTGAGCTCTGATCTCTTACTCAGCAGAGACTTCTGTAGTGAACTAAAAAGGATACATGAAACAGGGTAAACATGGAGATTTCACTGTGTTCTGTCGGCAGGAGCGGGTGTGAATGAGTTCAGTCCAGCCTCTTTCTGTCCCCGTCCTGGCTGAGATGCAGTGGTGCAGGTTGACCTCGGGCACCTTGCTGCTCTGCTGCAGGGCTGCTCCATGAGCTGCACTGGCAGCCCCGCAGAAGCCGAGCATTTCCACATGGGGTTTCTCTCCGCAAAGGAGAAAGGAAAGTTAAAGCTTTTCCCTATGAAAGGCTGGGGCTTTCTGTGCATCATTGCTTCTGTTCCTTTCTTTTTCTCAGTTGCAGAATCAGTATGGAAGGTTAGAATTCCGGAAATGAATGGTTTATTTAAGGGGATAAAGTAAAGAGTCAGCTAATACAAGCTGATCAGACTGCACTGACCCTGCACTTGATTTCTGTGTTTACCTGATGCATGCACATTTTTAGGGAGTTGAAATTGCCTGAGCTTTTCTGACTTGAAGCTTGAGTGCCAGATCTGCACCTACTTTAAGAAGACAAAAATCCATTCATTTCACTTGAGCAGAGATGGTTGCCTTCAGCTTACTGTCTGACCCTGAGTGTTTAATTCCTTTTACCTGTTATATTACAGCTGCTAGATCTAAATTTTGGAACAGAGTTTGGTTTTATAAAGCACTGTTGTGTAAAAATTTGTAAAGGTTGCTAAGTGCTGGACTGTATCTCAAACCACAAACCAAACCAACCAACCAAAAAGAATAAAAAAAAAAACAAAACACCCACTAAAAAACACCTTCTGTGGGTGAAGAACCCAAAAGTAAACAAAAAAACCAGTAATCCTGTTACCTGCGCTGTACCATATAAATGAGACTTGATTTTCAGCGGCTAAGCTTGTTTGATTTCAGCCAGCATTTAAATTGTATTGCAGTTCTACACTAAGGTGTGTTTTCAGAAATTATTGAAAGAAGGCCAAATATTGCTATTTTTGAATGTTTAAATGTAATTACTCTTTTGAAGTCTTTAATCACACAGTGCTTTGGATGTATAATATTGTGTCGTCTTTTCTCAGCATATCTGAAAGATCTGTCACATTAGGGTGTAACAGATATTGCAGAAAAATAATCCATTAATCTGATTTTAGGTTCAATCTGCCATGGATTCTCTTTTTAGTTTTGTTTTGTGGTGTATTCTGTTTTTATCACCATGCACATATTTCTCACCTTTCTCTCAAAGCCTTTATTTTTTGTTGGCAGTTCTAATTGAAATTTGTTGCATATTTCTGGCAGGTTGAGAGACTGATGATTGTTATTCATAAGCAGTGACTCAGCTTACTTGTACAGTGTAAGGTGTACGATGCATGTAGTCATACATGCATCAGTGAAGTCCAAATTTACAGCAAGGCTAAGGAATGAAGCTTCACACCTAATATACAGCTTGCAAGATCCGGAATTATATTAGTATTCAGGTGAATTCTGCACAACTTTCTGCTACATAAACCTTACGCTGGAGGAGCAGTCAAGGATACAAGCTGTGGAACTGGGTACTCTAGGTTGGCAGTGTCCTTGGGTTGATGTGTATAGTTAGGAAATTATTAGGAAGAAAACGACAGGAAATACACAGAACTATTCACTGTTATATCCTGAGGTTTTATCTCAGAGCAATGGTTAAGGAAAGCTATCACCATATCAGTTCAGCCAGCTGGTCTGACATCCGTGGGGAGCCTGTACTGTGTGGGAGGGCAACAACATGATGAGAAGTGCCATTGTTGCCAAGGCCAGTCTGCAGGGTCTCAAACCTGACAGGGATTAAGGGCTGCAGGTCCTGACTCTGCAATTCACTTTGTACAGGATGAAAAGAAACTATAAAGGAACTTCCTAAGGAAATTTAGTGCATCTCCAAAACACTGTCTGTGGCAAAAAAGCAACCCAGCACTACCATGTATGTGTTTTTGTCTGTTTAATTTTTCTAAGTCAGTGTGCTGTGTTGAGCCAAATGGTAATGACAGGTTTTGCTAGGTTAGCTTAATCGTGGCAGTGAAGGATTGAGTGAAACTGCAGTAGCATGATCCTCAGCACATCTGTCTGTTGAAATACAGACCCAGGTCTGTACGCTGATTGCTGGCTCTGCCTTAAAGGTCAGGCTCCTTCCTGCTGCTGTTACTGCACTAGCTGTGTTCAGCTGGCACTGGTGCTGACATAGGCTGCAATTACATCATGATTTTGCTTTGCATACTTAGACAAATATGATTCCTGATGGTGGCAAAATAGCCATTTATTTCTCTGGGATTTTCTTTGGTGAAACCAGCAGTTTTCTGTCTACTTACCACAACATGGGTTTGTTCTAGATATTGTGGTTTTGTTTGTTTTTTTGTTCTTTTTCCCAGAAATGTAGCAGCTTTTGTCTGTCTTTACTTCTGTCATTTTTACCTTTTAAGCGTGGCTGTCCCTGCATTTTTTGGGGCTGGCAAAGAAAACTGCTCCTCCATATCTTACTGAACAAGCTCATGTTGTAAAAAAAGCACTGCCTCTGAACTGTCATAAATATATGGTGGGTTGTCTTAGCCAGAACGTAAGTTGAAACATGCCCTCATGTGCCCCAGAACCAGTATCCTGTAGTGAAATCCAGTAGTGTTTGGCAGATTGATTTCCATCTTTTTCACCTCTGCTGAGACATGCAGACAGCAAGCTCTAAATATTGGCAGATTCTGGCCCTTCTTGTGTTACTCACGTTAACACTTTGTCCTCTGCAAAGTTAAGCAGTTAGGAGAGAAATTCATAAATCCTTCTCTTCATGAAAAGCTGGATCTTCATGCATAGTTTTAAGGAGACGAATAATTGACTTCTTGTTGACTTTGGCAGGACTACCCATATGCTTAAAGATGACGACCTTTTATAAGTGCTTTACTGGAGTAGGGCTGAAGTGGCATAAGTTATATTGCCCCAAAATAAAATCATAGAAAGAGTGAGATCTGTTTAACAACATTGGATAATGCAGTTTGAAAAAGAAAATCTTAATTGACGCCTATTATTTTTATAGTAGCGTCAAATTTTGTGTGGTTCTAATTTACTAATACAGTGGAGGGCATGGTGCAGGTTCACGCTTTTGGCTCTAAGTATCAGTAACATGCAAGATCTCATAAATGTGTCAGGTTAGGAGGAAATGTTTTATTAATCCTATATGGGGTTCTGCTTTACTGTATTTTATTGCATAATTTATACATCCATAATATCAGTATGCTATCACGTTTTATTACCTCAACACTAGGTTAATTAGGAGGTCTTTCACTCTGTTTTAAGTAGGTGAATTAGGATTCTGAGATACCTTTCCAAACAGGTGTGTTCCTGTCTGCAGACTGAGGTGGCTTGGAGTTAATGTTGAGTGTTACTTTATTAGCCAGAATCTTTTCCTCTAAAAGCTGTCTAAACTGCACATAATAGATGCCTTTATGAAAAATACAACAGTTTAGAAGTGTAAGTGAAGCATCCAGTTCTGCAGTCTTTGGGGATAGGAAGCATTGGCAGCATGTTAAGTATTTCAGCTTAGTACTGTTAATGCTCTTTTCTTGTCTGGCAGGATCTCAGCTCAGCAATTAGAGACCCTAGGCCTGGTTTCCTTTTCCATTTCTGTATCAATCAAGAGTTATTCCAGTGGTTGTGACAGCATGATACTTCTCAGCTCTGCCCTTTCAAATGAACTCCTATTTAATCAGGGCTGGCTGGATTTATTTGGAGGCATGTCTGATAAAATTCTAAAGAATTAGGCCCAGCTGATGAGAAAACGTTTAAAAGTGATGTTAGCTACGGAGGAACTCAATGTGCTTTCCTTCCTGTCCACAAATAACTCTGAAGTTGAGAGCACCAGTATTAAGAGATTAAATGTAAAGGATATGGGGAAGGCGATGATGAAGAACCTAGTTCTCCAGATGCTTTGCAAAGGTCATTCCCATTATCTGCTCTGCAGTTAGAAGAGTTGAGGCACAGGGACCTGAAACGACTTGGTCAACACTGGCCAAGAAGCCATGTGAGAGAACAAGAAACAGAACATAGCTCTGCCAGGTCCCCAGCCCAAGCTATAGGATATTGGCCATACTGCCCCCATGGGTGAAATACAGTGGACCATGGTTTCCAGTTCACCTCTGAGGTTGCACTGACATTTGCACATTGTCATGTAGGTGTTTGTTTCGACCCACAAATGAGATACTGTATCACAGAGTCACCGAGTTTAAGTGCTAGGGCTTGGACCTGCTGAATGGAGAAGCTATGCATTAAACTACTGCTTGATTTCATCACTGAAATTAAATAGGAGGTGGACCTCTAGGCTCCTAGCCTTGAATGCCTGGGACCTCGCTCTGATTTTCATATGTGATCATACGGTGGCCAATACAATGGGGAGTATTCTGTGTAGTTGGAGTCAGAGAAGAAAACATTCAGAAAACAACAGGTGGGGGCACTTGTAGATTAAACCTCAGTTTAACATCTTCTGAAGTGTTGAAAGTCTAATACACTGTCCATAAGAAGAAATATATTTTTATATTACATGTAAAAAGTTGATGTAAACACTCCTCATAGCAAAATCAGAACATTTTTTTCCAGATTTTAATGTAAAACTTGTCATTGTGGAAATTAATTTTGTCTTTATTCAGACAAGTTATAGACTGAAATATATATGATTTGTGATGGCACAAAATTGTTTTGTTGGCAGTTCTTTATCAGGGTAAGAGGAAGATAACATTTCAGGTGTATCACCCAAAGGATCCTACATAACACAGGGTGAGACAATGGTTTTTATCAGCTCTGCTAATGATTTGCTTGATTCCTACATTCTTAATCAAAACCAACATACCACAAGTCTGGCATTCAAAATGAATGACTTAACCAAAAGAAAAGGAGACGGTAATTCTGATCACCCTTTTTTGTGCCTTCTTTTTCTGGGTATGACTAGGTATGACTTAATTCTGAAGACTGGTAAAGATGAAGATTTTCAGTGCTTCGTTTTAGTTTGAGGGTTTTTTTCCCCAGGAAATCAGCTTGCTTTTTCTTTCAACAGTCTATTAGTTAATTGTTGCTTTTCCTTCAAGTGACAACTAGTCTGGGTTTAGCAGATAAGAGGTTTGATACAAGACCTCCTTCCAATATAAGGGTCACTTTCTGGATGGACCGCATAAATATTCATAGAATCATATTTGCCCTCTGTATCACAAGGGAATATGATGGACCTGAATGCCGAAATAAGTGCATGAAGTTGCTGGACTGGCTGCAGACATGTTTGTCTTGGGAAGTGACATTTGGGTCTATGCAGAGATAACAACGTGGTCCATGGGCAGGACCTTTACCTGACTGACAGGAGGCCCTTCTGCCTTCAGGTGTAAGGTACAGCTTGCAGGAGGAGGCAGTCCAAGAAAAAACACCCAGAGCTTGAGCCATGCCAGTGGCTGCTTCTTGGTTTTGCTGTGCAGTCTCAGGCAGGTTGGGCAGCAATCTTGGCTTTCCCAATCACCGCTTCTTCTGTTTCCCTCCTTCTCAATGAGCAAGAACCTTCTGGGTGCCTTGTGTTGTGAGACTAAGCCTTGCACATTGCCTTCATCATGTAAACTTTTAAATAGTCTAGAATCTAGCACTCTAGAAGCTGTTTTCACCCTTTGCTGCTGCAGTCACAGTTCGTGGAGCAGCATTAGCTGAATTGCTGTTGTCATGCAAGACTGGGGCTCTAAGCAGGGCAATTTTATAAAGGAGATGGCAGCTCTGAGTCTGCTAGATTTGCTGGGCTGGGAAGATGAAGTCAGTAGTTCTTTGGGCACGCTGACAGATTTCTTGTTTTTATTTTATGTTCATATTGAGGGGTAAATGGGCAGGGAGCCATAAAAAATAGGACTGTATGTCTGTAAAAGTACATGATCAATTTATTTTTGTAGAGAAAGTGATAGATAACATGGCACAGCATGAAGTTATAAAAGGAGCCTGCAGTCAGAGTTGCTGGCATTAATTTAACTAGAGAATGTGCCCTTAAATGTCAGGAGACTGCAAGAAGCGCAGAGTTATTTGAGAAGACAGCAACTTTGATGTTGATTTTATCAACAAAAAACACAGGAGATTAAAAGCAGCTTTCCAATTTTACCTACTTTTTTTTCTTATTGATAACGTGACTAGGGCTTTAGTAGGTGTTGTAGGAAGGTTAATGAAACCACAATGGTTATGGTGAGAGAGTATACATAATCTAATTGACTTGCATAGGTGACTCACCACTGATGCTAAACTCAGCAGCTGATAAACTGAGCAACTGATTTTCTGTGCAGATACTACAGTTCCACACACAGTCTCCTCTCATACTGGCAGCTAAAACAAGACCAGACAATCTAGGTTATAAAAAGAACATGGGATGCAATCATGTTTCTGCTGTATCAAAATGTAACAGTGGCCATTCTTGATCAAACCAAGGGCCTGTCTGGCTTCAGCAGGTCGTCTGGTGAGTGCACAGGGAAAACCATGCAGGAGCATGGCAGTAGGATGATCCTCCCCCTCATATATCATCCCCGCTCCTGTCAGCAGAGTGGTTCAGAGTTTTTGGAGCCAAAGGTTGCATTAGGTTGTTTTTAATGCCCCTGATGGGCCTGTCATCTGTGAATTTATTTAATCCCTTTTTGAACCTATTTATGTGTCTGCTCCAGAACATTCTCTAGCAATGGGTTTTGCACTTTACTTTTGTGTTGTATGAAAAAGCACTTCATTTGCTCATTTTAAATCCACTGCTTGATTGCTTTATTGGATATTCCTTCTTTCATGAAACAACACAGATTTGCTTTGACTTCCTGATCTTCTTCATGCTCTTAGTGATTTTATACATCTGTCATCCCTTCTCTCAGCCTCTTTTTCAGGCTGAGAAGTCTGTTTACTATCTGCATATATCAAAAGCATTCCAAAACTTTGATCATTCTTCTTGTCTGCTGCATCCTCTTTCCAGCTTGGTTAGATCAGTTTATGTCATGTGTCCACCTGTATCCTTCTTTTGCATCCATTACCTTAAAGGAGAAGAAACTAATTCAAGAGTTCAGCGATCAAAGTGTTGATGGTTTGAATCCGTGCCTTGCAGTTCCTCAGGGGGCAGACCTGGGCCATCTACCCATCCAGGTTGTGACAGTTCCCTGCTTTTCACTGGAGCTGCTGTGGACTATTTATGCAGGCTTCAGAGAGGTAGTAGGGTGAGCTGGTCGCTGCTGTGCAGTGGCACTTGCATGCTGCTCCACACCCCATCAGTCAGTCACTGCATAAAGTGCATTTGCTGTTCTCTGAGCTGTCACAAGCATTCTGGTTTCTCTCTCAGGGCAAACGTCTGTGCAAAGAAACACACACGTGCTTCATGTCATTCAGTAAAAGAAAGAAACAAAATACACGTATTAGTTGCAGAAGGTCAGTAGCTTCATGCTAATGTACACAAGTGTCTCCATGAACTGAGGTTTTGGTGGTTTGTTTTGTTTCCTTTGTGTTCTGAATCCAAAATAACCCAGCAGCTGTGTGTGTAGGTAGACAAATCTGTGTAAATAATGAAAGAACTTCGGGGAATGACACCACTGATCTGGTAAAGCTCGAAGACATGTAGATCTTTGAGCAGCTGCTGACAAGCTTGGAAAAACTGAAGGGGTTATAAGCAGACGGTGAATGGCAAAATATGTAGATAAATGTCTGCATAATACTCATTAGTCCTAATTTAGTCTCTCAACCTTGAAACCAGTGGAAGGTGTTATTGTTTGTTATAATACTGGCATTATTTATTGTTTGTCAGATGATAAGACACAGAGATCCCATTGTGATGCTGTATAAAGGTGTAGTTCAAGGGCTACATATGAGCCAAAAAACTCCATTTTAAAGCAGCTTTTAAAAGTAACAATAATTAACTGATTAATAAATCTTAATAGAGTCCTAGAGCATCCATAAAGTTGTCAATTAGTTATTGCTATACATAGCAACTTACGACTTCCACAGATGTGCTCATAAGCATTTTTAGTATACCATATGCATGTGTGAAATCTTCTGATAACAAGTATTAGCTATTAAACCTCAGTAATTAGATTGTCAGTGATAGGAAAGAACTGCCTCTTTTCTTCATGGGTAATATTAAAGAACTTAAAGGCATGGCATTTAGCCATGTAAGATTAGAACACTCTTGGAAGTGCTAGGTAGGTGATTTTGGTCAGGCCTTGAGACATTGTGAGTGTAAGCAACTGAAATCAGTTTTTATGAAGACAAATGTTGAGTGCCTTATGAAATCAACTGAAGAAGCTTACTTTCTTCTGGAAATTTTCAAAGGCCTTCCAGTATTCCAGTCTCATGGCATATTATAGTGATATCATGATTTATACTGTTGAAATTTTGATACTTGGGAAACCTAATTTTGAATTTGCAGAGCTTCAGATCTCAGCAAATTTGACTGATAGAGATGTTTATTTGCCAGAGTTGACGTTACTGTGATAGATGTGTGTGTTTGCATGTGGCAATAGCTTGACATTGTATCAGGGAATAAAAGCCTTTGTGTACTGTCCACATACACTATAAAAGAAAACCTCTTCTGAGAGGGATCTTAGAGTCTGTGATGAAGAATAAATACTGGTTATTTTCCATTGTTACTGTCCCTGAAATCATATATCTTACAAGACTGATTTGTGGATTTTTGCTCTTGTTTTCTTATGCTTATACAGTAGCAATTTACGTGCTTGCTTTATTCAAAATTTGTTTTCATATTCAGAGGCTAACAGAATTGCCAATAACTATACTAATAATCTTCAGGCTATTTTTATATGTTGGTTTTTTGTTTAAGAATCTGTGTTCCTTAATACTACAAGCATCATATAAATGTACAGTGGTATTAAGAAAATACAGTAAGGTGAGATCTGTGCATAAGTAATTTGTATTTATGCCCCTGAAATTGTGCACAGACACTGATAGGACACAATACTCACTGGATTTATGTGTAGCAAGAGCACTGTCTTAGTAGTAAAATTATAGGCTTGAGATAAGTTATACTATTCCAGTGTTTTCTCTGTGTATTTTTTTATCTGGTTTCACTGTTATAAAGCTTATTAAAAACTGAGAAATACTAACAGGATATGACACATGCAGCCTAATATCCTGATTGTATTTCCCCCTTCTAGTTGTCATGTTTAATTGCATTGTTTACTACTGCCTTTGGTATGGTTTGATTCCTTTTGCCGCTTACAGTCTTCCCATTTGCCTTTTGGTTTGGTTCATTATAGTGCCACCCAGTACCATGGATAAGACTGTTCCAAAGGTGAATTACCACAACAGCTAACAGTGCATGGTATCTCCAAGATCCTGTTGTGTGCCCATGCCTTGTGACTGGTGGTAGTATTGTGCTGAGGCTTCATTCTAGTTTTGAGAGAATTGTGCTGTTTTCCTCCTCTAGTTTTCCCTCTCCTGAGATAGAACATTGGATCTTCATCCAAAGTAGTTGACGTACACTCACTGTAAGCAGTAAACAGTAGAGTGGTGAAGTACTTGGTTTGTCTTTTTAATGTTTAAGTGCAGTGTTTAAATATACTATGTAGTGATTTTAATTGCTTGCAGATAACAAGCCATGTCCCTACTAATGTGAAAGGGAGAAGGGATCCTTAGTATAACCCTCCTGTGTAGGAGTTTGACTGTTAATAGATTCTTCCATGTAATTAATATTCAGTAGTATGTTACCATGTTCAAAAGCCTGGTGTTATTCAGGATGTAATACGACTGGTCTCTGGGCCTTGGTCTCCTTGACCACCATTCTTTTGCTGCAAGAAGGGTTGTACAGTGCTTTAGAAGGTCTTTCATTTTGCAAGCTTGTAGTGGTTTAAAAATTATTCTCTATGCTTAAAATAGCATAGATTGTTTGGTGTGCTTGTTTCTGGGACTAGAAAAATATTTTTAATATAATTTCCAGAAGGAAGGTGATGATGCCGTTTTACCCCTCTGCACAGTGCAGCCCAAAGAAACTTGCGCATGAGCCTATGCATCAAACCCTCAGCTTCTATTTGTACACTACCATTGCTTTCCAGATGTTATCCTGTCTTGCTGAAAAGGCTTTAATGACTACAGAATTTACTGTGCACGTAAGGTAGTTCCTGCAAAGATTATTTTCCTTGATAGTTATGTGAACTCATTTACTCATAAGTTTCCATTTGACTAGTTTTAGCATCTAACAAATTCTTAGATTTTTCTGGTAGCTTTTCTTTTAGATCAAAGACTCACAATGAGATGCTTCTCCATGTAGGTGTTTGTAGGCTGTGGAAAAATAAATTCTTTGCTGCTTCTTGGTTAAACCAAATAAGATGATCTTCTTAAGCCTCTGGTGAAATATATCTTCCTAGCCCTCAGATCACTTGCATAGCCTTTTTCTGAACCTCATGCCATTTTCAGTCATCTTTTGGAGTTAAAGAGCAAGAGCTAGAAACAGGATTGTAGTGTGTTGCTGGTGCTATGATCAGTAATAACCACGTCTTCCAGCTCCTACTTGATTGCGCTTCCGTATATGGATGCTAAGGGTTACTAGACATCTAAACTGCATTGTTGCTCAGGAACTTCACGTTCATGAAGGTATCTTTTATCCAGTGCATTCCAGGGCATAGCCTCCCATCATTCTACTGTGATATATATTCCTTGCACCAAACACACTGATTCTGTATTCTGCTGCATTGGAGCAAGCTTTGTTCTTAGGAGCCCGATTCACTTACAGACATCCCTGTAACAGTCTTGGCTACAGATTTCTAATTATTCCAAGTGAAGGATCTCTTGCTCAGCTACAAAGTCTTCTCTAACATCATATATGCAGTTGCCGTTATCTCTTCCTGAAGTTGTTTGGATTCCTCAGGAGCCTGCAGGTCAAATTCACCAAACTGGTTTTAGAATTTTTAACATTCAGCTGTTGTTTTTGCGGGCATGTGGGTACACATATGTGCATCCAGTGGACTAATTGCTAGCCAATATTTAGTGCATTAAAAATGCATTGATATTGGACTTTATGAAAACATTTAAAGCAGGGAAGAAAGTTTGCATTAGTAAATAAGAAATAAATTAAGTCATCTTGGCAATTAAAATAAAATGGGTGTTGTGAAGGATGGTGTTAAAAGCCACGCTAGCAGCAAGTGGTGGTTGTGTCATTGCCAAATCTGTCTTCTAACCTCTGTGTGACCCAATTCTGTTGAATTCCAGTGGTCTGTGCAAGTATGTCTTCTCTAGGTATAAGAATAGTAGCAGCAGTTACACTACCTAGAACAAGAATGTACAAGGCTATCAGCTGTCTTGCCTAGGGGTATGAGATGATTGCCAGCTGGGGTTAAGAAAGCGTTTCCTTCCTGTGAGGCATTACATAATTATCTGTGTATATTAAGTGTGCTGGGGGTTTTGCCTGAAATTTATTATATAAGTCAGTATTATAAGAAGATGCCAGATGAGGAAAACAGCTTGGCATGCATATTATGGCAATTACTTTTATTCTGTTTTCAATACTGTCCAAAATAAAATGAGATTTGGTGTATGTTTCACCTTGTTAGCTTTTCAGTGCATTGCTTTTAACACTGTCCTGCCAGCTTTGTGACGCAAATTTGACTGCAGCTGAGGAATATTGTTAATCCGCTCATCTCCTTGCGGGGAATCAAAGTTGAGCCAAATGAAATGTTTTGTGCTCCGGTGTTTTCTTTTATTGCTGCACATACAAAGGAAGTAAAAATGCTGCCTGCTAGGATCTTACTAGAGTGATACTGATTCTCTACATTTATGAGGTGCCAATAAAACAGGAGTTACTCTTTTTCATCTTGCAGCTTACTCTTCACCAAAATAAAACTGGAATGGATACATAAAGGACCTGAAGAGGCTCTGGTGACATGCAGACATATGTTGCAGATGTGGCAGATGGTATATAACATTTCACAGCACAGGTAGGCTTTCTCCACTGTGGCAAGTTCAGATTTGTTATTGGGGATGCAATTACTTTCATTAATTTTCTAGATACTTAGATTATTTTGCAAAACGGGCAATAAACAGTACTGTTTAAAAGATGAGTAATATTTCTAGCTGTGAGTAAAAAAAGGTAAGATTTTGATAGCTATTATTTAAAAAAAAAAAAAAAAACCTCAATATTTTAATGTTAAAGAAGCAGTTTGAACCAAGAGTTTCTGATCCACATGTCTAAAGATCTCTTTCCATATTTGGATGTCCAGAATAGAGGGCAGATTTTTTTCCCCCAATAGTGCTGAGCATTCATCAGCTATTGTTCGCAGTCTACAGTAGTTGGCATAGGAATGTGCGGGGGGGTGACACAGCCCTGAAGTGAATAAGCCAAGGAAAGGCACACTGCCAAACTCTATCATATGCTGCAGTTGCATGCTGGTTGCACAGCCTGGTGCTAACTGGGCAAGGGAAGCAGTGAAGAATGTGGCAATCTTTCTCACTTCCCTTGTCCTGGTGAAACTGCATTTAAACAATGCTACCTTCCCCCTTTGTTTCCTCCCTTTTATCTGCTGCCCCACCAAAAGTTTAGAAAGTGTAAAAGAGGCTGAGTTGGGTTTTCATTCTTCCCACACCCTTTGGGTATTGACCTAGTCAATACTTAGCAGTATTCCCAATTGTCTTGGGAATGTTATACCGAGACTGTACTTACCTTTCACCAATAATGTCCACAGAGCCTGTGTTTGATGGGAAGGACAGCATGTTTGATTGGCAACAGTCATGAGAGCAGGCTGAGGTAGCTTGTGTTGTTCTCTGATCTCTGTATACATTTACATAAGCCTTGTAAACACCAGAAATATATGTACAGAATGAGGCATGTCTATATACAAGTTGTGCTTGAGGGATTATTAGTAATTCTTGTTGGTTTAGCTAATGAGCAGCAGACCAAACACAGAAATCAAGATATTTGCATAGCAGCAGAGAAATGATCTCTTACAGACTGGAATCACTGATTTCCTTAGGCCTTAGTCTCTTTAGCTAAGGATTCAGTCATGTACCTCTCACATGAATAATCTTTATATCCATGAGTAGTTCTCATGAAGCTGTTCAAATGCATGCTGAACAATTATGACTGAGGAAGATTTACTCTTGCAAGGGGGGGCTGCAAGCCTGAGATTGTAGACAGTATGTTGGAAAACAGACAAATAAATAATTCAGCCATTTGGACTGCATTTAGATCCCAAGCTGTGATTTGACTGTTATACTTAAAAACTTAAAATGCAATAGCTTTATAGGCTTTTCATGAGCTTTAACCATAGAAGCCTAAACAAAAAAAATTGGTTTTGCTTTTAAGAATTCTAATGTGTATTTCACTGCTATTCCTAGCAGGGCTTTTTTTTTTTTAACATTATAAAAAAATACATCATAAAGTATTTCCAGTTAGGAAGTACTAATTGAAAGGTAACAAGAATGAACTTGGTACCTGCAGTTCTAGACTGGATTTAGTGATACAGGAAGCCCCTTGTATTAAGCAAACTGCAGCAGTATTAGCTGACAAATATGTAAAGTATTCTGGGTAGGGCTTGCAAAGGAACTTAAGGGGAATTCTTATCAGTGAAACTTGGACTGCAGATGTTTTTTAAGGCCTCTTGGAAAAAAGAAGGTTGCATTTACACAAAGCTGAGAGTTGTTGCACCCAGATTTCTTTACTAGTTTAATAGCTAGATAATCACCTACACAATTAAGTGGCATTTTAATTACATTTAGTTGCATTTGTCTGGCCTAAGTTTCCTGGCTTTGTAGTCTTACTGTGACTCTGATAGACTAAGGAGTCTTTTGAGGCCCAATATTTTATGCCAGTGCAGATACTCATATGCCATGCTCGAGTCTCCTCTTGTTGTCTCTGACAAACTGATGCCACTGCAGTCTCTCACAATCAAGTGTTCCCTTCAGCATTTTTGTCACCATTTTGTCCTGTGTCTCAACTACCTTTCAAAAACATGGGCGGTAGAGTGGCAAAATGTCCTGCTGTTAGCCTTTCCAGTGCTGTGTGCAGAAGGCAAATCATCTGGCTGCTCTCCCTTCCATGGTGCATGGAAAAGCTTTCTTGGCTGAAGGCCTTGTGCTGCAGCTTTTAAGGAGTAGTTAATTTTCAGCCCTTCCCCAGGATAACAAATGAAGCTGTTGGGAGTGGCTATTTTGCACAATGCATTCCACTTGGTTTTCAGCCTGGGATTTTCCAGTTCCTCACTGGTTCTTGGAGTAGGAGTACAGCATATAAGCCAGTGTCTCGGCATGTGTCTAAACAGTGACTCTGCGGTGACGGCTGCTGCATTGAAGCAGCACTCGCCTCATGGGAGTAATATTTGGAAGTGCAGCTGCCTTGTTCCTGCATACACAATGCACCAGTAAGACAGAATTGCCCCTGCAGTTCCACCAGCAGCTCCCGGCTAGGGCACTTACACTTCGGTTAATCCTGGCTAGGCAAGGCTGAGACACAGGGCAGAGAATTTAAGTTTTCTTTCTGTCACCACATGGTAGTCTCTAATGAGGTATCAGTGTGGAAACAAGTATGGGAGACAGGGGGACCCATTGAAGGATGGAGACTGGAGAGTCAAATGCCCAAGAATTCAGGGTTATGTTTGATCCCAAAGCTCAAGGAAAAGGTTATTCAGCTATTGTTAATATGATTGCTGCTGTCATGAGTGACACTAAGTGGCTTTCAGTCCTAGATTGTTAGCTGGGAAGGACAAGACTTGGTTTATCTTTTGCTGTTGTTTTCTGTGATAACAGAATAATCATGTTTAATACCAAATAACAGTCCCAACCTAATTCTTCTGCTAGATTAATGCAAATTCAAGGGAATTCTATGCAATCCCTAGCAAAGGACTGATCTGACTGAAAGATAGGGGGCATCCACAGCAATCATGACTCTCTTGACAGCTTTTTTCCTGGAAGGAATATTGTCCAAAGGCTGAGCTGCAGGCTTGGAAGCATGCCAGAAAAAGTAGCCAGGGCAGTCACTTTTCCTTTTGATATTTTGTCCCTTAACTGATGATGAGAGGAGATATCATCACCACTGATCCTTGAGGGATGGCAGACTATGTAGTGACAGGAAGGCTCAAGAGATCTGTGTTAAGTGATTTTTTTGTTAGGCACATGATTTTTTTGGGGGGGGGGGGAGTTTCTCTTTGGAAGGCCTCTCCTGTGGGAACAAAAGTCTCATAGAAGAGCAGACCAGATATTCCCCCTTTTATATATTCCCCCTTTCATAAAGGAGTGTTATGTGGTAGCTTTTATCTTCTTCCTCTTTTTGAACAGAACAAAGGTGGAAGGTGAGAAAATAAGCCCTTTGAAATGAAAAAATGAAGAAATTAGCACCCGGGTGGAAGGTGGTAATTGGACTGTTTCAAAAGGATCAGCACAGTAAACCTGTGAACAAATTATTCTGTAGAGAAGCCCAAGGGATGATGGTTCTTGCTGAATGTGGGTTTGCTGGTGGTCCTCCTCTTCTCTGGCTTCTAGCTGCCAACATGTTCCTTGTGGTTTGCAAAGACTTCCAAAAGCCAGATAAACTAAATACCAGCACGTGCCCTGGAGCCCTTGGTGGCCCACTGTATCTCTGAGCTTCCTTGTCCATTGGCAGTGGTGGAGGAGATGTTAAGACATTCAAGAAGCTGATTTCTTGCAACTGGAAACCTTGATTTTTCAGTTCTAGTGGCAGCTAGACTATTGCCTACTTTGAGGAGACGTTCTCCACTGAGAGATGGCCAGGTAACACAATTTTGTTTCTTTACAGTGGCTCTGAGAAAGGCAGTAGTGTGACCGAAACACCAGTGATCAAAAAGTTTAACGGACTGCATCTCACTCTCCCAGATGCTCATGATACTGATTCTGGTGAGGAAGCAAGATTTGTGCTTTGCTGTGCTAAATACATGCATTTGTGAGAGATGAATGTTTTATTTTGTTTGGCAAGGGTGGCGGGGCTGCACGTATCCATGTTGCTGGACTGGTGGTCAGGAGGTTCAAATCTGTCTCCATGGCCAGCTCTGCTGCAGAACAAGGCACTCTGGTTTGCCTGTACCTTGGCTTGCCCATGCATAAAACAGAGATGAGTTTCTGCTTTCTTTTACAAAGCTCTCTGAGAACAAGCATGAGAGGTATTAGATGGGAGTTCATTACACTTTTACAAGAATTGTATAATTCAGTCCTTTCTTAAATCCTTCCTGCCCTCCCCCCACCATTTAAATCCTTTTTAGATGCCCTGATCAAACCAGCTGCTATTATGGGTTTTGGAAAGCTGAATGAAAGTGTCAATTCCTATTAAATGGTGATTTGCTTTGGGATTTCTGCATAAACCTTGTGATGTTTTATTGTATGGTAAATACATATTCACAGTAACAGATACAGGCAGATGGAAATAACTGAGACATCAAAGCTAATCTTGGCAGAAGGGGAAAGAAAGCTTTCAGAGAGTGCTGCTGACTTGTGATTTTATTGCAAGTCTCGTGATATTTGGTGCTTCCTTTAAAACCCTAACTCTCAAAATCAGATGATTATGTGAGAAACTTGACTTTAAACTTGGAGAGTTTTTTAGGAAAGGAAATTTCTATCCATGTGGAAGAAACACTTGCAAATAAAAAAAAGTGAGCCTCAAACTCAGAAATTGAACAAGAATAATATAAAAGCTTGATTTAAAACAACCCTACACATATACCAGTCTCATGGTTTGGGGCTAGGGAATTAGGGTTTATCTGTGTCTTAATCGTGAACACCTGGAATTCCTAAAACTGAAGTCACATTCTCAGCATATATGGCTGAGATGGAAAGCAAGTCCTTACTAGTTAAGTACATGGGTTTCATTAAATATGTGTTTAATTCCCATTTACACCCAGTAATGGTTAAAAAGCATTGAAAGGTTAGGTTTTGAGCATTCAAACATCAAAATATTGTTCAGCGGGTCTGCTCTCTTGTCTGTACTGTTAAACCCTTAGGGTCTATATTACAATGTTGCTATCTTACTGATTCTACACAAATATATTAATGTAATTTTTAAATTTTTTAATTACACCACTTTTTTTACCCTTTACCAAGATGACTCTGTATTTTGTCTAGGTCCTTTTTCTCCTTGTTAATATGGCAGTGTTCTGGAGTCTTTGGTTAAATTAGAACAATTTCAGCACAGCTAGCTGAAGAGGGAGGATTCACTAAATAAGGGTGTGCTGTTTGGAATATTAAAAATCAACTGGAAAAGGAAGTGGATATATCATGGAAACTTCCCAGTAATACAAACTAATTTAGCATAGTCATCACTTAAAGATAATTCTGAAGATTTGTTAAATATATCCTATCATCTCTGGTGCTGGGCAATAGAATGGATTCTCATTTTCAGTGAATACATGAAAATAGTTTGAAAAATGCTGCAGATAGTTTACGGAGTCCATCTGCCACTAGGGATTACTAGGAATGCAATAAAACCTCCAAAATAATATTTGCTACAGTACTTTTATTATTCATCCAATTGTCACTCTGCTGCTGCAGCAGTGAATGGTTTACAGTGTCTAGACTATGGGGACTTATCTCCATGCCTTCAGCTCTAGGTGGAGCTTAATGGTATGGAAAAGTTGTTCTGGGTGTGGATCTCATGTTCTTCTGGAGATGCATTGCCTTGCTGTGTAATTGTTTATAGAAAGCGTGATCAGGTCTGGGCTGCACCCACTTCACACCATGGTTTGTGATTTTGAGACCAAATTATCACCAGTAGAGCCTGTAATATTTTGATGCACTGATGTATCACTGTTCAAAGACCTGACTGCTGCTCACTCCTCTGCTGCAGACCTGCAGCATCTTCCTCTGGGTCACAGCAAAACTCAGACATGTTTGGGCTCTTATGTAGGACCCTTCTCAAAAAGCACCTGGGTTGGGGATGTGTTCCAGTCTTCTCTTAGCCCAGTCCTAGCAGACGGCATGGAATGGAGCAGCTGTAGTTCAGCAGAAAGTGCTGTATGCCATGGTACTGCCTGCCAGGAAGAGCAAATTAATGTAAAGTACAAGCTGCTTTAAAGCAGCTTTTCATGCACCTAAAGTGATTTCCATTGAATGCAGTTTGGTTTTAGCCAAGAAATGTATTCCTCCTGCACTTTGAGAATTCAAATTCTCATGCTAACATGGTTGCCCCCAAAATGGACGCAAGGACAGAGTTTATACTGAAATTACACCACCCACATCAGTACAAGGTTGGCACTGGCTGGTTTCAAAAGGGGTCTGTGGCTCCCTGCTGCGCTGGCTCTGGGTGCTGCTGTTCCCCATCTGCAGAAGGGAGGCAGCTGGGTCTGCTGTCTTGGGTGGGAGCCTCTCTGAGGACAGTAGTGGGGGAGATTGGAGGGTACAGCTCTAGCCCCTCCTGCCCTTGTGCTTCCCCAGAGCTGTGGCTGTGTCTGGCTGCTTTGAAGGAGGGAGGAGGTCTGATATTTCTGCATTGTTCTGGAACAGGCACTGGTCTCCATCGTGCAATCCCCTGGGAGCATGCGGCAGCATCGCTGTAATGCACCGGCGCTCTGTGATCCCTGGGCTCATCACTGAAGGGGGGCAGGGGTTACTGTGGCCGGGTCTGACACTGGCCTCTCCCTCAGTGAGACCACAGTGAGATTATTTGCTGTGCCAGAATTTTACGTTTGCTGCCAGAAAGATTAATTCCCCTTTATTTTCTTCATCTTCTCCTAACTGAAACAGGGTTCCTAACTAAATTCAGTGATACCAGTCAGCTGCCTTGCTGTTTCATTTTTTCTGATTTAGTCTTATCTTATAATGCTCTTGCCTGAAGTGATTTAGGCTAGGGAATTCTGTGTTTCTTATAAGCCTAGTAAATCTACTGAGGTGCATTTCTATTTTGATAGCAGTTTTTTCATGGATGCAAAATATTAAGCTTGGTCTTTTTGGTCTTATAACACCCTAGAACAGTGCTTTTAAATTATTTTGATAGATTTTGTATGGCTTATATGCACAGCTCATCATGACAAAATCAGTTTTGTTATTTTTATGAGTTATTTCCAAAATGTGTGGAGGGCTTTATTGTAAAATGTGAAGTTTATATTCTGTCTAGTGGAGCTGTTAAATAGAGAAAGAGACTGCACTAAAATAACAAATTGATGTGATATCTTCTTATGCCAACATTTGCATGTATTTTGAGGCTTGACATTAAAGTTCTGTGAGACAGGTTTTGTGGGGAGGTATTTTTAGTATATAAAGATCTACATTTCTTTAGGAAGAGGTATTTTATAATGAGACATTCAGATACCTTTTTTTTTTTAATGTTGCTTGAAGTGTTTCCATCTCCCCCAGCCATCCTGAGGTCAGAGTCATGCCAGTGCAGTACATGCTGACCTCCTCTCTCAGGAGGTGTGTTAGGAGCATACTCTTTTGTGGCTCCACTAGTCATCAGTGCACCCCCAGGGTCACCCTATTGCTTGCCTGAGATTCAGAGCTGTGGCTGAGCCCCTTTCAGTCCAGGAGGAACAGGCTGGCAAAACCCTTCTCTTACAGAGTTTATTTGATCAAATGACCTAACTATGAGCAGCCCAGAACAAGAACATGGGCAAGAATAGCAGTGGCAAAAGCGAAGGTATGGGCTGTGATGGAGAGAGCCTTTTCATTCAGTGTTTATGTGTCTAGAACAAGGAGCGTATCTGTGTCTGAGGCCAGGCAGGGATAGGAAGGGATGGTCTCTACCTAGTGTAGTTTGCTTCCTCTTGTAGGCTGAAAAAGAAGGAAAAGAAAGTAAACATCAAAGGACTGTAATGCCAAAGGACTGTTAAATGCAAAGAGCCTCTGCTGTAAATCGCTAAGTAACTTGTGTTCTTATTTTTATGGCTGTGCAGATGCCCACTGCACAGGGCAAGATCAGTCTCAATGTCAGATTTCCCTCTTGGCAGCTACTGGGCTAATGAAGAGGAGAAAAGGAGCAGCTAATTTGTGTTCCTTTATGTGCAACTAGCTCACAGTAATATTCCTGTAAAGCCTGTTTTGTGAGGGAAGGATGCTTAGTCGATCCTAAGTGAATCTACTTAGCCAGAGTGTGAACCTCTCAAAAAATTCATAAAGGTGCCTTACAGTGACATAGTTCTCTTGGATTGACTTGCAAGGGAAAGAGGATTTCTCTGAGCTCTATGGGGATGTGAATAAAACACCAGCCCATCTGCCCACCCAATGTAAACAGCCCAGCATTATATGGGTGCTTGCAAGAAACACAGCTCCAGAAAGCCTCTGGAAGAGGGCAGTCTTGGCAGAAAAATACAATTCTGAAAGTTGCTTTCAAAGCATGTTAACATCATCAGGAGTGCTAATATAAAAATCTGGTTAGGCTGACTGCACAATCCCCAAAGCACATGTAATTTTTTCCACGTTTGCCAATCTAGAAGGCAAGAGGTCTGCCATAACTTCAGAGTGCTCCTAATAACATCACTACCTGTTCACGTGTCCATTTTCATGTCCCTGCACTTCAGAGAAGCTGTCTGTGTTTCGGATGGCTGGGGGTAAATGTCTGGTAGTTTTCCCTGTGTCAAACAGCTGTAGTCTGACTTGAATTTCTGTGAGTTTCAGTGGAATTTCTTGCAGGTGGGGGTAGGGACGGGATGGGGGGGACTCTAACTGGGCAGGGCAGGGGGAGGAATCTCGGGTAGGGGAACAGGCTGAAGATGGACCTGTTAAATAATAAACATATTAAATATTATAAATTCCCCTTGCAAAGCAGAATGGCTTCTAACGTACTGTTAAAGCCGTGATTGCTACATTACTGCACTATCATCTCCTGGAACATTAGATCAGGAATGTCTTTGAAAATATGTAGGAATTCTAGAATGCAGCTAGGAAGAGCACATTTGCATTTTCCAAGGAAGCTGTGGGAGAGGCCTGCACTGCAGGGCTGTTTTGAAGTTCTCCTGTTTAAAATGAATGACATTAGTTAGCGATGAGATAATGGGACAAGTATTTCCTGTGGCAGTTTTGGGCTTGGCGCTGCACTTGTGCACTTGTGGTCTCTCCCAAGCCGCTCTTGCAGTGGGTTTGGTAGAAGTGCAGCCGTGTCCAGCCTTGCAATGCACAGGTGTCTTGGCACAGGAGCATGGGGCAGGAATGTGCTTCCCTGGGCTCCTGCTCAGCATCCAGAGTGGCAATGCCTGGGAGACCATGGCTAGGGGACCACACTGCTGTGCCTGCTGCCACCCTGGCCCAGGGTGATGTGACCATCTGCTGGTGAGCAGGTGTGCTTTGCCAACCCTCTGGGAAAGCTGCTGTCCCTCTCAGAGAGACCACTTAATGCATGGGCCCTGTCACAGGTTTTTTCCTTCTGTCTGTTTCCTTGCCCAGAGCCATCCCAGTTTCTCTAGTACCTCTTTCTAGGCTTTGTTGCTCCCTCAGGGTGGCTGCAGTGAGAGAAAGCAGGATTTTAACTCTGTGATTTTGTGATCTGTGAGGTCAGCCTGTAAGGATTGATTCAAGAGTAATTCTTCTGTCCCAAGTGCTTCAGTCACAATAGCTCTCCAGAGAAGAGCTTATCAATCTTAAAATCACATTAAATCTATGTATGTTAAAATATTTATTTCTTAAAGCTTTACAAAATCAACGCTGAAATCTCATTTTGTAGCTTCTTATTTTGTTACCATCCTCCTGGTTCCCTTCTGAGAGGTTGGCTCACCAGTATTCTCCCACTTGCTGTACTGGAGAATGTGGTTTCTGCCCATGCACTCCTCCTGGGAGTAGCTTTTGATGTGATGTTTTGTCCCAGAGATGTGGGCGCCAAATACTTTATTCTTGCGTAAATGTTACAGTGCATACTAAAGGTTAATGTAGTCAAAGCTCTGAACTCTCTGCTCCCCAAGGTTAAATGAAAAACCACATTGCCTCTAAATCAGTAGAACAATATTGATGTCAGTTGAAATGTGTGTGCTGTGTGAATGGGGCTAAACTACCTTGTAATGCTGTACTAATTTTTTACATTAGTGGGGCACATTTTGTAATTGTATGGTGACTGTGCTTATAAAGTGGGTTATTAATAAGTATTTGTGGGAAATATTTGATGGTTGACTTCTCAAACGAGCAAAATATGGTTGCTTCCTTAATGAATGCTAAGCAGACCTTTATAAAATTACTGTCTGTCTCTTAATTTGCTTGTTTGAGCTGCAGCCCTTGGGTAATTTATTGGAGGTTTTTTCAGTAAATTAACCTTTTATAAAACATAGTTCTCCAGTTGGTCATAGCAGAATTCAGTAGAGTTCTTATTATATAAAACTGAAGTAGTGAGTGGAGGATCAGACCTGCTGTCTTAATGAGTCAAAGAAATATCCTTATTGTTCTTGTTTTGTTGGCTAGTAGGATCACAGCGAGCCTCTTCCATTGCTGCATCAAGGCTGGAACAGGCCATGTCTGAAATAACTTTGCAGAGCAGCACAATGAAGCAGGGACCTATGCAGCTGTGGACAACTCTTGAACAAATTTGGCTACAAGCTGGTAAGTCCTGGACTACCTGGAGATCCTTTTTCCCTTCAGTGGTGAATCAGATGACTTAAGTATTAACAGAGTAGTTGAAATGGTAAGTTGAAAATCACTTTATTCTAGCAGAAAATCTGCTTATCTATCCCAGATGGTTTTTGAAATACCACTTATTTGATTTTGACAAAAAATACTGCAGTAATGTGATTTTTCAGCTCACCTCTGTTTTTTCAAAACACACAGAAAACTACAATGTGCTTTTTTAAAAAAAAGGGTAGGTCATTCTTAATTAAGAAATGGTAGTTTGATAGGGACAATTATTTTGATTCTCTTTTTCCTATATGGTTCCCTCTAATAAGACTATGTAAACCATATATTAAATGTGATTTAGACTGGGAACTTTCCACTCTTTCCTGTGGATTAAGTGAAAATTATTAAAAAGAGCAAGTCCTCCACACACTTTATCCTTGACTCTTTGAATCTCTCAAGGACTTGTAGGTTGCTTATCAGTTTGAGACACTAATGCAGAGATGCTACAGCAGAGCACATAAAGGGAAGAGAGTCCAGTGAGAGCAACCTCCAAATCCATGGAACCTCCAAATTTCATGCAGGACATTTGATGAGGAATGGAATTGCCCACCACATTCTACCATTTGCATTACAACGTTGCAGATCCGATAGAAGGCGTTATGACCCTGCAGTTTTGTTCTTATGAGACACGGTTTGTCTTGCATAACTGGGCCCACAGTTTTGAGCCTGAAATTACCTTTGAGTGTTGTGGTTGCTTGTTATATGTCTCACCATTTGCAGTGAGGAATAAAAGGTAGGGCCCCCTGGAACCTTGATGGTAATTGTTTATTTTTTAGGCAGGAGCACCTTTCAAATTCTGGTTTAGCTAATCTAAGCAATTGACAGTTCTGGCACAAAACTTGGCAGTCTCACCCTACTTCTCAGCAAAGATTTTTGTAGGTGGTTTTTATAGGCCATTTCCTACCAATTGGACTTTAATTCTAGAACAAAATATGCGACATTGGTTTTATTACAATTTGACTAATATTAAAGTACAAAAGAAGTCACCTTATGGAATGCCTCATCCTTTAAGTTAATCACATTTGTTCACTTTAATGACTTGTGTGTTTGTAAATTTCAGTGATGTGCTGTGGGCTTCAAAATCACCAGCAAGATTTTGCTTTAGTCAGTTTACATTCCTGATCTAAGGCTGCAGAGAAGGCTGGTGAGGAGGAAAACAAATGAAGTTTATTGTGATGAGAAGTAAAGTATCTGTTGTCCATCATCTTGCAGATAGCTCTAGGCAGTTACATTTTTGCTGCTGTCTAAAAAGACAAAAGCAATGAAGACCTAGTGCTTGCTATGACCTAGCTGTGAATTGCTATGATTACTTTTCAGTGTGAATCGAGTGCCTTTCTCTAAGGTGTTAATTAATTATTTTAGATAGAATTTATTTTTATAGGCTGTAGCTTTTCTGTCCTATCATTTCTTAAATCTTTATTTTGCTTCATGCTTACTTTTAGCTGGACTTAAATCAAGATTGATATTTTGAAAAGATGTACTGTGACTTCTTTGTAATTTCATTACTGAGGTCAGTTATTGTTATGGATGCAGCTTAATGAGCTCTTGGTGAGGTAGTGGCCATTCTCTGCACAGTAGTGTGGAAGTTGCTGCGTTCAGGTATCCTGAGGGATGGAAAGAGATACAGGTATTTTGGGATGGTCTTTATGGTCTGTGGAGAAGGGCATTGTGCATGAATAATTAAAGAACTTCTCAGAAGTGGCTCAATCTTAGACTGGGCTTAGTGAGTGGAATAGTCCAAAAGGGGGTATCACTGACCTTCAGTACTAGAATCCTTTTCATCTGGAAGGAAGCAAAAGGACAAACAAGTATATTTGTAAGAGGTTAGTAACTTCCAAAATAGGCATATTTCATGAACAACCATTTAAGCAGAAATGCCTGGCTAATGCAGCTGAGGTAGTCACATGCTTCTGCGTTACAGGTTACCCCAAAATCCAACAGCTGTGGAAAGCAACAGGCAGTTAGTGTAACATTCTGATGCCTGCATAGTACAGAGTCCATATTCATGAAAGAGCTGCATCAGTATGCTGTAGATTTTTATCTGGTTTAGCTTGCACTTGTCTTTTTTCAATCAATGACTCATCTTCTGACTCCAGGCAAGTTGCCTAACTTTTTCATACCTCAGTGTCCTATCTCTAAAAGGAAAAAATGTTAATCTGCCTTTGGGAAATGACTTGTGTGTTGTTGTTTTTGTTGTCATTAACACTTTAACCTTTTTAGCATGACTCATAAATCTTTAGATAAAATTATTACAATTTCCTAACCTCATACTACAGTAAATTTATAACAAAGCATCCGTCCTTTTCAGATACTAACAGGACACAGCTGGCTGTGTCCCTGTGTGTGGGTATGGATTTAGAGTGCCAGTTGCAATCTTGTTTGGGTTCCGTTAGGACAATTACAGTTCCCATGCCCCTTCATATCCCAAGGCATGAAAACTAACGGTACCAACCACCTGATCCAGTTAGAGCTTTCTTCACTGAGATTGGAAAGAGGCATGCAGAACCAGCTATCCTGCAGCTATATAAGGCTGTTCTTACAGCCCACCAGCAGCCAGGCCAGGCCACAAAACCAGTACATAGGCTTGTGAAAGGGAGTGTTGGTGGTGCTTACATAGGGGAATTCCTTACTGCATTATCATCCACCTGCAGCTGCAATACAAGTTCCTGCCTTGCACAGAAGTATCCTCAGTCCCTCCAAGCTGCAGAGCAGAACCCTTGTTCCCTAGTGGGTTTCTTGTAACAGTGGCTGAAGGCAAGCTGTGAACTCTGTGCAAATCTCTTTTTGCTGTGATAAAGGTACTTACATTGCACATAAGAGGGCGAAGACTTAGTGGCTTTATCTATAACTTTTCTGGGTTTATGACCAGCATAATTTTGCAGGGAAGATAGTAAAGCAGCAGCTTTGGATGTGCAGCTGCTAAGTCCAAATGTGCTGCACTGTAACAGATGCTGTACCTTGTCTTTCCCTGCAGCAATGCCGAGTGATCTTTGGCAAGATAATTTTTTGTAGCTTCCTGTAAACAAAGAAAGAGCTGCTTGATGGATCTGTGGTCTCTAGAAGGAGTCCTTTTCTCTTTCACGCATCACAATAAAACTGAATTCTCACTGTTAATCTTATGTCCAGCCATCTCTTATAGGACCACCTGGGAGAACAGTCATGTGCAACAGGGAGCTTAACATATTACCTTTGTGGCCTTCCATATCTTCCTCTTTTCCCTGCAGATATTTACAGTTAGTTTTGGAAGAGTATGAGGTGTGCTGTCCCCAGAAGACTAGAGAGGTTGTCCATCCCTGCAGCAGGCGTATTTGGAATACTAATAGGCATACTCTGTTTTCAATTGTCCTGCAGCAAAGATTGTTAGCACAGCTTGTCTGATCCCTTTTAACAATAACCCCCCTAGTTCTCTTGAAATGTAATGGCTTCTTAAAAAGAGTCATCTCGGAACACTCTTTAACATTTATAAGCCTAAACATTATTCTTGGCCCCGAGTCTGAGAAACAACTCATTTCAGCTTAGGAACAGTGCTACAGTGCACATGCTGTGGTGGGGGAGCTCCAGGAGAGGGGATCTTTATGTAACCCATATGCTCATTTCTCCTCTTTGTTCTGCTTTTTATGACTGAGAGCTTGAATTCGGCTTTGAGAAAAGAGAAGGAACTTCTGTGTCATCCGTAAAGCTTGTTAACTCCTCCCTCTTGCTGCAGGAAGAGCTACAAGGGGAATCCTAGAGATTACTGGTGCTAATGCTTTTTAAAATCATGCCAGTACTCCTCCTTTTTGTTTAGAAAATAGCATCATGCTGTTTGGCTGAGGAAAATATACTTGAAATCGTTCAAATTTATGACCAAAATTTACCTTCATTCGACATTTTTATAAGATCACTTTTGACCCAGATAGCAAAGCACATCAGTATTGAAAAGAAATAGTGTTAGTAGTTCAAAGCTCTTTGGGTAACTGGAGTGATTTCTTATCTGAAGTATGTGTGGTTATATTTCCAGTCAGTAATAGCTGTATACTCTGTTTACACATAGTATTTCACAATGCTGCAAGCCAATTTTAATAAGAGTTCTAATATTTCGGCTCCCATTGCTATATTATTTTAAGCTTTACTTCTAAGTGCAATGTCCACTTTGTTTGTCTTTACTAGTACTTTATATCTGACAGTTTAGCTTCTTGACTAACCCAATACTTTACCAAATATGGCCACTCACAGCAAAGTAGGTCTGGTAATTTGATCTAAGTTTGGCTAAATGCCTGCTAAGCTCAGCCTGCCTCACCAGGTAGACCCTGAGGCTAATTTAAAGGAGCATTTAGAGAAAAACAATGGGGGCCTGAAGAGGGCTACCTGCTGTCTCAGTAACACGGTAAAGTTTACCCTAGGAAAAAAAAATATTATAATGAACATGTCACAAACAAGAAATGCAAAGAGAGCTAGTGCAGCAGAGAACAGTGAGCTAATGGAAAAACATCTGCTCCCCTGAGTTATGTACAGCAGGAACTTTCTTTCTTCCCCTTCACAAAACAATTGTGATTTATTTATTTTATTCCATATGGGCCAGTTCCTGGGGAAAAGCTGTGACAGAGATGTACTTTGTTCCATGAGAACATGTCATTGGGGCCAGTGGGCTGGGGTCTCCAACCCCAGCTGGCCCTTGGCCACAGAGCCAGCGTGCTGGCAGCAGCCGAGGGTGCAGCCAGGCCCCCCCTGCTGCCCCTCAGCTCACCCGGCACAGCTTCTGTTTGCTCAGCTTGTGCATGGGTACTTGAATGTTCCTCCTTTCTGAAGCTTGTAGTGATCCTAAGCCCCTGCAGGTTATTAGCTCTGATATTAAGGGTGTTTATCAGGTTTGGGAGACATCTTTATTGACATTGCCAGAGTAGCTAGATCAGATACTGTCTTGTGATGCAGCACTGTTGAACAAATTCTAGTATTTTTCTTTTTTTTAAGTGCTTTCAAATTTTAGAATTTTGGATTTAGACCTTCCCTATTCAGTGCTTCAGTTCTTGAGCTCCATAAATGCTGCTAATTTTTGTGTCTCTTTACAGTGACACAAAGCACTATGAAAAGCTGGGGCCTGGCAAGTGGGAGCAGGAGGGAGTCCTTTATTACGCACCTATTACTGAGGAAAATAGAGGTGTACTGCAAAGATGGCTCCCCTGCAGTATTTACTTATTATTAGGAAAGCTTCACACTGGAGATAGAAACGGTAAAGTGAGCTGGTTTGGTCCCCTTTGAAATGTTATTAGTGGAGTTAAGAAGCCAGCAGTGGTTCTGCTGAGCATCCTGGTTTAGCAAGACTTTTCTGGTGAAGGCTGAAAGTCACCAAATTGCCCATTTCTCTTCATCTGAACATGCTCAAGGAGGGATACTAGGTTTTGATCTACACTCTCCAGCTAGGTTTATTTTGTTTTTATCAGCAATGAATTTAAAAAGTCAAAAGGATTCTTACAGCCTTATATCAGTACAGCGCATTTGCGATTGCCTCCTCCATTCCTGAAGCTTCTGGATGTTTCTCATTGCTGGAGCGGGGCATGAAAGTTTGTGGGCTGATAATCCTTTGGCATGGACAGTCTTCAAAGAGCACATACCATTTCTTGTAATCTGGGACATGCAAACATTCATGTGTGTCTTGAACACTCGCTTCAGAAGGAAACAGCAGCTACCAATGCTTCTTGTTAAGCATTCTGTGAATCCTTTGCCATGAGACAGGGAAAAACCTGTTGCACTGCCAGTGGTACCTGGAGAGTGACCGAGCATACCAAATACTAGCATTTCCTCAGCTACTCAGTAAGTTTGGACAATTGATGAGGTGTACTCATTCATGAAGAAGGAGGCAGGACATTTATTCATAGGAATCATAATAGGAATTTATACTTGACTGGACTGGAATATGAAGGCTTAGAAGTCCTTTATTTGACAATAATCAGCAATGCGTGTTTTGAGAGAGGGTGCTAGAAAGCCCAAAAAGTGGTCTTCCAACAAAAGAATTTTTATGTCATCCTTATCAAGGGTGGCCTAATTACCAGGAAGATGGTGGCTGCCTTCTCCATGCTGGGAAAGAGCTCACCAGTGAACAGGGCCCCATTTCACATAAAGGAACCAGCTACCTTGAAATACCTAGTATTTCAAGTCATGCTTTGACTGTGCTGTGTAGAGGAAAAGGTGGCTTGTGGCAGTTCTATGCTTCTTCCAAAAACTTCTGCTGTAATGCTACTTTTGTAAATAAAGAACCTTGGTGGCCATTTCAGGTCCTGTGAGACCTGAAGCTTGGGGCTTTAAAGCAGGTCCCTGGACTTCAGTTAACTACCAGTTTGCATGCAGAGAGAGCCCTTGAAGGTGTAAATCCTGTTGCCTCACTCAAAAGAGCAAGTGGCTGAGTTCAGGTGAATGGGAACACGTGGCAATTTCTGTACTTCATTTCTATATCAAACGTTTGCTTCAAATTAAATTATTGTAGTTAGGATATGTCTTCAGGAATCTTCTGTCTACGCTGCCACAAATTGTCAAGCTACTGCTTGCAGGGTGGTGTCATAGCATGGACCAATGACTAAACCTCACCTGCCAGAAAGGAAAGGCTGTGGGGGAACCCTTTGTCATGTTAATAGTTCTGTAGTCACTGCTGAAGGCAGAGCTCTCTCAGGAGCGGGTCTTTCCAACTGTCTAAGGGCTCCTGCAGTAACAAGCATTGCTAGTTCCTGAAGGCAGATGGTGTGGAACAGAAATCACCTTCCCAGGCATCCTCAGAGATGTGTTCTCACTTTAAGTGTGAAGGGCTGCTCTGCACTGTACCATCCTGCTGGGCATTTAGCTGTGTTACCCTGGCCATATCACTGTGCAGTAACATTTTTGGGGAGAGTAGGGTCCTTTAAATCTGGCAGGCACACAACCAAGTGATGTGGAGCAGTCTTCTTTGTGGGAGTTAAGTGCTGCATCTTGGATAGCACCAAATGTGATTCACAAGGAATGAAATTCCTGGGTTGTTCACATTGCAGAAAAACATTTCAAATCTGTTTTTTTTTTTTTTTTTTTTGACTGGAATTAACAGTTGTTGCTGCAGTGACAAGCACTATCACTCTTGACACTGCTTTGAAACACTTAGGAAATGGGGAATAGTCAGTGTTTAAGGTAATGTTAAGTAGCTCTGTGTCTCAGACTAGCACTGTGATGTAGACATGACTGGATTACACTGTTATTGTGCCTCTGATGGACTCCTTAACGGAACTTTGCAAATAATTTATCTTGGAGACAAAAAAAGGGGTCTGACTGTAGGAGATCCAGCTTTTTCAGTGTTCTGGGAATGGCTCTTGGTCTGTATGTTTGTTACTGGTCTTTGGAGAGCAAGTAGATGATGTGCTTCTGGCAGTTTTCACTTGATTAAGGATCTTCACTGTAGATGAGCTTAAATGCTAGCAGAAACAGCTGGAAGAACTTGGAGCTCCTATTAGGAGCTAATAATAATCTGAGTGGAGATGTATGCCACTCTCAGGAACTGGGCCCAGCATTAAAACTGGTGTAGCCGTCTAGTTACAAGTCAAGACAAAGGAAGCCATAGCCACAAGAGGACATAAGAGTTGTTTGGAAGAACAACAGAGTAGGCTGGACAGTACTGCAAGAGAGCACAGATGGGAAGCATAAAGTGGATTTGAGAAAGGGATGAATCATGCTAGGCAGGAGCTTGATGTTAGTTGCTCACGGTCTCGGTGCAGGCGCAGAGTTCAATTACTGAATGAAAGGAGATAGTGCACAATTCAACCTGTCTTTGCCCATCCATGCAGTGCAGTGTCTCAGTCCATACCTATAAAAGGTAAAAGTGCTGAAATATTTCCTAATTTCATTCACACTCATGGTTTCTAGCAGCACTCCAGAGAGGGTAATAGAAGAGTGGTACATCCAAAAATCATCATCTCTGCTCAGTAGCATTCAGAGAGCTTTTGGTGGTACTGAGTTCAAAACAGAATGTAAATTTGTTTTAGTTCCTGTAAAGATAGTGTTAAGTGAGAGAGGGCAAGGAAGTTTGGCTCTAGATTCAAAGCTCTGAAGAATGTCAGTACCAAGTACAGTGTAGTCCAACAATTAGAGGTTTGTAAATTGTTTCCCTGAAGCATTGACTCTTTCACAGGATAAGAATTACATATCTTTGGTACCTGTGTCAGCCTGAGAAGATATCCTCTGCTTTGGAGGGGAGCTGGGTGCCATGCCTCTATAACAGACCTTCCTCACAAGGGCTACTAATTTAGTTACGTGTTTATTTACTGCATAATTAGGTTATATAAAGCGATAGGCTGATTAATCCAGTGGTCAGGAAGCTGCTAACCCAGGTAACACAAAAGCAGGTGTTTCAGTACTTTAAGTACCAATGAGAGTATTACCATGAGAAATTTAATAGGTACTTGTATTTTGGGTTTGATTTCTGCTTCCAGCTGTGTTTTTATTCCATGTTACATAAGCATATCTTGTTAATCTGTAAATAAAATGAGTGTGTAATAGAAGTGAGAAATGAGTTTGCAGAAAACACATTTTAATGCAGGCCTAAATGATGTCCTTTAATGTCTATTTTTAGCTGGGTAGCTAAAAATTTTAACACTCCTTTTGTAACCAAAAGGCACCCCTCTCATTCTTTTATTTATGCAAATTAGACCTCCCACACCATTAAATCATTTTTATTGACTATTGAGCCTGCAAAGAAATGGACTGAACTTTAATAATCTACATTACCATACCATAAAATACAATTTGTCGATCTTTTTTAGATTCTGTGTTGCTGCACTTCCTGTAAATAATTGTTATTACTGAAGATGATTTACAGGCACCATTGAAAAAATAAGTACTCTCCATTTTGTGTGCATTGAAACACTGGCAGTGCATGATTTCACATCTAAACCCCTTTGGTCCCAATTCTTTTCTGCAATGAAACAAGTCACATGATACTGTTAGTTACTAATAGAGTTTTTAATATGGCAGTATCCAGAATTTCTGTTGACTACAAACAATGCCAGGATTTCACCCCTTCTTTTCTGCTGCTAAGTTTGTGCTAACTTTGCGAATGGAGTGTTCATCTTCAGGCTGTGAATCGCCTCTCTGCATATCCCCATCCTCATTAATGCCACATGCACAGCATCAGCTGCTATGCAGCACTTGGCAGGAAAATGCTCTGTTCCTTGGAAGTGCAAGGAAAATACTGTCCTCCCACAAATTTTTGCATAAGGCTCAGCTTGACAAGGTATATGGCCTTGCTTTCTGTTATTATAGATAGCTGCAGCCTCTTGGAGCCAAGGGAAGGGATGCATGCAGAGATTTTATGATCAACCAGAGAGAAATGTATATGAGTCATTCTGAAAGTGTGTAACCCTTATGAAGGAACTAATATTTTGCTCATGTTGACAGCCTTGGAGAATGACATTTATCTGTAGCACAACCTAGGGATGGTCAAGGAATATTTGAGCATTTTCTTGACAATGTCTCACCCTCCTTCTAGGAGGACCACCTCAGAACTGTAAGGGTGTTCAGCCATGCTGTCACTTCAGTACAGAACCATTTTTAGCATACCAATAGAAACGCTATTTGTGGTCCCAAACTCATGTCAGATAGGCAAGAAGGAGCCTTTCCATGGTCAGGCAGGACTGCCTTTGAGATGCTTTCCTGCTCACCTCTACCCAGCAAGCTCCGTGTCACCATGCCAAGTCCCCACAGTCATCTGGATTTCCTAGTGTGTTGAAACTGGCAGAGTTTCAAAGCTATTTAAGAAAAATTGTCGCACTAATTTCCCTCCTCACAGAGACTTCCTGAGAATATTCACTACCTTTAAAAGTCAGGGCATTTAAGGTTGTGTCTAATTTCAGAATCGTTTTTCTAAATCTGGAGCCTGAATTAGTAATTTTGAATTGGACTCTTGGACTGTCAATACTTACTGCATTACCACTTCAGTTAAAAAAAAAAAGAGACACTGAGTTTTTGCAGTAAGAGCATGTAGAACAGAAGCAGGTTATGGATCAAAAAGCAATGCCTGCTGTATGAAGAGAGAGAATTATTTTTTATACGTATGTGTATACAAGTGTGCGTGTATATATAAAAACACAGTTTCCCCTTTCAGTTACATGTGGCACTGAAAACTGAGTATCGTTTCTGACCTTTTGAAAGAATTTAATATCTAGTAAATCTAGGATTAGAATATAGTATTTCAGTTGGAAGAGAACTACAACAATCGTGCAGTCCAACACAACAATCATGTAGTCTAAATCCTGGGAAATGTTAAAGTTCAACCATAAGATGTGTTACAAAATTTATGTTCATCATGAGAAATTATTTTATTAATAAGTTGACATTCAAGCACATGAATATGCCTGTTACATTTTTTTTCTAAGAAAACCACTAAGTTGCTGATAGTTCAAGAAATTAAATGAGTATTCTCTTCTAAGAGCTGTATTTTGTTTTTTTGTAATGTTTGAGGAAGTAAATGGGTGAATACACAATATAAATAAGTCCATATTATAAAAGGATTTGAAAAGTTAAGAGACAACTATCTCATAAACTTGGCAAATAAGCAGAAACACTTTTGTCATATTTTTAAATGTGGAAATACTCTTTTAAGCAAGTTATCTAATGTCCAGCTCAGATGTATACTGTTACTCTGAAGTAATAGTTCTCAGTTGTCAGTGATCTTATTCTGTTCTTTTTTTCCCCCCAGATTATTTGGAAATATGTATGATGACTCCAATCAGGTACCATCCCTGCTTCCTTAGGGCTCAATTCAGCACTGTTTACATTCCCAGCAGAGGAATCCTTAAGGCTGTCTTTTGTCAGGACACCACCTAAAGATGTCCATGAATATCTGCATAGAGCCCTTAGCATTAGGAAAAGATCCATTCAGTGAATCCAGTCATGATAGTAAGCACTAACCATAGTAGTAAGCATTGTGCAGGATCATGGCCTCATGTTTTAATATGCTTAAGGGAGATGATATATAATTAATATGAAGAAAGGTCTCTGCTGTATTTCCTCTAACAGTAGGGTGTTTTTTTGCTTTATTTTTATGGTTTGTTTTTTTGGTTTTTTTAGCTGAACTCTTCATGGAACAGCAGCATCTCAAAGAAGCAGGCTTTTGTATCCAGGAGGCAGCTAGTCTTTTCCCCACATCTCATGCTGTACTGTACATGCGTGGGAGGTTTGCAGAGAAGAAAGGCAATTTGGAGGAGGCTAAGCAATTGTATGATGAAGCGCTCACAGTGAATCCAGCTGGAGTGGAAATTATGAACAGCCTGGTGAGTTTGCAGGGGCTCAGCTCCATTATAGTATTTATGTTCCTGATTAACTGTAATAAGAGGGGAGAGGGCTCATTCTTGCTCTGGATGCCATTGTCTTCCTAATCCTGAGAGCAAGTGACTGTTCCAAAAATAAATTGGGTAGTTTGAATCTCTATTTTAAGACTGGATTGAATGTTTTTAACTAATTAGCACTTGTGTCAAAAGTAAATATTTTAATTGACAAAGGCTGATAGTTTTGGAAGTCAGTGCACTTCTTTGTCTTTGCTGCTTTTCCTGCTAACTGTTACGCATTTTAAATGAGCTGTACACTGATGTTTGAAAAATCTGAACTAAATGACTATAAAATATGGATATATAGATGGGTTTGTAAACCTTGGGCTGGTGTCTTGGGTCTACTCAAGATCAACTGTGAGTTTACAATAAAATTAATCTGTTGCTCTCTTAAGCTGCAGCTTAGTTCCAGCCTTGCGTAGGGGCAGTGACTCCACATTTGTGGGGGTTTTTTGGTAACACTCCTACCCAGCAAGTTGGTTTTTTTTTTCTGTGGCACCAAGCCCAAAACAAACTATCTTCCAGACACAGGGCCTAGAGCTTAATAATAATAATACAGGGAACTTTGTGGAAGACCAAAACCCACTTCTCTGGTGAAATCAGAACAGTTAATGAAGTTCCATCAATGATGTGTCTTAACTGTAGCCCTTACTACATCTCTCTGGGATTTCAGAAGACTGGTACATGGTACTAACAACTTTAATTTTTGTCTTATTTTATGGACACAACCACATTCTGCCTCTTCTCATTTCAGTTGCTTGCAACTTTCTGAAACTGTAGTAAATTGGAATAAAATTTTCTGAGGTGCACGTCTGCTCTGGCCCAGTTTACTTCAGAAGATGTCATCCCAATATATCTTAGATGTTTCTGAAAATGAGGCTATAGAGGCTATAGACGAGACCTTAAAGACTTCTGTGACATCTTCTTTACTGTGCCTTAGTGTCTCCAGGTTTTGCAAGGAATGGGTAACATATTAATGTGCTTTTTACCATCCCTAAGGAAATCCTTCCCAGGTTATCCAAGTTGTAATCTTTAAAAACCAGGTATTTGCTTAGTGGATACATATTTCTGAAAACTCTAAGGAGTCTATGAATGCTCATTCCCCTCAAATTCCAGTACTTTTCAAGATAGGCAAAAGGGATGACCCTGATAACTATGGGCCTGTCAGTCTCATTTTTTGGACTACTAAAATTATAGAGAGGATTATTCTAGGAGTTACTAAAAAGCACCTGAAAGACAACACTGTCATTGGTCGCAGCGAGGATGGGTTTGTGAGGGCATGTGCCCTGGGGAAACTCTGGGTGTACATACAGGGTGGGGGATGAGAGGCTGGAAGGCCACTTCACAGAAAGGGACCTGAGGGTCCTGGTCGATGGCAAGTTGAATATTAGTCAGCAGTGCTCTGGCAGCCAGGAGGGCCAGCCCTGTCCTGGGGGACATCAGGCAAAGCATCGCCAGCTGGGCAAGGGAGGGGATTGTCCTGCTCTGCTCTGCACTGGGGCAGCCTCACCTTGGATATTGTGGGCAGTTTGGGGCACTGCAATATAAGAAGGGTATTAAGCTGTTAGAGGGTGTCCAAAGGAGGGCAGTGAAGATGGTGAAGAGTCTAGATAGAAAACTGTGTGAGGAGCAGCTGAGGTCACTTGGCTTGTTCAGCCTGGAGAAGAGGAGACTGAGGGGAGACCTCATAGTTGTCTACAGCTTCCTCATGAGTGGACACGAAGAGGCAAACACTGAGCTCTTTTTTCTCTGGTGATAGGATGTGGTAGGATATGAGGGAACAGCATGAAGTTGTGTCAGGGGAGGCTTAGGTTGGATATTAGAAAAAGGTTCTTCGCCCAGAGGGTGGTTGGGTACTGGAACAGGCTCCCAGAAAAGTGGTCACAGCACTGAGCCTGACAAAGTTCTGGAAGTGTTTGAGCAATGCTGTCAGGCACATTCTTGGGGCTGTCTTGTGCAGTTTTGGGTCAGGAGATGGACTTGATGGTCATTGTGGGTCCCTTCCAATTCAGAGTATTCTCTGATAACATCTTGCTGGAAGTAAAATTTAGGAGAGTTGAAAAAGAGAATGAGATAGGAAATTTGGGGGCAGAGACTCAGTCTCTAAGCAAATAGGGAAGAGGAAAGATAAACTCAATAAAAAAGTGAGAGAAATAAGGATAGATAGAAAATAGGGTAAGATAGGTCACACTGGATATGACTGAATAGGTAAAATATTTACGGGTTGAAGGGTGGGCATGTTGGAAAGGATGAATTAAAGGGGTCAGCCTTATGAAAGTGGCCAAAGAGCAGAAACCTGTACTTCCTTTCCATATCCTTCGATCTCCTTAAGATTCTGATTCTGCCCATCCTGGTGCCAGCAAATACAAATGAAAATCACTTGCTTAAGCATGTGCCTCATCTCCTTTATCTTGGCCATGCTGGCAGCCTGTGGTTTACACCTGTTAGCTAAGATAGCAAAGGTCTGGTCTATCCCTGCTGATATGAATCATGGCAGTAGTTACATGATGCCACATAATGGCACTCCTTTGTATGTTTTTCCAAAAGCTAGGAAATTGCACATAACAAGTTAGAAACATCTGATGAGCACTATAGAAAAGCCTGTAAAGAAATTAATCATTCTGCCTTCAGAATAGAGCTGGAATAATGTGCAGTAAACAAGGCTTTTAGGGCTATGCATCAAATAAAAAGGGCAAAAATAAAATACTGAATGGCTGCTAGCTAAGTGATTTTGTCCTGTGCACTGAATGAGACAGTGTCCCCATGGAGAACTAAAGAGTGGGTTTATGCAGTTGAGGATGTAATGTAACAAGTGGTAAATTCTGAATCTCCTCAAGGCCATCAGAAGAAAACTTAATGCCTTCCTGAAATGTATGAATTAGCCAAGTACTAGCTGTACTTTTATTAAAAATACAAGTTCTTGAGCACAGTATGTTCAGTCCTCTACCAGTGGGAAATATATGTCTTGGATTATGCAAGAGGCCAAAACAGATTATCAGCTAGTTCCAAGGGGTTCGAAATTATGCAAGACACATACACAGGCAGCTGGAATTAAATTCACACATGTTGTTTCAGTACTGGTCCTCCCAGTTTGAGTTTTCCCACTGTAGTAATACTGTTGTGGATATGTAATAATCTAGAGAAAGACGGTCTGGTTATGAGAATTACTGTTCGACTTGGTGCCATCCAACTGACCTAGTCCACTTCAAAGGAAAACTGCTGCAGACAGTGCAGATCCTCCCTGGTGTATCAGCATCAATTAGCAAAGTAGTCATGTCTCTTCCCCTGGGCTCTCAGAAGTGGGTTGTCAAAGCTATATTTGGAAAGTTCCAACCTGAAGAGTGTTGCTGGCTTTAAATGAAGGGCACGGATCTAGCAATGGATGAGTCCACCGGGTGTCAGTAACTTCTTTACACAGGGTAGAGCCACCACCATAATGCACACAAGCTCTTTCTCTACTTTGCTGAAAATGGCTGTATTTTGCTGTGACTGTAGGGTGTTTACAATAGCTGTCAAATCAGTGTGCTTTCCATATAAAGCACGCTGCTGCGTGGTAGAGCTGCGCCGTACAGCAGGACTGTCGTGCTGAGCGCACCCAGGGAGGTGGGTAGCATGCTCTGCTTCATCACAGGGGCCTTGGGCACTTGGTGTCCAATACTCTGGTTAGGACACCACAGCCTCTTTGAAATACCACATAGTTTTGCTGCTTCTGGTAACACCTGCAGTTTCTGAGTGATGTCACAGGATCCTTAAGCATGTATTAGGGATCCACCATTGGCCTTTACAAGGTAAATAAATACTACTGGTTAATACCTAATCTAAGGAAGTGTATTTGTTGAGGAGTTCTGTTTTCATTTGAAAAAAACTTACAAAATCAGGTTTTGGGGCTATTCGGAGCATACTCCTGGTGAGGTATGAAACTATTCTCTTGGCTGGCAGAAACAGTTAGCTTGGCTTGGCCCTTAAGAATTGTACATACTGTGAGACCAAGTTTTCTTTAATAAATACAACTTACTTAGGTTCTTTTTCCATATTTCTCCTGATTCTATCTCACACATTTCTGTCTTACCTCCCTTTACCCTGGTTTTTTCTTCTTCCCTTTCACAGGCTCCTTCTGGGACCTGCTTGCAGGGATCATAGAGTGCTTTTCCCTCCCAGGGAGGCTGATGGAATTTCTACTGAGCAGATGTCCTTGCTGGTCTAGAAACAAGAGCTTAGTCCATGTCTCCTTGTCTTACACTGTGACCTCTGACAGTACATTTCTATGACAAGTAACTGTGGCTTATTTCTTTCAGTATGTACCAAATTTGGTTATGTAAAATCATCCTATACACAGCTTTGGGACAGTGATAACAAAACTGACATGTACCCAGCCAAGTCAGAAAATACAGTATAAGCTGGAGCAGATGACACCTTGTAAAGTGATACACAAATCCACCTACCTGTATGTAACCAGAGAAAGACATCGGAATTTGCTAGTTCCCAGCCACAGTGAGTTCAGTACCATTCTCACTTTTGACTCAAGGGAGGAGAAAATCAATGCCAGCATGTTGGATTTGAGTTCTAAAGCTCCGTATGTAATACTGCAAGATAAAGTAAAAAAACTGAGATGTTCAGAAAACTCCTGCCTAGCATGCATCTCACATAGCACTTCGTCAAGTCAGAGCAATTCTCAACATGTTAGTTCAGAAAAGAAGAAAAAGAATTGCAGATGTAAAAGGGAAGGAAATGGGCACCCTCATCTCCATCACTGTGCCAGATTTAATGAAAACAACAAACAATACCACCAAAACAAAGCATAAAAGATTGCTTGATTCATACTTGGATCTTATTGAATGCAGTGGAAGATTATAATGATTCCTCACTTCTTTGGAAGGCTGGGGCAAGGACGGTAAGGTTGTTATCAGAATGCCATGTAGCTGTCTGCATTGCTTCATCCCTGTGTTTGGCAGCTATGCAGAAAGGTTTCACAGTCACACAGTACTCTCCAGCTGAAGTTGGAACAACAAGCTTCACACTCACCTGGGTTTAAGTCACCTAGGCTGGGCCAGCAAATTGACCGTAGGCTGTTTGGTGACTGTTGTTTTCCAAGATTAGTGTAGATTGTGACATTTCTCCAGGAAGGCCTGATTATTTTTTGGGAGAAGTTCTTATGGTAAATGCATCTGGGGAGGTATCAGCCACATACTAGAATCTTGGGAGATCTTCTAGCCCAACTTCCTGCTCAACAGGTTCAGCTGGAGCAGGCTACCCAGGACTGTGTCCAGCTGGGGTTTGAATATCTCCAAGGATGGAACAATCTCCGTACAATCTCTTCCAGTGTTTGATCACCCTTACAATAAACAAACCTTTTACGTATGTTTAACTGGAATTTTGTGTTTCAGTTTGTGCCCATCCAGTCACTGGTTACTGCTGAGAAGAGTCTGATTCCATCTTCTTTACACTTTACTGTCACTTATTGATAAGGTTTCCCCCCCTCTTCTACAGACTGAACAGTCCCAGCTCTCAGCTTCTCCTTGTATGACAGGTGGTTCAGTCTCTTAATGATCTCAGTGCCTCTTTGCTGAACTCTCTCCAGTATGTCCATGTCTTCCTTGCACAGGAGAGCACAGAACTGAACACAGCACTCCAGGTGTGGCCTCACCAGTCCTGAGCAGAGGGGAAGAATCAACTCCCTTCACCTTCTGGCAACACTCTTCCTGATTCAGCCCAGGATGCTGTTAGCTGCCTTTGCTGCAAGGGCACATTCCTGGCCCATGGCCAGCTGCTTGTTCACCAGCTCCTTTTCTGCAAAGCTGCTTTCCATCCAGCCATCCCTCCCCAAGTGAATTGGAAACTATTACCAGGAGTATTTTCTGCAAGTAGATGCTAAACATAACATTGACATGACTGTGCCAGGTCAGACCAGAGGTTCATCTAGTCCTTCTCACCAACAACATCAAAGAAGTGTCTAGGAAAGAATGAGGGCAGGGCAGGCATATATGGTACTTCTAAGGTTATGACTTAACTCAGGGACATCCTGAAGCAGGCGTAGATTCTGCATGTATAGTATTTTACAGTGGATTTCTCCTTCGTGAGCTTGTCTGGAGCCTGTGCTAGAGCTTTCATCATTCAAAATACCCTTTGGCAAGGAGACTCACAGGTCTTCTTTGTCCTGTACAAAGAACTGCCAAATTTTGTATGTTCTTGATGCAGCTCTTCTTAGCCATACTGATGCACCTTGTTCTTATTTTGGAAGACGCACCACTGATTCTTATTCATCACACTCCCATTACTGATTTTATAGGTACCTGCCACTGAACCAGTCCCATTCCTTTCGTTACTGTGGTTACCTCTCTGAACTTCTTACAGTTCTTTTTAAGATAAGCAGGCTAGAGCAAATAATGCACTTACAAAAAATAGCTTAACTTCAAAAGCAGTGTTGTGGACTCAGTATTTAGAAAAACCCTCTCTGCCCCATGGTCTTTTAGTCGCATAATTATATCTATATACATTTTCATAGAAATAGAATGTTCTATTTCAACTATTTTGTATTAACCTGATTTTGTTATGAAAGCTCTGTTTCCATTTCCTTGTGCCTGTAGGGGCTGGATTTTATTTTCTGAATGGTCAGCATCTCTAACAAATGCATGGTTATTTATAATAGCAGTGTGCAGTGTAACACTTGTCTCAGGTCCTTGCAGAGATGTTGGTGTCCCAGTCTGTGAATACAATACAGCCAGGAAGCGTGTAGTTCTAGTCTTTTATATATATATATATATATATACACACACACACACATATATATATACACACTTCATTTTGCTTGCCAGAGATATCCTTTTAGTTGGTAGAACACAAATTTCTCTCTGCTGGTAATGCTAAAAGCTGAAACCTTGACTGAGAACAGATTTTTGTAAAGATTTATGTTCTGTTTGCCTAAGATAAGAACATTGCTCTTGATTAGATCTGAGCATTTAAAAACTATATGATGCTTTATTTAAATCTTCTGCTCTTAATTGTTCAGTGGGATGCAAGGGCTGAATAAAAAGAAAGAGCCTTTGCAAAAAGTCTTGGACTGTTTAATTTGGCCTTCATTGTGTACTTAGGATGCAATTTCATGTTCATTTTTGTAGTATTGTCAACCTATTGTGTCCAGACTCGCATTTGATAGCATCAGGATAATTTGAAGACTACACTTTGCACTGATTAGAACATGAAAGTGAATTATTTCTGTTCATTTATTTCATTTTACCTCACAGTATGGTGCATGCATCCTTGTTTTCAAAGGCATCCATTCACATAATAAAAACATAGTTTGATTGCTTAATATTTTCAAAGATGACATGTGTTGCTTCCTTAGGGATTTGTTTCATGCTGCCATGAAGTAATGATATAAATCACAGAGCAGAATCTCTGCATGGGTAAATTACCATAGCTCCATCATACCAAGGTCTGTATGTCTTGTAAGGTAACTAGGACCCTAATTAAAACCATTTTTACCTTGAAAACTGAAATTAGAATGCTTTCTGTGCTTAAATGTGAGAACAAAAGAGCATAGTTTTCACATTAGTAGTGTTATTTATCATCTGAGGAGCTGCTTTTTGTCCGTCATTTATCCAGTTTTTTTGCTGTTTTGTAGGTAAGTGTGGTGTTTCCATTTTCTAGGGACATTTCTTTCTCTTTTTTTTATACTTGTGTACAGAGAATTGAACATCATGATTAAAATGCATCCCCCAGTAGTTAGGACAACTGTGCATTTGTCCTAAGTGTAATTGGGTGGATAATTGTATCTAGATACACAGCAAATGACCTGGTTTTATCTGTTCTGGAGATACTTCTTCCTTACTGCATTTGACGCTCCCCTTGCTCTTGTTTTGGCAAAGGTAATAAGCAGAGTTAAGGACTGGGCAATTTTGATGAAGTGGACAGTTGTACTACTTTTGTGATGCTGAGAATAGTCTTCATTATCATAGCTACTACTTAAACAAATACTTAAATGGAATCTTGGAGAAACTGCTGTCATAAGAACTTGAATTTCAGTAGATAATGTCTGCAAAATAAATTCTTGACTGTTCTTTAGCATACAAAACAATTGAAGCTTTATTAGTAACACTTTCTAAGTTTTTATTTTTCTTAATACATCTGTTCCTTGAGTTCATTACTTTAAATGTTTCTGGATGGTGTCAAGTGTATTTATTATGCAGAATTTCTGTACGTAAAGTGTGCTTCAGCAGAGGGTTATTTTAAGGTTTTGATTTATGTATTGACTAGCTTTTAATTACATTCTGACTGTGCGACCCAAGGTTGGTGTGGCTTCCAAATTATTATATAGTAAAAATGCATAAAAGTAGAAATATGAAAACCAACATCAGGGCTAAAAGTCCTTCAGATAGTCTGTATGCTGTGTCCCTCAAACCTGACAAGCCATGAGTCGTGCTATTAGGATTGTTTGTGGGGGGTGCTGCTGCAGGAGCAGTCTCTTGGCATTGTAGAAAGAGCAGGATAGAGCACCCAAAGCAAATGGATGAGGGCGAGCGACCTCCAGGTTTGTCTTCCCAAAATAAGCACCATTTCTTGGTATTTATCGAAGCGCTTCAGGCTAGGACTTTGCTACTGTTGTGCAACAGGGTGGGTCCTTCCTCTTAGAGCGGAGAACTGCAACTTAGTCATTTTCCATTGAAGGCAATCCACTGAAGAGGCCAGAGAGGAGGTGGAGCCCTGGCTCTTACCATCCCTGGCATGGCCAGTTCTGCTGCACTTTCAGCTCTGATTATGTGTCACACTTTACTCTAAACCTCTGTAAAACAGGGATGAAGCTGCTAATCTACTTCATCTGGGGTTTGTGGAGCTTAATTAATATCTGCACATACTTTCAGATGACAGGCACTCTGTAAGCACAAAATCTTATTTATTCTAATTATATGTCTCGATTCCTTTATTCATTTGGGATTTTGGGCCACAAGTTATTTTGGACAAAGTGCTGCAACTGTTCAGCACAAATGATGTGCTTTACAGCTCGGAGTACCCTTCTGTCCCTAAATGTAGGTAGTGATGAAAACATTATTGCAGTGGAAGTAGGATTTAGGAGGCAGATCTGCAAACTCCTTCCTCCTCTAGCGAGGTTTTTTTTTCATTAGAGCAATTGCTATGCCTGTGTGTCATGCCTTGTCCTCCACTGTATCGATAAACTGTTATAGCAGTGCTGCGAAGGACAGAGTGAAATAGAAGCAAATGTGGATCTGACAGCTTTCTAGCACAGCCCTCTCCTCTTCCTGGGGATAAGATATGACAACGCCTGCAAAAAATAGCTTTTTGCAGGGGGGAGGGAGGGTGCTTCCTTTCTCTGACATGAATGTATCCTCTTGCTCTGCAAATTCAGTGCAAGCAGAACATCTTTGTACCAGCACAGTTCTGCAGTTTCTCCCTGGTGAGAAGGGGTTTGGATTTTTGAGAGAGACGACAGACCTAAAGGTAGGAAAAACATTCAGGCAGACAGTCATTACAAGCCATTCCAAAAATGGAGCAACCTTGAACGAAGTGGCTTTTTTTTTTTTTGTTAAGTAAGTATAATAGTGACAGTCAACAGGAGATTCGAGCCACCCAAAGGAAGACCAGTGACGTCTTCTGTGATGCTGCTTTGAGAGCTACAGACACTGGGACTCTCTTAGGTCTACCTAATATGGAGTGCACAAGAAAACACTGCAAGGGTGAATTTGCAAAGTCCTAGTCTCCAGCAGGATATTTTTGGACTACTCTGATAGTACAAAACATTTAAACGTTTCACCCCACCCCATAAGTTTTCCCTCAATGTGGGGGCTATTCTGTGAACAGTTTTTCTCACTGCTTTTTTTTCTGTTCAGTGCACTGCATTTCTCCTGTACATTTGGAGAACAGACAGATGGTGATATATAGGTGTATAAGAGAGAAGGGGAGGGGAACAAATTGGAAGGAACATAAAAGTGACAGCAAGAAGCATAGACTGCTGTTTATTTTTAAAATAACAAGGTAAAGCATTGACTGCTTGGAGACAGTTTAAATCACATTTTCCTCTTCTATTAGCTGTTCAATAGGTTGTTTCTTCCTTTTGCATCTCTCGCTGCCTTGTAGATTTCTGCAGGACATGAACCCAACCTTGATTTGCCCCAGAAGGCTTCTTCAGTGCTATTTATTTGCTGGTTTATTCAAGAAAGGCAAATTCGCTACAAAGAATCCTCAAGTGCGTTTAGGTCAGAAGCTTGTTCCAGTGGTTTTGAAGAAGTATCTGAAAACAACAGAAAAAACAATCTAGGACCAAGAAATTGGGAGGAAGTCCTCAGCCCTTTGGAAAAATCAACTCATGAGGACGTAATTTAATATACATTTCCTGTTTGTTCTTCATGACATCTAAACTCGTGTATTTTTTACATGTTGAAAACATTTCTCTTGTCCTTCCTCATGCTTCCATAAAGCTCCAGTGTATCAATGAGCTGCTGTTTAATATTGCTAATGTGACTCTTGACTTTGTTTTTTGAAAAAGTGATCAATAGAGAGAATCCTTGTCTGGAAAAAGATGGAAGCGAGGGAAGGTCACAGGGAAACAAACGGCTTGTGATCCTCTGGGATGGGCAAGAAAGAGCTTGACTTGTCAGGACAGTAAAACAAAGACCGGGAAGGGATACATCTCTCTGCAGGTACATGTGGAAACAGATAGTGAGTGCTGTGGGGTGAGAAAAGGTGCATCAGCTGAAGGAGGCAGCTTTATCTGCTATAAATTGCTGCTGGAGGTTGAAGAGGGTTCTCGGCCATCAGTGCAGGGAGGTTCTGAAGCAGCCTTCTAGGTCATCAAGTGTCGTCATCCAGTACTGCACATTGGTCAATTTATGAGGGAGAGACTGGACAGCCCCGAAAGTACCTGTAAGTAGGACTTAATCAAACCCAAAACAGTGGTTGCCCATTCAGACATGTAGGCTGCCCTGCCCAGGTCACCAGTGACTGAATTCATAATGTCCTCACCTGTGACCTAAAATGCAGAGTATCCAGCTGAAAAGGTCTTGCAGGCCTACCTGCTGTCCTGCATTTCCATTTTCTGCTGAAGAATATCTATTCCCAGAAGCATTTTGTAATTATTTTGCTCTTTATTATTTTTTAAATTAGAGTTTGAATGTCAGTAAGGCTTCACTTGAATGCAGCCCTGACCTCCATTTTTATTTATTTTTAATGAGTTGTCAAGTGACTTGTGTGTATCATGGAGTGGAATGATGGAGGTAGCTGGACTCAGGAGAGTTGCATTGATACTCTTTTAAAAATAAGCAGCATTGTGGCAGCTCAGCTCTATTGACAATAACATCAAGTTGGGTTTAATAGCGTAGTTCCTTATTGAATGAATCCACCCTGTAGGAAACAGTATGACCTTCCTGTGTGTGCGCAAGACAAAAAAAAATCAATGTTAATCCCTTGGGAGGAAAAATACAAGATTAACAGACCAGTTGAGTGAGTCTAATGAGAATCAGATGACAAGAATGTTAATTTGGAAAGAGATACTTGTATAAACTGTCCGAAGGTATAACACAGTAGTTTCCATATATCACCAAATGCCATGTATCCTTAGGTATGTGCCTACCAGATGTAATTTAATGGATTTGCACCTCTTCTGTATGGCTTTCTGACAGAACAACAGGGGATTTTCAAGTTAATCACCTTTCAGGGGGGAGATTTATGACCACTATAGTTAGCCAAGCCTTTCCTTCATCGGGAAAGGCACGGACTGGAGACAGTCATTGGGGGCAGCATACCAACTGGGAGCTGCTTAATCAGAAATGGGCTGGAGCATCTCTGTCTTGTGGTTGCTCTCTGGAGTTGTGCAGTTCACTGTGAAGTATAATGCTTGCCCAAATCCATCCTCATGACTAGTATTTTTGGAAGTCAGATGGGTAGTAATTTTTCTGTTATGCTTTACTTAATAAGCACTGGCTTTGTAAGAGATAAACAAAACAATGGGCTTTTACACTTTTTTAACTTCCGAGAATCTGAGGTGGTAATTCCATTTTATGTGGGGAAAATTCACACTGCCTAGTTCTCAGCCTTTAGCTTAAGTAAATGAGTTGGTCATTCTTTCTACCTGCTGCCCGCAGAGAGGGATTTTCTAAGGTTGGTGCAGAGCCCCTTTTGTTAGGCTGCTGCTCTGCATTGCCTTGTGGAAGAGTCTCCTGTTCTTCCCCTGAAGATACAGAGAGACAGTGCCATTAAAGTGGATGCCTACGTTTGTATAGATCACATACCTCTTTAAATTATGAGGCAGTTGAGTATCTCCTATTGCATAGCCTAAGGCAGGAAATGAGGTAAAATTACATTGACTTTTTCCAGAGAAATTACTGCATTGATGTTTTCATAATTAGCCCAGTTCTCTCTTTCCCTGTGATCACCTGTTCAGCATTCATTTAAATAAAAGGAATAGTCTCATAAAAACATCACTTTTACAGTTGCATCACTTTCCAGGCTGTACCTCCTTTCCAAGATTGTCACCAACATAAGAGACTGCAAATAAAAAACAACTCAAAGACAAATGGCAGCATCTCAGTAGTGCCAGGCTGTACAATGGAGATTATTTGTTTATGCTTTTATATGCCAGCATTGACTAAACAAAGATAAGAGCATAAATGCTTTAGCAGAGCTTCCCAAACAGGATTATGGGGGTGATAGGAGCTAGCACTTAGCATTACAATAATAGATACCAGTGTGGGAGAGGCGTCACTGCCCTGCTGCTCCTCTTGCATCCTAAGAGAAGAGCAAAAAAGGAAGAGGCAGGTCTGTGGAGCTCTATGTGGGGTTTGTTGCTTTGTACAGGAACATTAATATTTTAGGGCTTGTTTCATTAGGTTTGTACTGTGTGAGCTTTTCTTTGATCCCTCAAAATCCAGACTGTGGTTAATGTGATTCTGAAGGAGGGCCTTATTTTGTGAGCCTTAGTAAGGTTTACAACAAAACAGGCAAGCTCAATATAAACTCTGAATTGAGTGGAGAACAGACCCCCCTCAAGTCAGCTAATTTTGAATGTCAGTGTGCATGGTACAAGGCTAATTGAGATACACAGAAACTGCCATGTGCCTTTTTAATTGCATTTAGACAAGATGTACAGTATTTGAGTCAGCTCGGCAGTGTTCCAGCTGATGAAAGTGTTGATGATACCTGACACCAGTGATGATATATTAAGTGCTCTTAATATCTTAGCACACATGTCATGAGGCACATTAGAATCATAGAAGAATTTAGGTGAGAAAGGACTTTTCCTCTCGTGGTCATCTGGTCCCACCTCTTTCTCACAGCAGGGCCAGCTTCAAATATCTATATTTGATACAGGTAGCTCAGGGCTGTGTCCAGCTGAGCTTTGAGTATTTCCAAGTATTTTACCACCTCTCTGGACCCATATTCTGATGCTGTGCACTCTTCATGAAGAATTTTTCTTAATAGCTAATCAACCAGAATTTTCCTTGCTGTACCTTAATCCATTACAACTGAGCACCCCTGAGAAAGGTTTGGTCCCATCTTTTTTCCAGTCACCCATCAGGTAGCAGAAGATGGCAATTGAATATGTCCTTAGGCTGGAGAGGGAAAGCTCTTCATAACGTCATGGTCCACCCAGCCATCTCAGTGGCCCTACACCTGTCCTTCTCCAGTTTGACAGCATCTTATTGGTACTGAGGAACCCCAAACTGATGACAGCACTCCAGATATAAAACAAATAGAAGAAAATAATTACTATCAGCCTGCTGTGATGCATTACCTAATGCAGCACAGTATGCCATTAGCCTTCAGCACTGCACATGTGCCCTGCTGATTCGTGCTCAGTTGTTGTCCACCAGCATCCCCAAGTCCTTTTCTGCAGAGCTACTTTTTCCCAGTTGGCATCTAGCTTGTACAGTTGCATGCAGTTATTCAATTCCAGGTGCAAGATGTCACTGCTCAGCAAATGCAGTTCCTTCTAAAGCTCCAGGGAGACTGTGGCACTGAAATGACTAGCAAGACCTGCATTGTTAAGGGCCAGAGGCAAATTGCACATAATGGCCACTTACAGCAAGTAAGACTTCTACACTCAGAAGAAGTAAAAAGATTAGGTTTGGTCAGTGCTATATTTAAAAATATAGAGCTACCATGTCTGAGTTATGCTGAGATTTTGGTATCAACATTGAATTTTTCAGTAACTCTCAGTGCCCTTCGTACAGAAAACTACACAGTGTTCAAGATTTTTTTTTCCACATTGTAGACAGTAAGGAATGATACTGCCCAAGGCAACATGAGCAGAAGCAGAGCAGTGTGAAAAAGTTAGGCCTGTTGGGAATTCACTCATCACTGGAAAGCTGTTAGAGGAAGACACCTTTGGGAGGAGGCTCCCTGATGTGACCTCCTGATTTTATGCTTCCACTGTTTGTAAACAGGCCAGCTGCTGGAATGGTTCTCACCTTCTCTGTGGACTTAGAGCAGGGCCATAAGTGTGTGCACCTCTGTGTACACACATATTTGTGTACATCAGAGGTATGAGGAGTGTAGTGTCAGCTAGTTTTAGCAGGCTCGGATTTGATTATGAAATCCTACATGGAAGGAGCATCTCCTGCATCCCCTGAGCAATCTTGACTGGTTGGGGTCTGGTGCTTTGGATAGAGGACAGGTCCCCAAGGCTGTTTGGTAAGTGGGTTGTGCTCCAGGGTAGAGCAAAGCAAAAAAATGAAAGAGCCAGATTCTAAAGAAGACTTTCCTTGCAGAACTAGCCAGGTCAGGACAGGAGGAGTCTAATTTGCTGAAAGAGTCAAGTCTTGTGATCCTGAAGCTAGTGGAGTGGGAGGCTGAGTGAGGGTAGTGCTGGATACTTGAAATGGAGAGTGTGGTGAGTTGACCTCAGCCATCCCTTTAGCCCCCATGCTACCAAAACCTTGCCATGCAAAACAAATACAGAGAGCCACTGGGAAACAACCATCTGTGCTTTGGCCCTCACGTGTCTGGGTCTGGACCCCCGAGGGTTAGGAATAGCTGCTATTCCATACATTAGCACAGCAAGTGCTGTTGCTGTTCAGTGGTAAACTTGTCCTTGGGGTCTCCTTGTGTTACAAGAACAGTTCCCCCTTCTTCTCCACAACCTGTCTAGTCACTCTGTGTATTGCAGGCTTTAACAGCTGCATTGAACATGACTTGAACCAGCACTAAAGAAGCAGCAAAAGGATGAACCATGGAATCATTTGGGTTGGAAAAAACCTCTAATTTCTTTGAGTCCCAGCACTGCCAAGTCCACCATTAGAACATCCACACATCTTTTAAGTATCTGCAGGGATGGTGCCTCCATTGCCTCCTTGGGTAGCCTGTTCCAATGCTTGGCAACCCTTTTGGTGAAGAAATTTTTCCTAATATCCAACCTAAACTTCCCCTGGCACAACTTGATGCCCCTTCCTCTGGTTCTGTCACTTGTTACTCAGGAGAAGAGGTACCTGGCTACATCCTTATTTCAGATAGTTGTATAGAGTGATAAGGTCTTCTCTGAGCCTCTGTTTCTCCAGCCTAAACAACTCCAAAAACCTCACTCTAGGAAATCCTAGACTGCTTTCCTGTCTGCTGTGTTGTACTTTCCCCAGATATCTGGTAAGTTGAGGGCTAGTGATTTTAAGACTTAATCTTCCAGTTGCTTATAGAATATTCTGTCTGCTTCTTCATCCTGGTTGGATGGTCTATAACAGACTTCCACCAGGATATTGGCCATATTGGCCTCCCTCCTGCTTCTTACCCATAAACACTCAACCCTATCGTCACCATCACTGAGCTCTAGACAGTCAAAACTCTCCCAAATGTGCAGGTCTACCCCACTGCCTCTCTTTTCCTTGCAAAGTGAAATACAGCACTTGTTCAGACCATTTAGCATAACATACCAACCTGGCCAAACCTAATTGGTAGTGAAGAATGACCTGTGAATTGCATCTAAAATAAATTCTCAAGTAGCTCTGAGATAGTGATAATTTTTTTAAACAAGAAGAAAGGTTAGCTTCAGCCTTACATAAATACTTCCCTGGGCAGTGTTTTCCAAAGCAGCTAATGGTGAGCAGGTTTGGCACTTCTATGGAATTGTATAGTTTTTAACAAGAGAGCAGTATTATTCTCTTCTATCCAAACAAAATATATGGAATTTCTGACCTCCTTTTTATAATAATTTTTGTGCCAGATTGGCCAGCTGAGGTATTTTCTCTTTGAGGCTGTCGCTTGCAGCTCAGCAGAGCACAGGAGTGACTAATACAGACAAATGAGGCTAGGTCAAATTAAACAAATGCCACAGTGAAGCATTTCTAAAGTCCTATATAATCCCTTACTGCATTGTGAGACTCAAAGTGTGATGTTGTAGGAGAGCTTATAGCTTTGTTAGCATACAGCCAGACCCCACAGCATTTAAATCTTTTCTGAACTGAGATTATGTATTGGAGGACAGTTCAGGACAGGCTTCTGCAGTACAAGCAGATAGTAGTTTTCCTTGTGACTTCAGTAAGAGTAAGAGGTTCTGCACATATTTCATGCACATTAAGAGCAAGATTGCCTGCAGTATCTTTGGCACCGGGTTCATGGACCATTTGGTATCCTGTTTGCTTGAAAAGTGTCTTGCCTTGAGAGCAAGAAAAGTAAATATATGTTGAGAGACCAATAAAACCCACGAGTCCTGGAGAATCCCAGACTTCAGGAGCAGAAACCCTCACCTTAGCATTCCTTGCTGTTGTTCCTAGAATACCACAAAGCAAGCTGGAAAGCTCAGGATTGCTTTTCACTAGTGATAAATGATTGTGCAAGTATTTGAGATAAGTGTTAATTTCACAATTCTGCAGCTTGAAATTATTTTTCTTTGGACCTCACCATAGTCACCAGTGGGTAGAGAACTTTCTCAGCTCGTAGATTTTGCATTCTCTGAGAAATTCTCTATTGTATATTATTTGCTGGCTGACACAGCAAATCAGACAAACTGGAAGCATATATCATTTTAACTTATCTGTTACTTTGAATAGTGAATGAAGAACAATCAAAGGAAGTGGTTTGCAACTAATCCATTGTTTGAAATTAGCTTTCCCAAACCAGAAGATATAAAATAGCAGCATCGAAAATAGCAGCATCGCAAAGTAAAAATGGTGTATATGTGAGATCCTTGAGCTAAAGGACAGACAGTTTTTAATAAATTTATTTTTAGGTTGGTCAGCTGTACTAAGTGATTTTATCAATGTAGCTAGTCTCTGGAATAAGAGTGCTCACATAATGTAGTGTCAATGCAGGCAGCAATGACAAGATATATACATGTAACAAATCTGTTCAAATCAAATTCGTACAACTAAAATTCTCTAAAGGGATTAAATCTCAATTGTCTTGGACAACTCCTTTTCACTCTCACACACTGGCATCAAACAGGGACAGAAGAGCAGCCTTGTTGGAATTGCTGCCCTGCTATTTTTGCATACTTCGAACTAGATGATTTGCAAACTTTTTCCATCTCAGTGGTCATAGAGCCAGTCACAGTCTGAGAGGAACCAGAAGGACTGCCTCTCTCCATCTCCTGTTAGAAGAGAGCTCTCTTTAAAAGAGACTTCTTTGCTCAGATACCACAGAGCTGATGGTGAAAGGAGAAACCTTTCAAATTAAAAGGAATTAATATGGGTTTTAGGTATCTATGGCAGAATATCCCAGTGCCTATACTTTGCCTTTAACACTACTTAGACTTGAGATGTTTTTCTCAAGGAAGGGGGTTAGAGAAGCAGCTGTGTAGGTGTGGATGCCACCCCCTTCCCTAGGTGACTAGTGCTGCTACACAGAGCTCTGACAAGCCTAAATAACCATGCTTGAACATTACTGTCCCTCACTGCATATACAAAACAAGAATCTGGTGCTTCCATAGCTACCCCAGTATGCTGGGAAATCAGCTCTTCGAGAGGTAAACCAGGGAAAAGAAGTAACTATCAGGAACAAAGCCACTGGGCTTCCAATAATCCCCACCTAAAGCAGAAGAGGCAAAGAAAGCCTTGAAAGCAACTGGCTTTCTGCAATACTGTACATCTTAAATGCTGCTGCTTATGCTTTACACCACAAGTAACCAACTAACAGCAGTGTGGGCAGCAGCAAAGGATAGGGTATGGCCAAGGTTAGCAAGGGCAAAGTATTCAATAAGCAGCCAGTCTAATGCCTTAAAGAGGGTGGGTGAGTGCCATGGGAGGATTTTTTTATATTATTGTCCAAAATCTTCAGAGTGGTTTCAATACCCAGCCAGAATACAGACTTAAGAGCAAACAAATTTGTTGTAGCAACGTAGGTGAGCAATGCTTAGCAGGTGTAAGGTTAATTTAAAAGTAAAAGAGAGATTTTCTGAAAATGGAATGAAACTGTGCAGCAGGTACAATCTGAACATGACCTTCTGCGGCTTCTCTCCTATTGTGGCATGCTGCATTGTGGGGCTGTTTGTCAGCCAGAGAGCATGGTTTTGTATTCAACATTATCTGTTATCCTCCATACCACAAGCATCCCTAAATCAATACTCATGTGCTCAACATCATGTCTTTGGCCCAAGCATCCTATGCTTAGTTCCATTGGAAATTATTTTGCTTTGCGGGTGATCTTGTGAATGATTTTGCCCAGTCTTTAAAAACCAAACCCTCAAGTATACCTTTGCAGAGTGTTTTTCAGTCTGAGCAAAGCCAGTGCATAAGCAGGATTGAAGAAAAAGAAAAAAAGCCTCTTTTCACATTTTCCCTAAGTGCAGCACTGTCACATAGATTTCTCCTTAAGAAGCTCCTGCAACTGTCCATCAGAGCTAGCCAGCAGCAAATGCTGGAAGCAGAACAGGGGCTGGGGGAGGGATTTTGTTCTTGTACAGGGCTGGATCCTCGGAACAATAAAGCCAAGTGGGTAAAAGCGAAAGACATGTTAACTGAAGCGAGCTGAACTGTTCCTTCATCAGTGCCTGAGGCTCTCTCAGTTTATACTGCATTTAATTTAGTTGTTTTGGGCCCCAGTCCTGTACTGATGGTAAGAGGGTGACTTTCTCCACTTTCGCCATAGTCCATCAAAAAACCCAGACTTTAACATGAAAACCAATCTGACTACTCTGAATTTTTTATTTAAACCAAGCCTGAACAAAGGTGTTATTGTTTAACTTGAAACTCTAATTTAAAAAATAATGAAAATCCAGTGTTGCACAGGATAAGCTCTAGATCCCAGTTAAGCTGTACCCTAAAAACCACAAAATGGAGGTGACGTTCAAAATCCTCAACCAGCCTCACCCCATTAAAGCTACTGAAGTTTTGCCAGCATGTCCTCACTGGAGCTGTAGCCAAGGATTTAAGAGCTCTGTGTTTGTTTAAAATTGTCTCTAGACTATCTGAAACTGGAGGCCTAGAAGCTCTGCAGAGTCATTGGGCATTGTTTTTATTTGTTTTCATCTGTGCATGAATTTCTTTGAAAATACCCAGCAGAGCAATAAGAAGGGATTGTTTTTAATCTTTAGAGATGATAGCACGCTGTTATGCATCAAGGACACTCAAAAACAAAGCATCAGATAAGCTGTACCAGGAGATTTTATTTTTTTAACCTCCAGGCTTTTCCAAGAATAAATATAATCAAAAAATAAAATGTATTCTGCAAGGATCTTGCTGTTGATGAGACATCTATGGGTTCAGTTTGTCATCCCAGAAGCATTAACACCACCATGTTCAGACAATTTACATGTGCCTGTGTGAAAATGCAGCTGGATTCTGCCTGTGCCCAGCACCCCGAGGGAGAGCGGTCATTGTCACTACAGGGACAGCTGGGACCTGGCCTTGAGCCAAGACATTGGTTAATGCAGTCAGAAGATTTCAGTGATAGAGCGGATTTTACATCCTCTTCTCTGGGAGAGGGTAGCTGAACTTGAGTTTAATGTCCTACTGCCGCCTGAGTTTAAAACTTGTGTGTGCATTCCTTGTGTGACACTGGACAGCACAGTGGACAAAAGAGCACCTTCTGCCATCCCGGATTCAAATCATATTAACAGCAATTATTTATGTAGCTGTAGATAGATGATTTCTCTTGTTTGAGGTCTCTTGAGCGGTATCCTTCCCTGCCTGAATAAATGAGGTTATAAAACACGGTAATTATAAACCTCATTGACTGCCTTGCATTCAAGGGCGTGTTCCCCCCAAGCATTGCTGTGAAGCATGTTACCCAGGAGACTGTCCTGTACAATCCAAAACAGAATTATTCTGACCCAGTGAGCTTGTTGGAGGGGAGAACATTTGGGATGCTGACCTGCTGCCTCGACACAGTAAATGCATTTTTCTCATTTCACAGCAGGGCAACGCCGCAGTACAACAAGGCCATTACATTCAAGTATTCTTTTGAGGTATGACTTACATCTCACTGACAAGTGCTGGCTCCCTAAACATGCAGAAAGGGAGCCTTAGGACAGCAGTGATAAACTAGAAGTCCTGCTGACTGTCCACACAGTTTTAGCAGCTTTCTCTGAAGATTTGGTTGCTTAGACCTTTCTGGGCAAAACCATAAATGCCTCAGACAATATAACACAGTATGAATAAAATCCTTTCGTAAAACATTCAAGTCAAGCTATACTCTTAAAACAAGCTAAGAAGTGTTTAGTGACAGCTGGCTGTTCTGCTTTGCACTATTAACCATGGCATGCTTCAATACCATCCTTTCCCCTTTGATCTGATCATAGTTAGGATCTGTATGGGTACTTTCCTCGGTCCTGAGGGGTTTATTACGGGCATCAGTTGTGATACTCTGCAGTTGGGAAACTGTAAAAAGCCCTGTCAGTCACCCACTCTTGCAGAAGTGCTGCAAAATCTCAGCAGTCTGATCGTCTGCAGGAAAAAAAAAAAATATAGAAAACAAAGCACTTCCTAGAACAGTAGCAAACACAAAACAGGCTGTTGCCATCCATTTTCTCAATTACTGTCAGTGCACAAAAGGAACACAGTGCTGTGTGGTAGCCTCGGCAGTTGCATCCTCTGTGCTCAAGTAGGAGCGGGAGATGAGGTGCAGAGCAGTCACTCCCAGCAGGTGTGCAAACCAATTGAGTTTAATTAGAAACATCCTGCTGAAAATGTAAATGTTTTACAAGTACATGATGCCCATCAGGGGCTGCTGCTGCTGGAGTCGGTGTTTTGTTGAGGCTTTGACATAACTGAAGATGCCCCTCTCCCTCATTTTCTGTTTGTAGTGCTCCCCAGAGACCATGGGTCTTTTCCACATTGCTGCCTCCCCGGGCATCTCAAAGATGCAAGCTGGTTCATTTAACATATCCGTACCCATTTTTCCTCGTTAAAATGAAAGGGCTTTGCTAGACTAGAGAATGGATGCAGTGCTAGAGGTTGTATTGCTCTGTAAGAGTTCTGTTTACTACATAGGGATAAAAAAAGACTTCATAATATTTGTTATTTATTTTTCTTGCTTAGGGCTCTGGACGACACTAAAATGTATCTTATCTGTATGTTTCTGTGTGATCACAGCAGTTACCGTGTTCATTGTGTTTAGTCAGTCAAGTTTTTTCACTGGTTTCCTGAAAATTATGACAGATTGATTTAATCCACTTTCCTGATGATCCAGCAGTTCTCTCTGGCAGCTAAGTTTCTAAGAAGGTTCATTTTTCCCTCCTCCGAAGACAGTACCTGTCATTAGACTACTGCCAGGCAATGTAACCAGCAAAATAACTGGTCTGTAGTGCAGTCACCTTTCGTGTCTTCTCAACAAGAGATACTCTACAGATATTTTCATTCAGTTCAAACCTGGTTCAGGTTCGAGTCATTAGGAGACATCCCCTTGCCTGTTGTATCTGGAGAGCTTGCAAATGCTTTTAGCATGCTCTTCAATTAAGTGATGGGCTGATGAGCCTATGCCTCCAAGGAAGGTATGCTGATGCTTTAGGAAATTACATGTATGGATTCCATAGTTGGCAGGCTGTATAGAGTCAGTCCTTTCATAAAAAGCGAATTAGCTATTCCTCCCTGCACATGGCTTTTAGCATTGTATTGCTTTAACATTGCTCAGAGCTCATGTAAAGCCATGTAGTTGCCAAAGTGACAGCTCCTACGGATCTTCTGTAGGAGCAAGGACTTCTCTGAATGAAGTGCAACTAAATAGTTCTGCTGCTGAACCAATTCTCTACAAATCCCACGTGCTTGTATTTATATGAGATATCATCACCTGTTCTCAGTACACCTACATTGCTTCTAAAATTAAAATTCAGATATTAGAATATAAAGCTAAATACCTTAACCACATGCCAAGAAAAACAATAACTGGCTGATTTATTTTGGCTAAGTATTTTGATCTCAGGTATCTGTCTATAAAAGAGCATTGTATCGCTTCTGAGTTTTAAACAGTTACAGAAATGGAGCCATATTCAGACAAAATATGCTTGGTGCTTGGATGAGTAAGTTTTTTTCATGCTTGACTTCCAGAAAGATGACTGCTGTGAAAGTGTCTGGTGTGGTTATTACATGACAATTAGCAGTTGTTTCTCTGCTGACAGATGTCCACATCAAAAAGCACTGATTGTCTCTTTTGTTTGCAATTTTAGAGATACCATAATCAAGTAGCTTGTTCCATCTCCAAGAGATGTTGTCCTTTGCACCAGAAGCACAGCCTCATTGCCTAGGTTCAAAGTCAGATTGTGAAATATTACAGCAGCTGATTTATGTGGAAGTTTAAGCCCTTTCTCCCCATACAGAATTAAAAATTGCAGTTATTTCTGTGGATAGATCTCTTATCCAAGATAGATAAACAAGCTGTATTTCAGCATTTTGTTTACCAAGGAACTGTTTCAACAATGAAGTGACATACAGTATGTATACATCATTCTGGTGGCATTGCTCATCTGGGACTGCTAAGAAGCAAGAGAAGGGAAAGGAAGAAATTTAAATAGAAGAACAACTTGGCATGAACAGATTCTGATGAACAGAGTTCACAAATTGTCTCACTGCACAGCTATAGCACAGAATGTGTCTCAAAACAAAGCTTCTTAAAATGTCAGACAAAACAGTATTATTCAGATAATTCAGGGGGGAAATAGCTGTTTTACATTAGTGCTGAAAGGAATTCAGTGCAAGCCATGACCTAAATGAGTATTTCTGCCTGTTATCCAGAGGCCTGTCCTCTAGCCTTTCCCTCCTGCAGCCCACTGAAGTTAAAAGGAGTCCTTGCATGAGGGTTTTTGCCTGAGGTAGGATTGTAGAATGATGTGCTGTGCCTAGCAGTGTGATTTTGAAACATTTGCTGGCAGGCAAAGGTCTCTGGGAGCAGACATGAGACTGGCAGGTGGGATTTAATAGCAGAGATTTTGTACAGCTGCCAAAAAATCACAACCCAGATGCTGGAGCTGAACACATGCTGCCTGATAGGAATGATGTTCTGGGGAAAAGAGGAAGCCAGCAAGTGTCTGTCAGAGAGACGAATTTGATTCTGAGTCCACCACTGCCTTACCTTGTCTTTTTCACAGCACTGTCTGTGCATCAGTAACTGGCTGGGCATGGAGATTTATTGCATTTTTTCATTATGCTGCACCCAAAAGGTACCTCACAGTCAGACTCCTCTTTGCCTCTCCAGAAGCCTATTTAAATCCCCTACTTACCTCTGCTTTTCCTTCCGTTTCATCTCTGCTTGAGCTATCTTCTCTGAGCTCCCTAGTCCCCTCACACATTCATTCTGAAAGGTACATTTTTATTGTGGCTCCTCAGAGACCAGAGTCTTCCAAAGACATTGATCTTCCTCACTTTTTTTCTTCATCCCTGCTCTGCTGGAGGTCAGTTCCCTCTTTGAAAAGCATCAGCTAAGAGAGAGAGCAAGCATGCTTGCATTGAAACAAAGAAAAGCACAGCAACAGACCAGCTGTCTTTTACCCTTTCACAGCCACCCTGATCAGGAGGTGACTGGGACTAGCATTGTATCCAGTGCTCTGGAGTGCTCTGAGAGCCTCCACAGACCGACTGGTGGCTGACATGCTCCCACGTTCTGGTACAAAAGATCTGGGCAAAGCCAGCAGCCTGCAAACCAGGCCAAGCACTTCACCCTTTCTGCCCAAAGGAGGAATTTCCTAAAAATACATGTCCTGACATACCACTGAGCCACATGGCACAGTGAGTGCAATCCTATTTTCAGCCTGCTCTGCAGGGTGACATAGCTAGTTACACCTCCTCCCAAAAATGGACTTCAGCGGCGCAACACTTGCTGGTGGACCCTCAGCGCAGTGTCCTGTGGGACGGTGCTCTGCACTGGAATTCCCCAGCAAGGGATTGCACGCTCATTGTATGTACGGCTGTGGTTGCAGGAAGCATCCCCAGTCATCCCGGGTGTAATCAGGACGGCTGCTTTCTGCCTGTCAGTACAGCAGTGGTACTCTGCAAGCCCCAGATAGGTGGGTTATGGCGTGGGGTGGAGACAACCATCAAAACTAATTCTGGTTTGACCCTAAGAGAAGCTCTCACAATGGATATGATGCCTGATCTATTTTGCATCTTCACCAAGCAGGGCAACAGCAGAGCAACAGTGGTTGATATTTGGAGATGACTGGTAATGTCTTTCCAAACCATGGCTGGTTAGCAGATTCTGTTTTCCCAACTCTGAAGCTTATTGCAGCATCCCAGGAATGTTCCTGCACTTCAGATATCCCAAAATAACTGCTCTAAGCTCTCCTTGGGGAAAAGCAATCCTTAGAGCAGCCTCTTAACTCAAATTTTTGTGTTGAAGCAGCTGAGCTTGAGGCAGAGAACTTGGCTTTGCCTCTAGTCACTGGCTCCCAGAGGAGAAATGAGCATTTTGGATGCTCACATTAATAAGTTTGTGTGTCAGCTCACTCAGTGTCCAAGGAATTGCAAACACTTTGTTCTCCTCATTTCTGTTTGCTGCAAAAAAAGCCCTCCCCCACTGCCATCCTCCCAGCAAATGCACTAGTTAGCTGGCAGCTTCTGTAGCCCAGCCATCGGAGCAAATCCCTGGCTGTGCAGCAGGATCACGACTCCAGAGCACCAGTTGGGAGCTGACAGAGTTGTTTTGCAGGTTTGTTGCCTGCTCTCTTCCTCTGCAGTTGCAAGGCTTCCTTCCTCCATCCAGAGGAGACAGTGGAGACCTCACAAACAAGGTGATAAGTGATTCCCTGACACCAGAGTCATCACTTAGACACTATGAGTGGCCATTTCCTCTCCTGGGGGAATTGCGCAGTTCCCTCATCAACGAAAGAGTGGACTTGCTGGGGCATTTGGGGTCACTGGAAGGAGCAAATCTGATCCACTGCACAGCGCAGAGCTTTCAGTCCATTAGCAGGGGGCTGGTGCTCTGCTTCTCAGAGGTGGATTAACCCTGTTTCCAGGGAATCTGTAGCTCCTGTTTATCTGTGCGAATCACTTGCGTTCCTCTGTTGTGGTAAGTTATTCTCCGCGTCCCTGAGGTGCTCATTACCACATTATTCAGGCTCTGTTTATATAACTTTAGAAACCAAAATAAAATCTTGAAAGACAAGACTCTGCAGCTCTTCTCTGATCTCTTCTCTAAAGTGTGTATAGCACCTTACAGGAGAACCCAATGCATTTCTAAACACACTGAGTTCCTAGGGTGGTTCAGTTGTCTCTGCAGAATAAAACTTGCACCTGCATCTAAAGACATGGTCCTTGGCCTGTTCTTACGCTGCAGCAGATGCCTCTCCACTGAGCTCCAACTTGATCTTCCAGCTACTCACTGGTTTTAGTTGTGTTTTCCCATACACAGCCCTCAAGATATCACTGCAAATTTACTACACATATTGTTCTCATGCTGTGCTTTGCCTTGAGATCAAATTAAAGCTTAAGAATTGCAGTAGTCAAATTGGTCTGCAACTGAACTCATAAATTGTTATTTCAGACAGGGCTCAAGGAACTGTCAGAAGGGAGAAGTGGTGGAATGACTATCCCCTTTATACTTCAACCTTCAAACACTGTTTTTCACAAACAAGGAAATCGGTTATAATTAGTTTAAATTCTGTGCTATTTGGCCTGCTTGTTATTGCACCAAAGACAGGACAGAGTCATAGACTATAATAATACAGTATATAAAATAGGGTGTAGCACAATAACAGAATATGTTGCCTCCTGGTACATAAGACACAGCTGCACAAACAGGGGCGTGGGAACCAGCAAGACTTCCAGGTTTTCAGCAAGCTGTCGTGGTAGGCTGAGCTGGCCACAGTCAAGAGAAGGAAGCAGAAGTCCCTTCTTGCCAAACAAATGGGAAACATGAAAACATCACAGCTCTACAGTGTTGCTGGAGCTTCCATTTACACTCACGTTATGTGCATTATTTATCAAGCCTTTATCTTCTCAATTAGTTTCTTCATTCATTCTCTTTTCAGCATGTAACAGAAATTGCTGTCTGTAATTCAGCAAAATCTCTTTGTACATGGAGGTTCGTGATTTAAGAGAGATTTTGTGTTAAGAGACAATAAGGAAACATATTCCTTGGGGGATCAGAGGCACTGGAGCAGAAGCTGGAGGCACAGCAGTGCGGTCCTGCCCATCTCTCTGTGTGTTTCCCAGCAGCTCAGCTTGGCTTAGCACTCGGTTGTGACACTGCATTCGGAGGCTGCGTCTGTAGTTGTGCGGAGGATGTCATTAATCACATGCTATCCCAGAGACTGCCAGTAGAGGAAAACTAAGCAAATTAAGATATTTTAAATATCTCAGCTCTGCTTTCAGAAGACATCTGCTGTAATCTGCATTGGCATGCTGTGTGCTTCTGTCAGCCGTGTCTTCGCTGCACTGCACCCTTGCTCATCCACATACCAAATGCAGCACTTGTTGTGACAATTAATTCTGTGGGACTGAGGTTCCTAGAGACCCTCAGCAGAAGTGAAGCTGTTATCTAGGAGGACTTGTTCATGACTCATACATTCAGGCAAGATTTACTCTATATGGAGAGGAGAAGATAACATGCATGGGAAATGTGCACATCAGCCCCTCTTCTGCTGCAAAGCAGTGCATTTAAAATTGGGGAAAGACACAGTGTTGGCACTGCAGGATACTTAAACAGACAGAAATTCTCTTTTCATCAGCCACTGCATACTGTGGGCACTAAGATTAATAGGGTACCCAAGTTTTAAGCCTAGACATTCCCCGGTTATATGCACCACCATCTTGTTATGTGCAAAACATAGGCACCTGCTTACTATCAAAAAAGGCAAAGTTTTTCCCCCTCTGAGGGCAGTGGGAGTGCTTAACAGCCCTACGTTCTTAAAAACTCTTGCTAGAAGTTAGCATGTACCCCTGGGCACAAGAGAGACACGTTCTCAGCTCTCCTCAGTCTGAGAACACTTTAACCGAGGACTTCCACCTTCAAAAGCTTGTCCCTTGACCCTGTCCCTGCTCTCTGAATTGTTCCTGAGTAATCACAGATTATTCAATGTGAAATGCATTAGCAGCCAGTGAAGCACAGCAACTGCTTTATAGTCCAGTGCTTTAGCCAGTAGGTTACCTGCCAGTCTTCAGCATTGTGCATATATGTTGCATGTCTTTTCTCTCCTTGCTGATGCTTATGAGTCTCAATTCTGCATGGATTTTGAAATACTTGGATATATCTAGGCTGAATCTCACTAATTTCAACAAGGCTTTCTGCCAGGGAAGCTGGCACAGTGCGTAACAGAATTGGGACCTTAAGTTATAAATTATGTATTCCAAATTATTATTTATTATTAGTTTGAGACTCTCTTTTGGTGCATATTTTTACAGATGACACCATGAGCTTGAATCCTAGTTGAAGCAGCTGTGTGCTCTATTGCAACATTAATATGAGAACTGCTAAGATCAGGTCTGGGAGAAATCCTGCCTTCCATAGGAAAAGAGAGTGTGAAACAAATACTGGATTTAGTTACTCTCAAACGTGTGGTTGAGGCATCCTGGTAGGCTTCCTCGCTTCCTGCTTCATCTCCATGTAGGTCTCAGCAAAGGAATAACTGTCTAGAGAATATTCAGCATGCAGCAAACGATTCTGCTTTGCATGAAGCTTAAGTGGCGACAATCCAACAAGGCAGAAAAACTCTTCATTCTCCCTAGGCTTGTATGAGCCTCCCTGTGAAGAGATCAGAGCCTCCTGGTTTGAAATGCTGCCTTAGGGTTTGCTTTTTATGTCAATAAATGTTTTATCACATTTAAGCTTCAAACACAGTGGAAACATCCTTGCTAACATTTGATGAACTCAAATAGAGACAGCAAGCCTGGGCAGAGGGCAGTGTGCAGCACAACACAATGCTTCCCTTCTGAAGGAGGGGGGGCTTGCCTTAGACTCACAGGGAGACCTGAGTGAGATGCAGCCTTTGCAATCATTCACTGCCTTGCAAAATACATTGACAAGCTAATGAAAAGGATTCCTCTCTCCTCAGGTCTTCACCACTTTTGATCTTTTCTTTCTTTTGCTGTTTCTGCTTTCCCTGCCAGTGCTCTCTCAGTGTGGTTGATAAAGCATAACCATGTGGCCAGGTGTCTGGTGGGCTTAAGATGTCTCTGTCTTCACACTCAGCCAGTCTGTCTCTCCTGATACCTCCGTGCAGTGTCATTCTCTTCCCTCAGAGTCGTCTATAGCACATGAAGTTGCTGCAGTGAAGTTTAAACAGCATAGGCTGCCTTTGGTGCCTGCAGTACTGGAACCGAAATCTCCGGGCTGAACCTGCTGATTTGAAACCCACAGGCAGTACACAAGTGCTACAAATCGAGATGCAAACTCAGGTTAACCTATTTGCTTTTCCCAGCACTTGCCAGTTCCCCCCCTCTGGTGCCGTTGCTTCATTTCTCCTTTCCACATGCTGTGTTTTGCAGTGACCCTGCCTGCCTTCCCTCTCCTTCCCCTCCTCTGCTTTATCAAATGCAGCACTTCAGCGTCACTGACTGACAGGGGATGCAGCAGCTTTGGCAGAGGAGATGGAGAGGGGGAAGGAAGAGAAGGAAAAGCTGCTCTTAACAAAGGAGGCAGCAATAAAACTGAAAGATGAGCTTTCCCCCAGAAGTGGATGCCAGTCACCCTTTATTAGGGCAGCAAATTAAGATACGGTCTCTAATTCAGATTGGTAAGAGAACCCTGACTGCTCCATGTGCTCCTACACTGTATTTTCAGGGAATTTTCATTTCTCAGATGTATAGCTCAGATTCGCCACAACCTGGACTGAATCAGCAAAATGGATGATCAGCTACCCCCACACTGCCAGCCACTGTGTGACTAAGTGACAGCACAAAAACTCACTTCACTGCTCACAGCTAAAAAAAATCCTGGCTCTTTAGAAATGCAAAGGTCATGAATGTAGGGGGAAAGAATCATAGAGCAATTGGCTGCTTGCGTGTCTGTCCTTATTCTAGGAGACCTAGGATTTCCAGGGTTATTTTTTGCCATTTTCCAAAAGGACTGTCTGATATTTCATGGTTTATGCAACAGATTTTGCTTACAACTTACCCTGATTGCTAAATAATTACAGAAGCGTATGTTGCCCTGTAGCAGTGTGGATTTTTCTGTTATATGAGACTATTATCACCAAGTGCCAAATGCATCTTGAAAGGCTTTTTGTAGGGTTCTGCTGAATAAGCACACTTTAGAAGGAGCACTTTTCTGCAGCATGCCCTGCTCTTGCTAGCTGCTGATTACCCTCCTACTAACCACTAGTGACATGTCCGTAATACAGATTGGAGTAGACAGTAAGGATACTGCATCTACCTTGAAATTAATTAAATAATGCACTAAAGGAAGCCCAGCAGCAGAGTCTGCAAAGTCTGATTTATTCTGGAAATTTCTCAGGGTATTTAGACAATATTAAATGAAAATGCTCTGCTAAGTTGAAACGAGCATCAGAGACAACCTCACTTTGGAATTAGAGTCTTATGCAAAGGCAGAGAGAACTTACATTTAATGTAATTATTAAAATGCATTTTTAAAGCATAGAGTCTAGTCCACCTACATAGATTCTCCAAGAATGAGATGACTATGGAAATACAACAAAAAGCAACCTTCCAGGAATGGAATAAAATGTTTTTTTCTGGACATCTCTTTCCAATGTAAGGCCCAGAGGAAAGGAAAAGCAAATCTGTGCCACCTTAGTGGAAGGAGACAGGGATGCCAAGATTCAGGATAACTCCCTGCAGCTCATCAGGTGTTTGAACTAAACATTTGTAAAGGAAGTTTTGATTTTCATTACTAAAAATACATTTCAGCTTATTTTGTAGTCTTCCATAATGTCTTTTCTGCACTATTTTCTGGGAATTTTATGAGCTAACAACCTTTAAGGGGGTTTTGTGAAACTGTCAGGAAATGAAGGCACAGGTCAGACATTTCCCAACCTTCTGAAAGTGGGACTTCAAGTGTGGCTTATGCTCACTTTCTTTATTAGTGGAAATTCAAAATAAGTCACTTTTTTCTCGTCGAACTTAAATTGAAATACGGCTCTCCTATTCTAAAACAAAAATAGCCTCACACGAGTATCACTTACTAAGTATCACATCACTGAAGGCGAGGGAGTCCAGCCCTGTGTCACCATAGAAGTGGTTTAGGTTTTGTTTGTTTTGCATGCAGACGAGGTCAAAAATACCTTTGAAAAAGCTTCCCATAGGCACCCTCTGTTCCCTGAAATTAAACCCCATCAATTCAGGAGTCCAGCTGTCAGCATAAGGCACCCTAAACCAGCAGACCAAGTTCACTATCCCTCCTCAACCTTCCTACACTGCTAGACCATACCAGCTTCGCTGTGCCGCAGCCCTTCACCTCAGATGAATTTCTTCCAGTGCCTTCCGTGCTGTCTTTCGCAGTGTGGCTGTACTCTGGCCCCACTACTCTGCCTCTGTTTACAGGGTCTGAAGTACATCTGTAGACCTAAAGAAGAAATTAAATTAATCTGCACAAGTTACCCTCAGACCTTCTCAAGTGAGTGAGTGAGTGAGCATCCTAGCACTAGGCAGCTCTGTTAGCATAGATGGGACATGAAACACCTGTGTGTGGCTAGCACAGGCCTGGGGCATGAGCCCCGGGGATGTGCTGCCCACAGGAGCTTGAAAGAAAAATGCTTCCCACTCGCCTTTTGAGTTGGTTTAGGATTTTTTGCTATTTATAATTTGCTTCAGTTTAAAAATAAGTCTGTCCTCATTGCTCCTTAAGGCCTGACTCAGTACCAACACCACTGAGAGAGAAGGCCATACTTAGAGGTACTTGTCATCTTTGGGAGGAAAATCACCAGGCAAAACCAGAAGTGCCAGTGCTAGCCAGGAGGTGGCAGAGGAGCCAGGCTACCTTGTACACCAATTTTTGTCATTAGTTTGGCAAAAACACAAATAGAAACAGAGGAAAGACAACAAAACCCAGCCCCCACCCCCCATCTTCGGGAATAAGAAGATGAAACCCTTAATCACATTGCTGCTTGTATTTATACTAATTGCTCATCTTCCTGAGATCTGACTTTATGAAATTATGCATGCACACCAAGCAGATGAGTTTCCATAGAAACTCAGGAGCTGAACTTTCATTAGAAAAATCTTTCTTTTTTAAAAAAAATCTTCCAGATAAAAATGCAAATTGCCTGTCAGTGGGTGGCTTTCCGAATTTATATATAATTTTTTTCTTTTGCACTGCAGGCAGATTCCAACTGGACCTACATAGCATCAACATGCAGGCATTGTTTAGAGCAGGCCAGACTCCACAGGGAAATAAGAAATTCAGTAGCAAGGAGAAGCTCTCAAGTGCAAATACCTCAGGGAAAGAAAAACTCAAGTTCTCAGTGTTGCTTCTTCCTGACGCTTGGAGTTTGTGCAGCCTCCAGCTCTCAGAAAATGCTTGTGTTTTGCAAGGAGCAGGGTGGGGAAGAGGAGAGAGAGGAAACCCAAAGCAAGAAACTCTCCTGCACACAGAATTAATGATGTTCAACCTGTCCTTTAAACATCCAGCAGCATATTTCTGCTGCTTCAGTTAAGCCTCACAAAGAAGGCTGACACCATCTGTCACGGCTTGCTCTGGGGCGAAGGAATAGGTCTCTGTGCTGGGGCTTGGGAATATTGGCAAGGACCTGGATTGCAGAGTGGGTTGGCCAAACCCTGACCTCCACCTGGGCTGTGGCCTGAAGCCCAGCACCATGTTGTGCCTGCACTACATGGAAATCCAGGTGTGTGTGCAAGAAGAGGCCATAGGGGCTGTTCCTGGTCAGAAGAGGGAAGCAGGATAGTGGACATGCCTGGGATGGGCCATGGACCTGGGCAGCCTTTGGTACCAACAGTCATGCATGTAAGAGAGGAGGAGGCAGGAAATCTTAAACTCCTTTAACAAATGTTTTCTGTGTTTCTCTCCAGAAACATACAGCAGTTTTTCACTCATGAAGTGTACTGTAGCATCAACAGGAGGCCTTCCCCTGGCTTTGGGGAGCCTGGAATCGCCCTTTCTGAGGGTTCACAGATGTTTTTTCAGCTAAACTGGCAAACTTGAAAGCACTGAATACCGATGTGCAAATGGTCATGTAGACATCGGCTTCAGCATCTCCCCCAGGTGAACACAATACTTGGGTTTGCATACAGGCTCCTCCCAGTGCTGCAGAACAGCTGCAGGGACCACAGACAAAGCAAACACTGTGGAGCCGTAGCAGGGAAGACACGCCAGTCTTTGGTTCTTGACCAGCAAGGGTGCTGGGGAGCACAAGGCAGTGGTGCTGCACGAGCAGTTTATGATGAGGTGGATTTCACTGCAGCATTGTTGAGAGGCGCGAGATGTCAGCCGGGGAAGGAATTCCCCTCCTCGTTGAAGAGGGTTGACAGGCAGCAGCTGCACGGGCTCGCTGGCCCCTGTGCCTCCAGGGCCAGCAACCTCTGAGAGCACTGAGAGGCTTGATGCCGCTTAGTGTCAGGGCGAGGACAGCGATGGGTCCCCGGCCACCAGAGAGCACAATCGGCTCTGCTCGGTCAGCGCAACAGGAAGAGTTTTTACAAGAGTGAGTTTGTGGTTGAGGACAAACTTGAGCTGAGATAACTCCTGTCTATTCTTGGCTCAGTAGCAGATTTGCTATGGCCACACTACTTGCCCTTTCTCTGCCTCATTATCCCTGTCAAGCGGGTGACTCAAATTATAATTGCACAAATTCCTTCCAGTCTGTCATGACGTGCCTGCAGTCATCTCCAGGCAGCTACCTCCAGGGGAACCAGCCTCTCCCACCAGGGTACCTCTGTGCCACATGTGCTTGCTCCCAAGGCAGTGGTAAGATTAGACCTTGTTACCTTGTCATTTTCCTATACAGAGAGAAATCTGAAGAAAAAACACCCCCACTGCATCTCTAAATGATCAGATTTGATTCTGAGATGATTATTCAGGTCAAGGTTATGGGCGAGAAAGAGACACTGAAGTTTTTCATAGCACTGCCAATACTTGATTAAATGGGTGTTTTTTAATTTTTGTCTCGTGCAAACTAATGTTTTTCTGTAGGTATTAATACTATCACTGGCCTTAGGATCTTAGTCATGCTGATGCACCCTGTGTCTAATGGTACTTTTGGAAAATCAAACATAACAAGACAGAGGAAAAACCTTCACTCTTTCAAGAAGCATCACCATTCTTTCAGAAATTTACTTAGGTTCCAGTTGCAAGAGATTTCAGGTTACTTATATCCTTTCATATGAACTCAAGGCAATTAGATACATTAAAGATTAAGCTAATGCTTTTTTTTTATAGATATATGCATCCACCTACTCTGTTTTCCAAGAAAAGCGTGAAGTCAGGCAATCATCTCACTTTCCTGCATTTCCAAGAGTGAGTGCAGGCAGAGGCCATACAGAGCTTGGCAGGCGACATGACAGTGTTGGCTGCTTCTTCCAGATGCCACCCCTGAATGGAGCTGGTGGGAGGTTCATCCTGCTGTGTGCACCTTCAGGAGGAAGCGGAAAAATGCCACTAATATGTTGTGGCCTGCAAAGCCCACATGACCATCTGGGCTCAGTGTGGTTGCTGTATAATTAACATGGAGCCTGGCTCATTAGGTGCTTTATGGGTTCAGATACATCCATGAGAGCCCTATAGGAAAACATGTTCTTCCTAACACTTCTTTTATCCTCCCCCTCCTGTTCCTTCCAGATGGTTACACCCACTTGTGTCTTTTCTTACCCTAAGGACAGCTTTTTAAACAAGGTTCCTGCATCCTTCTCCTCCCTCATACTCCTTTAGGATCTACAGTGGAGTGCAGCAATGCAGAGCTGTCACATCCCATGCTATTACATACAGCCTGCCCCCAGAAGGCTGGAAGGGGACCACATCCCTCTGGCCTCTACTTGTTAACAAGAAAGATCTTTCTGTATGGTCGAGATGTAGGAGATGAGAGACTTTACCTCACCCTCAGCTGGATGTTCCAGATGTGCAAGAGTTAATTTAGATAGAGGGTGTAATTAAATGTGTCTGTTTTCTGGGCAAGGAGAGAGGGATGCTTTAAGGGCTTGTAACCTTTCTTCTGTATAGCACCAGCATACACTCTCCCAGTGACACACAGCAGGAGCACTTGCAGAGTTAATCAGTGCCTGCTTAAAACTAAATTACTTTCACATTTATTTTTTTAAATTGCACATCACTATCAAAAGAAAAAAGAAAAAAGCAGAGCTTAACAGCTGATCACTTCCATTCTTCAGAAATAGGTGGAGATCCCCCCCTCTGGCAGCTCGGTTTGGTGGGCTGCTCCATTCCTTCCTCTGTTTTGTGCTGTTGTTAACTGTTCATCACTTGTTTGTTGACAGGGCCTGGTACTGAGCAGACTTGGGCGGAGGGAACTGGCTCAGAAAGTCCTCAGAGATGCTGTCCGTATCCAGACCACCAGTCACATTGCCTGGAACAGCCTTGGAGAGGTCTTGCAAGCTCAGGGGAGAAACGAAGCAGCCATCGAGTGCTTCCTTACTGCACTGGACCTGGAATCCACCAGTCCTGTCGTTCCATTCACTGTCATACCCAGGGAGCTCTGAAGCTTTTCCCTGCAGCTAAGCACCTTCATTCTGTGGACAGACACCAAAACCAAACAAATAAACAAAGAAAAAGCCCAACAGAAAAGTGCCATTGTAACCTGGAACTGGGATAAGTAATTCCAGGACGGGGCTCAGGTCTACATGCTTAGCTGAGACAAGCTGAACTGTAGAAGAATTTGCAACAGGCAAAAATAGAGAATGCCTTTTTCTTCACAGGTGCCTGGCTAACCTCGTGTTAAAGTTAATAGCAAGGCTTATTTCAAAGTGTTGGTTCAAGGTGACTGTAGAAAGATCATTCTAGGGTACAGCTGTTCAAAGCACTTGCACCTTTCAGTGTTCATTAAAGATAAAACCCCAAGCCCTGAATTAAAGTCCAGACCTTCTCTGAACAGGAGTAATGCTCCAACTAATTTGCCCAAGTTAGCTTAAACATGTGGCTGCCTTCCCACAGATCTGACAGGACAAGAATGACAATTGCACCAAATAGACATACAATATATGCTGTTTACAAAATTATTTCAGCTATTTTGATAATCCTGTTTCCTGCCTTGCTTTTATATACTGCATATGCACACTATATTTAGTATAGCACTTACCTAGACCAAATTAAATTAAAAATACCTTTTGTAAAAAAAAGCTACTATTGCAGTATAATTCACAAGGGCAGAAAGACCAAAGACCAAATCAATTCACCCTTGAAGTGGTATTAAAAACATATATGTATCTCCACTTACATATTTATTGAAAGGCTAATTATAAACTCTAAGCTCCATTCTTATTAATCACCTCTTGCATCACTTTTAGTGAGGAATATAGTGTTTACCAGTATATAGTGACTGAGCTCTGTGCTGTACTGCATTACCATTCCTGGCACAAAACATTTTCATATCCATCTTTTCATGGTACAAAAGATGGCAACAGTCTTTTAAGGGAAAGTATGCTGAAGGCAGCATGTGTATATATGAATTACTTCTTTCTTGAAACTAAATCTTTGGATTGTCCGTAGAAATTTCACATTAGAGGAATGGAGCTGAGCCTTCAGTGGAGCGGGATCGTTTTGCATCTCATATCAGATGTAAGAGTGAAGGGCTTCTAATCCACACAGCCTCCCCACGGCTGGCACGGCCAGGGCAGGGGACACAGCTGGCAATACTTACTCTCTGCTAAGCTGCTCCTTAGCTCTGCTTGACCTCCTTGGGCCTTGGCAGCGAGGTGGAGCTGTACCATGTGGTCACACGACCCATGGGAGCCAGCCCTGTCCACACCAGTCCCAGGATAAAGACAATGCTGAAATTTGCTGCGGGCGCTTTACTATAAGAAAAAAAAAAAAGAAGGTTGGGGCTCTGCACCCCTTTTCATCCAAAGAAGATTTGTGACTATTTTATAAGTAAAGTTTGCACTAAAACATACTTTGTACTATAATTCTGCCCAGTATTGTGATCCTTAACTTGTTCACTCTGGAAATAATAATATCCTCAGGCAATAAATGAGTAGGGGTTATTTTTTAAAGAGCCTAAGGCTCTGGCAGCAGACTTGAAGTCAGTGTTGTTTACAATTATTTGGAAATCTGCAGGCTAATGGAGAGTTGGGCCCTCACACTGCTCCCAGAGCACACCATGGCCGAGCTCCTGCCCCCAGCCTTCCTTCAAGATGCCCACGCCAAGGGAAAGCACACTGTTCTCAGGTTTCTCTCAGCAGCCTGGTGCACTCCCAGGCAAATAGTTGTATTTTTTCCCATTAAATCATGCTGGTGCAGTAGCCCAGCTTATTTCTCTGTTCACCAAGGGATTCCAGATTTGGCCTAGGCTGATTTCACTCCAGGTGAAAGCAGCCCAGCCATGAAAGGTGCTCAGGCCATGAGTTCTCTGTCTTTCCAGTGCCACACAGGCACCAAAACTGACTTTTTTAGGCCAGAGGCAGGTTTCCAAGGAGACTGTGTTACCCAGACGCATTTCTTGTTTGCAATAGCACCAGCAGCAGAGGAAGTAGTAGGTGTTAAAGTACCAGAATTAAATGAGTTTCATGAAGACAAAAAGATGCAGCCAAGACCCATTTTGCTGTGAAGGATGCTATGAAGTCGGCTTGCTCTGCACTGCAGGTGGGAAGGAGGGAAGGGGAGGGGTAGAGGCGCTGTTGTTGGCATAATATGTAAATTGTTACCCATGTGTTTTAAACCCAGTTCCATAGTCAGATGCAATCTGACAATAGACTTAAGTAGAGATATATATAGATAGCTGTTATATTCTGGTATTTGTTCTGCTCCACAGCTCCTGGGGTGGGAGCGAACCTTCTGTGTAAGACAGAAAAAAAAAAGTCAGTGTGGTCCGACATCACTGCTTCACTGTGCAATGTATATTTGTAAAGCACTGCCATAGCAACTCCTGTGTACTGGGCAGCTATTTGAGTATGAGCTACGCGTCCACCTCTGTGACCAAGGAACGGCTTTAAGAGGTCTGTAACGTAGCTGGTGTGTGACCTGGCAGGAGGGTGCCTGTTTCCCAGCAGCAGCTGAAAAGTAAACACTCACAGACCCATTTGCTTTTGCATGCTTAGCTTGTAAACTGCCACCAGCCCATCATGTTTGTTGCTATCTGGTGAACTTCATCCTGGCAATAATCAGACTTGCCACAGCAGTCATCTTCCTAGGAGAGGGGCAGACATTTATGAATACTTTGAGTGCATCAATGAGTCAAATGTTGCCAGGGCAGTCCCACCTTTCTTGAGTGCATTAATGAATATTACTGGCATTGGAATTGCAGTCCTAAGAGCCTCTGCTCCAGGTGTGGCAAGGAAGACGTACACAAGTAAAGGCCATCAGCATCAACAGGAATCACCTTGGGGTAAGACACCCTCTACCAGCACACCACAGCACAGCCCCTACAGCATCTGCAGACAAAGTATTCTGCATGCATACTGGCTTCAATCCCCAGATTTGCTATGTGCTTCCCAGGGGATACAAAATACCCGTTTGCTGAAGGGGTGTTGTAATGGCCTGAAATACTTGTACAGTGCAGGAGAGAAAGCGATAGTTGCAGACCGACAAGTATTTTGGGGGTAAATCCTCTTTGTTACTTGTGCTCATCAAAATGTTGATAAATCTGATAGACTTACTTCTTTCAACTCAGTAATACTCCTTTGCTTGGCAGGGAGCCTGCCATGTTTAATACTCAGGGTCTGAAATTTAAGAGCACAAGATTTACATCCCATCCCATGTTATTACCGTTCATAAGTAATGGAAGTTTGGGGAACAGTAAGTTTGGGGAACCAATTCTACAAGTTTTAGCGCTGATGTGAACCCAACAGTTTTCTCATTCGTTGGTTTTGAAAGAGGAAGATAAAAAATTCACATTTTTGTCTAAAGGATCAGGTTTCTCTTGTTCCACCACCAGGTTCTTTTCCTTTTTGTTGGCAGGGTGCATACAAAAAGAAAAATAATTACCTTCTATTTTCCTGTTGTGCAGTAAAGGAGTAGTATGTGCTGTTGCCTTTAGCCAACAAGAAGGATTGTATGTTGTGTATTGTAACAAGAATTACTCTGCCTCCAGGATGACAGAAGGAGAAGCCCAGTTGGCCGGGGAACAGCTCCCCTCCCTGCCTTACCCTGTGTAAAGTGTCATTAGCTCCACTGGAGCAGTTGGTAGTTAGGAGCATTTCCTCCAGCTGAGGATCTGCCCACCCGTGTACTCATTCCGTACAGGGAGTACAACGGAGCTGCAAACTCCTGTGCCACAAAACTACCCCAGCCCGTTTCTATTGGTAACAGTTCATGCAACTGATTATCACAATGCTTCAGAAGTGCTAATTATCTTTTCTTGGTAATGACTAATAAATCCAAATGGAGAACAGTCCTGGAGGGTGTTTACTTTAAAATTCACTGGCTGGGTACCAAAGTAGGCACAGCACTGGCTGCTGCAGTTTGAATTACAGTTATTTTATCCAAAAAAATGTTTCATTTTGAGAGAATCTAGGTGAAGAATGAGTTTGGCTACTTTGTATTTTGTTTTAATGACAGCAGAGTGGGAAACAATCCTTTTTAGTGAAAAGACATCACTGCCATGATCCTTTTTCAGCCAAACCAACAGAGGTTTGATAGTTGCAGTTCAGCCTTGGAAGGACAGGCTTCCCAAAGCAACCACACTACAGCAGTAATTGCTTCTGAAGGGATTGTATTGCAGGCATATTTGACAATTGTGCAATGGGCTTGTGTAGCTGAGAAGCCTCTCCCTCCTTTTTTGGCTAAGGGGAGATGCTTTATGCCCAAAGGGACAATTGCAATGTCCATCTGGGTGCCTACCAGCCCTGCCCTGGTGCCAGCTCTGCACAGTCTTGTTCACTGACATCCCTTCGCCCTCGCTGGTTTAATGACCCTCAGACTGTTCCCTAAGCCTGGCTCCAGGCGATGGCCCCCCTGCTGCTGAACTGTTATTCAGTGCCGCAGGATATCAGCGCAGGGTCAGACACAAAGTTATTTCCTTCGAAATGAGAAGCCGAGTCATCCATCAGTTAGTGATGTTGGCAGGAGGGGAGTTAACCACTGACCCAGCAGTTGCCAAGATGGTTCCTCCAGCTTTGCCTTTAATGAACTGGCTTGTGCCTTCCAATGCCAGCAAACCAAGGCAGGTTCCCAAGTGACTGGATACTGAAAGATCCAGCTGGTTTTCCCACAGAAACACATGCCAGTCAGTGGCTAAAACAGCCAATGGGGATGCGATTGCGCCGTTGCAGAGCAGCCCATGACAACACAAATAAGACCCTCCCTGCAGCTTCTGCACATACAGACACGCCCTACACACCACTCTAGCACTGTCAGCGCGGGTGTCAGTATCAGTTTTCCATGTAACTTAACTTTTTTTGGTTACTGTAAGATGCTTTCCTCAGATGAATAAAATTGACCTTGTGGAAAACAAAAAGTGCTCCTCATATTTCCTGCTAATTTCAGGACTTTTAGTATATTCATGCCATGGATACTTCGAGCATTATGAAATGTCCAGTTGCTACACTGACTGGAACCCAGTGTGCCTAGCAAGTTACCAGTTGCAAAGGGTATTTTGGCCTACACCCTGTAGTTCATGGGAAAAACGAGAGTGAGCATGCAAGCAGCATGCCTTCAGAGAGGAACAGAGCCAGGAAAAAGGAGTAAAGTAGCTTCAGATGTTTGGATTTATGGAGATTTAAGTGAGCATCGTGCTTTTCTTGTGCTTCTTCCAGTAAAAATAAACAAAGGTAGTGTGAGAATCTCTAACATTGAGGTAATATGCAAATACTATGCCGTCAAGCCTAGGGACTCACCTTATTTTGGCCACAATGCCATTAATCATCTTTTTGCTACAAACAGTTATTCCTTGTGGTTATTTGGAAATAAAATTTCTCTCTTCAAGAGCTTCCAGAGTATTCTTTGCATTTACACATTAATCATTCGGGCAAGCTTCAAGAAGGCCTTCTTAAAAAGTCAGCCCCTTAGTTTCATAATCAAATGAGATTAAGGATGGGGTTTTGAACAACATTTCTTCCTAACGGTGGCTACTTTGGTTTATGAGTGTATTCAGCATAACTCAAGCAGAACGAGGGCCCTCTGCAGCAGTAACATAATGAAGTCCTTCAGCTGTTTGTAAAGTTTTAAAAATTGGAAATCAAAGCGACCAAAATACTTAGGTCTGACGTTTTCCTCCCTTTTTCTGATGTTTTTACAGAGGAAGTGAAACACTGGTGTGGGGAAAGAGGGAGAAGGCTTCCACAGCCCCTCCAAGCAGGAGCCGACTAGACAAATGCACCTGATCCCCAGCAAAAGCTGCAGAATTTCATTGTTCAGTGTCCTCTGAGGGAGATCACTCATTGCTTCCATCCTAATTCTGGTACATTGCCTGTTACCCTCTCTGCATCACAGAGACATTGAATATTCCCTTTCTGTTTAAATGAGAAGAAAATAAGCCTTTTCACTCCCTCATTTTTTCTGGAAGGAGCTCCAGTTGGTTTGGGAGCTCCACCTCTAATACAGAATCACTTCTTCCCTTGCAGAGAACCAAGTGGTAATTTTGACATGAAATTCTTGAAAGTCATTAGGAGTAATTTAATATTTTTTAATAATTTATTATATATTTTATATAATTTTAAATAATTTATTCATGCCTCCAGTTCTTTCTGCTGCAGAATGGGTAAAATCAACTCAGATACATAGAATATATTCCTGCTTTGTGTGAGGTCCAGATATGTAGCAGGCCCATAAACTTCTCAAGAGAAGAGATGAGAGGTATTGCTGCTGCCCAGATGCTCACTTCCATGACAGTCTCTAGCTCTCAGATTTTTGTGGAGCCACAAAAGCAGCAGTGTTTACTTTATCTGTCTTTAACCACATCCCTCAGGAGATGTCATGTCCCAGTCAGACATGCCTGAACCAGTCCTTGGAACAAAGGAAAAATACACACACAACTTCCTGCTCTTTAAAGACTGGTGTTAGAGAAGGTAGACCTGGGTAACACTGGCTTGTTCTGTTGCCTTTAGCAGTCACCATAGCATTTAACTGACCTGTGGCTGTGAAGCCAGTTTCCTCTGCTATGTTGTCTCCAAAACAAAGAGCAACACCTTGCAGCCAAAAGCATTCCTGCAGATCCAACTGAAGAGCAAGACTCAATGGTTTTCTCAGTGCTCCAAGTTAAACAAGTGTTAAATAATGGAGGAAAAAAGCCTTGTAGGTCATTCCCCTGCGTATCAGAGCTGCCACTTTCAGATCTGATCCCCTTTAAAACTGATGTAGCTGCTGTGATGATCTGGCTGATGGAGGAGAAGCAGGTGGACAGAACATCTGAATTTTATACAGCAAAAATGGCGAGCATTCTAACATGGCCTAAAAAATCAAAAGAGTAATGAAACCTGTAAAACAGGAGACATTTTCCTTACTGAAAAGTTCTCAGGGGCAAAGCCCAGCTTCACCAGCTTTTCTGATAGAAACATGCCAAAACACCAGTCTCAGAGAGACCAGATGTCAAGCAGCCCCTCCCCATCCTCTTGCCTTGCACCGGAGACTCCTGTCCAGCCTGAGCACAGGACCCAAACCCTCCCACAGCGTGCTTAGGGCAGATGCCAGTCCTGTGCCTCCCAAAGGACAGCACAGTCCTCAGACCAAAAGCTTCATTTACATTGTGCATGGCAAGTCAAAACATCTTTTTTATAATGCAGTTGTTTATGATATTGTAATTAGGTCTGGAAATGGGGATGTTTGGAAATGAATCAGCAGTAAGTATCCCTGTATTTTGTTGTCCTGTGAGAGGGGCTGACCCACACAGCCCGAGCTTGCCATGCTGGGTGCTGTTTCAGAAGGATGGGAGTTCAGGGATATAATGATTTTCTGGTCAATGGAGGTGAGGGGTGATTTTGTGCTCCGTGTAAATGGCATTCTCTGGCAGAGACAATTAGCAAATGAAGCGCTGCCTCACCAGGAGCTTTGCAGCCTCTTCTTCTAGGCTGACAACAAACAGAAATTTGAGATGGCATCTCGGGTTTCCAAAACAGGAAGCTGCTAAATCCAGCAAGAGAGCAATTCATTTCCCACTTATAATGATGCTGCTCTTATAACTCCTTTGAGGATACTGAAGTGTTTTTCAAAGGGTAGCAAGGGAGGTATTTCATCCCCATTTTTCACCAGATGAAAAATCAACTCAGGCAGGAGTGGAGCCAAGGGAGGGGTGTTCTTCTGTGCGGGGCTGGCTACTTTACTGTGCCTCTGGTTCTATACCTTGCTGCAGTCTGCCTCCCTCCCACCCCTACCTACCAAGCCCCACTCACAGCATGGCACAGTCCTCCTTCAAGCCCCTTTTCCTTTCAGGTCTCTTTCTGTGGAGGGGAGTTAAGGGAAGTTTCTGCTCATTCGTTATATAAATGTAGTATAAATTACTTCTCTAAATCATCAGAATGGCCCATATTAGGCACATGTTGGTGCAGTTACAAGGTGCAGAAATGTACAGGCACCTCTGTACAAGTGGTCCAGGTCTGGCCTTGGAGTTCTGCTGTGCTAAGGGGATGACTTGTCACAACCAACGCTTTTATTTTTTTCCTGTTCTCCCATCACCATCTCTTGGGTACTTGCAAATGCCATGTTCTGTTCAGTCATCCAACAGAAAGGTTGGGGGGAAAAAAATTGTTTCAAGCTACATTCCAAAGAAAAACTTCAGAGATTTTCAACTAAATAAAGAGCTTAAAAAAACTTCCAATTAAACAAAATACTGTTCTGACAGGACTTCTTGAGTAGCATCTTCAATAACTCAGATTTATATGACCAGAAGTTTTGAGAGAATTGCCAGAAGGGAGAGCATTTGAAACAAAAATTCAAGATGTTTAATCCTGAAACAATCGACACAAAACATTTAAATTTTCCTTTTTGTCTTCCAGCCAAGAACTATTCATCAAAGTTATCCCAAGTTTATATGTGGCTTCAGTTTTCTGGAACTTTCCTTTTCAGCAAACACCATACTTCTAAGAGTTTAGAAGTGTATTCCAGTTCCACTTTTTGTTCCTTTACATGGCTAATGCTAAAGTTTCTGGTGGGAAAGCATTCTCAAGTACTTCTTCACAACATTACCAAACAGCACATCCACAGTCCAGCAAGCACAAGTTGTTTCCTGGAGATGAGTAAACACCAGCATATGCTGCTCTGCACACCTGCACACACACAGGGATTTCAGGGATTGTATCCCCCTGAACTAAACAGAGACCAGTCCCAAGCAGTTTCGAGAATCCCACCTATGTACACATCTGCAGTTACAGTGATGGCGATTCAAGTCCGTGGCTGGTTCTAACACACTCTGGGTAAAAACTGGTTCTTAAATAGCCTGGGTCCTGCTACCAAAACAAGTACACTTTTACACATGGCAAAGCATTAGTGACCTTCTGTAGGTGCAGCACCAGCAGCAGTGGGAGCTGGGCTGAGTACCTTACACAGTGTAGTCAGAGTTTCATACACAGACATTTCTGTGTGTGCCTGTCTCGCCAGTCTCTTGGTCAATACCCACTGCTCAACAACAGCCTACTATAGAACTTTTCAGCTTTGTGTGATTCCTAGGCATTTTCCATGGGATGTCTACATCTCTAAGATCCACTAACACAAATTTCTGCATAGGGTATGACCTTTCCACAAAGGACATGTTCAGGGGCTCGTACTAGTTGGCCACAGACACCCCTGGGATCTCTAGCTCACAGCCTGAAGACTGGGGACTTAGAAGTTTTCTCTGAGATTCTATTAGAGCTACTTAATTAAAAGACCTCTTTGGGGACCTGAATTGAATTGGAAACCATGGTGATCACTTAGGTCAATCACGCACAGAGCTGATTGCATTTGGAAGAGTGAGGTGGAAGATGGGAATGTGTGCATGTTCAAGAGCTTTAAGAAAAAAAATAAAACTCCCAAACATCTGTAAAAACAATAAGCATGCATGAGTTGCCATAGAGCACTTAGAGGATTTATCATATAGGGCTCACCATTCACTACTGAATTAGAGACTAACAGCTGTCTATCTTACTGAATTGAAAAATGTCTTCGACTTTTATCTCTCTGCACATTTAATCAATGGATTTGACAGTATGTCCACTTTCTCAAATATGGACATGAACATTTTCACTCATGGTAATAACTATACCAGGAAAACCAAAATGCTAGCAAAGTGCTTTGCTTCCAGTCATCCCACATGAGAGAAACATGTTCCCAACCTACTACAAAAACAAAAATATTCGTCCACATACAGTGGGTCCCATAACTTCATTATGCAAAACCTAAAATAGAAAGAGATGCTCAGTATCCAGCAAGCATTTTTGTTCAAGAATTGAATTTCAGTGCTATTGTTAGAAAATACTAACTTGTGATCAGATAATGCTAATAAAAGATTATCAGTTATGTCAGTTAAGACCTAAGTAACCAAAGTTATGTTTTTGTTTCAACTTACAAATCATGCACTCCAGGATAATGAAGTTGCCTTCAAAATCGAGCTGTTTTGGTTTCACTAGAAAGAACAGCCCTAGAATTCATTGGTTTTTCTTACAGAAAAGGATGACATACCACTAATTGACTTTAGCATCATCTTCTTTTCCCTTTGATCTTATTATAAGAGAAAAATCTAAATAGTTACAAGGGATGTTCTTCTTGTAAGTCTCCACCAGAACTATGTAACTTTGCTTCACTTGTCTTTGTAAATTACTGTGTTTAGATCAGGAGCTTTTACAGACTCGACACTTCAGTTGTTCAGCCCTTGTGTGAAACACTTTGTATTGCTCTTGAGAAATCTTACAGCCCCAAGATGCAGGGTTAACCTCTTATAACCTCCAGCAATAAATAAAACTGTTCATGTAATTCATAGGAGACTGAAGTCTGTTGATCCATAACCTATCTGCATTAGTAGTTTCTTACAAGCTGCTTCCTTTTCTAAGTGGAAGTGAAACACCAGAGCACCAAGGTTGCAGGAGTTCAGATTTTCCTCTCTTCATTACATTGATTCTTCCCCTGCCCCCTTCCAGTTCTACTTACTTTACAGGCAGTATCTGCAACACCCTCCATACCCACCCTCCTTCCCCTGCTAGCAACCATTCCATGCTGAATCCACAATGTGCAAAGGATAAGGTACTAGATGCTGATGTGCAGAAGCAGCAAAAAAAATTTTTTTACTTTATTTTTTTTATTTCTTATTTCACAGTTAAGTTACTGCAAGACTCTGATGTTCTGCCAGCTGGAGCATACACCCTCCGGCCCACCCCAATGCCTCTGCAGTCAGTTCCAGGGCTTTGGACCTCTAAGGAGGCTGAAGTTTCATTCAGGTTAATATTGCTTTTCAACTCATTTCAGGAAGGCATGACTTGTATGATAGGTTTAATTATTCCAAGTAGCCTTTTGCTGGAGCTTTCCCCTCAAGGCCAAAGCTTTATTCTATTTGTATTAACATTATCTGGAAGCTCTCATCAGAAGTCAATAACCTTTGCTCTCTACTGACTTACTCTGCAGGGTTATTATTGTAGCTATATAAGCATGATGCAGAATGCATACAGTGATGGGTATTCTCACAGCAAAGGCAGAAGCAACTCTGAGCCAGAGAGAATCAAACACTGTAACCACAATGAGCTCAAGGTACCTCAGTCTGCTCCAATACACCTCAGTGTCACTCCCTACTTTCATTTCCATAGTATGTCCCTGAAATGAAGCTACAGACTTAAAACCTACGGAACCAAATCCTTCCATTGCCTTCCTTTCATAGTCCCATATGTCCATGCAGTCAGCAGCATGACAGCAAGTAAATCACCCTGACGGGCACCTGCAGCAGCTTCTCCTCAGTTACCCTGGTCACAGCTCTCCCAATAAACAAGACAGGCCACAGGATGAGTCGGCAGTCAGGTTACTGAGGTCACCTGAAATTTTCAGTGACTAATCACTAGCTTTTGTTATCACAAAATTACTATATAAAGCTTCAGTGATGCTTTGACACTGAAAATATCTCTGGGAGCGGGTCTCTGTGCACACACAGCTTCCTGCGGCCAAGCATTTCGGTGTGGGTTATTCTGTACCAAGCAAGCTATTCCTGATACATCCTGTTTTTACTACTTGCAAAACTACTAGAGTTGCCATATTCCTGCTAACAGCCTTCCTGACAGAAACATGTGCATGTTGAGCATTGTTTTTCTAACTGAAGCAGACATTTTGCCAAAAAGTTAGTCTGCTATTTTCCTTCATCTCCATTTGCTGCTGGAGAAATATTTTCCACAGCAGAAATTTAGCCATTGAGCCCAGCGGACAAATCCTGATAAAGGCTATTCACTGAAGCCTTCCGCTTGTAATTAACATTTGCCCGTGAAAGCCAAAGCCTTTTATTCCTTTTCTTTTCCTCCTCTGAAGGAGTTTAGCTCTATATCGCTTGGTTCTGCTTTCAAAAGTCTTTGCACAGGTGGACACATCTGTACTCCTCTGGACACAGACACAGAGCACAGAATGAGACCTCACTTTGTGTTTTCAATACAATTAATATGTTCAGAGGAAATCTTCATGCTGTACATTAATTTTCAAGTCTGGAGCATGTTTTCAGATAACATAGAGAGATTATTTAAAAATAAAGCAGGGGCACTAATAAACACAGTACCAGGAAATCCACAAAGGTTAAGTGATTTTCTACAGAGCAATTCATTCTCCTAATGAGTTTGCTGCAGACAATGCTCTCTGCAAGCAGTTACTGTGTATGTATCTTTAATTTGTGTGTTTATATAATTCATGGTAGTGCAAAATAAATTTCGATGTAAAGTGTCCTAATAAATGAAGTGAGGCTATAATATTCTTCCAGAGCTTGTTCATTACAATGTGCCCTGGCACAGAGTCCAGAGGGAGAGGAAGACATTAAACATTAGGCAAAACAATTGCTGTCATCCTCCGGAGAGACCAGCTTTGTAAATGCTTATGTTAATGATGTACAAAAGAGTTGAGTATTCTGGTAAAATTAGAATGGTAAAAAGAGGCAAGCACCTCATCCTCAATTTCATGAGATTTGGCTGGATAACTCATGATATTTGGATCTTTGTCCAAGAAGAAGAGAGTTCATCCTCCCCTAGCGACAGACTGGGCACCCCTAAGAGCTAATTGTCACCAGCAAACAGAAAAGGCAAAACAAAGAAACTCCTGACGTTTCGAGTGTTTTCTATCCACAAAGCTGAAACAGTCCCCTGTGTGTGTTTTCAATTTAACTAAAATAGATCGCTGTGTGTAAACAGCCACTCTATCTGCATCATTCATATTTGATGGACTAGTCAGTACAACAGATACTTTTATCCGTCCCGTAAAGTGATGAGAAACTGGACACTTCAGTGTCTTGTGCTCCTCTCAGTTAACATGAGTGGCAGCAGCTGTTATTCGAGGCTCCTTAACATGTAACGTTTGATGTAGGGACAGGAAAATTGGAGATATATTTAGTGGAATTGCATATAACAAAAGTCACTTCCATGATCAAACCCTCCCAGGAGAATATGCTCTCACCATGTTTGTTAACAGCAGCCCAGGTGTTCTTGGGCTTTAGAGGCCATATAACAATAGTATCCTTATCAGGTTAAAAAGTTACTTGCAGACAAGGTAGGGCATGATCTTGAGATGCCTTTGTTCGCATTGGCAGCAAAGTGTGAAGGTGGCCCAGAACACCATCACCAGAGGCTGTAAAGGACATCCTAAGTAGATGAACTTGTGTTTTAAATTAGGTTCTGCAGATACAACTTCACATACCTGTAAGAAACATGTAAGCAGGCTTTAAATGCCTTGGGAGCCAAGAAGAGATATTGGCATTTCCTTCTTCTTGATAGAGACAAGGGTAGATGGTTGACATGGGAACAAATGTAGCATCTCAGAACCAGCACACAAAGAAAGGGAATCCTTCCTTCTTTGAGCAGATATGTGAAGGCAGGAACTCCTGACCCAGGAAATACCTAGTGAAATACCAGAATTTCCATTTAAACATGAAACCAAACTTCTTTCAGTGATGGTGGTCAAGCCCAGGAATGGGTTCCCTGGAGAGGCTGTGGGGCATACACCCTTGGAAACAGAAAAGACCCCACCAGATCAGCAACCTGCTCTGGCTGGAGAAGGGGGTAAGACTAGGTGGTTTCCAGGCACACCTTCAAACCTCAACCATGCTGTGATTCTGTGAAAGGGAAGCTCGCCAAGCAAGGCCACAGGCAGAACATTATTTTGCTGGTGTTTGGCTGCAGGTTTTGGAGGAACAATATACCAAAGAAAAGACCTTCTCTTCCTTCTTTCCACCTGTCTCCCCCAACACACGCCTTCTATGCTAGCACAGAGGGAGGGAGGAGATGAAAAGCCAACCTCATGGCCAGAGCTTCAGAGGTCTCAGACCTCGAAAGAGCAGGTGAGAGAAAGACCTTTTGCCTGCTTTAGAACATATTCCAGGAAAGCTCACTAGACCTCTTTCCTACTGACATTTTAGTGACCCACCCCGTGGACTGAGGGGTTAACCTCTCCTGAGCTAAAATGCAGTTGCTTCATTTGTGGCCTCACTGGAGAGAGCAGCTGCAGCCCAGTTTTGAAACCCCTGCTCTGAAGAAAGAGCTGATAGAAAGAAAATGGTAGCTTCTGTCTTCTCCTCTGGGAAGGAGCTGGAGAAGGCTTGTGTGAAGGTCATTTTAATATTAAGCCAAAGGTCCAAGAAGCATCAGACAAACAGCTCTGTTTTTCCAAATAAAGAGTTAGTAACTACATGGATATAAAATTTTCTCCTCTTGTTTTAGCCAGGCTGGTCCTTTCTTATTCCTGAGGGAGCACAGTCATTTCTTGGGCATGTTGTTGTATGTGCCACTGAGAGCCAGGAACAGGAGCTGGCATGTGCTCGCTCATGGGCTTATGGCACGGGGCCCCCACATAGAGCAAGGCTGCAGGACTCAGTCTGGCCTTGTGGGATGGGGCCCTTGCAAACCCAGGCTTTGAAGACTTCTGGAGCCAGCACTACCTCCAGCTCCTGACAGCCTCTTTGCTGGGCACTGTAACATGCCTACAGCGAAGGTGGGAAGATCACTTCTCTCTGTTACTAAGAATATAGTCAGGGAAACATTACCCTGCAAATCGCTTTAATATGCATCACACTGCCACATATACTTTATGACTCTATTTGCACCCTACGTGGCAGTTCAGCTCGTGTCCACTGCTGCTGCCAAGCTCCTGCAGTTACTCACTTTTCCCTCACACACACTGGGGAAACAAGGAGAGCAGAAGACAAGAAGTCTTTCTATGAGGCTTCTGCTGAAAGGCAGGGATGGGGCTTGCCTCCTGCCCCACAGCATTGCTGAGATCCACCCACGGCAGACCACAAAGCAGAGAAAACTGTTCAGGGGCACAAGGTGAAACTAAGTGACTTAAAGCTATGGCACAGGTGAAGAATGCAATCAGATGCAATCAGCCCAAGTCTGTGACATGATCCATGAGACATGAGCAGCAGAGAACCACCAGGGGAGAGTTCTCCTTTGCTGATGAAGTGACTCACTGGCTGATGGGCACAAGACAATGTGAGTGACAGACACGCTACCAAGGTGACCTGTAGCTACAAGGGCCACACGGATAGCATGCACAGAAGCAGAGAGAGAAAGAGATAAGAAGTGAAAGACTCTGGCTCCCTCCTGTTATCTGCTGGATGAAAGGCTGGACATGACCTAGCAATGTGCTCTGACAGCCCAGAAAGCCAATTGTATCTTGGGCTGCATCAAAAGCAGCATGGCCAGCAGGTTGAGAGAGGTGATTCCGTCCCCCAACTCTGCTCTCGTGAGACCCCACCTGGAGTGTCTGGAACCTCCAAAACAAGAAAGATGTTGGCCTGTTGGAACAAGTCTGGAGAAGGGCCACAAAGATGCTCAGAGGGCTGGAGCAACCTCTCCTATATAGACAGACTGAGAGAGTTGTCCAGATTGCAGAAGAAAATACTCCAGGGAGACCTTACAGCACCTTCCAGAGAGCTGGAGAGGCCCTTTTTACAAGGGCATGGAGTGATAGGACAGGGAGAATGGCTTTAAACTGAAAGAGGGGTAGGTTTAGGCTAGACATAAGGAAGAAGATTTTGTACAATGAGAGTAATGAAACACTGGAAGAGGTTGCCCAGAGAGGTGGTGGATGCCCCATCCCTGGAAAGATTCAAGGTCAGGCTGAAGGGGCTTTGAGCAATCTGCTCTAGTTGAAGATGCCCCTGCTCCCTCCAGGGGGAATTGGACTAGAAGACTTTTAAAGGTCCCTTCTGACTCAAACTAATCTGTGATTCCACGATCTCCATGGGCAAAAGTCTGTCATAAATAAAGGTGCAGAGAGAAGGAGTTGTCCTTCCTCTGTACCTTGTCACCTCAGATGAGGAGTACAGCTGGTTACTCATCTGACCCATTTATTCTGCTGTGCACTGCAGCTGGCTGCAGGAAGGGCAACACACAGCAGGTCCTTACAATTTAATGTTGTTCCCAGGCTAACAAAGATTAACATTCCTTTTGGGAGCTCTGGGCAAAGGCAGGATGTTGCTATACCTCTCTCCTATGAGTACCATAAGTCCTAAAAAATTGAACATTTGAGGATTTGTATATATTGCTTATCTTAAACTATTGCTTAGCAACAGACTTTAGCCAAGGGCATGTTTGTGAAACTGCCAGGCATATCCCTATGTGCTAAGTGCAAAGCAATAAACACACCTTTCCAAATTATCTCTGCTAGGATCACATATGTAGCAGATGATCAAACTGAGCAGAAGGGTTTGTTGTTTGAAGAGCTGTATAGGCTCTTAGCATTTTTGCAATGCTAATAAAATGATCTGGACCTGGGCGAATCAAAGCCCTTTCACTGCAGAAAAGGTGTCTTTGCATACCAAGTAGGTTGCAGATGGAGGAGCACCCAGCAGGGCTCGGCATGATGCAGTTCTGTGGCTGCTCCTCCCACGTGGAGAGGAGCGATGTGTTTATCTAGCGAGCGCTAGGTGTTCCCCTGACACACTGCTACGTGTGCGTATACTGATGAAGAGCCCTGTTTTGGAAAAAAACCCACACGCTATCTTAAATATGATTTTAGATACCCATCTTGGTATCTATCAGCCCACTATTCTATCAAGCAGTTAATAGGGCAAAGCTTAACACCAGTATTATACCTTGAACTCGGTTGCCCCTGACAGTCCAAGGTTTTACTTCTCAGTTACCTCACAGAGGAATTTTTTCTCCCTTCCTATCACCAGGTTGTACTTTGCCACTGTGAGCCATAATGCAAGCATAACACATATCTATACAGTGCTTGGGCCTGGAAATGTGTGTGAGCACATGGGCCCTTCTCACCTGCTCGAACCCTTGAGCCCCAGAGCCTGGTGACTGTGCTTCGCAAGGAGGGCTCCATGGAGAGCTCGCAGCAGCTCTCTGCAGCTAAAGCAGCATTTCCTTGGCTGTTTCTTTTACAAAACAGGAAGAAGAGATGAATTTCACTTCTTGTCTTGACTCAGGGGAGAAGAAATACTTTCCTGCCTAGCACAGGAGTGGAATGCATTGAATAAAGTGGGAGGCAGGAGATATTGGAAGGAGACTGCAGCCCCTCCTGTCACACTGTCTGTGAAAACATGGGTGCATGTGTGGCTTATCAGAACACAGCAATACCCACATGGCTCTGTTTCTTGCCCAGCTCCCTGTGTGCCACCACCACAGTGGCACGTGTGCCTCGCAAAGGGCGCAGCTTGAGAAGCAGAGGCAGGCTGTTCATAGGCTCTCCCCCTAGTTTCACAGTAATTGCTGAACTCTGTTTTATGATGTTATAAGAGCACATCCGTCACTCCGAGGGCTGGGGGAGGCAGAAGGCAGCCCTACACGATCCTTATCTCTGTTAGCACATAGCCCATAACACAGCCATTAAAGCAAAAGCCAGGCACACTGATGCTCTGGCTGCTGCTGGGCACTTCCAAAGCTGTGATAAAACTCTTAGTGTCTATCCAGAGCTACAGCAAAGGAAGAGGAGACCTTTAGACTGGAGGAAAACAGGCACTAAACAGTAATCAGTGCACAGCAAGTTAAGGCAGTCCCTGTGGAAAGTCCTATTGTAAACAGTACCAAACAGTATCATCTCAGTGCTGACTTGAAACTGAGCGGTGTACCAGACCTGCAGCAACTTCTGCAGTTGTAATCCAGGTTTTAAACTATTCATTTGAGACCCCTCATAAGCCATAAGCACTTGGAACAGAAGCTGCAGTCGGGCCTGTGTCATCTTAAGACATGCTCACATCAATGGCCATGCCAGCAAGAGGGAAGACAGTTCTCAGTCCTGGGACGTACTGGACACCTACACCTCACACTGGAGTCAAGACCTGTACATCCTCCAGCTTCACTCATTTACTCACCAGTTAAAAGGGGAAGTAGAGGAACACAGAAAAGAAAAATGAGAGAAGCCCCTGTTAGCTCTCACTGTTTGTACCTTACAGCCCAGAAAAGCATATTCAGTCAAGCTTCCAAAACATCGGTATTTTCATATTTTCCCAGTATGCTGCTCAGTCTGGCAAGTCCAAGTACACCCCTGCTGGGGGCAGTGGGGAAGAAGGAGAGAGAGTCCTGTGCCAGCAGGAGCAAGCCACTTTTGTCAGGGCTCCATGAGCAGCGGGAGCACAGGGGATTAAAATCCTTTCTGAAATTCTGACGACAAGAGGAAACACAGCTCTCCCATTATCCTCCTGCAGATAAATATTTGAAAGCAACTATAAAGAAAACTCAGCCATGCGTTCCCTGCTACCTACCCGACAGCCACGTCAGTACAATGGGAGCCACGTTCAGACAAACAGCAGCACAAGGAGGTTTATTGTACCAACTTCACAGGCATCGATCTCTATCAATTTCTACTCAGCACTACCACTTTAGAGAGATATCTGTTTATTTTAAACCCACCAGAGGATGTGTTTTCACTACATGGTGGGAATACCAGTATCACAGACCATGAGGCTTGTTTTCAAAGGGGACATGAGGGAATGGCAGAACCACCTCACCCACTCGAAGGGGAACCCCAGGGCTACACCAGCAGAAATATAATTGATAGCTAAAAACCTAGAGATCAGGTTGCAGGTTTGAGTTATTCATCAGTTTTTTCCTTCCATTCAGGGGAGGAGAGGGCAGTGTAACTGCTTCTCACAGATGCTCATTAAATCAGGCACGGCAGATCCGTTCACAGTGGAGGTAACCTGAGAGCAAAGGCCAGCCCTTAACCTGGCACAAGTCAAGAGCAGTCTTCAGCTGACAAGGCTCAAGCACAAGCGTGTAAGCTACTGACTTCTCCACACTGGGGCAAGCAGGGTGCTGGGAGGGCTTCAGAACTGGGATCTTGGGATCTTTCCCAGTAAACCAAGTGAAACTCAAACACACTTAGCAGGAAGGACAGCAGCTCCCTGGGCCACTGGTTGTCCCACCAAGCAGGAGCAGGGCTCTTGCTGGTTCTGTAGTGGTAACACTCACCTGCTGACCAAAGCAAAGCCACTGCTAATTAACACTGCTGCAAACAGGGGAAGGATCAGGTTGGTTACAGCATTCCGACTTAATTTCCTTTCTTGGACTAGCATTTCTAAACGGCTCTGGAAAGCTCTCCCGTGTCCTTCATGTACTAGAAGAGCAAAAGGTCTCCTGGACAGACATGCCCTAACAGGAGCTCAGTTGGCAGGTGCAGTAAAGCAAGTCAGGAAACCTTTGCACTTCCCGGCACTAAGGAGTGGCATACAGTTTGTCTGCCCAGGAAGCCAGGTAGTCATAGTCTTCTACATAAGCTTTGTCCCTGTCATTTACATGGAGCACAAAGGAATCCATTGCTTACAGGGACTGACAAAAAATGTCACCACTGGCAACCTCTCTGTTACGAGTGCTCACAACACAGGAGATGTCTGTCTAAACTCTCCCCTTCCTTTGGGAGCAAGTTTCTCCCAACCTCTGCAGGAGCAGTGACCTTTAGAATTACTCAAATTTCAAGAAAGTCCAAGGTCTGACTCAAGACTGGATTCACCCTGAGCTAGGTGCTGTAAAATCACGGGCCTTTCTCTTTGCCTGCAGCCTAAGCAGATAATGCTTGCTAACAGATAATGGCTTGCTAACAGAGAATAAGAATGCAATATGTCCATAAGATAAACACCAGGGCATGTGGGGTGGGGCGAAATACAAGTTCTGTTTCCTTAATACCAACACAGAACGGCAGGCAAGGTGGGAAGCATGCAGACCCAAGCAGCAAGTCCCTTCCCTTGCCCTTTTAGGAATACCATGGTGCAGAAATGGCAGGCAGGGCACAGGCAGAACTGGCTGATAAGTGCTAGACCACACTATTGCCAATATCCAAGCCACTCTATTCTATCTCATAGCTTTATCTAGTTACGGATTACCAGAGCAAATAACACCACTACAAATACTTCCCAGGCTGCAAAGGCATCCTTCATCCCAAGGACAAGAACATTTTATCAGGCCCACCTGATGCTCGAAGCAGCCCTGCTCAGAGTTGCCCCAACTCTTCCGAAGTCTTCCTGTAGCAAGAACTACCAGAAGATATTAAAGCTTTCTGCTTTGATGTGTCACAATGAAAGTGATTTATGAGGCTTGGTGAGGGTGGCTCTCCCACCCCCACGTTTCTCCACTGTCCTTGCTGTCTTTCGAGGCAGTTACACCCATCTGCCCCACCCTCATTCTGCCCTCTCTTTCCATATGGAAAAGAAATGACACACAACAATATCTGTTTTCCTTTGGGTGTATCAGGAGAACCCACCTCCACTCCTGGCTAGGTGGAAAGCATCACACCAGCCAAGAGAAACTTCACGGGGAGGAAGATTTAGTAAAACTGTGAGAGACAAATGAAATGGAGAAAAGGTGTTCTGTGATGCTGTGACATTCACAAGGCTTCCCTGGGCAGGTTGGCAACCCCCAGCCATGCTCACCCTTCTGCTCCTAAGGATGCACCACACTCTGGATGGTGGCCTGGGGACATGGCACACCACAGCATCCGAGGTTGTTTTCTTTCCTTTCCATTTCACCTGGAGTACAAGGGTGATACAGGTTTTTTTCACCACTGCTGAGGAAACTGTGCCACCAGAGAAGGATGTAAAGGATCAGCTGAAACAAGAAGGGATTTTCCCTCTCTCAGCAGCCAGACACCTTCCTGGCAGAGCACATCAGTACAGCACAGGCGCTGCTAATGCCAGTCAGCAGATGAGGCAGTCACATGCAGGACACCAAAGCCACCTTACAGATCCCACTGCCAAATTATGAGCAGAATATTTTACTGTCTTTTAAAAGCAGTTCAGTACTTTCTGAGTGAGTCTCAGCCACAGCACCGTGTGGAAAGCTTTTCCTGCCTGAGAATCACCAGGAACCACATGAACAAAACACCTTCAGGAATGTTCTTGCTTGCTTTTGCTTGTCATTGGAAAACACATACCCTGTCTCACCAACCCCTCTCTGTTAATGCAAAGTTTCCAAGACTTTGCTCAGCCTCCCATAGAGAAGAATTACATTGATGTAACATTTTTTAATTTCAGCAAGAGCAATGGTGATTAATTTGATACACTGTGAGTTTATATATTCCACTCTTAGAAGCTTATTCTACAGTTCCCTTGGCCATGCCCCACTTTACTTGTAGTATAAAGGCACAGTTATTTATTTCACTCACCTAAGCAGAAATCTAAAACTGCACCCACAATGGGAACATGGCACACTGTATCATCTTATGAATAATGCATTATGAATTTTTAGGTTCAAGAAAATTGCTCAAAACACAAAAAGGTAAATCAAAACAGGCAAACTTTACATCCTTATGAAATGCTCAGTTTTACAAGTCTTAGGAGAGAGGGTCCATTCACCTTGCAAGGCTAACCTCTAACTGGAAACAAGTGTATGGATTAGAAAGCATTTCTGAAATATTTAAAGCCAGTGCACAGAAATAAAGGCCATTCCTGGTTTTAAATGGCTGGACTGGTTTTCCTCTTGCCTACATGCATGAAACCAGTTTCAAAAGGAAACCATCCAGAAGAGTTCAGCTCAGTACACAAAGTTTCAGAAAGCTACAAGCAATTGTAAGCACTGGAGAAGAAGTAAAAATAGAATTTAAAACACTTTAGCAGCCCTGACCAGCACAGAGAGCACCACTCCTGCCAGAGCCCCTGGCCCTGACATATACAAAACACAGACACAGGGCTCTCAGAACACAAGTATTACCACTGAAGTCAATACTTTAAATTATATATAGACGTGAGTACATTGGGCCAGAAAAAAAACTTGCAGAGTTTGGATCTTCTTTTATTACCATCAATATAAGAAAATTCCCTTAAGTTTAGAGCCTTCTTTTCTGATTAACATTTACCTAATTGAAGTTCCTTGTCATTTCTCGTCAGGCTTATTTCTACTTGTCCTGCCAGAGGGCTGTTCAAGTTTTTTAGAAAAATTTTTCAATTGCCTTTTCTCCCACACCCCTGAATATTTTTCATTCTCCTGAGTCTCATGGCCTACAACTCCCTCTTGATTTGCAGTTCCTCTGAACCCCCTCGAAGCTGTGTCTGGAGAGAGGGAGCATTGCCTTCCCCCTCGTAGTCTTGATGCTGTTCTGCAAGTTGATGAAGATGACGTGCTCCTGACCCAAGCCTGCAATAGTTCATGGCTGCTTGGGAAACCACCCTGTGGGTGTATAGTGTTGCCTACAGAAATAGCAAACAAATGCCAGGTAAAGGAGGGAAGAATGAGCTGTAAACTCCCAGGGCTCTTAGAAAAGGGCTTCCTTTAGGAATACCGTGTTGTGAAAGGGTCTGAAAGATTGAAATAACAGCCCAGCCTCTCTTGTGCCATGTCTTGCTTCACAACACCTTATGCCTTGGAATAGCCATTTTCACATGGACAGCTCCAAAGTAAGAGTGTCATTATCTCTATGGATGGGTAGGGAAGCCAAAGTAACAAAGATGAAATGACTTGTCCATCGTCTTCAGAGATCTTCAGACTCCTCCGAGTGCACTGCTGACCCTCGCTGCCTCCAACAAACAGAAAGCCCCAAAAACATGTCCAGGAAGTACAGCCAAACTCTTATTTCAACTATGTATATTTTTAAACTTATTTTCTTTTACTCATTCCTCACTCCTGTGTCTGGGATTTAATTCTTTGGCATTGAAGGGATTTTCAGGCCAGATGTGGCATTTGCCAAGGCATCCATTACAGTTCCAGGGCCAACATGTTAATGAGTCTGTGATAAAGCCCAGGACTGATCAACAGGCAGCAGCAATTTAAACAAATTCCAAAAGAAATTCTATCTTCCAACAAAGAAATAAATTTTCTCCCCACAGGATCTGCAACCAGTGAACCACTGAAGAGCTGTGCTGGTGCAGAGGGAGCCTGCAGTGAAATTCAATGTGAAATAATCATAAACCATCTAATTGGTATTACCCAAGCTGAAAAGTAATGCAAGTAAGCAAGTACAAACAAATGACATTGAATTTCTCTTTAAAGTGTTTGGCTTTAAATGTAGAAAGTCTTACACATAACACTTCTATATCCATATGGGTATATAAAGATTTTTTGTTATTTTGAATTTTACAGCATTGAAAAACGAATGTAATTGGAATAGGACATTGAAATAAGATCATGATCTCCCACAGCTTCAGAAATTAAGAAGAAAACAGAGCTGTGTATATATTTCCTTCTCCAAGGAAGAAATAAATGTACTGTGATGATTCTTGTCTCCAGAGAAAGAATCATTGTGTTGACTTTTTCAGTTTTCTAAATAAAGCTCATCAAAGGAAGGACTGTTCAGAGGTGCAGAGTACAGCACATGCTAATTGGCCCCAGGGCTACCTTGAGTATCCAGACAATGGTAAGAATTCAAGTCACAGCTGATAAAGTCTTGGTTATGCTTGTCCTTGGTTAGACCAAAAACAGTCTCATCCTTGTTCATATTCCCTTCTCACAGCTGGCTAAGTAGACCCAAGCCCACTGTCACCAAGGTTTATCATCTCTGGATGTATATCCCTATGGTTGTCATGTTAATCAAGTTGCTTGTTCAGATACTTCACACAGAAGTTCCATCAGACAAGTGATGAGGAGTAGAAATTAGAGGAAATAGAGATCTTTATTCTCCAAATCTAGGAGAATAGGCAGATGGGAGGGACAGGTTACAGGATTCACAAGCACCAGCAGGTCATATACTGCTCCGGACCGAAAATTCTACCATCCTACTGGAAGGATTCTTCATCCACTAAACACAGTAAATACTTTTCTGGCAGACAGAATTTTCAAGGTACCATTTCAAGATGTTGTGGTATTTATAAACCGAAGTCAGTGAGGATCTTCATACAAGGAAGAGAGATTGATGCCCTCTTGGACTTTCCAGCTTATGATGGGTGTCATTTGCCCTTTTGTCCCTCATATGTTTGAGTTTTATCACTTCTCCAGCACTCTAGTTGTGTGTCTTTCCCATGTAGTGCTAGACCTGAAAAAGGAGTGACTGTTCCATCTGACTAATATGGTATCTGAATAAAAACACACTGGTGTTTTCAGAGAAGTATTATTCCTGTTTTGGAGGGGACAAAACTGAAGCACGTAGATGTTAAGTGATATGCTCACCTTTATGCACTTTGCCAAGAGGAAGAAAACAGCCCATTACTTAAACTGAAGAGCATATTTCCTGCCTTCTGTATTCTGGTGTCAACTGACCTTGGCAATATGGAACAATATTTTCTCACAGGTGATTTTGCGCCTTTTTTTTGTTGTTTAATTTAATCTCTTACTACAATAATCATTTACTTGAAGTGTTAGGTCTTAATTACAGTAAACATTTTTCCATTTCTGTACAGATGGGAAATGCACTGGAATAGAACTGGATGGTTTAAGTTCATCATCTGTTCATCTCTTGATAGAAATCAATACAGATTAGAGGTAAGTCTCTTTATCTATATTCATTTTCAGAACCAAAATGATATGCAACAGATTTATAATTAAGCAGAAGTGATGATGGTTTTGTACAGCTTACTTAAGTGGATTTGCCACGATGCATTAGAGTGGAGGCTATAAAACCAGACCAGATGTTATATTTCCCTCCCTGCTCTGTGCTGCAATTTGCGTGAGAGTCCTACATGCTAAATAAAACTTGAGGTCAAAGTTTTCTAACCTGAGTATCTATTATTAGTCTTCTAAAACCATGCTGGCTACCCAAATAAGGTGGCTTCATTTACAGAGGGGATGAACAATCCCTGCTAGGAGTAAAATCTGAATTAAATTTACTCAGGAACTTAGGTGCCCAAACACAGTGGCAGCTTTGGGTTCCTAAGCCTGCTGAATGCAAAGCTTCTCGTGTAGCTCTTGCCTTGTAGCCCAGGCATTTACATTTCTGCCACAAATAAAAGCAGCTGAGTCACAGCACTGCAAAGCCTGTCTTGCAATAGAGCTGCAGCAGGGATCCTGCTCCAGGTGTTGCTCTGCTGCATCAATGTCAGCCTTCCCGAGAGGAGCACAGGAGGAGCACACAGCCCCCCTCAGTGTGCAGGGGACGCTCAGCCAGGCAAAACTTGGCACTTCTTCTGCAAGTCCCAGTGCAGTGATTGCAAGATTTGCTTCCATAACCCCATCCTGACAGATTTAAAGCAGGGATTAGAGCTTGCACGGACTTCGTGGAAAGACTTGGCTGAAAGCATGATTCAGCCTGAGGTATAAAAAAGACAGATTGTGTAAGTCGATACAAAGCACCTGAGACTCAAAGAATTAAAGAAGAACCTCTGATGTTGAGACTGGTGTCAGCATGGCTGGCAGACATTTCACCCAGTTCACTTAGTGAGGACATGAGAGGATATTGGCCCCGTGATTCTCATCTCTCAGTTGCCAGAGCTGGGCGGAGCAAGACCTTGCAGGTGAGATCTTGCCCTCATCACATGCAATGCGGGTTTTACCACTGCCTTTGGTGGAGTAGGGCTTTCACAACCTCCCGTGCCTCATTCACAATGAAATCACCGGGGTTATTCAAGAGGCAGAGATACTAGGAGATATCCCTCACATCACAGAAAAGGGTAGGCTTGGGCAAGAACCTACTAAAATCAACATTACACAACAGCTTCCATGGGGAGCTCCTTTCCTCTAATTATTAGCCACAGTGATTAAGTGCACTGGGTGACTCACAGACCGTATGTTACCCCTCAACAGCAAAAGACATTTGGAGTTAGATAAATGCCCTTAAAATATATTCTTTAACATATGTAGCTCACAATATCTTGAGCACCAGTAGTTGTGTTGTGAATCATCTCAATGCACTTAAAGTTTGTTTGTTGCTGCTTCACTTTTTAAACAAACAACATGCCTAATAGCTCTTGGAAACTACAAGATCATCCCAATTCAGCAAAAAAGAATGAGCACTGATGGTGATGAGGAATTTTCCTTCACCCATTTGGTTCCTAGTAGCATGGCTTTACAGTGTGCTACACATCGATGCAGCTCAGACAATGAGCATGTAACCAAGGAAAAACATTCTGCAGTGTATATGCCAAATTATCATGTCCAGGAGAAAAAGGAGGTAGCTATTTCTCAGTTCAGGGGTCTCTCTAATTTCCAAATAGCTCTTTAAAGGACTGTCTTAATTTTTGAGCCCTCTGTACTATTTATAGTACTTTTGTTTATGCAAGCACTTTTAAGGAAACCAATGCACAAGGAAGAAACTTCTTATGAATACTGTTTTCAGAATATGTGGGTATTTTGAAGAAATGCCAGGATTTTTAGAAAAATGCTAAGAACGTCATTAGGATCTCTATGCAGCTAATTTTTATTTTATTTTTTTTTTTTTTAAAAACCCTGTCCTTTAGTCTCTTGGATTGATTAATGGAACATTTCTCGTTGTGAATAACTCAATGCCATAGAACAGTATTCCAGTCACAGTTGATCATAAATTAACACTCATTTTAACTGATGCAGATAATCATGCCAATGTCGCAGCAAATACATTATCAAACATTACATATAGATGCTGCAATGTGAACAAGAAGCTGAGAACTCCATTATCTGCCAGTGCCTCACTACCAACTACTTTCTAAATGTTTCATCATTGTTTAGATTGCATTCGGATTGCACAGAATAGCTTGGTACTTATAAACAGTAGCTACAACTGTTTTCTTAGGTATAATTAGCAAGAAAAAGAAGGAAAATTTTCTTTGTTACCGGTTGAAACACTTGCTCAGGGTATCAGAGAAGAAACTATCTTACCTGGATTCCCATGACAAGCCACACTTCCTTTCTAACAAGTAAAGAAGGGAGGGGAAAGAAATAACCAAAGAGTGATAAATAAGTTCCTGTTTTTATATGGAATGAAAGGAACATATGGCTGCTCCAGCACTGAGGGCAATAACCCTTTGCCTCAGTTTCTCCTCCTTGGAGTTATGAATGCCTGGTAGGGACATAAATACTTTTCATATCATTTCCTTGCTTTTCCCTCCCCAGGGAGTCATACGGACATTTGATGACTTAACACACTCTCAGAGTAAGGCAGTGCATGCTGGCACATGCTTTTCCAGTTCTCAGAGCAAACCACTGCCTGTCATCTTTTTTTACCATAGTCCTGCTGCCTTTGTTTTCTGGACAGCCAGAGCTGCTGCTGCTGCAGGGCTCAGGAAGGTTCTGCTTGTTTCACTAAAGCTTTTCTAACCGGTGGCCTTTAGATGTGCAAATGAGAGCTGCACTTTCCAGAGCAGAGCTACAAGCAGGTATCTCATTCTTGAGTTACTCTGATCCTCACCTTTCATTCACAGAAATAAATGCAAGGTTTAAAATAGACTCACCCTATTATCTTAGGGGTACTTTCGTATATATAACAGATTCTGGCCTCACTTTTTTTTTTGCCAGTGACACATTAAAGGCTTATTTCTGATTAGACTTGATAGACAGTGGTATAAAACTCTCACATTATTTCAGCATCTCCTGTTATTTTGGGTTTAGAGGAGAACTAACAATGAACAGTATTTAGGGAAGTTTCTCCCAATAGAAAACTGAAGCCCTATCCATATCACTTCTTTGTAGACAGCAAACCACACCATTACTCAAGTTTTCCTCCACATTTCTTACCTCATTTTAAGCCCAAATTTGAGATTTCTGCAATCGAAGCAATCAAAAGCATTTCAGAAAAGGCATTCCTAGTTATATTTGGAGTTGATCTCAGCCATTAAGAAAACATATAGCAACTCTGTGAAGAGCAAAAAACACATTAAAATAGCCTTAGCATATTATATAATGCTCTTTTTTTTTAATTATTTGTATGTTTCTTCCTAATGGCTATGTTATTTTTTACTGGGAAATGAGTTGAAGCCTGTGTTTTTGAACAGATAATTCTATCCTCAGTCCTGTTCCAGAGCAAAGCCAAATAACAGGTTTATAGCCACAGCAGGTGTAGGTAATGCTGATCAGTTATTATAGCTGTGCCTGCTTCTCCAGAAGTTTCAGGTTATGACTCCCATCTTGAAGGAAAACATACATTTTGTCGTATCCCAGCAGATTTTGAAATTCTCAGCTAAAAAAAAAAAAAAAGAAGAAGAAGAAAAACCAACAAGCTCCACTGGCCAGTTTCAAATTATAATCTTCCATAAAAGGCTTTCATATTTGTCTCCAGAAAAAAAATTCCCGCAACTTGGTCTTTAACAGCTGTGGTCCAGCCTGAGCCTGTTCATAACCATTAGGTAGGGTAATGTATACTTATTAATTCTCCCTGCTCCCCTCCCTCATTTTTTGATTGTCAGGTTTAGTCAGGCATAAAAATGAAGCTTTTGTGCAGTCAGAATGTCTCATGATTTTTCATGTAGCACTTCATTTTGTTTGTCTACAGAAAATGATTTTGAAGTTAGGGTTTATTCAGATTACAGGACATTTCACTCAGCCATCACATTTTGACATTTGATAAGTAATTAAGTAAAGGAAAGAACAGCTGTTAAGAAAATGCTTAGTGACAGCATGTAGATGATTTAAGGGCAATTCATGAACCACATAAGTCCCATTTAAATCTAAAATGTCATGAGATGCACAGTAAAAAATTGCATGTCTTTCCTCTGCGGTCTAACAAAGAATTAGCCTTCATCAGCTTGAATAAATGAATGTGCCATCAAATACTCCTGTCATCTAGGATGGGAAGCTTAGACTCCTGTATCCTAAAGACCAAGCTTATGATATATAGTAAACACAAAATACATTAAATAATTACAAAAGAAAGGAGCTTTCTGGATTTCTCTCTTAAACTTCAGCAGCATTTTCCCTAGCTTTTGTGTCATAAATTTTTCATGCTGATCACGTAGAATAAAAGATCAGATAGATAAAAGTTGGTATGTTTGAAATAAAAATGAATAAGAAGCTAACTATAATCCTATGGACAAGACAAAGAAGAGTCAAAAAAGGATGAGCAGTGAGGGAAAGGCATGACAGAGGTGGCAGATGACAAAAGCAGGTTTATGAAAAACAGCTTTCTGAAACAGACCAGTTTTGGCAGATCTCACATACTCAGTTACTGATATTTGCACAGCAGATAAACCACACTGATACTGATTCAGTGACCATTTAATGACTACCCATAGAAGCGGATTATGAGTTGTCAGAATATATATGGGAAATACACAATTTTGCTTCTCTAAAGATATCTTCTTGAGGCTCTCCTTACCTGGACCTTAGCCACAGCACTTTGAATGATATTAATAGATTTCTCTTGGCTCTTGAAGCGTTTTGACCTCAAATGTCTGTGGTAGTAGGCAGAGTATGTGCCAACCTACAAGCTAGCCAGCATATGCTGCACCCTGCCTTTACAAATACTGCTGTTCTCATTCTGCAACTGCTTCATTGATGAATTATTATTCTAGGACAAGGATTCATTTGCTGCTGGTTAATAATCACTATTATGTGTGCTTCAAAAGAGAAGTAACAAAGAAGGTACAAGCACCTTAATGCCACACCCAAGAGCCACCAATGGAAACAGGCTTGCAGCAGTCTCCCAGAGAAGTGGTGGGGCTTGCCACAGTTCTGCTATGCTTGCAGAGGTATTCTATATACATTTGGCAGATTCAGATATCCTGGTCAGAGGGAGATAGAAACAAATTCTTTTTGCTGGATGTTGTTACGCCACGTGGGAATGGTTCATAAATTATGTATGCTTTCTCCTTCATCAAAGAAAAGATCAGTTGGTCAGGCAAGGCCAAAGAGGACAGAAATTGCTTTCTGCTTTTGGAACAAGGAAGAGTAAGAAGGTCTCCTGCTAAATTCAATTTCCTGGTGTGCTGGGGAAAGCAAGCAGCAGAGCTAGAGGGAAGACAGCCATCCACATAATCCACAAGACAGGACGCCACTCAAGTGGTAAAACAAACACTGCAGTGACCAAACTCTACAAAAAAAGCGCTTCAAAGCCTTGCAGAAAGGGACTAGAGAGCTTGAGGCAGAAGCCTTAACAAATATGACAGTCATAACTGAAGGAAGGCCCATGATCCTGCTCACTGAGCTAAACCAAAAAGTGCTGCAACTTTCTTGGGTAACAGCTAACGAAAGGTTGGGCCCTTACTTTACAAGCTTAGCTAATTTGACTTTGGGATGATAATTAAGGAAAGGTGATTAGTGGAAAGGCACTTCCTGCCACAGTCAGGACTCCAGAAAAAAAACACCAAGAGCCCTTAATCCTGACAGTCACAGATCCTTGGGATCATGACTTAGAAGACTGGGTTTTTTTAATTAAAAGAATGTTGGCAATGTTGAAGTGACAAAAAAAAAATTCTTATGTGGAAAAGCTGACATTTAGCAATAGACCTGAGACTGTTAATAGCATAGAGCTTTCTCCTGACAGTTAATACCAGGATAAAAAAAAACATCTGGAAAGTAGGACTTGTGTATATTCTGCTGTTTAGAATTCAGAATTAATATAGAACACAGAGTTATTGCTTTTATGAAATCCTTTTCCTGATCGTAACTGTATTTTAAGCCATTCCCAGGATGTTGATATGCACTTATGAAATTGAAAAGCTGGTCTCTACAGATAGTGGCACTGCACTAGTGCATCAGTTTGTGTCATTATGATGATGATGATGATGATGATGATGAAATTTAGAAGGGGAGCAGTTGCTTATGAGATTACTTAGGGTATATGATAAAAAATGTCATCAGGGATGCCTTTTGTAACTAGTTGCTACCTCGAGGTCAAACAAGAACACTGCTGGCACAGAAAACTACACAGCAAAATAAACAGAAGGTGTAAAGGTGTTCTCCAAATCAGCAGCCAAGCAGGTCTAGTTTGTCCATAAAACACACCAGATTCAGGCTGAAATTCCAAGGCCGCAAGGTGTTACAGGTAATTTGTTGCAAATTATTATATAAGTATCTGTAACTCATTTAAGAAGTTGCTGTTTACTCAGAATGGCTCTCCTACCACAACAGGTTACCTGGCTTGGAGGAGATAATGAGATCCTAAAGGATTTTCATATAAAAGGTTAGCATTTACTGAAATGAGAAAGTCTGTCCCATGATAATTGGTATTAACACAGTCTTTTGCCATATTTTCAAACAAACACTGAGGAAACTGTAGGGATGTTTATTTTATTTCTTAAGGATACTATTCTTTCTAGAACTATAAATATGACAAGACATAGATACCTTCTTTTGAAGGATTTAAGAAAAAAAAAAAAACAAACACCAAAACCCCCCTTTCCATCAGACAGAAAATAATGGCACCCTAAGATTGTTGATCAGCAAATAGATTCAGCCCCAAAACGTAAAAGGGCCTCCCTCTCTACTGTGAGAAATACAGTCAAGACCATGGCTGAGTTAGGTATGACAGACACAGGGCAGAGCATACACAAGCATCATCACTACTAATTCTGATTTTTAAAAACATGAATTAGCATCTGTAATAAATTCCTCTTGCTTCTGTATTTGCAATTGTGTATGTTTATTTTCCCAGAGTACATGTCAAAGGCTCTCAGGAGGCATGTGTTAATAAACATTCTGCTTATAAATTGTAGGAGGGGCATCATTTGCTATAGCTGGAGTTCACCCTGTAGCATTACTGTAAATTTTTCCTAGTCAAAGATTACAGATCCTCAGACCTCACAAAAAGCCTTGGAAGGAGCATGTTGTCCTTGAGACGTACCTGGTTATGCCAAGCCTGAGGAGACCCCAAAGATGCAGACTTGTTGAGGGAAGCAACGCCCACATTTTCATATTTCAGCTGACATCCAGCTGAGTGCTCTCAGCAGCGTTGTTTTCACTTTTTCGTTGTGCTGGGGGAAGAGCAATCTGCCAGGGCTCAGCCTACTCACTGCCTTCTCTCTGCCAAGTCTGTTCCACAGGGAATATGTGGGCAGCAGCCCCTCAGCTGCCCAGGCAAGCAGGGCTGCAGCTCAGCACCCCTTACGTGCCCCTGTCCTCTACAAGTGGCTGCACACAGGCACTTATGCCATAGACAAACCATTAATAGCTATCAGGGGTTGGTTCTCAGCAGACCGTATTGATTTTTGAAGCACAGTAAGTCTTTTCAGTTCCAGAGCAAAGACTGACAGTTTGGGTTACCTGATTATGAAGTTAATTAGGGGAAGATGCCCAGTAAGTTTTGACATTTCACCCGCTCTATGAATTATCCCCTTCCTTTATTTCAAGCAGCCAGCCGGAATCACTTGCTGTCAGACCGATGGTTTTCCTTTTATGGTTTACAGATTTTGTGGCTAATTGTGAAGAAAGCCATTTTTGGAATGCCTGGGCAGTACAAGCGTGAATCACAGCAGCAAGCCATTGCTTCTGTCTCCCAACATGCACCATGGAACTATTTTCTTCCATCCCTTTTGTAGTACAGTACATTCTACATTATGAATCATTTTCATGCAAAAATAGAAACAAATGATGACTTTGTGTTCACTTCACAACAGAGAAGCAAGAACTGGCATCCCATAATTAAAGTGCCAGGTTTAGTGGCGTTGTAACAAATTGCTGCACAGACGGCCTTGAGTGTCAGCTGTAGAGAGATTAATAGACCCCTGAACACATGTTTCCTAACAAAATATGATTTTTTAAAAAGTCAAATTCTGGCCCTCAGGGAAGATCCAAAATAACACATCGATATTTAGTGCCATCTTGGATGTTATAATGCTAATTATGTCATACCTAAAAGCAAAATGAAAGGCTGCCATTCACAACATGGAGATAAGTGCTTGTCATCCCCATGAAGTGAATAAGGGGAATGAAGCACCTGGGAATTGGATTTACAGTCTACATTGTGCTGGGGTGTGGGAGGTGAGATGCTTTGGTCAGGCAATGTTTTGGCCATCTCTTCCACCAATCCTCCCTGTGTCACACCCTGGTTCTGCTGAACTGTGTTTCCTGGACACGAGCCACTTGGAGCCAGGAGTGTGGTTCTCACTAGTAGAGTGCCAGACCTGATCTAGTAATCCTGCTAGGAGACTGAGAATATTTATCTCATGCTTACTGCCCCCTTATCATGCCTGCTCAGCTTCTCTTCTGTCTGGAACATGCACCTGCTTGGGATGTGGGCAGAGGAAGCCTAAGCCTTCCTGCAGAAGATCATGGAGAAATTCCCTTAGGTGCCTAACTTGGGCCATGACAGATGTCCATTTTGGGAAATGTAGTAACGACTGGAGACTGCCATCTTCCATCTGCTCTGCATGGCCCATCAGCTAGTTCTGCTGGAAGAAGAGACTGCAGTAATACCTGCATTTTCAATATAGCAAATTCAGTTAGGTAAGCTGAAGACACCAGCTAAATCCCAGTCCCTCTGTTTGAAGCGAATCTCTCTCCTATAATACTCTACTGGTAAGGTAACTTGACCATTCTTCAGTGGGAATACCTCAAACTGGGGTGATTTTTTGCCTTTTTTTTTTTTTTTTAATTTACTGGAAGCAGTGTGACTAGAGGACTATTCATTGGGGTGCTGGACCCACAGATGGGAAGTATTGATACACGTGTTGGTATTGCCTGTGCAGCGATAGCTCACAATTTAATGAACATCATACACAATATATCGAACGAAGTAGTAAAATGGAGCTGCAGTGGTCTAGACCTTGATCTCTTGCAGTAAATCAGGAACTGTATTACAGAGGCCAGGGAAGTCATGCTACTACCAAAGCAATTTAAATCGGCCTCAAAACTAAAAGGGCTGAAGGGATTCTAAATTTTATGGAATTGTACTTTAAGCAAGAAACAATTTTTTGTCTACCACATAGACATGATATGCATACAACGCACTGACTATTTTTCAACTGCAGAAATATTCATCCTTTGGCTCCTCTACAATCTGAATTCGTCTTAGCCACACCACCAAAATACACCTCCTTGTAAGTCTGGCAGACACTCTTAGTTCTTCTAAACCCTTACAAAGGAAGAAATAAAACTGTTTATCTTGTCTATTTTTTTAGAGGCTGGTTAGCATATATTGTTTTTCACTATGCATCCCATAAAGGACCTTCAAGACTGAATTGTCACAAAAAGAAAGCTTTTAGTAGCCCTCTGAAGACATTCTGGCCAAAATCCTGTAAACATGAGCTGATGTGTTGCCTTTTCTCCAGCAGCTGTCTCATTGCCATTAAAAAGACAATTCCTGCAATATAGTTCTCTGCAAGCTGTGCTTAAAACACTGATGCCCTGGTGTGCCAGAGTACAAAAGGCACAGGACCTCCCACACCAGCTGAGATGAAGTTGCTGTTGACTGCTAGAGTATTAATAGAAGAGCTTATTATGCCTTTATGCAATCATTTAAGGAGTTACTAATACTATATTTGTGGTTGTCATGCTCACAGTGAAGTCAAGAGAATATAGCCAGTGCCTCAAAACCTTCAGTGTGAAGTCTGTTAGTTTAGCTTGAGTTTCAATTCCCCTGCAGTTTAATGCAAGAAGCAGACTGTGGCAATAAAGCAACTGAGGTGGGGCAGTTCTGCTCGTTTTTGCTGTGGAAAGGGGCAACCTCCAAGCCAACAACTGGGGGAGGCAACTTCTTACGCCACCACAGAGAGATTCACTGGATCTCAATTAGCAGCATCTCTAGTCTCTGGCAAGTGCAAGTTTATTTAAATGAGGCACTCCTAACCCTCTGGACTGCCAGCTTAGTGCTAAGCTGATCTGAATTGCTTCTCATGTGCTCAGGTCACATATAGAGCTCTTATGCCTCAGCCAGCACATGGCAATCTATGTACATGTTTTGCATTTCAGATGGCCATGCATATTTTATTAGTGGAAATATTCATTTGCATAGTACTTACTGGAGTGAAGTAAATTTTTGAGGGCTTCCGTACTATGGAACAAAACGAACCACCTGGACTCTGAAAAAGAAGCAATTATTGTGAGTTGAGGCACTCTTGTCACGGTTTCTGTTTTGTCAATCACTTCAATCAATTTCTGTTTCAAAATACGTGGGTTTCATTGCCAATGCCCTGAGGCAGTGTAGCCATATTTACTGTAAAAGGAAGGACCTGTGTACATGACAGGGCACAAAGAAGCCAGAGTGTTTTTCTTGAAAATGGCTGGATTTTAGGTAGCTCTGGTTTGAAAAGACCTGTGTCCACAGCAATATCTACCAGGACTGTGTGTCTGCAGAAGCCCCGTTTTCCACATGCTGAATGGGGATAGCCTCTAGTGTAAATTACAATTTAAGTCCCAGTTCAGCAGAGATCATGCTTGACTTTCAGCACAGGCTTCAACCTCTTACTAAAGTTAATCGCACACTTAATTGCTTTCTTAAATGGGGATGGAATTAAGCATATCCTTAAGAATATGCTGTATCAGCACTTAACACACAGATGGTCAAGACAGGGCTTGATCCAGATACCGCGGAGATTAACAGGAGACTTCAGTGGCCTTTAGTTGAAGCATATAAATGGGAGTCACAGGTGTGCTTCAACGTGGAAATACATAAGTTGGTTTCCCTATCACAATTTTCATCTGATTTACTTACTTGCATGCAAACTTGAGAGCTGGAAGAGAGCTGAGGGCTTACTGTTTTGGAGTACTGTTAATATCCTGGCAGAAAATGTCCACACAGACAGGAGGACGACATGACCTTCAAGCTATTGATTCTTCCCAGACTTCCACACCACAGAGAAGAACAACGTGGTGGAACTGAAGGTAGAAACTGTCTCACAAGCAGGGCCCATCATTTTGCATAGGTATTTTTCAAGATTCTGATCTTGCTTAAGCACAGCTCCTCATAAAGCTGAGGCTGCAATTCTTTCACCATTCTTAATTACACAATTGGGCAAAACTTCTCTATATAGTAGAGGATGTTTGGGGGGAAAATAAACACTTCAGGATAAAAATTAAATACGTAAGTCTTCAAGCAAAAATGGAAGACCTATAAATGGCAGACATCCCAACCTCTTTGGTAAGTTAATTTAAATTGAGCTGAGACTGTCAGACTCATTGCTGCAGGCTAGCCTGACTGAATGGCTCAAAATTCATATGCCACTTTTGTTTCCATCCCCACATTACTGAGATTGCTGTGCTGTGCCAGTGAGCAAGTAAGCCTGGAAAAGAATTTCCTGGCTAGGAACTGCTTTGAGGCTGCAAGTTAGCAGAGGAGAAGGGCCCTCCCCATGTTAAGTGAATTAGAATATATATGTATCACGAGCAATATTAAGGATCTGGACTGGGGCCATTTTCTGCCTGGTAACAGGTTTACATGGGCTGCAATAAATGGTCTTCTGTAGGTACCCTGAACAGCCTTCTAAGCTTCACTGAAGAGGTAGAAATCTTTGTTCAAGAGGTCAAGAGCTTGTTGCTGCATACCTGTCACACTAGACAGTCTCCTGTTCCCTCTGCTATGTCATCCACAGAGATTCAGGGCAAAAAAATACTACTCACAAGGATAGACAGCTTTTGAGCAGTGGAGCTGAAAGTACCTCTGTTGGCAAAATTAAGTCCTCTCACAAGAATAAGCGTGGACCAGAAAAGGTCAGAATTACTGGAGTTCATCAAACAATTAAACACAGCTGTTCTGTCTTTTGAACAGAAGGTAAGACCAAGAGGATGAAGGAGTAGCAGTGGCTCTGCTTTTCCCAGAAAGTAACTCAGAAGTTGAATATGCAGGTTTATTTTGGGATTACTTGCATCCACAAAGGGGAGATGAGTGGTGAGAACTGAGGAAATAGGATAAATATGCAAAAATGTGGACCTTTAGCTACACCACTCAAATGTCTACTTGGGGGAATAAAAAACCCCAAAACTTCTTGTACATGAAAATTGGGAAAACACAAAAGCAAAATATTCTGAGGAACATATTTTAGAGTGCAAATGAAGTAGACATTACAGGTCATATATTAGCTCCCTAGAGCCTCCACCCACTCTGAAAGTGAGCCACAGGTATTGTTTTTCTCTCTCCATTTCTACAAAAATGGTTATTTTGTCTCTAAGACACAAGATGCTGGGATTTCTTCAGAGTGTTTTTAAACATGTGTGTTGCCATCATTTTCCCTGTCATATCTCCAAAAATAAGAAGAAAGCATGCTGAAGCACATAGAAGCAAGATATGAGCTTGTGGTTTACAGATATATCGTTAGCCTCCCTTTGCCTTCTTTAAAACTGCATGTGGGCTTCACTTGTTGAGCTGGGCTTCTTGAAGACAATCTCATACTGCGTAACTACCTTATATTAGCATTGTCTGATTGAGCAGATAAGTTGACTTTCATGTGTGGCTTATTCTCTGAAAGCCTATTGGAAATGGAAACTCTCAATTCGTCTTCATTTTAATTACAATTTAGTCAAAGACTGATGACAGCACAAACTGATATTGCACCCTAATTGTTTCATCCGTAAAATGATAAATAGATTCTTAAGAAAATTATTTAACTAGTTAAACAATCCAGAGCTATAGACATGTTTCCAAGCTAAGAGAAGCCTCTTTCAGACACTTGTCTGGAAAGACTCTAGTGTTCCCCAGAGACATACTAGATCAGCAGTGAAGTTCTGCCCTTTGTGAAGATTGCCAAAGTAGAGTCTGCCTCTCTCCTTTGAGGAAACAAGGTGCAACTCAAGTGAAGGATACCATTTTTATGCCTTCTTTCATCCTGCTAAGCTAACAGTGAATTAGCATGATTATCATTTTTGGTGAAAACATCCTACTGCAGAAGAGATGGCTGGATGGGGGCTGAAGAAATAAACACACACATTTGAATACTGGATGCCTTTTCCCCGTGTTTCTGATATAAAATGTAATTGCGTCAGATGTTCTCAAAACTGCCAGTTTGCTTAAGACTGTTCAGCAAACTACCTCAATAGCTGCTTGCCTACACTTCACAGACAGATTGCAAGGATGTACTTTTCTCTCAGATGCAGATGAGGAATAAGGTCCCAGGATTGATGTAGGTACTTCCAATCTGCTTCACAAGCAAATGACTGATTTTTATTATTTTTTAACTGCTAGCATAGCTGGCAGACTTATCTTTAAATAGAGGCAGCCAAGAAAGCAAGGACCATGGATACAAAACTTTCCCCTCCGCCCCATCCCCAATAATCCCGAATTTCATTGCTTTTGTAGTGAAGGTTACTTTTTAATAAGAACAAAACAGCAAAAACATTTTATAAGTCTCTTTAGCAGCCAAAGAGAATTTATCAGAACCTTGGCATTAAACCCCATGCTCAAGTGTAATTTATGCGAGATAAATGATGAATCTACAGCATGGTAATTGGGCCATCCTGTGAGAGACCTCCAGCTTCTTTTTTTCAGGTCATGTGAACACTTCTTCAGGGTATGTGGAGATGGGTCTCCTTAGCTAACACTTCCTTAGGGACAGGCAGAATATGGGCAAATTTGAGGGAAAGAAAAATCTGCCAGAAGGAAATTACTTTGTAGCATTCCTTCCAAAGCCCAGTAAGGAACCACAAAAGGATTTTAAAGGCTTTTAGGGAAGCCACTGCCTGCAGAAACCCCCCACAGCATCAATCCAGTTACGCTGCAATAGTATGAGAGTGGGAGAGGATGAAAAAGCTAGCAGAGAGGCATAACTTCCCTGCATAATTAGCCTGGGCATCACAGTCCATTTCAAAAATGAAGAAAACTTGTCCTACTGGTAGAAAAATGAATGATTAAAGTGACAAGAAGAATTCCTGAAAGCGTTCTTTTGCTCTTGCTTTCAGATAATCCTGCAAACTGGCTTATTAACCTGCCTGGTGGGGATGGCTTCCACAGAGAGTCAGCAGAAGACAATCCTCTAATACTTTTTCTCTTGGCAGCCTTTTAAAATGCAACATATGTATAAATAAATGCCAATATTAATTCCATGGAAAAATGCCTAGCATTCTCACAGTTGAAATTGCAAATCAATTAGGTAATTTGTTGTAGTTCTACCATCCTTAAAAGGAAAAATTCTAATGACATATTACATTGCTTTGTGAATCAATTCCAAATAATAGGAAATTTTCACACATCCTAATCCATGAGGAAGCTTTGTTTCTAAGCATATTCAAGACTTTTTGAATCAACATAGACGGCACTGACCATAGAGCTTCAGAGTAGACCTTGACTTACGATTTTCCTACTCTGTGTGACTGATTTGGCAGCAATAAGACTTTGCATTTCCACTTCATACACATAGGGAGCTTCAAAGGTCTTTTGAAGGCCTCAGGTTTAGTTCATATTAGAAAAACAGTGGCTATTTAATAGAAAAAAATTAAGGTGGTCAGAGGCTTAAAGACTGACAGAGACGAAGGGAACTGTGAAACCCCCCAGTCTTCCTGGGGTTGCAAATCTTCTCATGTTTCACAATTTGTGACAGACTGGGAGGAGGGGAGAGCACTGATTTTTTTTTCCTCTTTTATCTCAATAGCAGTGTATTTTAGCAGTGTGAGAAAAAACCCTCAGTTTAGTTTACACAAAGAAAGTAATTAGCTCTTATCCCAGCAACAGACAACTTTTCTATAATTCTGGAGACAAAATCTTGTTGAAATTCCTTCTCTCAAGAGCACTTTTCTGGCTGCCAAAACATACATGCCTTTTAAGAAGGTATGACAGGACCAGGGATGTGCTGCTGTGACTACAGTCACAGTCAGTGACTAATCCAAGCTTGGAGCTTGTCAGACCTGAAAGTAAAGGGAATACCTGTCTGACCTCTGTGGGTGGCCTTGTCACACACGGAACCAGCCAGCACCACAGGATGGTGATACCTAAATGACTAAGGGAGAGGGCTGGAGAGCTGGTATTGTTTGCTCGTCAAGGTGTCAATTACTACTGATAAAAGTACTGGTTTACTAATTGGGAAGTTTAACTCCTGAGCAAGTACATGCCTACCCAAAGGTCTGATCTGCAAGATGAGGATTATGCAGTTTGAACAATCTAAATAGTGTATTCCAGCTATTGGGGCCACTAGAAACATAACAATAAACCCAGCTGCCACCCTTGCCATTTGAGAATGTCCTGGAGGAGCAAGGCAAAGGGTTGCAGCCCTAGGACGTTGCCATGATTCCAGAAATAGTGGTGGACTTTGTCTTGCACCAATTATTAGATGTTTGCATCCTTTTCCTCCTATGCTACTCTTCTATTTTTACATACTTTCCGCCTCTTTCTTTTCCCTGTCCCATACTTTCACTCTTACTTCCGTTCAGCTCCTCATAAAGAATGCCAACTATCAGTGTGCAATTGTACATAACACTGCACATCCTGTTTGTAAGGCAAGACCTAAGAGCAGCAACTATCTGCTACTCTACCTATGTGCAGCATTCAGTAAAAAGCAGACTCATTCTTCAATAAGCTGCTGAAACTCAATAATCTTATCAAGAGTTACTGTGTCACATCATCCAACCAGAGTTTTGCAGAGAATACACCTCATCTTTAGGTTACTACCATTAAAGTCATCTTTCTTTACCCAATCCTCTACAACTAAGGTATCCAAGTTGATCTTTGTAAAGTTTCTTGAACAGTATCTTGAGACTCTCAAGACACTGAAATAAATGCCCTTTTCTCCACAGTTCATATTGAAAATACCATAGGAAGCGTTTCTTCTATGAAGCAGCTAGAAGGGAGTCGTCAACTTCAAATACAAACTGCCATTTACATAAGCTGAAGATAACATTAGGACATCAGACTTGTCCTTATGGGAAACAGAAAAATTAAAGTCCTCATCCCCACTCCAGCATTTTCTCTGGAAGTTTACTGCAAGTCCTAAAAATCCTGTTTGTTTTTTTTCTCCCCTCAAGTGTATACACAGCTATCAAAACCTCAGTTCTTCTGTACAGAGTAAATAGATAACCTGTCAAGCCATGACTGTTCTTGTAGGAACCTTTTTCAAAACCAGAAACTGGAGCAGATACAAGATGGTTATTCTCATTCCAATCACAGATCTGTACTAATGATAAAGGTAGGTTTAGATAGAAAAGAAATAGCTACGGAGATGCTATATGATATGATATACATTTATGCTAACAAACTCAAAGTTCATCTGCTTTTTAAGGTTCTGTTAAAGCATAGGTTTAATATGCAGCACCCAAGCTTTTTTTAATTGTCCCTTTTGGCCAAATGTGACTTTTTTTTCCTCTATACTCAGACTGCACACCCCAGCCTATTCATCTTCACTGTCATCTCAAATATCTACTGTTCTCACTTGGTAAAAAAAAAACACATTATTTTTCGAGATTCATTTTTACACAAGTTTTGCTGAGTTGGACATTTTTAACTGAGAATTCTATTATTTGACAGACTGACAAACTTCCTTAACTGTCTATTACAGCGTGACTTCAATAGAAAGGTAATTTTTAAACACAGTATTTCATGGAGAACTTTTGAAGTGTCTCGTATTTCCCACTCCACCCTCACTGGAAATGGCCAGCAATGAGACTGATCATGAACTATGGGAATTCCCTTTACTTACTCAGTAAACCAGTTTAACATAGCTTTTCTTAAAGTGCACACTGTTCAATAAGCATGATACAGTCATGGAGGTGATACAGGTAAATAAAGACAGCAGTAATTTTGCTACTGATTGTGTCCATGTTTTTAGCAAACAGTTTCCAAGGGTGGACCACTGCGATGCGATGTAGACACAGGTGCCTCACTGCTGAGAGCAAAGTCTTTACCAATGGCCAAAAGACTGAATACTCAGTGTGCACTGCCTAGAGTGGATCCATCAGCTGCACTCCTGCTTTACATGCTCATCTGCCTTCTGAGCTACAGTATCACTCAAATAATAAGACTGATCTTATTAGCAGACCCTTAATCCTCACTTAGCTTCTCGTTTAGCTATTAGCTATCATTATTAGCTATTATTTAACAGGCTGCAAACTTACCAGCTACTATTCCTCATCCAGCCATGTATTTGTCACTTCAAAACTCCACAGCCACAAGCAACTAGGGAAGTACTTTTTTTCTGGACAGCTCACAACCTTGAGGTAGTGTGTTAGTCCTGTCTGCAACTCCTAACACTACTAGGATGACTGAAGAGATGTACTCCAAAACTTAGCATGCTGTAGCAAACAACTGTGCATCTTCCTTCACTGGGGAAGAACACCATGTAAAGGTAGGGTTGGGCTCAGTAAACCCAGTAAGCTAGCAAGGGCTTCTGAGAATCATTTAGCTTAGGACAGACCTCTTGAGATAACCTAGTCTAACTCCCTGCTCAACACAGAATCTGCTGGAGCCATTTGCCCAGGACCCCATGGGCTAAATCTGCAGAGACTCCACAATCTGAGTTTTACTGTTCTGTCTTTTCGCCTATTCAGATAGAACTTGGTACTCAATTTGTGCCCTGTGCCCCTTATCCTGCCAGTGGGTGCTACTGAGATTAATCTGGCTGCCTTCATTCCCTCCCATCAGGGATCAATAGGATATTCCCCTATGCCTACTCATTAAGAGACCATTAGTCTTTAGGACCAAGACCTCCCACTTCACTACCCAGTTTAGAATAAACACTGACAGCCATTTTACTGCAGTGTTGAGCCACAGAGGTTTTTGGGTTTTGCTAGTACAAAACATAAGAACCTCCACCATATTTAACATACAGGATGAAGGACTGTCTCTTGTAAAGCTATCAGAAGCCAAACTTGAAATTGCAGTGTTCCTACACACAGATATGCAGAAATCTGCCTAAGGTGACCTAAGGATTACCCATTTCACAATCACAGAAGCATGTGGAAGCACACCTCAGCCAAAAGGTCTGTGACCAGTGCCATTTGCTTCCATTGCACTTGGCAGACTGTACCTCAGAAGATACCCTTCCATTTGTAGAAAGTACTGAAATCTACCACTCCCATTCTGCAGTTAAAGAATTTAAACAGGGCTACAAGACTTCAATACTGACCTAGAAATCAGGCATTTCATTTATGAAACAGCAACATGGACACAAACTAAACAAAACCAGCAGCTTTGATTCCTGTGACTAAAACACTCCAAAAGCAGGGAGCAGCTCAAGTGACCATAAATAAAGGTGGTCTTCTCACTCATTCTTCACCTACTCCTTTTACAACAGGCAAGTATCTTGGCCAGGGCAGTCTTTCATAATGGAAAGGGATCTCTGAGATGCTTCCACATGCATGCTGAAATGAGAATGCATGGGTTGAACCGTGATTCCCAGCCTACTGGAAGTCAGGATACCAGACTGGCAAAACCAAATTCTTGTCAGACCCCTGTCTGCATCACTTACCTCTTAAAATGAGACTTCCAGTATTCCAGCAACTCAGAATCTCAAGTGGTTGTTCTGAGGGTTCTGTCGAATTCTCCTCAACCTGTGCCAGCTTAAGCACCTGTGTCTTGTCCCCAGGCTCCTAGACCACAGGATGAAGACTGGGTAGGAAGTGTTGGTTTGGTCACTTATTCTGTAGAAGGCAAACCCTAACTACTAGAAAATTTGGACTGCATAAGCTTTCTGAATCAGATTGCCAGTGCACAAACAACAGTTCTAAGGAATTCGAATGCTGGCAATCTAAGTACTTTTGACAAGCCTCCTTTGGAAAGCCAACAGAGCTGTTCAGTCCTTAGAGAACAGAGCTTTAAGATCAATGACGATAAACATTTAAGTGTTTTTGAATTCAAATTTAACAGCTGTCCTAATTTTACATGTTCACTGCAATTATAAATACACCAAAGATGATTGAAACAGTTTTAAAGCATTAGGTAACTGCTCTGCTGGGACCAGTAAGGGTAACCAGATGCAGGGCCAATGCTTTGTTTAAGGGCCACCAGAATCCCCAAACAAGATAACCATATAGCATGTGTAAGGACAAGTCAGTTCTTGCCAGGAGAGGAGAGAGGCAATGGGTAAAAAATTAAAAAAAAAATTAAACCTTGACAAGAAATTAGGGCTAGGAGCACAATCATGCTCATTAACAAATGAGTAAGAGAACATTTTCCTTCCGTACTTTGAGCTGACTGCATCCTGAATGGCAAATCAGACATGCCAATTTCAGAAAAGCCCAAGTGTGAGACTAAGTTACCCCGATGTAGCAGCTGACAGGGAATAAACTCCAAAATAATCAAAAGAAAGCAAACAGGTTTAGTTGTCCGAACAAGGAATTTTAATTTTAGGTCAACTATTGAACTAGGTCAACATCCAGTTCACAATGTCTACAGATAGTGGGCATAGCCAGTCACTACGGTAAGTTTATTGAAGCACCAAGCTCCACACAAGACTGTAAAATACATTTTAAACTACTAGTAAGAAAGCTTCTTCAAGTCAACAATACTATTAAGGGCCAGAGTTTAAGGACTAAGTTTTCACCTTCCAAGCTATTTTAAGACAGCCAATCCATTGCATAAGCAAACCAAACTGCTACATACTGAAACACAGAGCAGCAACTGCATTGAACAATTCCTGTAAATAATTCAAGGATACATTGAAACAGTATGGGTAAATTGTAATTTTTTATTGGAAAACAAATATACAACTTGGAATGGATTTGAGGCAAATCGTGCCATAAGCAGATTTTTTTGAAAATAAGTGGCTAAACAAAGTTTAAAAAGCATAGTAACAAGAGGAGAAAATGTTTTCTGGTACAGGACCAGCAGTACAAAAAAAACTTGTGTACGAGTACCTGGATAAATCACCCGTTTTGCATTAGTGCAACTTAAGTTTCATATTGTTGACTGTCAATCGTCCACAACGTTAAGACTCCACATTTCAACAACATGTTACAGGTATGGCCACAAACAAGTTACTGTGAAATAAGCTAGGAGAACGACTTTTACAGTGCATTAGCCACATGACAGATACTATTAACCTCAATTTTATCCTGCAGTTAGCGGCAAGAGTCCTTATTCTCCATCACAGAATGGGGAAAAAACTCTTATATTCTAGATAACGAGACCCAGCATGTTGCTTTAACTAAGGAACTGCTAGTGCACGGTAAACCCTAGCTTACTTTATGTAACTTGTCACACTAGTCATACCTAAGTCTCTAAAGAAAGCTACTTTTTTAATAGACAATCCAGATGTTCCCTCAATTAACCAACTCCATCCAACTTTAGATGTGCAGAAGGGCTTATATATCCAGAGTAAGCCACATGCAACATTTGTTACTTAGATCAATTTTCCAAAAATCAGAACAATGACAGTAAGATAAAGGAGAAAAACATGGAGGAATGGCCTTCTAATTACTATACATGCATATTCTTTTGACAGTAAGGGAAAAACCTTTTACAGATAAGTTACAAACAGAGAAAAGGCAAATAAACAATTTTGTACAAGAAATTTAACACATTCTGTACAACGTCTTCACTTCGCTGTCATCATTTGTACAAACTCTGTAAAAGGAAAGAGTTGCATGAGTTATTCAGAAAAAAAAAATGAATTGCAAGATCTGAGAAGTGACCTTACTAGTGCTGAACACTGTTTCAAAACTGTTTTCAGTTACATTCAAAAAAGCATCTTCAAGACAGTCCCTTTTTTCACCAATCACACCTAATCCCCTCCTATTTTTAATGGCTAAAAGCCTCTACTTCTATAAAAAAGTTGGTCTCTCAGTGAACAATCTTACTTCCAAAATAAAACATTACTCACGCCCACTGACTTACAGATGGGAACAGGATATCCAGGAATGACTAAGAGATCAGTAGAGATTACACTGAAGTGACAATCAGTTAAAAGTAGGCGTACAGGCAAGACATTACATTGAATTTTTTATTTTGCAAAGCAGAATAGCCCAATCTGTACTATTTTGCCTGTCTTTAAGCAACTGATTCAATGCTTATTCAATACAGCACATCGTAAGTTAAAACCCACAAAACAGGATTCTTCATTTATCGTGCTGGAATGTAGCTTCAGGTACAACAATGAAAAAGAAATTGGGAACCTAAAAGGAGTTAACTGGTTGCTCAAGTTTTAGAAGAGGAGCAGGAAATAAGAGGGACATCAACCCTCTCTAGTGCCAGTCTCTGAACAGTCTATTCACAAGCAGCAGCCTTGTATATAAAAATTACTTTTCACTCACAGATGAGTGCTCATCCTTAGGCCACAAACAAAAAGGCTTTAAAGGAAAAGCACACCTACACCTTAGAAACAGTACGTGTATTATCTGAAAATACTCTCATTATTTCCTATAGCAAGTTCAGAAAGATAAAATGAAAACAAGCTTAGTGTGTCTGAGCTGCAAACAATTGTCTAAAAGAACCCCTCCTGCCTCCATGACTTCATTTAAGTTTCAATGCCAGAAAGAAAGGAGGACATAGGAATAAGTTACTGCTGCAGCAGATTTGTCTGAAATAAATATATTGAAGAGAAGACTCTAAAGGCCTTGAAATTTCTGCATATTTTAGAGGCTATCCCCCTTTGATTAATAAGTAATTTTAAAAGCATTAATGACAAATGAGTGACTTCCTACAGTCAGATCAACATTCACTAGTGAACAGAACAGTATGTGAACATCTTTGACAACTTGCTTATTCTAATGGTCATTAGATATCATTAGATTTAGGAAGTTACTTTTTACACTGCACAGTTGAATAGTTCTTTTCTGCCTCTGGTACAAAGGCAGCAATAACACTCAAACTTAAACCCACTGAGAGGTACACAATGTACATACTAATTGAACATAAGCTTAAAGGAACACTGTGTGTTCAGATGAACTTGTTTGAATAGCGTCCTATTTAAACCTGGTGTGGCTATAAGTAACCACATAAGCACCAGCACGAGAAGTGCTACCCAAGAATAATCAATTAACAACTCCTTACCTTCATAGTTTACTTGACCATCACCATCAATGTCTGCTTCCCTAATCATTTCATCAACTTCTTCATCTGTTAGCTTCTCCCCAAGATTTGTCATCACATGACGGAGTTCTGCAGCACTAATGTAACCATTTCCATCCTGGAAGGGGGAAAAAAAGGAACACTGGAATAGTTGCCTAAGGCTTAGTGACTCAACTATAACTTCAGAACACTGCAAAGCAAATTGAACATTAAGAAGTTAACACAGCTTTAACCACTAGTATTTGCACAAGGCAAGTGAGAGCTATACGCAGACCTTCACAACTGTCCAATATCTTAGTCTTACAAAGATATCTAAAGATTAACTTCAGCTTGTTTACTTTGGCTGTCCTATGCTGAGACATTTTTACACCACTGACAATGCAATCAACACCTTTTGCAACCTTCTTAGGTGACAAATGTCTATTACATCACGTGACTGTGGTTCAAGTGGTTATTTCTTAGAACAGAACTTATCTGATTCGCCTGTTTCATGGGATTCCAGCACAAAGCCACAAGGCCTTCAGAGACCACTTTTACATATGCCATGCTGGCTGGGACACCAAATACTGAAGTGTAACTAACTCAAATAAACTTGCCTCTCCAGCCCCCAGGGTACCTCACATTGTACGTTTTTGGTTCAAAGGTGCATCTTAAACCAGCTGAGTAACTTTAGTCTCTTTTAGGAATTTACTTAACAAAGACTACTTGAAAGATTTACAATATTAAGATTTTAAGTACTTGAAACAATTTCTCTGCCAGCTGTGTACCAGTATTTTAGTATCATAACAAGCAGTACCTTAAATGGTGTCACTCGCTACTACCCTGACGACTCACTTGACTTTCATGTACAGTACACCACAGTAGACTCAACTTTAGGGTGACTGACCAATCTAGAGGTTCCAGATTACAGGACTGCAAATACCCCTCAGTTCCGTGAGGAAGCACATTAGTAGTCAGGCAGTTTTCTTAAAAGGAATACTTAAAAATAAACATTATAGTACCTTGTCAAAGACACGGAACGCTTCTCTAATTTCTTCTTCACTATCTGTATCTTTCATTTTTCTTGCCATCATTGTCAGAAATTCTGGAAAGTCAATTGTGCCATTGCCTGAAAGACAATTACTTTGTTAGAAAAGCATTTTCTAGGCACTTCATGATATTACTTATTAGTAAAGTCTTACCATCAGCGTCTACTTCATTGATCATATCCTGTAGCTCTGCTTCTGTGGGGTTTTGACCAAGCGATCTCATCACTGTCCCCAACTCCTTTGTAGTTATAGTACCATCACCATCCTTGTCAAATAGTGAAAAAGCTTCTTTGAATTCTGTAAAACAACAAAAAAGTTAATCTCTTCAGCTTTGAAACGCTAATCACATAACAATTCACTGCTGCTTATTGTTGTAAATTACCTGATTTCATTCTTCTAAGAAAATTTTGATATACTGCTCAGCCTGCTGTAATTGTAATGCCAGTATCAAAGCACCAGCATCTGAAAAACTACCTGCCAGTCTACTAATCAACCACATTTTGACCTAAATTAAGATGGGAGGTCATCCATTTCAAAAGTGCTCAGATGTTTGTTACTGTTTTTCTTGAACAAGGACTCCTAACACAGAGCTGAAATAGCTATCTGTAGCTAGAATGATCCACATTCTTGATAGGAACTGTATCTCAACTGAAAACAATATGGAATTACTATGAGAGAGTTGAAAAACGGTACTTAAAATATAAATGCTATAGCTTAATAGCACTTTTATTACTAATAGAGATGAGTCAATAGAAAAAGGCATGGCCAGACGAAACTGAAACCAAGTTTCTTATTGTAACCCACTTCTGCTAGATGCAGATGTCTGAACAGTATATGCTACCACGGAAATGTTACTGGAGTCTTTCTTTGTTTCTGAAAACCTGCTTAGAAAATTGCTTTGGCCCTACTGTATCCTGAAAGAGCCTTCACAGAAACATTTCTGACTAGTTCCAAGACTGCCTTAGCTTTGTATCAACACTACATCTTAACCCCCTACAATGGCTGTATTGTAGCCAGGAATATTAATACAAGCATAACATGTTTAATTGTCCAGTCCAAAAAAGGAGTTGGTTTTAATCCATGCCATCTGTTTTTCTTTGGCCACAGATCTTAAACCAGCTCACTGGACTATAGTAGCTCATACACATAACAGTTAAACATGAAAATCTTAACTTATTCCCTTGCAGAGGTTCAGATCCTTTTATAGCTTTCAAGGCACCTACGATCATGTCTTTGCACAACTCATCAGCTCTAGGGTACTCCTGCATCAGAAGTACTTCCAATAATGGCTTTTTTCACCATTTCCAAGGAGTCAGCTTTCCAGATGGTGGGTTTCCCAGACCAGAATCAGTCACAGCAAAAATTGCGTTTTCACATGACCTGCATGCAGTCTTACTTCATCCACTTCATACTCCAAATGAAACCCTTGAGGTGAGCACAAGCTGCCAAGTGTTAAAAATGCAAGTACCAAAATAGGCTTTTTATAGTTCAAGAATGCAGCTATAATAACCAGAGTCAGAGTCAAGTCCCATCCAGGAAAAAAGCCCCACTCTTCTACACTGAACAGTGTGAAGAGTTCCAAAAGCCACTGTTCAGCACATAAGAATTGGAGGAAGGCTACCAGGAGGAAGGACCAGATGAAACAGTTTCAAGCCAGTATTGTGTAACAGCCAAGCAGAAACAGGCCTACCAAAAACAGGCAGCCCTAACCTGTACCTACAGTCACTTCCAAACAGACTCTGGGGCTAGTTCCAGTTATCTTAGAGGCAACAAATAGGTTTACTAGGACTTAAGTTTAACACCAGGGAAGAAAGGCTTTCAGGTCAAGCCTAGTACACAAGTTTCACATAGGAAAAAAAAAAAAAAAAAAGGGGAAAGTTGAGTCTCCACGAAGTCAAGTGTTCAAGTGTTATCCAAAATGCTTAGTTGCTAACCACTTCATCCTTTAAAAGAAAGTTAACCATCAATAACCCAAACACAAAGCAAACTTCACAGTACTGCAGTGACCCTGCTTAGAAAAGGTCATACTTAATTTTTATGCAAAATTCAAATACTTGCTTTCTACAAAAATAAGACTTTTCAGTGTTATGTTATGAACATTTAAAAGGAAATACTCAAAGGACAACTCTACCCTTCTTTTACTCAAAAAAGCTGTAGGCTAATAAGCAACCAGCTATAAATTGTAAGCATAACCATTAAGAAAATAAAGTCAAATATTAGCAGCATATTCCCATTTGAAATGACGAATCGAATTAGGAATAAAACTAAAATACCTCTTTAAGCACTTCTAGGAACCACCTCCAGTAATTAGAACGAAGGAGTAACAACCTACGCAGATATAGTTTAGACTGGAACAAGAGGAACCTAGCACAGCTTTGAAGGATTTGCAGCCATGGCTAGTGAAGGCAGCCATGAAATACTTAAGTTTAGTGAGCAACTCAGTTCTGGTTTCCTCCAATAGAAGGTTATAAAGCACACCTCACACACTTTATGACCTTATGTAGCATGTAAAGCAAATCCTCTCTATTCCACTTCTGCATACCAAATTGCAAATGAAAATGCTCTTGGTGAGGTTACACGGTTTCAGCCTTTCCTCCCTTCTGGAAGCCTCCTGTATCACAAGGAAAACACCATGTCCAAGACCCATGAAAGAAAGGCTAATCCAACAGAATGTGAACTCCAACACCCTAGCTCAAAATGTTCTTTCAGCCGTAACTTATGAGGCATCTCTGCACCACATCACCTTTCCAGATGGAGCAGCAGTCTTCCGTGACCTAATATGTTCAGTGAACCAGGACTACCATTCCCACTCCTACAGTTTAGCAAGCTATGCCTGGAACTTTTATAGGAGAATGTCAATTGTTCTCTTCACAGCTACCAGGAGCTCAATGCTTAAACATGTCTATTTCTACTATGACATAAATTTGAAATCACTGTTGTAGTCAGATCCCCAACAGAGAATCACAGCACAGTAAAGGAGCAAGACACAACAAACACCATGCAGAGGCCTACTTGTTCACAGAGCCCACTTACAACTCTGACGTCTAGTGGAAGGAAGGACAGCTCACTAGCACAGTTGTCTTTGGGATAAATGCATCTTCAGGCTGCTTACCCACCCTACCACCCAACAAAGGGATGGCCATTTGACTTGGCAACTTCAGTTCTTACTAAATGAAACTACAGCCAGTATTCACTTCCAGTACCTACTCAGCTTTCAAAATCAGTCTTTCACATGAACAAAATCTGGGAAGTGTTTCACTCCTACCTACAATGACAAAAAGCTTTAGACCTTTATGACCAATGAGTTCCATGGGAAATAACATCTTGAATCTTTAACAACTCTATTCTCATGCTTTGTGGGAGTGGTGAAAGATTTTAAGCCCAGGAGAAGTGTCTCCTTTAAGTAGTCTGGCCTTCTATTTAGGAATGGAAATGTCTCTACCGTTCAGTAAGTTTGCCTTCAGATCAAAATCTAGATATCTTCAGAGGGGGCTCAATTACAATAGCAGCGGCTCAAGCTTTTTATGCCACAGTCTCTGAAGAACACGCAAATTTTACTTATAAGAGTCCTCCCATGCAAGACACTGGCCTTCGGCAGCAAACTAAGCAGACTGCTTAGTAAGGTGCAGCCCTTCCTAAGCAGTACAGGGGATGGTTCCCTAACAGATCACCTTATGTGGCTGTCAGACCAGGCTTATGTCTTCACATCTCAGGTTCATGGTTTACTTACAAACATATCTGATGGATGAAACACCGACAGTAAACTGTAAGTGGTAGGTCGTTTTACATGGAATACTAAGACTAAAATATACTTTTATTCCTTCTCTGCAGATGAAAAACTCTCTTACAGTATGACAGGCTTACCAATACTCACTTTTGGCTCCAAGGACTATACTATCATTACTGAATAGCTAAAATTTGCACTAATCCCAAGGTAATAAGTTTCCTGTTTATATTCCATAATCAGCTACATCAACTAATAAAGCTTCTACAGTTAAGAACTCAAACAATGAACCACTATTGAAAAGACAGCAGTGACAATTGATAAAGCCTGCTCCAACTAAACTGATCACAAAACCTTTAAGATATGTAGGCCAGTTCCAGGAAAAAAAAACCAAAAAAAAACCAAACATCCCCTTAAGTTGAACTAAATTTGGCTTGTGCTTACTTGCAAGACAGTACCATGGCAACAAGTAAATAGACTAAAGATTTTCCACAAAACCATAATTAGTCTCCTTTGAGTAAAAGCAAGCTTCTAAAGTCTAAAAGCTACAGAAGAATGTTCTTACACTTCAGATTTGGCAATTATGGCAAAAACAAACCAGCTCATAATGACACTTCTGTTTAATACAGTGTCTTTTAAGAGCTACACTGTAGTTAAACAGTAGTATCTCTTAGAGGCTGTTACTTGTATGCTTGACCTGGTACTATTAGATTAGAAGTACCCTAACATCCTCTAAAATAATTTCACATGACAGTTATGCATGCTAAGACTTTCTAGTATTAACACCATACACTTGTCAGATCAAAACCATGAAGATTTTTAATGTCTTTGGCAAAGCTGAATTCTGCATTACCAGCTTTAAGTCACATCAATTACTGAAGTTAAAATAAGTCTACGAAGAGCAATTTAAAAAAATACAAGTTTGTGCAGCCTGCATGAGACATGATAACCCAAAGTTTTTGCCACTAATAAACAGTTTTAAGTGTGCATCATTGTTAGGGGCCCAATACTAAGATATAACAGATACATATTTACTGAGGCATTTCAGCGCAAGTGCCAGGCCATAAGAACACCACACACAACACTTGTGTCCAAGTACAAAATGCAGTTCCAAATATGGAATATCAAGAGTTGTCATCATGAAGCCAGTCTCTGCTGTCATCAACAAGAGCTACTCAAACATCTCTGCTGACAGGAGACAGCAAAGTGAATTATTTTTGCCTTCTGTCAGAAAAGTACTGCAGATTCCAAGCCCTGCCCCATCCCCCCCGCTTCCATGTGCACTTGGGACAATTCTGTAGTCATGAGAGAAAAATAAAGAGTCACAAGTCTGCTAGCCAGTAAAGATGTAAGGATTGTTTAACTACACTTCACATTCATTATATCCATGGTGCTTTTACAGTAGATAAGCCTTTAAGCCTTTAAAACTTAGGTGAACGAACATTCCAGCATATTACTTTAGTATCTAAGAAAGCAAAATATCTTGTGTAACACAAGACTGTCACTGGATCAAGAGATATGCCAGGTCAAGTAGAAGTAGCAACATAGCACAAAAACCTCACCTGCAATCTGCTCTTCTGTCAGTTGATCAGCCTGCAATAAAAGAGAATATAATTATAGTTGTAGCAAAAGTCAAGGCAAAATAAGACTTCTAGAAGCCTCTAAATACAGTAGCTGCTCTTCATGACTTATCTGGAGCATTCTGAAACAGTTCTAATGCAGCTCAAAAGTCATCAGGACTGCTTGCTAAGTAAGAGCTGGGAGACTATTCTCATTTCCTGACCTTGCAATATCTGATACACACAAGTAATATATTGCCACTTGTATCAATCAATTACCCAAGTAACACTAGCAAGCCCAAGGCACACAAGTCCCTGTAGACAGGTTGTAAAAACCTCATTTACACAGCACACTACTAGCCTCAGCTTCAACACTAAACACTTTAGGTTTAAGTAATGCAGCAGTAACCCCTAAATGCCAAATTTAAGGCAGACTGGTATCTTCTGCTAAGTCACAAAGCTAGAACTGAATCATCCCGTGATTAACATGAAGCTTCCAGTCCAAGACCTGGCTGTAAAAAACAAGATACCAGCTTCAGCCCAAGCAAATCATTTCAGTGACATACAGCCACTAGACTTTTTTCAGACCACTGTCTACATTGACTCAACTAGCTTAAGTTCGTAGTTAACAGGGCCAGTATAGAAAGGTTCTGTGACCTAAGACAATTTATCTATTGGGTTAAGCCCAGTTTATACCTCATTTGGAATCTATCACCAGTTTTGAATCAACTGAATTTGACAGCAATAAAAACCCTCAGTCTCTGAGGCCGAACCCAAAATGGACTATGCTCTTGAAAGAGCACAAAGGTGAAGGACTGTAGATATCCTTTCCCTAGGTTCTCAAGTCAGTTGATTCTTCAAACAAATTCTGGATAGCTTCAGTTCAGTTGCAGTAACAAGGCCACACAGTTCCTTTGGGGAAGCTTCTTGAACTCTTTACTTCATAGTACCCCATTAAGAGTAAAAAAACACATTCACTGCCCAAGTTAAACACTGCTTTTTCAGTTTGGTTCCTATTGTGACCATTTCAGCAGCAACTTTTTTATAATTACTGCAAAACTGACAAAAATATTTGGTGACTAGCTGTGCCTACCAAATTTTTCCTACATATTAACCATCCGATAAGAGAAGACTTAGAAAAAGGTATACGTCCACCTGTCAGTTTTTCATTTTCAATTTCAATTTGAATTACATTTCTACATTGCATACAAACTCAAGAAACTGCCAGCTGCTGGTTATTCTTCATGTAACAGAAGGGAAGATAGATGCTCAAGCAGCCACAGAAGAGCTAAACTGCTTGCCAAAAAAAAAAATGCATACAATACAGCAACAGTCCACGATAAAGGCCATGATCAGTTCATTTCTCGGATGGCCTGAGGCTCATCTACTTTAAGAACCAAGACTACACTACTGAATAACTTTTAAATCAGCAGCCAGTGGGTACTGGCAGCTACAGATTCCACTTGTCCATACTTCAGCTGCTGTAGGAAGTACTCCCATGCAGGTTCCACCTTTTTTTCCCCTCCCCTTTTTTTAAAGAAAAAAAGGAGACTAGGGTGGCAGCAACACTTGTGAGAACATGGAAGTATTCTGCTGGCCACTTAGCAGAAACCTAACAGATTTTTGCTTGTCTGGAGAGTATCATTAACACACACTCACACTTTTGCATGCTATTTACATTGTCACTGTTTAAGTGAAGATAACGATGTGCTGCATTTCCATAAGACATTTATATCCACAGAAAGCTGTAGATCAGATTTAAGCAGCAAGAACCTAGTTTATTTAGGTCAGTACTTATGGGTTACTAAGTTGAGTCACGTACTATTTTATATAAACAATTTTATACGAAGAGACACGACATAGCAGTGTATAAGCTGTTAAGCATTCCCAAACTCTTCATTCTAACCCTTCCAGCAACTTAAAACATCCTAACCATGACTTTGGATAAGCTCTGACAGCACCTGTAAGAGGTACAGCGCTTGAGGAGAGCACAAAGCTTATTAGAAGGCACAGGTATGTAGCAGTTGAAAGATAAGCAGGGAGGTGGGGCAAGGTTGAACAAACACCATCTGCACTCTGCAGTGCTGGGCTCTGCAGGGACTGCTGCGCAACAGCAGTAAAAGGCGGAGCCAGCAAGCCTGCCAGATCCCTGCCTCCAGTGCCACCCAGGTGGAGGGGCTATGAGCCTAGAACCACGCGTGCGAGCTACAGGCCACTGTGTCCTTCCTAGAGGGGCCTCCTGGAGTTCGTTGCCCCGAATTTAAGCTAGATCATCGTGCACCACACATCTGACAGTGTGCACACCTTCACAGAGGCAACACAACTGTAGAACCAAACGTTTAAATGCTGCCTGGAACGTGCCTACGCTGAAAGTTTGACGTGCCCCTTACTACAGCCAAGACCCACCTGAAAGCCTCCTCTGATGCCATCATAGCTTTGACACGGCATTCTGTGATTCACGTTGCAGTACTTTCATTTTCACTGCAGTAGCTCCCATCCCCCCACTCCCCGTTTGTGCGGAGGACCTGACAAAGAATCTAAACCTCCTAGGAAAGCAGGGGGGCTGTTGTGTGTGCGGCGGTTTCTGTGGTACATGCAGCCTCTAGAGGTAGTGTTTCATTACAGCCGTAGCTGCTATGCAGTAAGCAGTTCGGGAGATCCTACACAGAGCTGACTAACACCGCCTGATTGAGAGCTACCAGCAAATCGGAGACACTGTTCCCCTCTGAAACTTGGCATTTCGGTGTACTTCACAGGCATCGGATCTGAAGGGACAGTTCTGTTCCGGCAGGACTAACTGCAGAACAAGAACCAGACAGACTAGCATATATGGACTGACTAAAACTAAGCTTATGGCAAATTAGCTTATTCTAGGAGCGAATCGTTCTGCCTTATCTAGCATGGGGAGTACTGGACAACATACAGTCACAGGTTGAGCCAGTCTGGTCTGTTGGGATGAACTAAAACCACATTCAGAGTGTCACTGTGCCTCCTGGACACACCCATTTTTACACAGACCTTGCTTGAAGATACTCCATTTTTGGTTCTCTGCAGATGATGACTAAATTCAGTTAAGTCTTTTGCTACTAGATCCACTGCTTTTCTCTTTTTTTCTCCTTTATAGATGGTTTGCTGTATAGGTTCACGATTCAAGCTTCGATTCACCTAATTTCTTTGCCCAGAGAAGGCACTCCAAAAAACCTGAATTTTAAGTACCCATCGTTCAAATTAGACATGACGAGCTGACAGTGATCTGATTCCTCAGAAGCACGTCATGAATGGAAACACTATTCCACCATACTGCATCTTCTCTTAATGCAGAGATGGCACTAAGTGATCACTGGCGTTGCTTTTGCAACACAATTGGTCCTTTTCGTATGTCCCTTTTTATCCACTTGTTTTAATAATAATAATAAAAAACAAAACCAAAAAATAAACACTACACTCAAATCCTCTAGACCGAATTCAAAACAATTCTCCGATCCCACAAAAAGCGTTTTATTTCGACAGCGGATTAAAATCCTAAACGCATCGCTAGAAAAACTAAAAACGCAGGACTGTCCTCTGCAGTGACCAAAAACGGGAATGCAAAACTGATTATAATAAAAAAAAATAATAAAAAAAAAAACAACACCCCCAACAAAAAAAAGGCAAAAAAGCCCCACGAAACCCCACAAATAATGCCTTGTCCACCAGAGCCAGCAGCAGCGAGGCGCTGCCACGGAATCGGCGGGGGCTGCACGGCGAGCTGCCAACAGGTCTACGCGGAGGGCGATGGTGCAGTGAGGAGGCACAGCCTGCCCTCATCATCATGCTGCTCAGGGGCTGCAGGGCTCCGCAGTGCACTGTCGCGGCCAGGCGCGGCACGCCTCGCCAGCCAGCCGGACATCTTAGGCTGGCTCCGCGGGCACACTCAGCCGCGCACGCCGCGGAGAGCCGGGCGGGCAGGCGATAAGAAAGCGGAGCCCCTGCCGTCGTGGCCAGCTCTCGGCGCGCCGGGTGCCCTCCTGGCCCCTCCGTGCCGTGCCGGGAGGGACCGCTCCCCGCCCTGCGCGGCGCTCCCGCCGGCCGGGGCCGTTTGGATTTGAATGCGCACCGCCGCCCCGGGGCGGGAAGGCACCCGGGCGGGACCCGCCGCCGCAGCCCGCACTTCCTCCCGCGCACACGGCGCCTCCTCCCAGCGGGACCACCCGCGCCGGGCTCAGCCCGCCGCCCGCACCGAGGGACGCCCGCACCCCTGTCCCCCTCTCCGCCCTTCTGCGGGCGACCTCGCCCCGCACCGACCGACCGACCGACCGACCTACCGCCCCCCCCCATACCCGCACCCAGCCCAGCCGCCCCCACGGGCCGCCCCGCACGCCGCAGCGGCGCCCGCCGAAGGCCGCGGGTGCCCCGTGCCGCGGGACTCACCATGGTGTCCCGGCCTGGCTGCGCGGTGCGGTGGGAGCGGAGAGCTGCACGGGGCGCACGCTGCGCGACCTGCCCGCTGCACGGCTCGCCTCACACTGAGCCCTGCCCGCCCGCCGCCGGCGCCTCATAAACCGCCTCACCGCCCGCCCGGATCGCTCCGCGCCGCTCCCTCCCCCTCCCCTGCCCCCGGCGGCCACAGCAGCCGCCGAACGAGGCACGGCCCCCCGCGCCCCGAGCGCGGCCCCCGAGCGCCCGGGACGCGGCGAGGTGCGGGGAACAGGGCGGGCTGTCCCGGTGAGAAACCGCGGAGGGCAAGGGGGCTGCGGAGGGGAGGGGGGGGGCAGGGCGGGGGACTATTTCCCTTGGCGGAAGGGGATCTTAGGAAAAAAATGCCGATGAGTGCAGGGACTCCGCGAGGAGCGCGCTGATTGGCGGGTTCGTACCTGCAATGCGTCACTCGGACATGCACAGTCTGCGCCGGCGAGGCGGGCACCCCTCCCCCACCCCGCCCGCCCGCAGTGCGTGAGGGGCCCGCCGGACGCGGCCCTCGCACTGACCCTCTCCCTGCTCCTGCCCCTCAGCCTGCCCCTGTCCCTGCTCCTATCCCTCAGCCTGCCCCTATCCCTCAGCCTGCCCGCACCGCTGCCCCGCGCTCGCCACGCCGGTCCGAGCCTTCTTCATTTGGCCGCGCTCCGGAAAGCCTCACCCACACACACAGCGTTACTAAACGGGAGACTCGCTCCGCATCCAAGCACAGTCCGGGCTGTGTGTGGGGGGGGATAAATTAAAAAATAAAATTCGCAGGCCCCGCTGGAAGCCCAGAAGGTGCCTGGTCGGTTGTTGGCGTTGTAAGAGGTGTCCCAGCAGCAGTTCGGGGGTCCCGGAGCGCAGGCCGTGCCCCCAGCCCGGGCCGGGCCTTCCCTGCACACCTGCGGGCACGGCGGCAGCCCGCTCCGGCGTGTCACCACCCCGCTCCCTGCAGGAATTCCCCTCGTGCCGGGAACCACGTCCTGTGCCTGAGGGAAATGGGTGGCCAGCAGTTCCGGGGGGAAATCTCCAACCTTACCAGCCTTTTCTGTAAGGTGCATTTGGGAAAATGGCTCCAGATACGATTTTCAAACTTGCACATATATTCGATTGAAAGATAGTTCAACCAATAGCTGCGATGTTGTCTTGAGTTCAGTGACAGCAGACCTACCTGAAAACCACACTTGTTTTTGGGACCATAAATCCGTTATGAAAGTTTGGGGGCCCAAGTTACAGCTTTCTGTAAGCTTTTCTTTTTCTAAGTTTGAACACAAATTGCCAATCACATTTCAATACAAATTACATACTTCCGTATCTATTGAGGGGATTATTTAGTTGGTATTTATACAGTATGTAAATGAATAGTATTTTATATCTATTGACTCACTACAAAAACTAGAGCAATGCCTCTCACTTTGCACACTAAAGAGGTTTTCCTCATCTCTGCTCTTTGCAGTCTCTTTGGTTTGTAGGCCATAGAAATAGGATGTGCTTGGGAGGGGACTGGCATGAACAAACTCTTTAATGGAAATTCTTTGAGGTTTTTCCTCCTGAATATTAATTGAAGTTCTCAGGCCTGCTTTGTTTTCTGGATAATCTTGTGCCCACTGAATTCAGGAACAAAGGGGAAAAAAATCCCCAAATCAGAACAAGGCCTGGTTTCTTAAAATAATTAGAGACCCTTGTTTGAGTCCAGTGCCTCTCATCCTCTCTTCCTCAGTTTGTGGTCATAGGGAATACAGAAAACAACAGCATAAACTTAAATTTGGCCTTCAGCCTTGAAATCAATTTGCAGTTACTGTTTTGTGATACACTAGTTTGTTAGGCCTCCTTTCCTCTTATGTGTATTTATAGTCAGCATATCAAACACATCTGAACTATTATCTTTTTGAACTCTGATAACATTTTTTCAACATGTAATGCGTACCTAGATGAATAAAATACTCTCCAGAGAAAGGAATGAGGAAGCAGGAGCAAATCCCCACCTGTGGTCAGGCTATGCTCCACGCAGACAGATGAGCTTCAAGCAAGTTTTCCTCCTCCCCAATGCCCCTTTTGGTTCAGTTTTAAGGATTGCTCTGACATTCCCAACTTCTTTACATTTCTGGAGGCGTGAATCAGTGCAGACAAGTTCTTGACCAAAAAATTCATCACCTGCTCTAGATTTGGTATAAAAGTGGCACAGCAGAGCTCAGGGTGAGTGCATGTCGCACCCTCAAATCTAGAGCAGAGCAGAGTGGAGCACCGGCGCATCCATGTGGAGCAAACCCATCTCCTGTGGAGACATCAGCTTGGGTTCTGGCAACGGAACGCCCACGGGTGCATGGTGATGGGCCTGATATGCCAAACCCTTTCTTCAGCATCTGTCCTTTATCCTCACAGTAACTCAGAGAGGCAAAACATTGTAACACCTGGCTTATTTAGGTGCCAAGTCTCAAGGAATCTATTAAGATGAGGTATATAAACACTTCTGAATGAAGCTGGTCCTGAGAGATTGGATGAATAGTATGCGGAAGGGCTGTATTGAGACAGCAAGTCTTAGTCCTGTTTCTGAAGTCTTAGGAGCATGAAGGCTGTAGAAAACATGAGGCCCACAGCATAAACAAAATGCAGGCTCTTTAATTGTGGCCTAAGGGTCTGCTGAGGAGCAGGGACTTGAATGCAAGAATATCTTATCCCAGAGAACCTGAACACTGTACTGTGGGTTTTGGTTTTTTCATGTCCATTAAAGTATTTGGTGTCTGTAATTTATATTAAATTCTTTGTACTCTTTTTAGTTACGTTCAGTTTTCTCTGAAGAAGTGGTCATTCAGAGCATCCTCCCTCTGCCATATGTTTCTTATACCCCCTGGTTCCTTGATCTCTCTCTCCCCTTTCTCTGTTCTTATGTGTCTCCTTTTTTTCCATCTGCATTTTCCTCCAGCAGCACCCATTTCCTGTGGGTTTCATCACCACCCCCACCCTGCTTCCATCTGTTGAAGAGATCAGCCACGAAGTTAACTTGCAATTACACTACCCGTGAAATTACACCAACACTTCCAGCGGCATTACTAAGCATTAAAGTGAACATCCCAGTGAAATTAATGGGAGAGGGGGGAATTTGCCCCTCACACAAATGGATTGTTGGCGATCTTAGGCAGGTAAACGAGCAGATTCTCAGGTATATTGAGGTCCTTTCTCGGTAGCCTAGAGAAGCAGAATTGCTTTCCAGCAGCCCAGCTGACACTCTCTGCAGCCTGCATGTGCCAAGAGAGGCAGGGAAATACATCAAATGACCGGCTGGAGCCGCGGGCTGCCACTGACACCTCTGACAGAGCAATAATGGGAATTGATAGTAATTTCTCTGTTGCAATGGTCAGGTACAGCTCTACTGACTCGGGCTTTTTAACGTGATAATTTCTCTCTTTGGTATGTAATTTAATAGATTTGTCAATGTTTGTGCACTGTGCTTCCCCCTCCCCCCTCTCCCAACAGAGAAATATAGTTTTATAGAAGTCCAGTTTCAGGATTATGGTAGCAAACTAGAAAAGCAATTTGAGTTCCAAGGTTAGATGAGCTGCATGTGCCAGCAATTTTCACAGTTACTCTTTGTGATATATTTAATATTGTGTAAATGCAATTTGTTCTATTGTTTTAATAATACTTTAATGGATCATTTAGGCTGATGTATACAGAGTGCTGTGCAATGGTATAAAATGCTATAGCTGCCTCCTCAAGATTATAGTTATAATTTGAACAACCTAATTAGAAATTAACTGCAAATTAACTGAATTTCTGAGGTAGGAAGAAAAAAGATCTCTACCTACCTCAAGTACTAACACTTAGCATTTAACTAACTGCTACATACAGAAGGAAAATAGCTCATGGCTGTGTTTTGCATAATGGGTCTGATTTTTCCTGGCTTTGTCTGTAATAGAGAACCTGTCTCCCTGAGAAAGGCCTTTATCCCCAGTTCCAATTTTATGGGGATAAAACTAGAGTGCAAATCAATACTTAGCCACCCAGATGTACTTGGAAGGCCCATTCAGCCCTCGGCAAGGAAAAACTTAGTTGCGTGCAAAATTTCAAGGTGCTAAATGAGACGTCCCTCTTTTTGGTATTCGGAGATCTATTGACCAGTCAACCCAGAATGCTGAGAACTGGGAGGAGCTGGAGTGACTGCTCATGCAGCTACCCTCACCTCACCCGGATGGCAGCAGCAGATATTAAAAAACAGGGGTTTATTGACTGTGTTGGATGGAAGACACCTCCTCTAATACAAACATGTTAGTGGGAATAGCTGCACTTTTTCCTTGGATGTTGAAAGCCTTGTCCTGTCCTTTGTGCCTGGTCCCTGAAGGACTCATACCTAGACTACTACATAGTACCCATAAATCACAGGGGTGGCACTTCTTCCTCTACAGAATAGGACAGGAGAGTCGTCCCGCACTTCAGTTTCTGTAGGAAGTGCATAGACAAGAGCACTATGTGGTCTGAGTCCCGGGCAGAAGGGTCTGCATTACACTTTACCCGTAGCTGCGTCAATGTTGAAGGAAATGCAGGCAGATCCAAATCAGCCCCGAGGTAACTCAGATATGGGTAGCAAGGTAGCATTGGCAGTGTGGTGCTTACCACAGTCTGCCAGACCCTCTCAAGAAGCCATTCAGGTTTGCAGCCAGCGGACATAGAGCTCTATCGTGGGGATTACATGACTCCCCTACTGGAGGCTAGATGTCGTAAAGCTGGTTCAAGTGACCTAAAGCTGACTCTTAAACTATCTTTTGACCACTCACTAACATGAAACAAGACAGGAGAGTCCAAAAAAGTAGATGGGTGCACTCACATAAAAGTGAGAGAGGCTGGAGGAAAATGCAAGCTCTAATCACAGGCTCTAGACTAGGACTAAGAGTAAAAACCCAGTGGCACTCACAATCTTTTTCTTTTTTTTTTTTTTTTAAATTCTATTAAAGAGATAAACAACTGCTTCCACTTTATAAAGATTTCTAATAGAATACTGTCCATGAACCTGCAGGATTTTCTGTGCTCCTACAAGGAAAACCTAGCTCTAGGTCTTCATCTCACCAGCGTATCATTCTGGAAGATGAGAACACTGCCTGGACAGAGGCAGTAGGAGATCCCCTTTCTAAGCCATGTTCTTCAAGTACAAGAATAGATGGCCCTCAACACTAACCAGGAGCAAGATCTTGCTTTTTCTGTTTTGTTTTCTAAATACCTTATTAGGAGGGAAAGCATAAACCCTGTATTTGTTCCAAGATAACAGAAATCCCAGTCGTCGTCTGTAGTACAATTCTGTTTTCCAGGGACTGGAAATAATATCATAACACTTACAAGAGGTAGCATAAAGAAGAAATTGCAGACTGTATTCCAATGTCTGCAGATCCTTCAAAGGCTTCTTTTTCTCTCCTTTGATAAGCTGTAAGAGAAAGAGAAAGTCCTTGAGATATCTGCTCTTCCACACATGGGGCAGATGCCTTCGTCCACGAGAACCACAACCCAATGATTGTCATCATGAGGGAACCAACCTCAGTCTAGAATGGTGACTGTCTTCAGTTTGATGACTATGACTGAGGAAGTACTAGCAAATGCTCAGTGGCCAGGATTTTGCCATTTTCACTGGGAAAACACATACAAAATATTGTTTATTTCTCAACCAGACTATGCCATTTCTATGGGTTGGTTTCAGTTCGTCCACAGCCGAGCCCACAAAATGTGGAGTGATAAAGCAGTATAATGGAATTAATAAACTTGACAAACTGCATCCAAGCAACTGTTTAAACTTCCCCCCTTGTGGAGATCTAGGAAGACAGCAGTCAAGAAGAACTTGGTAATTCTCCATTTTGACAGGAAAAGATGGCTAGAAGAAAAATATACTTTTCTATATCTGAAGATTCTTAGTTTTGATGGCTTTCTACATGGAAGGTTTTCATCCTAACATATTTTTTCTTTATTAACAAACAAAAATGACAGAGTAATAGGCAACTCCTGTTAAAAAATTACTGGGGGAGGCAAAACAGTTCTTATAATAGAGTTATTGCTGGAACCTTATTTAGGGCATAGTGCCAAATACCTCTGTGATGAAAAATAAATCAATGTAATGATGCTCTCCCATTATCTTTTTTTGGGGCAAAGAAACATCACAAAATATTTTGCATACTTCCTACTGGGAGCCAAGGCATGTGGGACTGATTTACAGTAGAAAGCAAAAGGATTTTGTTAAAATTGGTGCAGGTAGACAGACAGCGGCTGGAACTGAGGGTTAAAATATATTTTCATTTTTTAATAACAGCAAAGGATGAAGCACTTATTGACTGTAAAACTTCAAATATAGAGTAGAATATGACTAGATTAAACATAGTATATCTACTTCCCTTTTTCACCCAAATAGACATTTTTTCACCTAAACTGAAACTGCTCTGTAAATTCAAACCAGGTCATTTAGTCCTGTGCTCTAAGGTCCTGCATGTTTAAAGTGATTTATATCCACATACCCTGACAGCTGAAGAACCTATCTCCATTGAATTCAGCAGGCCTTTCACTGACTGTTTCAGCAGGTCACATCCTGAGCACCTTATTCCCTTTTTCCTCTGTCTGCACTCAGGCATGCTTTCAGAGGGGTTTATGCACATAAGGGCTGATTAAATACTGGCAAACAGTTCAGAATCTGGCTGCTTTTATAAATAATGATTCAGAGGTTTGATTTAGCTACAGATGAGCCTGAGCCACAAAAAATTGCATCTGGATCCTAACTGTGTCAACTCCCATGGCAGAGATTTTTTTTTCCCAGCCAAAGCTTGGCCTGAAAGTTCATGCAGAAAGACAAACTGTGAATCAGAAGCCTGTATCAGTGCCCTGGGTGAAGTGCATACCAAGATAGCCTGCAGCCACATGCCAGCTTGCCATTGACCTTTTATCTGCATAAATAGTCGTGACCTTTGGGCTGCTCAAATTAGTGCTAGCTGCTCGAGCAGTCAAGTATCACAGCCTTCTTCTGCTCCAGCCGCATCCCTTTGCCTCTAACCTCTCGTGCCACCTCTTTCGCTGGGCAACGAAGGCAGGTGGGGGCATGGGATAGCTTTCTTACCTCTGGGGACACCCTCTGCCTCGGAGGAAACCTGCCACTGACTGGGTAAGACCATACTAAAACTTCCCTACATCAACTCAGTGGCACGCAGAAGACTGAGTTAAGGAGCTGACAATCTGCCTTTGGATTGATACTTTTCTATAGGGCACAATAAATCTGCTTCTTACAGTGACTTATTGTCCCCTCTTATTATCTTTCATTACATTTAAAGTCTTAAAAGAGTTCTAAAATCAAAAGACATACATTTTTATGAAAATAGTTATTCTTTTACTGTCTCAAAGTGAGTCATTTTGCTGAAAAAGCAGAAGTAGATCACTAAAGCACAGATATCTTTTTAAAATAGAATATGTTTTTAATTCAGTGGACTGTATGCTGTATACCATTTAACACCCATTACTTATTAGTAGGCCAGAGCTAGCATGCTCTCTCATGTAAATAAACATTTAATCCTATTTCAAAATGCATCACTTGTGTCCCTGAAACCACAGCAGTTTTAATTATTTTTGGAAATAGGTATTTGCATGGTTTTACAAGCACATTTTTTTTCAATTGTTTAGAAGAGGTCTTTTGGTTGTTTAAATGACAATATTGACTAGGCCTAGGGGTAAAAAAAATGAGTGGGATATTTTTATTTTTAAGGATATAAAGTGGGAAAATAATACAAATGTCTTCAAGGTTCTCCAAGATGCTGACTGCACAGACACATTTCAAAGGGAGGTTACTATCCCTAAAATTCTCTCCAAAGCTCTTTTTTTCTCATTTCCTTTACCCAGAGTGTTTTTCTCTTTGTTTCTGGCTACCAGATCCCAAGTGTATTCTTCCACATGATGTACATTGCCTGCATGATGCTCTAAAATTCAATTGCCTCTTATTATACATTCTGGAAACATTTTTAATTGCACCAAGGAAAACTGTCGGGCAAATAGTGAGATAGCTAATGGATAGTTGCTAATCCCCATGTTTTTAAAACTAAATTTGAGGGAGCAATGCTGCAAGTAAGAGTGGAAGCTGCGTGCTGAAGCACATGCCTGCTGCCTTTGGCAGATGTGTTAGAAGGGAACTAATTGTTCTGCTGCATCACGTCCTGCAGCTCCACACCAAAGTCTAAACCACAGTGGTCCAGGTAAGATGAATTTCATGCCAAATTTCAGGAATATCTTTTTGCTGGAAGGTCTGCAACCTCATAGATACAGTTCTCGGCCAGCCACCCAAAAATCAAACATCCTGCCTCTCTCCAAAAAGGATGGTTTGGACAGGGGTTATGAGCTCTGAGAATGACTCATGAGAGTGCAAGACCTGCAGATGCATCTTTGTGCTGTGCATTTGGAGTGGGCGCAAGAGAGGATAAGTGCTTCTCACTCCTATTTCCCTGAGCAGTTGCACAGAAACAGGACCCTGTGACTCTCAAAGTCTGTTTGCCAAATTACAGCATCTTCCTCTTTAGTTACACCTGAGAAAGGGCATTTATGTTTCCCCAGAGAAGCAAAGGGAGGGAGGGCCAGGAGGGCTGGTCTGCATCCTTCTCCTCTAGAGTCATGGAGCCCCTTACACACAATCTGCGCTACGTACAGCTGCAGAGAGATAAAAATGTGGGCTACCCTTGCTGAAACATTGGCAGCACATCACTGTTTACAACTGGAATTCTTGCTGCAGGCTTTTACCAATGACAACTTCAGCCAGGAATTGGAAACTTCACATGATCGTGAGGTCAACTTTTTTTCGCTTTTCCAGTGCCCCCAGATGAGCACAAAGCTGCTGAAGTTAAGATTTATGATTGCTTGCAAAAAACTGAGCTTCAGCCACAATTCTTAGCTGGGTCTTTTATGTTATCTTTTATAGCACTTCCAACAGCATACTCATCTAAGACTTTTAAAAACAACTTGGGTTGCTTTCATTTGGTCCGCATGTCAGCTCTCCCACTCAATTATTTGTGCCCATACCAGGAGCAATTTTAAGCTGACCCATTCTCAAGTAAATGAGAGGGTACTGCATGTGTTTGCAAAGCATGTTTAGCTCCTGTCTTTCATTTGTGATTAATATTAAATCTATTGAGCTACGTAAATACCTAATTCACCTACAAACCTGTCAAACTGATAGTAATTTCTTTCCCTTGGAGTTTACAGCTCGCAGGTAACCCTTTTAATGGTTTCATTTCCTTTTGTGTACCTGGAGATAAAACCAGTGAGCCAGACAATCACATGTGGAAGAGGGAGGGTTGCTCAGCTGTTGTTCTCTGCCCCCATCCCACTACACACAATGTACATAAACGTGTATAAAAAGGTAGAGTGGGAATAAAATAACCACTTTGCTTGTCACTTCTGCTGTGGTGGTTTATGCATGAGAAGTAGACTTTTGCTCAGCCTTCTGGTTTGGATAACAGCCCTGTAAAATCCTTTCTTACCAAGAGACTAGGGGTCTGGTTTTGTTCTCATGCAAATTAAATTAGTGGAATTATATAAGCATAAAATCAGGGGCAAATGAGAGGAAACTCGTTTGCTCTTTAGTATTTTTATGGAGTTGGGCTCCTTAACCACAAATAAGGTGATACTTTTGTAAGAAAGGGAAGGCATGTCAACAATCACCTGGCCTTGGGAGGACTAGCCATAGCACTTCAGACTTGCAAGCCCTGCGATGCACACAGATAGCGGGGTGTCAGAGGATGGCTTGAAACAAAATAAACTCCCCAAGCTGGGAAGCCCCTTGGAGCTAAGCAAAAGGAAGCACTAAGCGCAGGGGGTGAAGATGAAATCCCATCCCTCCTCCACCTTGTCCCGGTGCCTATGTCAAAGCTGTAGGGAAGGAACTCCTCCTAGCCAGGGATCCTTTCCTAAAAATAATTGTGTAGGACCTCTCCTTGGAAGCAGTGATGGGATTGCTTTCCCTCATAATCCACCCCAGCACCATTTCAGGCTGTGTGCTGTGCTGGTACTGGGCTAAAGCTCTTTATCCGTGGGAATTCTCCTCCCTCCACCATTAGTTGCATATGTAAAACCCTGGATAAGCCATTGTAGTCTCTGGGATCTGGGGGTGGAGAGTGGAATGGAAGAAATCTTGTGGCAGAATATATTTAGCTTCCATCTCTTCCAGGATGCTCCTTCACACCTCCTAGTTAAGTGCATCTAGCCCTGTACCAAGCTGTGGAAATGCAGAAGAACCAGCAGAGCTTTCTGCCTCTATGAAGGGGCTTGGATTTATACTTCAATAAAACAGTCTCAGTACCGAAAACATGAAAGGGACCGCACGAGGTATTTGAAAAAAGGTGTTTTAAACACAGTTCATGGGAGAGAATTAAGTTGATTCCTAATGCTATTCAGCTATACTGAAAGTAAAATTTCATGTCTGCAGAACTCAAAAATGGGATTGAGATTAGTTAAAAGGGCAGAAATCACATTTACTAAGCTGCCTTTTGCCTGCAATGTTTGGTCTTTGTTGTTTCTCACTTAACAAGGCTGCATAACTTGCTACTTGTCCTGAAGGAGTGCTACTGTAGGCAGGGAGTAACCAGCTCGGGGTTATCTGCTGTGACCAAAACGCTGACGGTTTGAAATGGAGGTTATTCATTGCAACCGCTTTGACTGAGACCATTTCATATGGAAACAATTAAGAGGCAGAAAGGATATCATAACAAAGGAATGGGAAGAAAGATCAGGAAATACAAGCGGATTGGATAATTCTCTAAAAATGGATACATACTTACTGTTGGTGATTATAACAAATCTAAGACTTGAATTACCAGTGCAGAGCTGACAGGACTTTGAATAGTAGGTTTTATTATGAAGTCTAAGAGGAAACAGTTCACATTAATGGTGATTGTAAAATTTAGGTCTAGCATAGAACAAAATGTAACTTATTTCATATGTGTGCAGAATGGAGTCTGAAAATAATGTGTTTAAAAAGTGGTTACAATGGAAAATTACAAAGAAATAAAAAGCAAAGATGAAATAAAAAAATATGTGTGCATTTCCTTAAAAGCAATGTACATTGAAGAGCACTCAGTGATTTGCAAATCTTCCTGAGACCAGTGTAAATGCAACTGGAAACAAAAAGGCTAAAGAACAAAATCCATTTCTAAAAGGTATGTGCTCTTACAAGCAGCAAAGACCCAGGAGGAGGGTTTTTCCCCCCACTGCTATCAGAGAATGAGCGAGACAGTTACTGGAAAGCATATATCACAATAAAGAATTGTGAAACACCATTTAATACTTCTGTCTAGTTGACTAATTAAATGAAGAGAATATCAGTGCTGAGCGATATGAGATAGGCAAGACACTGTCAGTCATGCACAGCTGGGATCCAGGATGTCCATGTCCTTCAGTTCCTAAAATAGGCATCTGTATTTGCAGGAAAGCTTGGGAATCACTTTCAGTAACTACCAACAGTAGGTCTCCTAGTGCCATAGTGTCATGCCTTGGTGTTGTATGCACACTCACATGTCAAGTTTCAGTATGTCCCAGACTTGAGTGAATTTAACTTAAACTTGCACTGTTTAGCAATAGAAAACTGCCATGCAACTCCTCCCTCTTGACCTCTGCTTTAGGAGGCTAATTTCTATTGCTGCTGAAATCAATTTGAGTTTTATGACTGGCCTCACTGGAGCCAGGATTTAGCTTAATGTCTGGATGTAAGCAGCTAATGGTCTTTCTGACAACAGCTCGGAGCTGGTGTAAAGTCAGAGCAGAAATATTTAGTGCCTTAAGACTGGCAGAACATCCCATTCATGCTCTTGGCTTACCTGGCAAAAGGGATATCAGGTATTGATGCCTTCATTCTTGTTCAAACACCCTATTTTCCGTAAATAACATAAGGGAAAGTGATCTCAGTTCTTCAGAAAGCTGAGAACTGTGCAAATGCCCACTAAAACTTGCCAACATACATTGAGCAAGGATTGGTCAAGGGGGTACCTGAACCTCTGGAGAGCACTACAAGCTAGGTATAGTGCCTCCACTGTCATTTTCCACCATCCTGGCCTCCCTCCACTCCCCTCATACCTCCACAACTCCTCACAACATGATAATCTGCAGCCACACTTGTCTGAAGCCATCAGAGCTCCAGAAAGGTGTGCTGCCAGGGTGGGTGGCATTTCCCCACAGCACTCTCCCTCCATCTGCTTTTCCTTCTCTGGAGCATCCCTCTGAGGCAGCGATCACACCTCCTGTACCTCCCTAGGCCACTGGCTTTGATCACTCAGGGCAACCAGTAAGGCTGCCAGCTGAAAACCAATGCAATTTCCAGTCCTTTCCCAGCTTTGGGAAATGCTTTTGCTGAGGCAGTAGTGAAGCAGAGCATGGCAGGAGGCAGGCAGTTGGGAGAAGGGATAGCTCCACATGGGATGGAGCTATCGTCCATCTACTGTCTGGACACAGAAAGCAGAGGTTGCAGGATGAGTGATCCTGGGCACCATTGGCATTTTAGAAAGAGCTACGTTTGACATAGTTTCTCCAGAAGATCCCTTTAAATAGTAAAATTTCTGCACATTTGTATTCACAGCTCTTCGGATTTTATTTTTAAAGGGAATGTAGGTGTTCATGAACAGTGGGTGTGAGACTGACAGCACTAGACCAGAGCTCTCCATTTGCAGAATAACTGCTGCATTGACTACTATGCTGCAAACTCCTGTAATGGAAATACCAAGGATTGAGAGGGTCTTCTCCTCCCTGTGCTTATTTTGCCTTTGTCCTTGCAGCTGAAGCTGCCCCAAAGGGAATCAGCAACTAAGATGGCCTGTGTGTGTGTGTGCGTGTGTTTGTTTGTTTAAACATTTGCTAGAACAGATACAAGATTATCAATCCTTCCAGACAGTAATTACATTTAAGTTTTAGCAATGCATTTGGATTTTGCACTCCATTGCCATAGAAGTAGCTTTTCACACGATGTCACGAGTTCTCTGACACATCCTTAAACAACATGTTCAGGTCTATTTTTTCTTTATTTGCTGACTTTTTGTTCTTAAATATAAACAGCTCAGGGCCAGGTACTTGTATCCAACTTTGGAAATACCAAAGGTTCTTACCAGTTTTCTGGGGACTGGGGAGACTCTCAAAAGAATGTATGCTGACGTCTTAAGGAAAATACCCTAAAGCGTGCTGTTTTCCATAGCTGGGGTAGGTTGTGCCTCTAAGCATCATTTAATAGGTGACTCTGCAAATGAGAATGATCATGTTGAGCTTTCAACCTTTTCTCCGACTCCAATCCATTTAAAAATGCCTTCTGAAAGAAAGCTCTGTGGCAGAATCCCTCTGACCATTTAAAAAGCTGCCTCTCATTCCTTACCTTTTCCTCAAGCCATCTATTCTGCACATGATAAGGTCAAGAGTGGTGCCAATACAGTGTAGAAACTTTCCCTTTCTTGAAGCATGCCAGTTATATTACATGAATTAAGTGAGCTCCTACATTTGCCTCCAAGACTACAGGAATGCAATTTCCTTCCAGCTATTTCTCTGAACCTTCCAGTCCTATGTGCTTTGGCTTTTGGTTCAGATTATTAGGAAGGATTCTTCTTTAGCCTATGTTTTATTTCTTTGCTTCCTTTGAATAATTTAGGGTCAAGTTATACTTTTCTCTCACTCTCTCTAGGCTTGTGCAGAGAAGAGCAAAATTCTTCTCATTTTTGTCATTCCCTTCCCCCACCCACAGCTAGCTGGAGTGGTTTTGTTAATGTGCTATGCTTGTATGCTCAGCCCTCTGCTAACCATCTTAAGAGTTGTTTTTTCCTTGCAAAATCAGAGGTGGATCAAAGGGTTCTGTCAGTTCTGAATGCTAGAGAAAGCATAGACAGAAGCTGCCTGGCATAGAGTCCCTCTGAAGGTGACATCTCTCTGCCAGATTAAAGAGGCTGTGGTCAGGAAACAGCAACTGGAAGAGACCAGTACCTTGGACCTGCCTTTTTATGCTCCACTTGGGAAATCTGATTTCTGAACTTTGCTTTAACAGTACTAGAAATATCTGTTATGCTGACAGAAATTCCATTATAAAATGAATATAACTGCTGTTATGCAAACAGATCAGGCCCAAGGCTCTTAATTTACTGTGAGCCCAAAGACTAGATTTGGGATGATACAAGGTCTGCCCCTGCAGAGAAACCCTACGCAAAACAGCAACACAGCCTCTTGCTGTGAGGTGAGGTCATCTGAGGCTCCTTGTGCGCTCTCCTGATTTTATGGTGGGATCTTTTGTGTTTTTTTGAGTTTCAGCTCCGCCTTCCTTTGGTTCATTTTTTAAAGTACTTTTGCAGTAGTCAGTTCTCTGAAGCACTGTTTTTTTTCTTTTGAATTGACTGAGAATCTGGGTTAAAGTGACTGACTGATGTGACAACAAAGGAGTGAATGTCATCAGGTCCAAAGAATTTGATATGCTGTTGGTTATAAAATGTACTTGGACAGCCCAAGTTCTGTGCCAGATTAATATTTGTTGTCATGGGACTTGACTGGCTGTAACTGAAGGAGTTGAGGCCATTGCTGGGAAAATGGCCATCTCCCTTTGAGAGGAAAGTTAGGGCTCATAGGATCTGACAGCCTGACAGCCCGATCTTCCATTCACCCATAGGCACCAGTTGGAGTGAGCAGTGACAATGCAAGTTTCCCCATGTTTATAATGACTGATTGGTTAAATTCTCTTTGCAACCCCTAAGTATTGTGCATGCTTTCTAGTATCAGCTGGAACTTTCCTTCTTCCAGCAGTTTAGAGGGTAGCAGTGCATGGCTCTTGTCAACAGTAACTACTCCCTCCCTTCTCCCTCCTCCTTTCCCAGCCATCCCCACCTCTCCCAGTGCCAGTGCCAGCAGCAATAGCCTGCTTTTTCTGGGTGAGACACCACCACCTGTACCCTCCTGCCTCAGGCTCCTCTGCTCATTCAGCAGTGGCAGGCACTATTTAATCACAGTCACAATCAGTAACAGCGACCCACGCAACAGCTAAAGGAAAGCTGGAAGTGTGATGTCCACTTGGTGAAAAGGCCCCAAACCAGGCTCTGTGGAGAGGATCCCGAACCAGGATCCACTCTTCAGCACCAGCCTTTCAACACCAGGAGGGTTCAGGCTGTGTGCTTTGCAGTGCTGTTCTGGGCAGCACACAATGCTAGGGGAGTGCAGGGAGAGTCGCATGGGAGGACAGAATTATCTCCAAGTAGAAGTCAGGCATTTGCTACCATTATTTGTTAAGCATTATGAAAACAACGCCTGGGATGCAGATGTGTAACTCCGGCCCTAAATGTGTCTCTATGAGGCCCCCCTGCATAGTCCTTGCATCTACATAGCTGTCCAATATGCTCAGAAATCCTGAAATCTGTCACATAAGGAGAAAACAATTATGGGCTGCATCATCAGTGCTGTCCAAAACGGCCCTGTTTTGTTTGACTGATGATTCTTTGTCTTAAAAATTTCTCTGAGCTAACGAGGACCACATGGCAGTGACACTTATTTTAAAAAGGAAAAAAAAAAAGAGGTTGGTGTTGGCACATATATATTAAAAAAAATAAATCAAATAAAACTTGGCACCATAAATGTAAATCAATGGACTGCAAAATTGTATTTGTTCTAGCTGGATAGAGTACTTGCCAAGTTCCAAGCTGTGTGTCCCTTTCTGAGGAGAGATGGGGTCTGCTCCATTTGAACTGTAATTGCAAGGCTATTGTGAGGCAAGACTTGGACCTTTCGACCTTCAAAACAGTTTATGCATACAAGAAAAAATTAATCTCGCAACATCCCACAAGACACAAATCCTAGCCCTCATTTAGAGAGAATGAAGGAAGAGTGGATATTTTGTCTGAAGCCATGAACCAAGTCTCTGTGAGAGGTGAAATGTTTGGCTCCTGGTCTTATACTGAGAAATTCTGACTATGGCCCTCTCAAAATTCTTTCAGTATCTACACACTGCAGGCAACATAGTATCTGAGTAGTAATAATTCACAATAAAGCACTGGAGTGGCTAGCAAGCATAACTCCACCTGAGACCTGGCTAGCTGAAACTTTCAGCTCAAGGTGTCACAAGAGACAGTGTTGCTTTTCATCTGCATTACACTCAGCTGCTGCTTTTCTGCAAATCTGATTCTTGATATTTTTATAAATCTTAAGAAAGCTATATATGATCTGAAACTGCTCAACTGCAATATTTACATATTATAACATGGAACACATAAAAGTATTCGTGTTATGAACAGCCTGTTATCACCAATATATCTACAATATCTGCTTTTTGTCTTCTTCCCTATTTGATAGTGTTGATAATCATGATTATTCATATTAGACATAGAAACAAATAGCATTTATTACACTTTGTCATTGACTCTAAGTGCATGTAATTACCATACAAAAACTAAATAGTTCTAAGGAGTTTTATCACGCTGAATTGCATTGGTCAAAAGCCCTCCAAGGCTCTTTTCCCAGCATTTTCACATGTACGGTCCTGAGAACTGAAGATTTCATTTAATTTCCAGAGACTGTAGTGTTTTAAACTCATCACCCTGAGTATGGCAAGCCAATCAAATGGACTTTGCAAGGCTGAAAGAGGTTGCTTTCAGATTTGAGAAGGCACAACTAGACAGGAAGACTGGGAATCAAAATAAGACCTGCAGTCTCTGACAACAGGGTAAGATAAGAACTAAAAAGAGGTGATGGTTATAATGAGCACATTTTTTCTTTGAAGTCTGAACAGGTGATGCTGGGGATTAGAACAAGGCAGTAAAAGATTATTAAGACAAAATACAAAGAACCTGGAATTTGTGACTTTTAGCGCTGTGGCCTCCCAGTGCCCTGTCTGCAGGAGAAGCCTCTTCATGCCACTCACCAGGACTGTCCTACCAGAGAGTTGTGTCTGCTAAACCCATTCTGAAAAAATTTTAACTGTATGGAGTATGCTATGCAAAGCAGTTATCAAAAAATAGATACCAGCTCTGTCCTTGATATTAAATAGGATCATTTGGATTACTGCAATCAAATATTAAAAAAAAAAAAAGCATTCATTATGAATGTGAATTTACATCCCTTCAATTGCAGAAATGATCAGAAGAATATCTCATTTAAAATTAGCATTCTTTAAGTAAGACTTAAAAATTGAATTGATTGGAGAATAATAGCCTATCCAACTCTTTGCTGCCTTCAACTCTCTTTAAAATATGATTTTTTTCTTAAAAGATATATAAACCATTATTATTTTCAGCCCATATCAGTTAGGCAGCCACAATCTGTTTGGGGCGAGAGTTACTTTGGGTTGGTTCTGTTGGGATAAGAATCCTGATGGAGCTGGTAATTCCTTACATCAGTGCTCTTGATTAACACCGAATGCACAAAGCCCTTTGTCCTTGAACTTTTAATAGCAAGGCCAAACAAGAAGGAAGGAGTTTTGTTTGCAATTATATGTATCTTTTGCTTGAAAGTACTATGCCCAAAATCCCTCTCAGATTTTTTTGGGGCTCATATTGCTGGGGCCTGCTTGCTTGGCTCTTTGCGCTGTTTCTCTCTTCTAAACCTCAAGGAAACTTCTGCCATCGTGTTGATCGCTACCTGAATGGGTGAATTAGTCCCTAGCCAAATCATCCTGCTGCTGGGTTCACATTCCTGAAGAGCCTTAAGGGGCGCCTGCCCAGCTCCAATTGTTTAAGTGATCTGTTGAGACAAAGAATGGTTAATCATTCTGCTCTCGTCTGAATGGCTGGCATCCATCAGGAACATCAGCTCAAGCTGGCAGGATATACTGAATCCTTTCTAAAACATTCTAACCCCAGTCATCGCTGTTGTAAGTGCTGTCCCACCCCTACTTCCCGAAACTGTAGCAGAGAGCTGAGGCTCCAGTATCACCCAGCCCAGCACCAGGGCTTCCCCACATTTTAGACATCCCTCTGGCATTTCCAGACACTGCTTTTCAGAACAAGAAGTATTAGGCCATCGAGAACTATTTAGGGCTTGCCTTTGCTGCTCCTGCTATGATCTTGACTTTCAGCTAGTATTATCCGTGATGGCTTTTTGTCTGTCTACATCTTCCTGACCTGCATAGCTAGATACTGCATTGGAAGGGTTGTTAAATAGGAATCTCCCTAAGGCTCCTGGGTTCCGTCGTGCCCAGATGCCATCTGCCATGAAGTCAAGCACTCCTCAACACTGCCACCTTTGCACCACGCTGTCCAGGCTGAATACAAAGTTTTCAACGTCCCTATAGACAAGAAAAGGAATTCCTTTTCTTCTTCAGAGTCTAAAGAGAGGGAAATATGTGTTATTATGGTAAAGGAAAAGGCTATCTGCAGTGAATGGACAAGATCTGTCTGTCAGCATAAAACGTTCATGGAGTGTATGCTGAAAGAAAGGCATATTATTTCGTGGGGATCATAGTCCTTCTTCGTTCAGTGGAGTTTTTTTACTGTTTCTAGTCTGTTAGAAACTAATTTCCCTTATATTTCAGAGGAAATGTGCTGGGTGGCAGATCACAGGCCAGTCACTCAACTCCTGCCAACAGATATCTGTACATTAAGCTAAACCAAGTGATCTTTGGCCCTAATAGAAACAGAAGTTAACCATATGTACACAATACATATGCATACAAAAAGCTGGGGGGAAGAAAAAAAAAAAAAGAAAACCAACCAAAAAAACCACAACCAAACCCAGGCCACACCATCCCAAAGATTATAAGTAACTAAGCAGAACAAAGGTCTACCCCTAAATGCTAAAGTTCAGCATAAGGGCTTTTTTTACAGCTGATAACATACAATGCCCCACTGTTAAGGACTTTTTATAGCTGAACAAAATCTAACTATCAGTTTTTATGTAGCACATCTCATAAAAAAAAAAAAGGGAAAGTGCTCTACCAAGAAGGTCAACATTGTTATCTCTGTTTCTGGGAAAGCCGAGCAGCAGAGTGGAGTTAGGGTGCCCAAGGAGCCTTACTTCGAAGGCTATAGGAGTGCAGAAGACTTCTCCAGTCCAAAAGTCAGAAGTATAAATGGGCCAACTGTGCTTTACTCAGGTGCCTACACAGTACTCCATTTGTAGTAGGAATGTTTCCTAAACACTGCAAGCACTAATTCAGCTCCACGGAGTGCTCTGGGAGTGCCTGTGGCAGCCAGGGCTGCCCCTGCGCTGGGGGACAGGCAGGCGAGCCAGTTCCTGCACCGTCAGCTGGAGTATGAAATTACAGCACTTCAGCTGCTTTGCAGGAGCGCCGACACCGCCGAGGAGAGGCCTTCAATGAAGGCATGCAAACCCACTGGCACAGGAGGACGGAGCCGGGGAAAGGTTAGGAAGAAAGCCAGGAGGGGAGAGTTACTGAATCTATCGCTGTTCAGCTACCCCAGCTGGCGCATCCTGGCCACGCTTGTGAAACTCATGCCCTCTCGCCCAGCGCCTAAGGCAGACCCGGCACAGCGTTTGCAGCTGCACAGGATCTCTTCGTGCTCTGCAGAGCAGCCCAAAGGACAGAGCCAGCCTCCTGACCCCATGGTCCTGCTCCTGACTGCTCTGGGAAGCAAGGAAATGACACGGCAACGTTTGTAGCTTGATTTAACATGAAAAATGCCACTGGCCTGGCCCACTGACCCCACCACATTGCCAGGGTGTTGAAAGCAAACCTCTTACCACAGAATTCAGAGTTCTCTACCAGGGAGAGAGGACTGGATCACTCTCCCTTTCCTTCTACATGTGCAGGGAAAAAAAAAAAACAACCTCTCAGGATAACTTATTAACCCAAATTACCTTCCATTCTTATCTCATCCTGCTTGTGACTCACTGACGGGCGGGCTTTCAGCAAGACTTTCAGAGCCCTGCAAAGGTCCTGCACATGAATTTTCAGGCTCAGTGGAGACCTGCCCGTGCCCATTCCTTTACTCGACCAAGCAGCCTCAGCAAGGGGAGCTGTAGTGCAAAGCTCGCTTCTTCCGTAAGGCTGCTCCATCTGCCTCCGGTTTACCCTGCATGAAACATGATCTACGGTTTCCACATTTAAATCCCAGCAACATCCTCTGCAGCCTGTTGGTCAGCCTGCCTTTCATCTCGGCGTGGGAAAAATCTTGGAGCAGTCAGTCTCCCAGTAAGGATGCATATAGCAGACTATGCATCTATATGTTGTCATGGAGATGCCATGGGATTCATCTGAGAGTTTTGCCAGTTGGGTTTCTTCTGCATCACACATTTGTACAGAAATTAGGTTTTGACAAAAATACAGTATCTGAAGTTTTCCAGAGCATAAGTGGAACATAGATCTGTGTCAGAGCAGATCAGGTCACCTTATTCATGATGACTTGCATGGGCCTTAATTTTTTATTTTCCACTTAAATTGCTCCTGATTTCATATCCACATAATATCACTGAGTTCAGAGAATTAAACTAGTCAAAAATAATCAAGGGGAGAAAAAAAGCAGGCCATATATTTTAAAAGAAAAATTTATAAATGCAAGGTGACAGAATATAGTAGTCTTCTGCAAATACAGTGGAACTCAAATAACTAGTCAGGGAATTGTCCTTATCAGTTAACCCGAGACACCTGAAACCTCCATCATTTTCCACCTTTGCCTGATGCTTTTAAGGTAAGCAATTTTACTGTTTGTGTCCATCTCATTTTTTTTCTCCTATTAATAGTCTCAAAAAATTAATAAAAGTTATTTTCAGTTAAACACGGATGGGTTTTTCTAAATCTTTTAAAAGGAGAAAAAATGAATCCATTTCCAAATCACGCCTTGTCCATAAAAGACAAATCACATGGCCCACGGAGACCATATTCCAAGTAGCACAGTAAATGCCTGCAATCAAACAAGCCAAGGACCGAACAGCTAGTTATGTAATCAGAAGCAAACCTGAGAAGTCACCATCAGCTCACAACCTGCAGATCATCTTCAATCTGAGCACTTTAAAAAAATGTATCTCCCTAGTCTTTCTAGAGGACATCCTTATGGTATGGCCTTTTCTAACCACACAGTTAAACCCCTCACCTTATCTAAGTTCTCATCTAAGTGTGCTAGATTAATTTTTTAATTGTACTTAGAAGTAACGGTCTGCTGCTGGCCTCCTTCTAAAGTTATTCAGATTTGAGATTACTGTAGAGAACCTGCTGCATTTTCATACCACTGCTAGTACAGATCCACTGACTGAGAAAAGCTGCCGTGTGTCTGTTGACATGAATAATCCCCAACATTTTTAATATAGGCTGCCTTTGCCAGTTGGCTGACACTTGTGCTATGCCATGAATAAAAGCTATTTGATGACAGTTGAGAAATGGACTCGAGACATTTGCTGCTGTATTTCCTCTGTGCTGTGGGAGCTGGTCCCTATTGTTTGTCATGTGCAGCAATGTAAAGATGTTAAAGGCAATTTCAACAGAGCCAGTGATGACAGGGTAGTACAAGGCAATGTAGTGCAGTGAGACCCCAAACCTCTTCTCATAGCCTGCTTCTTACATATATTCCTCAAATGGCTTTGCTGCCTATAGGAACTTTAAGTCACTAAGTTTAAATAACACACATTTTTATGCATTTACCTAGCTAGAATATCCAAAGTGTGCCTTTGCATCAACAGAGAAAAGATTCCTCTTATTATCCAGTTAGAGAAAGTTTAAAGTTTTCTGTGCATCATATAAGCAATGGGATTAATAATACACAATTACTTACTGGTGACTGCTGCTCTTCAAAAGACCCTTGTGTTTGTATCTGTGGGGTGTGCACTGTAGAACCACAAATTCCTGGTATGAAGAACATGCACTCCAGGAAAACCACATGGCACAACAGCTCAGGTGACTTTGCATGAGTGTGTGTGGTGTGTTAGTGCTAGCAAGGAAGAAAAAGACAGGAATTTAAGGTAGAGTTGACATTACAAGAGGGAAAATGTTTGTCTAACAGAAAATGGGAGATGGATTGAGGTGTGTGAGGAGTGTGAAGGAAAAAGCAAGATTGAACCGTCCAAGAACAAGATAAAATGAGCAGAAAGGAGGAATGACTGGGAGAATACAGGCAGGAGGAGGAGTGGGAGGAACAAGATTAAAGGCAAAGTAACAACACAGAGAGCCTTGAAGGGAAAGATAGGGAGATTTACAGAGGCTGAGAGAAACAGAGTCAGTGGGATTTGAGAGATGGGCTGATGTGTCACAGCTGTGGGATTTTTAGCAGGACACTTCTGAGAAAAGGGGGGAAAAAAAGTCAGAGGAGAGGAAGGAGGACAGACTGCTGCTGCACAGACATCTACTGTGTGGATAAGAGTCTTTGAAGATGGACAGTAAGGCAAAGGTAGACTTAAAGAACATTTAGTACATCCAATACTTAGGAGACAAAGCTTACAGATAACCCATTAAAACCCTTTTATTAACAGAAAACCCCAATAGAGATAATGAAGTTTAAAGGCCTGTCAGGAAGAAGCAATACATGGTATACTCAGCAGGCAAAAGTCCTTAAAAATAGGTTCAGTGTCCTACAAAAAAATCAACAAGGGCTGTTATCCTCAAAGAGAGCATTCACTTGATTCTGTTCTAAGCTGATCCTTGCCCTGGGTTTTGCCCTCACTCATAAGTAATATTAAGCAGATTTACAGGTTAGTCAAAGTTTTCTCTCCCACATAAGTTCTTACCAGAGTTTTCTCTGCAAACCTGACCCAGCTGAGACAGGCACTGCCCTCTCCCTCGTTGTCAGATCAGAGCTGGAGCTGACAAAATGCACCTGCCATAACGACTCACCACTAACGACCCTGCACCTTCAATATAAAGTTTCAAGCACCTGATATTAGTGTGACGCTGGCGAGCTCTGCTGTCTCTGTCTGCAGGCCTGGAGCTTTGCAGAGCCTTGAGCTCTTACGGGGCACCCAAGGAGAGATGAGGTGGAGATGCTTCATAGCTGCCTCTGGGAAAGGAAACCCTGTGCTCTCCAGCAAGTGACTGAGACAAGAATCTACACAAAACCAGCTGAAGCAGCATGAGAAAAATCAGAAGCCAGAGAGAATTATTTTCCCCCCCAAGAAGAGGGAAGAAATGGTGTGCATACATAGACACTGTCCTGGGGGTTATAAGGCGAGACACGATGACACAATGATGGCATAATTTCCAGATGATCTGTCGAGCAGAAGATGCTTTGGAAAGCTCTGTTAGCCAGATCAGCTTTTGGGATGTGTGACTAACAGCAATAGGCCATAATAATTATTTTTTAAATGTCACTTCAAGCACAGTTTTCTCCTGATTATCACTAGAGCACATTTCTGGCACAAAGTGCCTCTGTACAGTGTATCTTGCTAGTATCTGAAGCTAGCACTCAGCTTTAGGCAAAGATGTTAAAAACAGTATAGCATTTTGCTCTTGCAAGGGAGAAATCTCACAATTAGGCCATCTGCTACCTTGCACACCAGTGACAGCTTGTCCTCCTATTTGCTGATAGAACCAGGGCTGGCAATTAAATAGCAGCCCTTCCTCCCAACCCTCCTCCCAGCCTCAACAGCTACACCCCTGCGCCACAACTCCTCTCGTGCAGCACCCGCTAGAAATTTTCTTCTTCACCTGAAAACGGACAAGCTGGTTCACTCCCCTGTCAGGTACCTCCCTGCAGCCAGGCTCTGCCACCCTTCTTTTGCCCTGGCTTTGGCTTCCTTGAGCCACAGCTCTAGGTGGGGTGAGCTGATGCTGATGTTGCAGAGGATGAAGTTGTAGCTCTTCAATAGCCTGATGCTTATTCCCACATCGTGTCAAGCAGTCACAGTCAGAAGAGGGCTGCCTCTGCACCTGCTGTGAGTGCTTTCATGTAGCTTGAGCCTCCTTGAGACAAATCTTCTGTTTCAGAGTTGACTGAGAAAATGACTGATAGGCCACACTGATTTCACCCTTCCTGCAGGTGGGAAGAGAGGGTCTCATTATACTCTGTCTCTAAAAATAACTGCACCCCAGCATAGATGTACCCACCCCACCTCACAATGCAGTGGTCAGCTGTGATGGTGTGAAGCTCAGCACTGCTGGACACCTTTGCACTTCCATCAAACCCAGCTTCTCAAAGAGCCTGATCAGCCCACATCCACATCTGTGCAGTACACCACAGTCCCCTGGGCAAAGAGTCCACAAGCTTCTTCTTCTGGGTGCTCCCTGCACAGCACTGGCACCATGTCAGGGAGACTGCAGCTGCTGTGTTCTCCCCTTCCATTCCCAGCCTGTGCCCTCGCCCTTGCTGCACTCATCAGGCATCCTCCCGTCCTCCACCTCTCTGCAGAAGACAGCTCTCTTCAGTGGGCTGCTGGCAGATAATGTGCCTGACTCATAATGGCTTGCTTTCTTTTAAGGAAAATGGATATCTCTGAAGTTGGTGGGGTTTATGTCTCTCAAATTCATAATCCTGTGATGGCTATGATATTCAGCACCAGAGTTACTACAGCACAGAGGCTGGATGCAGCGGCACTCTCCAGGGCTGAGTGCTGAGCTGGGAGCAGATAAACACATGCTTTATAAGCCACAGAGGCTTGTAGCAACGCCGTGCTCCTGACCAGATCCCACGCTTTGCCTTCTTTCGGTACATCAAGAACATTAGTGTGTTTTCAGCAGGACCCAAAAAACCAGACACAAAAAAGCAGACCAGGGGCTTAGCTTCACAGTTACTTTTCCTCTGACAGCTTTGTAGAAAGCTAAATATTCATACACCTAATTAGCATGTATTCCTTTAAGGGGGCTTGTTCTCTTAGTGCTAATCTGGGCTGAATGGCCAAGCACACAGAATTTTACTTATGGTGCTGGATAAATTCACCTGTGGGGCAGCTGATCAGTGCAAGCATCCCTGCATCACCCCAGTGGTGAAATGGGGCTTGCTCTACTCTGTTCGGTGAGCTATGTTTCCCCTTGCCCTCCCTCTCCGACTTGGGCAGACATTCGAAACGGGAGGTGGTCTGGGTCGATGGAGATGATGTTTGTCATGGGGAATAGGACGCGTTCCTGCTGCCAGGCAACCAGCGCTGCAGCGCCCGTGCCAATGGCTGCAAACACCTCTGCAGAGGCAGGTCTACAGAAGGAGCGGCCAACCCAGGGCTGCTGAGGGGCCCCAACACCCCACAGAGCCAGAGTGTGCCACAGCTGCTCCCCCAGGAGACCCCTACAGAGGCAAAGTGGGGAGATGGGGCTGTGCCCCCTTCCCTGCCCACCTGAGGGTCCCTGTCCAGGGGCCATGGCAGCAAAGGGGCCAGGCAGGGCACTCTGGGCCCAGTGAGGGAGACTTTCTAAGGAGACTTTCTGCCCTGCTTCCAGCTGCAATTTTGGTCAGTGGTGCTCAGTGGAACGTGCCCCTGCAGCACAGACCCAGGTGAGAGGCTGCTCTTTGCATGGCAGTGCTGCAGGGTCTGAAGGGGTGTCTGCAGAGCCCCCTGCCCTCCCTCAGCATCCATCCTCAGGTGCATGGGGCCATTTCACCCCTTCTGCAGACAGCTTTCCACTCCTGCCCATTTACCCCTCTCCATCCTGTGGCACAGCCTCACTGCAGGGCTGGCACAACCCGGGTGCTCCATCGTTTGCCCAATTTTCACCCTATACCTGTGCCCAAAGAAACAACCCCCTTCTTATCATCCTCTCTGCTGCATCTTCAGCCTCCCTGGCAGGGGTAAAAGGAGAGGAGAGAAGAGGAACCCCAGAGTGGTGTTGGTACCAGTGTGGAGAAGGGGTGCGGTTGCTGTTCTGGCTGGTGAGCTCCAGAGGGAAGTCCTATGCTCTACTCTTAGCCTGGGTCCTGAATTTCTTTCCCCAAACCCTGCTGCAATCTGCCATGCACAGCTTGTCAACTAAGGATACAATAGATTTTACTCATGACAGAGATGCATACACACATATATATATATGCATGCAAAGCTCATTCAGTAGGATTAGGCCAAATTACCATAGTGTATGCAAAACAGCAGTGCCATCCACTGAAAGCATGCCCTTTGCTAGCTCATTTTGATAAATGACTTTGGTTTCTTCCAGTCTCTCACTCCAGCAATATTATTGTGAAGACAACATGAAGACCTTTGTATTAAGTGTTTCAAGAAGTTTTCTTGTAGTCATAGTTAAGCCTGTATAATCTTGTATTTCCACAGTAAATTTTTATCCAGATTTTTATTTAGCTTTTATTTTACATTTTAGGGGCAGATAACTTGGTAGATTGTCAAGGAACACATCTTGTTCCATCCCACTTGGTCCTTCATAGAAAGAGTTTGGCCCTAAGTCCAGTGGGAAAGAACATAACTTACACAGATGCAGATGACATGTACTCTCACCACTTCACGCAGCTTAAACCCTAGAAATAGCAAAGTGAGGTGAGAGCAGGTGAAGAGAAAGGCAAGATCAGATAATTTATTGCAGCTCCCCCCTATGGTAGTTACAGATAAATCTCCATGGATGAAATGTTACTTGCAGAAGTTTGAAGCTGGGGGATAGGAATCACGTCCCTACTGGATCGCAGGAACAATTTACTTGCAGTGTGGGGGCTGCAGCCCAGGTGCAGTGACCAACAGTGCAGCAATAGTGAAGGGCAGGTCAGAAACAGGCTTTGCTCCTGAGCACCTTCCCATTTTTCCCTGCACCTCATCCCTCATACTTGTAGCAAGGCCTGTGGCGTGGCTCCCCGGTGCGGATGGCCGTAGGAGATGGAGCACTGCCTCCTCCAGTGCTGGTGGGTGCAGGCGACCAAGTCCCTACCAGCCCAAGCAGCCTGGACTGGGACGCAGACTCTGTTACAGTCGTGCGCAATGCTGCCTGATGATTCACTCCAACTAGCTTTTCATTCCCTTGGGAACACAGAAGGGAGACAGGGAGCAGATCAGCACCCTGCAGACCCAGTTTCCCCATGTCTCTTACCCTTCCAGTGAGCCTTTGCCTTTGCTTAAGAAGAGTATGGAAAACCTGTCAGAATAAACACCATTAAGGATTATTGTTAGATTGCATGGAGCAAAGATTTAGCCTACTGCCTCAAACTCTCATCAGTCCTAATTAAAGGTGAGGGGTGAGCTTGAGGGCTGTCCTGTGAACTGGGCAAGCCATGGTGATGCAGAGTGCTACCAAGAGGCCACTGGGCTGGCCTGGAAATAGTTTTATTAACAAAATAAAAATACCTGACTTTGACAGCCAGCATGCTGGTTTTTGTATGCATAATTTGCTGTGATCATGCTATAAATCAAGATGAGACTGCTAAAATTATGTATGACCTCATTTGATAGATTATCTAATAAGGAATTTGCTAATGCAGTTTATCACTTAAAAAGCCATACGACTGCTAAGGATGAGTACTTTGCTGCAGCACATTTAAACCTAATTGTCAGAGGAGAAAAGCAAGCGGATTTCAGAGGTGAGTTAGAAGAGCATCCTTATGAGGATGATGTCTTCACTAAATCAGTGGTGCAATGCAGCAAGCAGGGTGGAAAGGAGTCTCCTCTGGATAAAGGTACAGAAAGCTGCTAGACAAGGCTGTGCTGTGTGAGAATACTGCATGGACTCACTGATCAGTAGTGCCTTTATAAGTGTAAATAGTTGTATCCTAACGGGCATGCTTGCTTTTTTGTTTGATCTAGTGTTATCTTTTAATTTTTATGACATTTCAGTTCTGTTTCACTATCTTGCAAGCAGATCTAAAATCCCTGATATGTGGAAAGAAACTACCAGCCTAGACCTCTAGCTTTAACTTGCTATTCTGGTTATCATGCCTGTCAGAATGAAAAGAGTAATTGTTTTGCTGCTATATGTTACCATCAAATATTTTTTTCTTCCAGTCCTGTGACTCATTTAAAAAGACTGAACATCACTTTGACGTACACAAACAGAACTAGAAAGCAGCTCAAGCCAATGAAACAAAGCTTGTTTTGCAGGATTGTTAATCACACATTCTGTTCCAATCCTAAATTTATGATTAATATGATTAAAATATAAATGCTGTTTTCTTCACTGATATTTTTTTCTAAAGCTCATTCTGAAGTCTAAATGCCTGTATACATTCCCTGGATGTATAATACTGTTCAAAGCCTCTGAGATAAACATTAAACCTTCTCACAACTCTGTGTGTGTGTGGAGGGGGAGGTGTTAGAGAAGTGATGATTTTGAACTCCATTTTAGGATTGGGAAAAATGAGGTGGAAACATGAAAGAGCTTACAAAAGGCCACATAGAAAGTTATTGTCAGAGCCAAGGTTAAACCTCTGACTTCCCTGATCCCCATCTTGTCTCTTGACTGCCCAGAGCAAAACTTGCAAATGTCCCCTTTCTGTGTGTCTAGCCCCCACACCTTGAGCACATCCTGCCTCCTTTGTACCCTGCCCAAAAGGGGGTTTGTTCTTCTCCAGGGGAAAAAAAATGCATTTTGGTAGGATGTTGCTGTACAGAAAGCAAGATGTGACCATTGGCATAAGAAGGCATCAGGCAATTTTACTGAGCACTGCTAAGTCAATACAGTAGGTGATACCTTCGGTGTATAAATAATGATTTGGGATTTTGTGGGAGCTACTGGTGTCACAATAAAAGCAAAGATACCTGTAAAACACTGTAAATCCCAGAGCCTGGGATCAAGCTGGTGAAGAAGGATATTTTGGTAGAGACATAAATTAAAATGACAAATTAGAGTCACACAGAGGGACTCCCCATTACATTTGCATAGGAGGACCACCTAAACATTATGATGCCCATATTGATAATGTAAACCCAGCTGAGTAGCTGGAACTGTTCCTGAGGAGACAAGGAGTCTGCATTTCTGCATGAACACACAAAACAAAGCTGTGTGTATACATCTGACTGGAATGATTTATTTACAAAAGAGAAAAACACAAAGTAATGGCAATATCATCTACCTCGTTATATGGATAGCTCTAAATGGGAGAAGCCACTTGAGGGGTAGTTCAGTTCACCACCATGCCCCATCACCACTTGTGGTTTTCCCCACTGACATTAATTGATACAAACTGAGTTAGTGGATTTTACATTTAAGACACATCTCCACAACAAGGTGGACTCAGGGCGTTTGCTCACTCACCCTAGACTGTCAAATAACGCCCTGATGATAATTTTTGGTCACAGCTGACATGGCTTAGACAGAGGTTTCATCATAAAGCATTCATTAGTCATTCCTTGAGTCATCCTGTTTCATGAGCTCATACCCCTACCAAGATAAAATCTAGCTATCAGTAACAATTCTCAGAGACCTACCAGTCAGTGATTGTGTGATGCAACCTGTAGCAGCCAGGCAGAATTTACTCCTCCGTATTTTATCTCCTGCCAGTCATCAGCAAGGCAAAGTAAAAACAGCTGCTCTGAGCCCACATTATTGCAGTGAGATTCCAAGGGAGAAATGCTGAACCTCATTTAAAAACCAAGGGGGAGCCAAGATGGAAAATAAAGGTCCTAAGCCTGTACATTTGAAGTGGAATTTTTTTTCCTCAATACACACCTACTCAAAATAAATGCTTCTCATGCCTACTGGGCAGTAAACCTTGCCATGTAGCTGCATGTAGTGTGCTTGGCCATATGGTTAGTAATGCACCATGAAGTGATACATATCATAAAAATAGTACTGGTGGAATTATTCTTAAAACACCACTTATGGGCCAAAAATATCCTCTAGAAGAAACAGACTGTGAAAGTACATATTGTGGCAAATTCGCCTGCTGTGCAAATCAAAAGGTGGATTTTTTTTTTTCCTTGGAAAACATTAGGTAAACATTCCTAGAAAGACAGAAGTGAAATGCCTGACAGGAACTACAGCAAGCATCTGCTGACGAGTGGCTAAAGGTTGCCCAGAAAAGTCCAGGAGATGTGGGAAGAGAGCAAGGCTGCAGCTGAAGTCATACCTGAGGATCATGCTACATTCCTCCTAAGGGTGGAGATCCCACCCTACCACGCATTCTCCTAGATCATATGGGAGATCTTCAGCTGAGTCACTGTAGAAGAGCAATGTAGAAATTTCCAAAGCTGGAAGGAGCAAAGTTTTACAGACATCCTATTATGTTCAACTTACATAATCTGAGTACTTAGCTGCTTAGATAATACAGTGATAGAGCTTTATGGAATTAAAAAAGAAAAAGCTTCTCACAGATAATAATATAGCAAGAATGGAATTACAGTGCTCAAAAAATCTGTAAAATAAATCTCATTTTCTTTCTGGCTTTATTGGACATTTCCAAGAGGGACTTAACGCAACAAGGATGATGCCTCAGCCTCTATGGCGATGACATCATTTATACTGAACTGTGACTTCTCAAAGCATTATTTTACTTTTGGAAACAGAAGCTTCTGGTGACTTAGATACCAAAAAAAGGGGCAAAGATCAGGGTTCAAACAGTAGCCTTAATAGGATTCTTTTGTTCCTGTTGAACTGCAAAACTTGCACTAACTTCAGTGTGGATTCTTACTCTCATCTGTACATAACACCAACGTTTTGCAAAACATGAGCAACTCTTATCTCCATGTACTGTAAAGATGTCTTGCACAACTGGTTGCAGCCAAGGACTATAACTAATGTGGAAGAGTAATGATGCAAGCATGTCACACCCAGAAGTATTTCCTTTCTGATCACAAATTTTGGGGTTTATCTCTTTTACGTAAAATACCGAGGAGTTAGAGTCTCCACTGGCTTAAGTCACAGCTCTATCAAAGCACATGGAATTATGTTGATTTCTATAAGATGATCACATATTTGAAAAACACAATTTGGCTTAGATAGTTGATAGACTTTCAGGAGGGCTGTCTAGAGCAAGGGACCAGAAGGAAATAAACCCTTTTAGAAAATAATACTCACATACTTCAGTAATGTGAGTAAGAAGCATGTCTTACCCATTGAGAAATGTACCCTTTTGTCATATGTGCAAGCCATATCATCTCTAATAAAAGAACAACACCTTGTGTTGCAGAAACAGAATGGACACATATATTGAATCATACCAGGGGTGCTTACTCCAGAAGTGTTTCCTCTGCACTGCTTCTGGTACCTTCCTCTGCTTGCTTTTCCAAACTGGCACCTCTCTGGAGGTTCAGCTTTTGTGCAGGTTATTCAAGGACTCTTTTTCAAGTACCAGTACACTTGCAGGGATAAGGTTTATCTGAAAGGTAGACTATGCAAACGAACATACAATAAACTCATGCAGTTCCACATTTTTTCCACTCCAAAGATTGTTCTTCCATCACCTGACATTTTGGTGCAAAATGCATCAAGAGCCTAGAAGCTGGTATGTAAACTTTACATGCCAAACAGAGGGAATGCTAAGCACACCCATAGCTGAAGAGTTTCCATGATGGGAGAAGATAATATTCACATGAGGGTGGAAAACTTGGTTTACCAACAGTCAGGCCTTTTGTTTTGAATAATTTGATCACTATTAGCATTAGACCAAATACTACTTCACATGGTGCAACTGTTCTTGGGAAAGCGTAGGCTTCCCCCTTCCATGACCAAACACAGGACTGAAATGGGCAAGAAATGATAACAAAGGAATTCAAGCTATCTATTACCAGAAAGCAGACCTGAATTCCAACAAAACACCTGCCATTAAAATATGGTTTACAACAAAATCCACATTTCCTTTGTGGAGTCTCATGTCTAAGGGTAGCCAGAGATGAGAGGTAAAAATGCCAAACCATTTTGCTTATTGACAATAAAAGTCTGCCAGTTCTTTGCAGCAGTAGTTAAAAAAATAAAGATAGCTACCTGTGATGCTGCTCTTCCATCATTTTGAAGCTGTTGTTTAGGATATTGCATTAATTTTTGTCCTTATTTATTTCCAAGTGTTATTGTTTTGTAGGTAAAACTCTTGGATTGTGTTATATACCAATCCTTCTGGCATCTAGGTTTTCACAGTGATATTAAAAATCTAAAATAAATATCCCACTGTCCTCTTTGCTGGATCCTATGCATCAACTACTGCACTAGCATAAAGAAATGCTTGGTATTCCACAACTGGATGGAGAACAGAGAAGGGAGAGCTCACAATGAAATGCTGGGAGCTCGCTCGCTGTATACAAACAGAAGGGAAGATAAATCAAAGCTGTTCTTTGATCCCAGCAGTCCAGGCCATATTCTGCTTGACTCGTCACCAGCAGCCTCCAGCCCCTTTGCTCCTGCACCCACAGAGGCATAAGGAATTTTTGAGCCTCAACATCGTACAAAGCACCTGGGTTGATGCAGCATTAATCAGGTTGGGATGAACCTGTGCAGGGCAAATAGGGGCAGGGCTCTTGCTCTCTCTGGAAGATGAGCACAGGGAATCTCATGCAGGAGCAGCCAGCTCTGCTTCTCAGTGCTTCCTGTGACCCAGGTGCCTCAACTCCAACACTCATCATGTTTCCCACTCTGCTGCTCCCAGAGGACTTAAAGGTGTTCCCTCAGATGCTATAATTTAGCCCTTCCAGGCATCAGTCCTGTTCACCCATGCGAGGACAACAGAGTATTTAAAGCTGAAACATCCAAAGAATATTTTCAAGAATCTATGATAAAAGCTACAATTTTATGCACCATGGAGCATCCATCAAGGAAATGCACAGAGCAAGTGCCACAAAATAATTACATGTGCAGAGTCCATTGTAAACACAGCTTTTATGTGCATCAGCACAGCTGGGGACAGTGTTTAAAAATATAATTATGTAATGCATTTTATGTAGTCTGTGAGCCATTCAAGTGATACCATCAGTTCAGCAAAATTGCATGCACCAGGTCTGTATCTATTGGCCTCAGCAAAGAAACATTTTTCAAGAGCATTATTTTTTTTTTCTGCCACAAAATAGATTTGTCTCCGATGCCTATGGGGGATTTGTGTCTCTGTCATTGGCCACTTTCTCTCCTACTTTCACCAATGAAGGAGAAAGAAATGGGGAGTTATTTTTGGCCTTGCAGCAGACTCCAGCATCTAAATCAGTTAGTTCTGAAACCACTTGGGGTGGTGCTGTTTCTGTTATAATGGCTTTAGAGGGAAGGAATTTGTGATGTCTGCCTGTTAGTGAAAGGAAACAAAGCAGCTGTTGTGGGGTAGAAGGGCAAGACAAGGTTAAGACACTGTGTAAGGAGGCAGGGTCCAGCCTTTAGTGCTAGATGTGGAGCAAATGATGAGTCGTGGCTAGGGCAGCACAGAGGAGGCTATTACTGAGCCACACACAGGCTTCAGTGTAGCAGGAGATCTCTATTAAAATACACAAAGAAAACAGGCTTACAGCTATACTTACTGCTGACACCCTCATGCTCCCTCCCTGTTCCCTCCTCCATTTATTTAGTCCTTGTAATGCTTATAGCATATGAGCTGCAAAACATGTAGAGGAATCTTTGCTTTCCTTCTTGTTTAATCTGCAGTTGCAGCTGAGTTGAGGTGATGCAACAGTAAAATTTCTGAGACAGTGCTTAACAGTGCTGCTAAAGGATAAGAGCAGCAGCATGCACAGATATTTATCTGAGACAAATATTGAGGTTTATAGATACTACTTAATGGTCATTTTAAGGCCCCAAAGCTTTCACTACTTTGCAGACAGTAGATTATGTGCCTTGGCCAAATCCTACATGGAAAATGACATCTGAGCTGTCACAGTCTTTCTAGGAGGCAAAGCAGATTGCCTTTTCATTTAAAAAGACCATTAAAGAAATCTGTACCTAGTTTCATAACACAAGATCCACAGGTGGGAGTAGCGAGATAGGTACTTCAGCTAGACAGGAGCTGCTTGGCACAGAAACAGGATTTGATGCAAATTTCTAAATATAGGATCTGATATCTGAAAAGAGATTTCCTTTTCACTGTTAGATCCTGGGTCATGTGTATCGTACTGAGGATAGTGGAGACCAAAATCCTGGTGTCTGCATTCCTGCTTGCCTGCTAGCATCATTGAGAAAGAGAGACACAGCTCCTTACTGTCTCTCTTCCTTCCTATGAATATTGTATTTCTTTTTGCTTAGCGGAATGGCATTGATTGGAAAATGGAAGATATCACAGCCAGAAGAGTCCATCACTGGCTGCGGCATGGCAAAGCCTGGCAAAGTGGGAGCTCTGCTTTTGGATCACAGCCGGGTGATCAGCAGTGCTCAACAGACCAGTTGTTTGTCTGAAAGGCAGGCACAGGCATCATCCAGCTACATTTTCAAAAGGAAGCAAACACAGCACCATTTGAAAAATCCCAGGATTGCCATATATTTGATTGCAGAGCTCCTAAGTTATTTATATGCTTCCTTCCCCATGGAAATCTTTGTAAAATACATTTTGAAGATAAAGCTCTTTGTGCTCTGTGTGGCACAGCCTGCATAGATTGTGCAGATGTAGACTAATATAGTGCATGGCACCTCAGATGTACAGGGAAAGTTAGGGCAGCTATCAATACATTGCCTCCACTGCACAGCCTACTGGCATGTGTGCTGGTGACCATATTTCATGTCACATTACATGGTGAAGATTAGGTTTTGCATGTACACACACACACACACACATAGTGAATAGATACTGAGCAGAATCTTTATACATTATTAGGAGAGATTGATTTTGGGGATGTCTACGCACTTCAATGGTTTCTGTAACTAAACTTGAGGAAAAGTAAACTTTTGCCTTTTTTAAATCATTCAACGTATGATTTTTAAAGTTGCACTCAGTGGAATTTTATCTGAGAAACTTTGTCAACTCAATTACTGCTTTGCAGCATGAGGCGTATGGTGATACTTAGTCAAAATCAAACTATTACCTCCTACTATGCAGACAGAAAGAAGGTATAAATAAACAGTACTTTAAAATTTGGTCAGTGGCTGACTAAGAAATCCTTCAGGGTGTGGTATCAATATCAAATGTAGGAGATTTGTGGTAGTTTTTTTCTTTCTGTAAGATGTAACATTTTATATTCTCATGGGAATTTGTAATTGTCCACTTGAACGTGGTTGATAATTTTGAACAAGACATATTTACCACAAAGCCTGTAGGCAGTGAGCTGGATTTTCAAAACCATACTGTTGAGCAAACACCCTCTTGAGGTTATATATCTGTGGCTTGTTTATGCAGGAAACTGGTTCAGGTTATGTGATACCAACAGGTGAAGACCAAATTCTTCTTTATATGTGTTTTCTAATCCAACTGGCATGATATCAGTATAAAATGCTTGAAAAATTCACAGATTTGGACCCTAAAATGCTATACTTACTACCTTCCAAAGGAAACATGTTAAGTAGAGTACTGTCAGCAGATGAGACATGGGGAAGAAGCAGGAATGGGCGGGCATTCCTCAGGAATGCAACTTCCTCAGGATCACATAACAGCTTTGTAGAGGAATTCACAGCAGAGTCCCTGACTTGTGTTCCACAGATTGCTAACCACTCTCGGGTCCAAACTGCTTGCAGTGTGCCTTTCTGTAGAGAGTGTTCTCACAACACTGCACTACCATGGGAGCAGCAGAGAACGTGTTCGTTGAATATTTGTTAAACAGATCTGGTTTAAGGTTTTTAACACAAAAGTTACTTGAAAGGGTATGCTCTATCCAAGTGCATTCAGCACAACTTTATGGCTTAAATGCTAAAAGCAAATTTGATTATGAAAACCACTTTCAAATGGAATATATTTTATATGATCACAGGGAACCTTCAAAACACAGTATAAATAATTTATGTCAGTACCTTCTGGGTGAAGCCTGGCTGTGAATTCAGAGGTAGAAATGAGCAGGCAGAACGTTGTGTCCTAGAAAGGGGAACAATGCCACTTCTACCTGTACCAGAGAACAGAGGATCCCAATGCTGACATTAGCGTGGGGGAAAAAAAAAAAAAAAAGGACAAAAAAAATGTTAAAAGCACAGAGAATCCTTCCGGCTGTGTGTGCAGATATTTCTGAGTGTACACAAAAAGGTTAGTGCTAAGTATATTTATTAGTTAGCAGAATTACCTAGGTGTAACTAAACCGGATTCCTTGAAGCCAGTCAATCATTCTTAAAATATGGTACATATGTGAAACTGTTACCTCTTCCAAAAAAGACAACTGCATTGGCACAGCAGAGTAAGTAATACTGCAGGGTAAATGGTGGGATTTGGTCACAGGTCTGAAGGAGCATTTTAAGGAGAACACATCAACCCCATGCCCTTAAATTCCTTCAGTGCTCTTTCTTTAATCCCTCATACTAATGTTATTTATACAGGGTTTATAAAAAGTGGTTTCTAATTTCAGGTGCCTCACTTAAACCACACAACTGCTAGAGGTTTGCACACAGCCATCTCACTCCAACTGAGATAAAGGAAACAATGAGAAATATGTACCTAATCCCATCTCCTTCCCTGTGATTGCAGTAACACATTCCCACTTTTCCAAACACCACTGCTCAGCACACGTGGCTACTTAAGCTGTATTTCCTTAAAAAGGTGGGAGTTGGGGAAGCATTGGCTATTTGGGGACTTGCATGCAAAATACATTTTTTCAGTAAGAAGATACCAACAGATGGATTTCATGAGGAAAAACATTGAGCAAAATGCCATAGCCAGTCCAAATAGTTACAGCAAAGAAGAAATGTGAAACTGAAACCCAACTTGTAGCCATATCTTGGCAGCATGCAGTTACAGGTAATAACTGTCTTCACAGTCCAAATACTCATGCTCTTCCCAGCCCATGAAATGGAAAGTTGAGAACATGATCGTCTGGACTGGCAGACAGAGCAAGTGGATGGCAGGTTTGAACTACTTGGAAACTACAAAAGAAACTCAGCCTTTGGAACAAGTCGATGCTGGTCAGCCTCTCCCATGATGACCCTCCAAAGCACCTCATAATCAGGATATTTCCTATTACTCACTATGCACAACAACAGAAGTGGTAGTATGTCCTCATCAACAGGGATGACAACAAAACAACTGTTTTAAGGACAAGAAGGTGATAGCCAACTTCCACCTGTGGCATCATGTAAGAAGAGCACTGTGGAAAATGCAGGCAGATGTGGGGAAAGGTTCACAGAAGTTCTTATCCTCCATCCTGTCCTGAATTTTCTAGGATTCATGGCTGTTGGCTTAGACCTAAAGCAAATTTGGGATTTCCACTTATCTGGCATGTACAGGTAAGAAATTGGTCTGTTCTAGATTCAGAGAATTTAAGGCAAGAATGAACCATAACAATCACACTTTCTAATCTCCAATGTATTTCATTTCCACTAGTAACCCCATAACCATCTATTTAAGTAAATATCTGGCTAAAATATGCCTTCTGAAAAGTTATTCAATCTTGTCTTAAAGAAGAGGATTGAATAATCACTCTGTAGGAGGTTTCTATTTGGTAATAAAAATAATTTCAAAGTTAAGCCAAATTTCTAATTTGAGCTTGCTTACCCTCCAGGTTTCAGATGTCTGAGATGTACTTCACCAGTCTCCACACGTTCTCTTGAGTTGTTCAATCATTTTTTGGTGACTAGTACCATCTTACCATGAGAGTACTTTATACTAAGGAAGACAACTTTTTAATATTCTTCCTGTTAAAGCTAAACTGGCTTCTCCACTGAGGCTCTCCACTGAAGATTTCAGGTCTCAGATCTGCTTGTGGCTTTCTGCACAATCTTTAATCAATACCTAGGCAACTAATGTATACGTCATTGCATGCTAAAAAATAAAGAATATTGAAGCAGAAAAGGGGCATACGAGGAGAAAGAGTGTGCACTCCAAATAGCAAGTCTACAACACTATGAAAATCACTGTTCTGTTCTAGACTCCATCTGGTTTGTTTCCTTATATTCAAGTGTTACCTTTAGATCTCCTGGATATACAGGAACAAGAAATCAGGGAAATCATCGTATTTCCGTGGCTGAAGACAAAATTTAGACCCCCTGCATTATAGAGAGAACTGCTTAGCCACTGGGCAGGGCAGTGTTGTGACAAAGGCTGGGACTGAAGAGGTGTGCAGGGCATATCCAGGAGAGCATGGAGCTGCCTGGGGAGCTGGCTGGAGGGGCACGTGTGTGGTGCTCTGCCTCCTGCTGTCAAGTGCCAGCCAGGACTGCTTCCACTCAGCCCTGTTGTAGGTCATCTGTTTGGACCTGAACGGGGCACTGATATTTGGGCTCCGGGCCGTGGCTATTCAAGGACTAAATTCATATTTGCTAAGCTGTTAATTACAGTGTAGGACTTAGTTTAATACCAGTGACACAGCAGGAAGTTCCAAAAGTCTCTACTTTGCCGTTCTACACCAGTACCAAGAGGACTGCATACCACTTCTTACTTCACATGATTATGCCTTTAAAAATTATCAGATCACAGTTTCAAGAAGAAGCCATCCTAGGAATGGCATATACTTAAAAGAAAGACAATTTCCAATTACTGCAGTCTGTAAAAGCCAGAGATCAGATTCAATTACACTGCACTTTGCAATTTACAATCTGTTGGTGCTCATTCCAGCAGAGGCTCTTTAAATGCTCTCTTGCTGCAGACCTTCAAAATGTGCTTACCAACTAAAAAAGCAGAGGTCCTCCGTCTGGAGCTTCACCATATCTTAAGCCATAAAAACCCAGGCCAGATCACAGCCTCTGCTCAGAAACTCCTTAAGCAAGGATGGCACATGGCTGAGTTTCAGCCCAATAAAGGAACTTAGTGGGCTACGGAGCAATGCTAGTGTGAGTCCCAATTTAAAATGTGAAGTCTCTAGAATACACAAATATGCTGTTCAGATTCTGACAGTCTCATGGACCTATTACTTACATGCTTCTAAATCCAGAATTTGAATGTCCTTCAATTTTTCTCTTTGAGAAGGAGGCCCTCTTGGCTTCACTTTGCTTGCTATTGCTGTGACTCATAAATCTCCAGAGGTAACAACAGGCATGTGGTGAAGGTGCTTGCCCTAATGTTTCCTAATGCTCATTCCGCAGATCATTAAGGGGAATACTTGCAGGAAGGTGGCAAAATCCAGGGGAGGGACCAAAAGGGCAGTAAGATTCTTGAGGAGTTGGCCTTTGCAAGCCTCTTCTCATAAGTACAATGCAAAATATCCCCTAGGTATGCTACTATAAAAATTAAGCAGCAGTGGTAAAAGCAATAGAATTGTATCAGTTCATACCAGATCAAAATTTAGTGGTCTCTAGGAAACTATATAATGGTGGTATATGATGGATTAACTAACATGAGTTTTCAAAGAATCCGTGGCTTGGGCAAAATGAAAAGTATCTCATGACCTATTAAAGCACAGCAAATTCAGAATATACCATTAAAGGTGATAGCAAAAATATTTTCAAAAATGAAAAATGGTTACGACATTTCTAAACTCATCCCAGAGCTGAGTTAACCTATTCACAGATTTACTTCTTCCCCCCTTTTCTGCATATCTACTTGTATGGACCTTATCAAACACCAGAAAACATGACACTAAAGTAGAGGAGGAAAAAACCAGAAATAACACCCTGCATCTCTCTTAGTATTTAAAGATTAGACTGGTTTTCCAACTAGAAAATTGCCAGAAACAATGAACTGATCCTCTAACAAAGCAAATTAAAATTGAGATTTTTTTAGAAGACTAGATACCAACAAAAGATACTTCCATTAAATCTCACTTATTAACAATGGCATAGTGTGAAATTGGCACACCCCTGAATGGGCCACTAACTGGGTGTTAGTAAGTTTTCATTTTTGTCTTGATTTTGGGTGTGGTGGGAGCCAAACATATTTGTCTGCTATTGTTCAACTAATACTGAACTACCTTACCAGTGACATGGGCTAACGGGGTTTTGTGTAATCAGGGTAAATCAGAGTAATTTCAGAGAAATGCATGGAGCCAAGCTCAGATGGCATGAATTACTCCAAAGTCACAGGAGCAACCAGGTCATGTAGCAGACCGCAATCTAAAACCTAGATTTGAACAGGTGTCGGCTGACCCTCCTGCCATGAAAAACGATCAGAAAAAGCATGAGGGGAGGCTGAACAGGAACAAATAGTGAAGGAGCTGCAGGCGTGAGAGCCCTGGTTCTCTCAGAAGTCCGAGGACTGCAAAAGCACACATCAGCCTGAAGGGCTGCTGGCTCCTACTGTGCCAGCCCTCTGGGGAGCACAGCCAGAGCTGCACTTGGGCAGCATCCAAGAAGAGGTTTTGTCCCTAAACAGTGGAGCTAAGGAGTTTCCAAGGAAGAGGTAAAGTTGACTTTGGCAGCCTTGAGAAAAATCTCAAGTCAGTTGTTGAGGTGAAATGAGGGGAAAGCAAGGAGATAGGCAAACTTGGAAATGCAGCAGCTGCAATATCCATCAAAATTTAAGTCACATATGGATTAAAAATGAAGACATAACTTCTGAGCTATGAGTACCATTGGGAAAAGGAGCTGGGCAATTCAGTACAAAGGGAGCTTCAAAGCTGTGTGTTTTTAGCTAAACAAACTAAATGTTAACAGGAGACACTGACATGAAGTTGGCTTTTATAAGGAAGAACTTTCCCTTCCTCCTCCCAGCATGGCAGCAAGCCAAGCTGAAAGCCGATGATCAAAGGTCAGTCACCGCTCCTGAATCTCACTAGTTATCAGGATCTCTGCTGGAAACAAATGCTTTCACACTGCAGTTGAGCACGTTTATAAGGGCTGCTGAAAGCTACATTTCAATTAATGCAGAGGTAATACACTTTGGGTTCTGGGCAACATCAGCATGTGAGATATTTCGAGTGGCAGTGAGTCAATACTCTATTACTTGCAGCTCGGCAGGCAAAGCGCCTGCTGGGAATAGGGAGGCAGCTATGCTCTCCTCTCCCAGGAGGGGTCCAGGGTAGGGAAGCATCCACTTATGCTGTTTGCCCTGTGCTGGGTTTTTTGGGTAAGCTGAAATCTTTGGTTTCCAGGATTATCAGCTCAGCACCAGAGTTAGAGCCCTACACTTACTGTAATAATATGTTTCAAAACCTGCCTCAGAAGAAAACCAAACTTCTGCAGATGAAAAAGCTGATAACGTGGATTTTGAAAGCCAGCTTTTGTCTGCACTAAAGTAGCTCTTATAGGCCTGCCTACCTACATTCCCCCGAAAGCTAGAATTTCATCACTTTTGTTGGGAAGTACTATATATATATCACTTACAAGGGATCAGGCAACTGGGGTCACAGAGATAATTATTTATACTTAGGGAAGGAAACACGCAGCATTTCACATTTCCTGCACAAAAGACTCATTGGTTTCTCTCAGTTTGGGTCTTGGCCAAAAACTGCATTCCCCTTCCTGACCTTGAGCTGTTGGGAAGTATTTTATCCACTAGACAATTAAGTAGAAACTGGAAGAGTCTTTGAGTATTGGTGTGGGGTTGTATACTTTTGAGCAGGGTGGCCTTGGCCCACTGACAGAAGATAGGCCTACCTGGAATTTTCTTTCTCTCTCAGAACTGATCCTGGTATGAACACGTTACTGAAGGAGAAATTTAGAAAAAATACTTAAGGATCTCTCTGCAAGATATCATGCTGGTTAACAGACAGGCAGGGAATTGGGGTTTTTTTGCCCATGAGGCTGTGCCTGGCAACTCCATCCTGCCCTGTCACATGAATACACCACAGTGCCTGGTGGAAAAACAAGAACTTAACAAGGGAAATGGCAAAATCATACATCTAATGTGGGTGGGCCAAAATGGAGCTAAAGAGCAAATAAAAGATGATATATCCACAAACACTGATTAAGTTGTGGGCGTTAATGAAGAACAAAACTCTTCTTCATTGAGCTAAATGGTAGTTGGGCCTGAACATTACCCAAACTTAATATGCATAAAACAGAAACAAAGCTGTATTTTTTAAATGAAATTTGCTTGGGAGATGGATGGCGCAAAGTCTAAGAAGAAATGAAGACCCACTTCAAAGCATAGAATAGGATTTAAAGCCATAGTCTTCTCTTTTCACCAAGGCTCATCTCATCCTCCAGCAATCAGAGAAAGGAACAAGAGAGGAAACCAATGCAACAGCTTCAGGGAAAAAAAAAAAATCTAACTCACAAGTTGGAAAATAGCAGCTCAGCATGCTTCGTGGGTTTTCTTCCCCCTTCTAAATTATTGCAGCATTTATTCCTCCGCACTATATTCAAGTTCCTTGTGTATTCATCACTTCAGAAAGAAATTTGAGTGGAGTAGGAATACATAGCCAAGTATAGGATTTCGATTTACTTATGGCTTTCTCCAAAAATGCAGATTTATCTCTGTATCAGCTGATCTTGGAGATGTGCCAACTAGGAAGGTAACATACAAGAAAAGCAGTAGTTCCATTCTTCTCTTCTTAGCAATTACCTTTTCAATTAATGTTGAAAGCAATTTTTTTCAAGTATTTGTCACATTGTTGAAACGTTGAAGTGCAAAACTGCTTGTTGTGCAGCAAATAATCTTTATGTCATGCAGTGTTTAAAACCTCATAGTGACAGAGATTTCTGCATAGAACACTTCCACACTTGTATAGAGGTTTCTGATTTCACTGTGGCTCAGGAAAGATGTGGAGCTCACTGCACACAGAGTCCACATCAGCAAAACCATCAATAAAACTTTGCATCTTACAAAAAAATCCCAAACAGAGTTCTATGTACCTTCCTTGCCAAAGTAGTACAGCTGTGGAAAAACTGAAGAGGGCAAAGTTTCCTTTCCTGCCCTGTATCAAGGCAAATTAAAACTGGCTTTCACTTGCTGCTTTTCTCCTAGGTCTGCCTGCTCCAGCTGACCTTTGAGCAGAGCACACAGATCACGGTGCAGAAAGCAGCCTTGTGGTTCAGCTCCTTTGAATCACCTGGTTTCCATGTGGAGTTTAGCCTCATTATCAACAGCTCTCACTGTCACACTCAAAAATGGGCCCTTGACACCCATAGAATACAACTTAATCTGTGCTGCTCCTCCCACAGAGCACTTAGTACTGAAACAAGGATGACTGCGTTTCCCTGGAAGTTTGTCACATTTTATTCTGCAGATCAAAAAATTAAGCCATCATACATACCAAATTCACCCACTTCATTATTTTGCATGTAAGTCTTGATTTCATTAGTTGTTTTGTATGCTGTATTCATTTTGAGCACAAAGCTGAAAACCCCAGCCAGAGTCAGGTCCTGTTGAAAGCTCTGACTCATTCTCATATTTCTCTTTGTTCCAGGGCCTCTTTCTTCCTAACCTTTATATTCTTTGACTGTAAGAAAGACTAAGAAAAAAAATATCTTTTCCTCCATGTACTGATGCTAGTGAGAGTAATGGTTTTTGTTCACAGTCTTAATATAGCATCATCACCATTCTCCTTCAGGTTTTCCAAGAAGCAGCCTACTTCATCTCATCAGTAGTCACCAAAATCAGTTGAAATGTTTCTGTGGATTCCAATGGGCACTGAAATAAGCCCTTATAGACCCCAACTTGTGCAGTTTTACTAAAATCTACTTTATACTAGGCGATATTTTTTTAAGAGAAGATTCTAATACGTGGGTATATTGCACAGCTTACACAACAACCCATAGGCCCACAGCTGCCAAACTGAAAATAAATGGAAACATTCACTGAAATCATGCTTGCAACTTACACGAGAGCTCTGTATCTTCCAGTCTTCCTTCCTGTGGATGCCCTGTATTCTCCTAGCAAGACCATTTCCCTTCTCATGTGAGTTTGTGTCTTCTCCCTTCATCTAGGGGATGAATTAAGGTTGAATTAAGGTTGACCTGCTGTTCCTCTGAGGGGTCCAGCTCACCACAAGACAGGATGACCTGCACATTCTCTGGTTTGGCCCATCGGCATCTTGAAGTGCTCATTCCACCCAAGCTTCTGGGACATTAGCTGCAGCTCAGCAAAGCAGAAAGACATCTTTAACTTTAAACATGAGAACAGGCCCCAGGAATCAAAGTTGTGACACTGCTTACTTACCTACCTAAATGCTTAACCACATCAGAGCTGGTGACCTAGCTTTGGCTCTGGATTTAAATGCTGGAGGCTGAGTTTTTTGGTTGCTGCTTTAAAGGACCATAGCAAGCCTCCTTTTTCAGATACTGAACTCCAGCAGGTTTAGCTAATGTCAGGGGAAATCATGAGTCCTTTGGAAATCTCTGAAATTTAGGCACATAATGTGTAAAGGAAGATTGTACAAAAAATGCAGCCAAATAAGTAAATCTTGGCAAGAAAAGTCATTTACTGAGGAAACAGCACACAGAGAAGAGGAATTAACTGGGAAGTACTATTTTGTGAAATTATTTGTCCAATTTCCATGTAAGCTATAAGCGAATCTTGGAAATTACCTTGGAGATTTCCAGTCACTGAAACACTATTGCCAGCTCTCTATTTCCATGCCACAGAGATAACAAAGATCCACTGAACATTCCTCCCCTGCCTCCATGCTGCTTTTACACAACTTTTCCACTATTTTCTACATGGGGACATTTTTAAGCAACAAAAAACTTCCACCTGGCATGGGATATTGTTGCTCTCCTTCTCTCCATTTCCGAAGCACAGTGGGGTCAGTGATTCATCATTGCTGTGTTCACAGAACGAAGGGGCTGCAGACTGGCTCCAGAAAAGAAATAGATGTAGAAGTCCACTGCTATGAGACGTAAAGCCAACTCCACCAGCCCTGCACTGGCACTGCAGCACACAGTTCTTGGTGCAGAGCGAGTCATAAAGGCTTGAAAAGAGACCCTAGGAAGCTGCATTTCTGCCACTCCTCCTGGGAGTCACTGGAGCAGGATCATAAAGTTAGGTCGCCATTTACTACCACATTAACTCAACTGAATAGGAGTGGGCAGGGTACAAGCACTAAAACAAGAACAAGCCTAGCCTTTAATTGAAACCCTGAGACTTGACACAAGCATAAAAATGTAATAGTAAATATATTTTTTAAAAGGTTCCATTTCCTTTGAATGCACTTATCACTAGGGTTGCAGCTGCCAGCCAAAATCTCTCCATCTCCAGAGATAAATAGTGAGATCATGAGATCATATCCTCTGAAATTAATTCCCTGGTATTCAGTTTCTCCAGTGTCCATGCATGAATTCTGCAGAAAACGTTTCAGGGAACAGAGTGCATCTCAGCTACAGATTGTTAATAAACAGGACTATTTTATGAACATAGAAATTAGAGAAGGTCAATAAACAAACCCTATTTTAATAGCATCTTTTGCATTGTTCCCCCAAGGGAACCAGAGCAGCAAGTGAATTTCTGTTTGTATGAAAACTCCAGCTCCACATACTCTGCTGCTGTTAATTGGTGCTCTTAATTGCTCTGGGGCAAGCCTATTTCCATCAGCTGAGGATGAGATCTCCCCTGAATTGGGTGTCAAAGACCACTATGCAAAAATGAGCAATAGCAATACTGATACAAAACAGAACTAAGGTGCAGGAGAACATGGCCCTCTCTAAGAAGTGTGGAGTGCATCTTAGGCAGATAGGTTATGTGTTTTTAGAAGTAGGTTGCAATTAAATCGTCTACTAGTAAGGGGGTAAATACTCATTTTTTTTTGGCTGAGCAATAAGCAGGAAAGCTTAACGGTCTTTTAAAACATTTTATCCCCTGCATGGCCATTTTCAGCCTATCTATCTATGGCCTATCTATCTATAGTGCCTTTTGAGGTAGCACTATATTAAACATCTTCTTCCTTGCAGGTACTTCCACACTGCAGTAGATGTCACTGACTTGGCACTATTTGAAGGGTCTATTAAAAGTAATGCAATTAATTCCTTGGGTTGTCATCACAGGACTGCTTTTGAGGTATTTAAAACGGTTTATTATTGATAGCCTTATGCTGGCATGTGCCGAACATCTTCACACTCACCCATGGACATGGAGACAAGGGCCAGTGCAGGCTCCCCAGCCACGGAGCATCCTCGTTTCTCCTCCTGACACTGCTGCTCTGTGCGGCACTCAGCAGTGCCACCACTTCTAGGAGACCTGACCCAGCAGCAGGCACTGTGGCCAGCCATGGGTGTTTGGAATACTGAATCGTGTATCAGTTGATGTTTCGGGAAAGTGATATTCACTGCAGCCTGGGGGGGACATACAGCAGAGCGCAGGAGCGTGACAAGAAGGAAGGAGCAGAAAGGAACTGTGACATACTGACTATAAGCCCTCTCCCCTTTGCCTCGCTGAAGGCATGCAACCTGTGATGGTAACAAGGGGAAAGAGAAGAGTCAAGGAGCAAAACTGAGCCTGGAAAGGAAAGGTGTTTTCTCTAAGTGTTTTTTTGCTTTCCAATACCCAAATAATTAAATACATAAATAATCGCCAATATATTAAGTCAATTATCCTCAAGCCCAGCCTGTCCTCATTTCAACACAATCTTTCCCATTCTTGATCTTCCTATTCTCTCTCCCTGCAGAGGGGGGGAGTGAGCAAGCAGCTGGTGGGAGTTTGGCTGCAAGCTATGGCCATCCCACCACACAGATACCAAACATTTCAAACAGACAAGTATTGAATCATGTGCAAGGAACTGGGAACTACAGAATTCATGGAAACCTCAATGAAAGGCAGTGGCTCTTGGTACTCTTTGAACACTGAACTCAGCCAGAGCTAGACCAGCACCTTTGCTAAACTGTCTGGCTGCATCTTATTTTTTCAGGAGGAGGTATCTCTTGGGTTCTGCTAAATTTCTGCCAGCACATTTGACTTCCATCTTGGGACAGAAAATGCAATATAGCAAAGCATCCTTGAAAAGTTGCTGAGCTCTATTCTGGCACAGTAATGACAGCGTCTATTGCCAATAAAATAAAAAGGAACAAATTCTGAGAGGTGAAAAAATGTCTATAGGCATATAGAGAGAAATAAGAGTATATCTACTGTCTTGGTCTCTAAAGCACAAATCTTTGGTTAACTTCAGTTGCTGATATTGCTGCTGTTTGTTTTATTTTAGACATACCTCCAGCAACCAAAAAGAAGCATCAGATATAACATTAGATTATAGAAGATAATTTACACACAGCTTCCTCTCAAAATCATTCCAAAATGTCTCAGATATGAGCCAGGTCATGCGAACTAGGATGTCCCTAAACAACTGTAGACAGAGGATGAATAAATATGAATTTGAAACATGAAAAGAGTGGGATGTCTCCAGGCATCTTTCTCAGCATCCTCCCTCAGTGATATGGAAGACAGTCATCAGCACATTAATGACAGTCATGTACAGTATTAAAGGGGAAGTTTTCTCAAGTGCTACAAAGGGCTAAGACATATTACAGGGCAAGTAATGTAAGTGTGGTTAAAGTAGAAAGAAAATAGAACACAAGTAGATTTAGAACCTCACCTGAAGTCCATTGTATTCAGGATAGAAAGCCCTTGACCCAGTGATACTTTAGGTATTTCTTGAGTGAGAAGTATTCAAATTAGCATTTCCTATGCAGGAAACAAAGCTGAAGATACTCCTCTAAGCCCAGAAAACAAATCTGAAAAGCAACAATAATGAAAGTGAACTAAAAGAGAAAGCAGGGAGCTAGCTAGATATGACCATGCCACGCAGTTTGGCAGCTATGCAAGCTAATATATTTTGGGCTGCAAACACATATATACATGACATGGTGCTGTGCCAAGTGATTGAGGCTAGCTCTAAAAGAGGTACTTGTGTAACCAAAACCGCTATGGCCATGTTTGTTTGGGACCCCATTTGATCTCAGAGGAGTAGAATGTTTTACCTCAGCAGCAGGCAGCATCAGAGCAGCCTGTGAGCATGGCCAGCAGAACTGCATGCTGGCAAAACCCACACTGACTAATTTTCAGCTACAATGCAGGTCTCCATCCATGAAAGTTCTCCCAGTTGCTGAAAGAAGGCTGTGGGGAAAAAAAAAAACAACAAAAAAACAACACCAAGGAATCATCTATACAGACTGTCATGGCTGGTTGCACTCACTTGAAGAACTCAAGTGTTCTTGTATCTGCTAGAAGATCTGCTCCATGCTGTCTGCTGGCTACAGTGGTGCTCCAAATGAGGTGAACTCTCTCCTTTGGAATACAAAAAGGCTCTACTTGGTCCCACAGTAGACACTGTGGATGAACAGGCTAAATTTACCTCTGAACTCTGAATTTACATGAGATATCCACCATTTGAGTGTCATTCAATTCTGCACCAATTTCTTTTATTCTCCCCCTCTTTCTGCCAGTCAAAAGAAATGGATTAATTGGAATTCAATTGACTTTCCATTGTTTAAGTCTGAGTCTTAGTTGTTAGGTTCATACAAGGTGGCACAGAACTAAGCAGACATCTAACCTAGACAGGCAAGCTTTTATGTTATGTAAAGCATAAGCAGATTTCAAAGGAAAGCTACTATTAACCTCTGCCTAATTTTTTCTAAAAGGATTTGTTTTAAGAATTTGAAGGCAGGGCAAAGCAAAAACTGTATTTCACAGTAAGGCCTGTTAATCAAATGCCAGTGAGATAATACATGACTCAAGCATGCTGCAATGCTTTCCTTCATCTGTATTTCCATTTACAGAATCACAAAACCACAGAATGGGTAAGGCTGGAAGGCACTACAGTGGTCCAACCTCCCTGCTCAAGCAGGGTCATCCTAAAGCACATCACAAGGAATCCTTGAGTATCTCCAGAGAGGGAGACTCTGTCACTTATCTGGACAATTTGTTCCCCTGCCACCCACACAGCAAAGAAGTTCTTCCTCATGTTGAGATGAAACTTCCTGTGTTCCTGTTTCTGCCTGTTGCCTCTTGTCCTTTTGCTTGGCACCACCAAGAAGAGCCTGGCTCCATCCTCTTGACATCCTCCATCCAGATACATATGGACATTGATGAAGTCCCCGTTCAGTCACCTCTTCACCCGAATAGGCCAAGCTCCCTCAGCCTTTCCTCATAAGAAAGATGTTCGAGCCCCCTCCATCACCTGCCACTTTGAAGAGGGCTGACTGTGGATCTCAGACACTGAAAACCAGAAGACCTATCAGGTAATGTAGCACTTTTTTCCTTTTATAGCAACAAGTTTATTTCCTCAGGGTTACTGTATTCTAACCATGTATAATGAAGCCAACACCATCATGCTATCTGATCCTCAACAGCTGGGTGCTCTACTTCTGCAAAGTGCTTTTCCCTATGTTTAGATCAATCCTGTCTTTTTTGAAACCTCTTTGAATCTTTGCTCAAGTTTCTGTATCAGTAACGGCTGATCAAAACTCAAAACTTCCATAATGTGGGCAAGTTCAATGACGATGCAGTCCTAAGACCCTACACTAGGAATTCTAACATTTCTAACACCCCTCTGGTTCAGATGCAGCTAGAGGTAGGTACATTCAAACAGCCATCCATTAAAGCATAACCAAGCTTAAAATAGACAGCTTGTGCATCTTCAATATGAATATTTGTTTCTCTATTTTCTCTTAACTCCTGCAATCTAGCTTGTCCACCCAACTCTGCAGGGTGCTGATCTCACATCTGCATAACCTATTGACCGGTCTCAGGCAGTACCAACTTCAAAATAGACTTTCCATCCTCTCAAAAAATGTTTTTGATGTCAAAACATTCAAGTTTGCTTTAAAATTAAAAATAATAAAAATGGCAAAATAAAATACTGAAATTTTTTTTCAAAGTGCTTTCTACCAACTTAGATTGCATGCACTATCTAAAATTATAATCAGAATGAGATGCTTTTGGCTTGTTTAATTTAAAAAAGGTTCAAAAGCTTTCCTTGAAATTTTAAACAGAATGCATCTGTGTATGTGAAATACTTCTATTTTACTTAAGCAGCAATTACCAACAACAAACCTGTTTGCTTGAAAATTTTCAGATGTTTTGCATTAGTATTTTTTCTCCTGTCCTCCAAACAGCTGATTGTTTTCACCATTTTCAGTTAATAAGCAGCATGTAATTAAACATAAACAAGTTACCACTGCAGTATGACTTGATGGGAGAGGAATTACCTCACTGGTACCGTGCAACATATGCAGAGTTTTGAATTAGATGAGAATAGTGTGGTTTAGCTTCCCCCTCCCCCTCCCCCCCCCCCGAGTTTCAATGATTCTAGTTTCCCCTAAAAAGACATGAACAGAACCAGTGAAAGAGTGAAAAATCACATTGACAAAAGAGCATGTTCAATTTTAAAGGCAAGTTTTACATTTAATCTGCTATACTTTTTGTCTTTGTAGTCCCGCTACATGTTACAGGACAAATCATTCAGCCTTCTGATGCCCCAGAAGGAAGCAGCCTTTTGACATCCACCTGCCCAAGAGGCTGGGATGAGAAGAGTGGTTCATTTCAAGCTGCATTCTTTACATTTCATGGTGAAACTGAAATAAAACTGCACAGCTCTGTTTTATACCCGTTGATGTTCATTCATGTTTAAGTACTGAAATTTGAAATTATATACATTTTCAATACATGTTTATCTGTCCACCTGGTTATATTTTAGGGGAACAACCATTAAATGAGATTACCTATGTTACAATAATCTCAGTGATTGTGCGTAGGTCTATTTTCAGTGTTTTTTTTCATATAGTTTTGTAAAATCAATCTTTATAGCTATGTATAGTGAAACACGCTTCTAAAAGGAATTTTGCAGGAATATTTATCTTTGAAAGCATAGATAGCCTAGACAGATGTGTGTTCTCCATCCAGTACCTAGTGGACATTTCCTGTATCAGAGCATCCTGGGCACAACTCTCAGAGAAGCAGGCAGACATTCGAGTATTCCCTGATGCCCTGCGGCACTACAGCATGGCACAAAGTGGTCATCTGAACATGGAGCTGCAATAATGCAAGTCTAGAGTTAATGTGACAAGCTGCGGACATCACCAAAGAAAAATACTTTAATAATTTGTTTCCCTGTCTCCCCTCCTGCTGCTTATCCTACAGGACAGTTCTCTGCCCCAAATGGGTCTTCACCTGGTATGGACTTAATCTTAGTAATAGGGAAAGAAAAGCACCAGAACAAGACAGAAGGGATCTTTGGAAGTTGTAGCTCACCTCTATGATTCCTTGCTTTTTCTTTCCTTGAATAGCTCTGAACAACCATGCTGTGAGCAGCCTTTGTCCTTTGCAGATGGGACTGGTCTGGCCTCAGAAGCAACCCACTTTGTGAATAGCTCTGCTACGTGAGTCCTGATTTCAACCTGTCCTTTACAGCACATAGGCAAACAAAGGAAGGAAAAAAAGACAAAAAAGAAACCCAGGCTATCTAGTATTGTCTTGATTTAAAAAATATCAGTGACTGCAAGAGCTAGATACTTCTACAGCCAGCCACATTCCTAGTATCCCTATGCACAGTCTCTGTAATTTGTAGTATGTTTTATCTATCCTTCAGTAAGTCCATCTGTACGTATGCTATAGTTACCACAGGAAAGTTAAAAATACATCTAGGTGTAGCAATACATAAGGCAGATCCTCACCAGCAAACTAGGAAATGAGTAATCCCCCACTCTCCTGAACAATTCTTCACAATGACAACTCCCTCCTTCCCACACACCTACACTCTCACACGCCTGGAGAAACCGGGGGCGGGGGAAAGCTGAGCTTTGCAATGTTGTCTGGAAGCTCATCGGATCCGGGCTACTTCCAATTAAAGGAGGGAGCAAGTTCAAAGCCTCTGCTGATCTCTGCTATGATCTGGCATTATGCTCAGAGATGACAGTGCTTGCTGTGGAGACATAAGTCTGCTGAGCCAGAGAAGAGGGTGTACGAGCACATTCCCCTTCAGGAAATAAAAACAGGATGGGGCAGAAACCCCAAACCTACTCAGGTGGCTTGCAGTACTGGAAACTAACTTGAACTTACAGGAGACAATGGCAACCAAACCCAAGCGAACTACAGTGGCTTTCAAGCACTGGCAGAAGATGCTGAGGGGGAGCGAAGACTAAAGCGAGGAGATGCACAGAGGGGAGGTAATCCTGGCACTACTGTTGACATCATCATCCTATGTGGATCTGAAAGGTTCCAAGGTGAAGCTGCTTTGCAGCATTGACTTTTTCCCCCCCTTCCCAAATGCATGCACTTTTAAAGTCTCTGGTATTCAGATCCTAGATATTGTACGGGGAAATTAAGAAACAGCCTTCCAGGAGAAGATATTTTCAGCAACTATCAGGAAGACATGGCTAAGCATAAGCCGTATAATTTGTCACATCATTTCCCTTCTATAAACTGTTAGAGGATTCTGAATTGAGACAAAAATTGCCCGGATTCTGCCATCAGCTTGGGCCTGGATTCTTTGCAGCGTCCATCGAACCTAGAGAATCAGTTCACTGTATGGAAATGCATCTACAAACATAGACCTTGCATTTGCTATGACATTACAGTGACAACAGTTGTGGCAGGTCCCCTCTAAAAGCTTTATCTGGTTCTTGAATAGCACTGCAGCAGGGAAGAGGAATGGGGAGAAAACAGGTACTTGCATGGTTGTGATCCAAAACAGCTTTAAGAAGAGGCAGGTTCCTACTGCCCTCTGCTGTAACATGCTTATAGAACTTCTGAGAAGGAAGCACCAAGCATGAGAGCCTGACGTGCACACTGGGCGTTACATTCAGACTGTATTAAAACTGTGGTGAATGGAACAAGACAGCTAGAACTACAGGCTTTGGTTTCTTGCTGCTGCTTTTAAGTTTTTTTTGAGTGGATACACAGTTTCCGCACACACAAAGAAAATAGACCACAGAAGCTGATCAGTTCTTGGTATACTTCTGTTTGTTAGACTCTGTATTCTGGATTATTATATACCCATAATTTGCAGTACCAATGGATAGAACATCACAGCCTTGACTGTACCACCTTTTGGGTTTTTTTCCTTCTACTTTAGGACTTCCCAGATGTTGACCCAGGCTGTACCAAATTACTGGTAAGTTTCCCTAACAAAATACCCCAGTGAAGATGCCTGGAGCCTCTTTTGCATTGCACAATCACTGAAGCACCAGAAACATACCAAATTTTCCTAGTAGCAAAAGGGTTTGCTTTGACTGGACAATGCAAGTGGCTTATGTACATTTAAAAAGAAAAGGAAAACACGAGAAAGTGTAATTCATCATCTTAATATAAGACAGCAATATCACTTAGGTAACAGATAACAAAGAATGCTGGTTGCTCTGCAATACTGATATTTCTTTGCAAGTTGATCCATATATAGTGAATTCCTTTCAGCTCTTTTCCCAGTAGTTCTTGATGTTCCTTTAAAGCTTTGTAACTTATGGAAGCTTTTACTGAGCTACAGGCTTATACAGCAAAACTTGATCATTTTCCTCCATTCATTTTCTTCTGTGTTCTTTCCCTTTACTACTCAAACATCAACAAGGCTAAATTTACTGAAGCTGGCTAAGATATATTGTGTTTCTTCTCTTGACTCTACTGTTCATGCAAACAAAATCACTTCCTATAGAAAACAAGATATTTTTAGGGGCAGTAAACAAGATACATCTTTTCAGTTTGACACCACAGCCCTCCCCCCTAGCAAAATAAAGCAGACATTGAAAGGATGGGAGGGAACAGTACCATAATGCCATGATTTTAGCTTGGCAGCATGCGTGAAAGATCACATATGTATATTGTTGCACATATAGAGTCTACATGTAAATATAAACAGAGGCTGAGACTCTCAATGCCATTTGGGTATACACGTACTTCCCATTAGAAAGAAGAGGAACTTACAAAGAAGAAGAACTGGACATTCAAATCACTCTGGAGGACTTGAAAGCCTCTTCTGTGAGCAGTTTGTGACACCAGCATTTACTCTTGCTTGTGAACTCATTCTTAAAGTCTTTTTGATACTTCTGCAAGCAGCTATATTTAAGGGAGAGTAAAATTCCATGTCAAGGCTGCAACACATGGACAGTGCTTGGGTAAGGTACTGACCCATAGATAAATCCACACCTACACATATCTGAACACTCATACAATGCTAACAAGATTCCTTGCCTTTCTACCACCCTCTCTAAACTTTGGATCAAGTTTCCTGCATGAGCTGCTATCCCCTCGAAGAAAGGAGGACATAATTACAGCTCTCAAATAGCCTGAGGCATTCAATTTCTTTTTTTTTTTTTTTTAAGGTCTGCATTCAACTTATGAAACTCACAAAAAGGACAACAAAAAGGACAAACAGCAACTTAATGAGGCATTAGAATTATGGTAAATCCTGGGAAAGAAATGCAGAACAGAGCCCACAGGCAACTGCATGAATACTAGTGAGATCTGTGATTCTGGGAGGTTTTCAGTATAATATCAAATAACTGGAGTGAACATGTTCAAGAAATGGTATGGACACTTTTTAAGGCCTGATTCAGATCTTAAACTGTGTTTGTAGTACACAAACATGCAGGTGGATGCCTGTTACTTACCCCAGTGTTAACCCTTTAGATTCTGGTTGGGCCTTTGGCAGGGTGATGTTTTTTTCACCTTCTTAGCAAACAATCCCACTTCAACGACTTTTCTGGGTGAGGTTAAAATATTTGATGCTGATCCTTAACTAGTGGTAGAGCCTAATTCCTCTATCACAGTATATACAAGAAATTAAAACTAATGGCAAAACTTGGGGAAGGAAATAGTAGGTCAAAAACCACACTCTGCTTTGAAGTGCAACCATGTAATTTTGCTGATGTCAACACTGGAAAAGAGATGGCTATTTGTTTTTAATAAGAAGAGATGTGGAATGCATGACAAAACACTGCTTTGCTAAACACTGAGAGACCAGGAAACTTCTCAAGAAAGGAGCAGACACATACAGGCCCCAGTTACTGACTGGAGAAAGTATGCATGAATAGGATAAAGATGTGAAACAGTTAAGGAAATATTAGAGCTGGAATTAATGTACTTCACTCCTGTTTATGATCCTGATCTGGATAAATGATTGGAGACTTCCATAAAGTTCAATACACAAATAGTCCGAATGATTGAAAGGGAACTAGCTTTGTGTTTAGTTAAATACACACTTAGATTCTCCACAGAATCAGTGTTTAAAAGGATTAAGGACTGTTAATCTATAAAGCTTCCATCTAGGTTATATACTTGTAGAATGTGCCTGAATAAATTGATCTGAAAGGCTAATTTCTACTGCTGTTCTACACTACATTTCAATAGTGCAAAGATACCAAAAGATAAAGCAAAACCAACTGAACCCTAACATGAGCAAGGCCTATTGTCCTTAAAAGCAGTACTTGCATCACAGGATGGTAGTACCATGTGAAATGACAGAATGTTTCTGGTTTCACTTTCCAGTCGATTGTCACATTTGAACAAAGCCTTCTCTTTTGTAACGTTTATTTTACTCATTAGAGAAGAATTCATATACAGCAAATCTTAAAATATATACTATTCCTCTTGGTGTACAAATTATTTCATAGAGTTTGATTACCCAAGTGGAAGGAAAGGCCTATCTTCTTGCTCCCACAAGCTTATCTGATTGATTAGGGAAATCTGTCTAAACAACTGATAGGTACTACTGCCTGCAGACTCTGCAAAAGCAAAGTCCATATGTGGAAAACGCTACAATACTTCTTCTCCAACAGTTACAAAGTCCCAAAACACATGATGAGTGAAAGGCAGATGAAGCAGATCTGTTCTCTACTGGAAACATCATAAAGGGAGAGGAAGCAGTATCATCTTATTTCATCATAAGTATAATAAAGTGTTTTCCCTGGGACACGTCAGCAACTTGAAGGCAATCAGGTTTATCATGAGGTTTTTTCCTCTTCCTTAGAAAACAATCTCACAAGGGAGTAGCCAGTTGACTGCTTGAGTGAGAATTGAATTTCTTAAGGCTGTGTTGAAAACCCCATGGCATAATCTTCCTCTTCCTCATACACCTTACACAGGATTCAGCATCTAACACAGTTCCTGGGGATGGGAATAGCTTACCTCAAACACTTCCAAGCGACTTTCCTGAGGGGTAAAGAGGCAGAGACTGCTCTTCCCCTGCCAGCAGAAGGTTACAGAACATCATATACACAATCTCCAAGTGCAGTTCCTACTTCCACTAGCTCAACTCTATTGCATGTCACCTGTCCAAAGCCACTTTCCCTTCAAAAAAGACCCTTTCCTATCAGGAGGCAGACATGTCTTCCTTACTAACAGTCTTGAGATACACCTAGATGAAACTTCAGGTTTCTGAGGTTTCCAGGCCACCTTTTTTTCCCATAAATATGACATTAGGATTTGGAGCAACTTTCCTGGAATTCAAATTGTACAGGCATTAGATACCAAACAAGATGACTACAACAAGAGGAACAATTGGAAAGGGTTTGACTGAGGTTGCAACTTAAGGACAATTTATGACTAAAGAGGTTGCATAGGTCACATTACATAGCTTCCTTCTGGATGCATTTATTAGTCTTGCAGGACTCACAGACATGTCTGTAGGAGTAAACCAGAGAGAACCTGAGATCAGTGCCAAGCACTATCATACAGCTGCTGTATTATTTAATTTTTAGCACAAACCTTGACACGCCTATGTCAAAATGCCATTTACAGACAACATCCACATGTACCATTTCCACACTGCAGAAGAAATATCTGGCACTGCACAAGAACTTTTATTTTAAGAGGGAGAGGGCAGAACATTTCTGTTAGCTGGACTTGCTACACCTCACTACAGACATTCTTTTGTGAATACTTAACAAAATAACTAAGACGACAGAAGCAGACTGAGGTGAGTGCTTGATCTGAAAAGACTTATTATGTACAGGTATATATTACAGGAACCAGCTAGTACAGTTTGTTTCTTATTTCATGGTTATGTGGAATCTTAGAATCATTTAGATTGAAAAAGACCTCCAAGATCACCACATCCAATCCTGAAGGAGTGTTAGCTCTTCTCTTGGGTAAGGTGCCTCACAAAAATCAGTGGGAGGTGAACATATGCAAGAGGACACTGACCTTTTCACCAGCAAGATTACATCTATCCTACTCCTGGTTTGCATCACTGGAAACACAGACAGAAAGGAGAACACAGCAAGGGGTGGCTGCAGCCCTGGGGTATGCAACAGTACCTGTGGCAGAGAAGCAGCTCAGAAAGGAAGATGCTGTTACCAGGGCAACAAGAGCGCAGAGGTTCTGGGCGTCATCTCCTGGACTCCCACAGAGAGCTGGGATTTGTTCTGGCCATGCCAAGAGGAGGACAGGAGGCAATAACCACCGTGTGCTCTCCCACAGGGTGGAACTCTTCTGCTGGGACACAGGGCTCAGCTGGCATAGGCAATACAACACACATCTCATCAGCTGAAGCCAGCCAGACCCTGTTTCTGTTTAGCAGAAGTTCCAGCTGCTTTCAGAAATCCCAATGATAAAGTACAAGCCAAAAGAAAGGAATCCAGATCCTGTCTTTTAGTTTAGCTCCAAATCAGCAACTGTAGCCCTTTAAATTGTTGCTTTTTTGCTATCATCCATGAGAAAAACAGTTGTTTGTCATGCTTCAATTAATACATGACCTGACAGGGTTTTTGTTGGGATCCAACAAAAAACAGCTTGAAGATATTAATCATCAGACAAGATTCAAATGAGACTTTTATGTTCAATAAAAGGCTAATTCCATGCAGTAGCAGATAAACCTTGAGCCCAAATATATGGCTTTTCTGCAATGTGAGATTAAACCTTTGCCCTCCTGCTTTTTTTTTGGATAGCACTTGCTAATGATCCATGCAGGATTCTGGCCAGAAAAGCTGACTCACTAGGGCTGGCCTGCCTCAAAATATAACCATCAGAGCACTGAAAGCTTCACACTGGGAATGGCTGACATTGAAAACTAGCATTTTTCAGTGCCCAAGGCACTTTGTGCAGCACTCATTTCTCTTTAGGTATTTTTCCAAGGCTTTCCACGTCCTTTCAACAATACACTTGGATTAACAGGTTATATTTACTGCCATTCCTTTTCATGGAAGTGAGACTGATTCCTCATAACTGCAAGACTGCTGTGCCTGGGGCTTCTGAAATGAGCTGGACATGTATGTTCCATCTGCTTAAAAAGTAATTACAGGGATCAGCACAAGGTCCTTGTTTTTTATGGAACAACATTTGCTCTTACTAGTGAAATAGCATTTCAAGAAAGTCATAAACTATTGAAATATATTAGTTGTGGATACAGCTATATTCCATAACTAGGTGAGTTTTATGAATTTGAAATTAATGAACATTTAATATGCCCGGCAAATCACAAGTTTCTTCTCCAAAATATCTGTTATAACAATGGTTTGAGCTAAAGCAGCATGTGATACAGGAAAATCTCCTTCTAAAGCAAGACAATTAATTACTTGAAAAAGATACTAATACTTGAGTGCTTCATCAACAAATAGTTAAATCTCTCTACCTCTCCTACATGGGATATTGACACAGGGGGCATTCAGGAACATGCTCATATGCGCGTATGGCCATGAGACAACAACAGATGGTACATGACTGCAGTTAATGTTCCAATCTGTGACAATTTGGAGTTCTTAAAAAAAGACAGTCTCACATTACCTTGTATCATAAATAGAGTGTGAACTGTTACAATAGAAGCACGAGAGGGTAACGTCTTAAAGAGTTCAACTCTTTGGAAGAGGAAGCCGAGGAAGTTTAGAAATGCTCTAGGTTCAGGATACACAGACTAAACTCTAGGTACTTAGGCTCATGATTCAATCCTCCAATCTTCCTGCAGCATCTCCATAGTCCTTAAGGACATCATGCCAGGAGGAGGAAAAGTGATACATGGATGATCTGCCACTCAAAACAGCCATGGTTTTTTGTGTTTCTAGATATTCTTATATGAATGACTATTGCTGAAGGACCCTGGATTCCTGGGAAATACTAATTGTTAGTATAAGAGGTCATAATTTTGTCAGATCAAGTCTTTCCCTGTGGAAAATGATCAATGAGGCATGATATTAATTCTATTGCTATCTTTGCTAGAGATTACAGAACTCAACTGGAGAATTCTTTTAGGTAGGAAGAGAAAAAGCTGGATGCTATTTTCCTAAATAACTGCAGTTCAAATTTAAATGAGTAAAGGCATATCTCTAACTTCATATGAAAGGCCACTTTGTCTATTCTTTTGGCCAGCATCATCACACATTTCAAAGATGTATTTGCTCTTGGAGTTGTTCACACTGAGTTGCACTGTTTATAAAACAGTATTACCAATCATAACCACCTCCAGCTGAATAACCATAAAATACGTAGCTTGGATACCAGGAAAACACTTGCTATAGCAGCAGAACATTTCCGGACAAAATGTCCAGCACAGAGCTGGATAAACACATCATGTGGTGGGTGAGCAACTGGCTCAAGAGTCAAGCAGAGGGTAATAGTGAATGGGGTGACATCAGAATGGTGACCTGTCACTAGTGGGGTTCCACAGGGCTCCATTGTGGGCCCTATGCTCTTCATCATTTTCATAAATGACTTGGACACAGGACTGGAAGGGATAGTGAGCAATTTTGCAGACAAAAACTGGGAGGAGCTGTTGACTCCTTCAATGGCACGGAGGCCCTGCAGAGAGATCTTGACAAATTAGAGGGCTGGGCAATCACCAACCATATGGAGTTTAACAAGGGACAGTGCCAGATTCTGCACCTGGCATGGGGCAACCCTGGATGTACAGACTGCGGAATGAGATGCTGGAAAGCAGTGCTGTGGAAAGGGACATGGGGGTCCTAGCTGAAGGCAAGCTGAATGTGAGTCAGCAGTGCCCTGGCAGCCAGGAGGGCCAACCCTGTCCTGGGGGGCATCAGGCAAAGCATTGACAGGCAGTCAAAGGAGGGGATTGTCCCACTCTGCTCTGCACTGGAGTGGCCTCACCTTAAATATTGTGGGCAGTTTTGGGCACTGCAATATAAGAAATATAAACTCTTAGAAAGACTGTCCAAAGGAGGGCAATGAAGATGGTGAAGGACCTATAGAGGAAGTTGTACGAGGAGCAGCTGAGGTCACTTGGTCTGTTCAGCCTGGGGGAGACTGAGGGCAGACCTCATTGCAGTTAAAACTTCCTCATGAGAGGAAGAGGAGGGGCAGGCACTGATCTCTTCTCTGTGGTGACCAGCGACAGCACCTGAGGGAGCAGCCTGAAGCTGTGTCAGGGGAGGTTTAGGTTGGATATTAGAAACAGGATCTTCCCCCAGGGAGCGGTTGGGCACCAGAAGAGGCTCCCAGGGAAGTGGGCACAGCACCAAGCCAGCCACAGTTCAAGAACCATTTGGATGATACTCAGGCACAGGGTGTGACTCCTGGGGATGGGTCCTGTGCAGGGCTGAGAGTCGGACTCCATGACCCTTGTGGATCCCTTCCAACTCAGTACATTCTGTAATTCTGTTGATGTAAACACCTCAGCAGAGTATGTTACCTTTACTTTTTGCCACTGCAATTAAACTGCTTAATTATTAATAAACTTGGGTATCTAGTGGCATTCAGGGTCAACAAACTCTCAAGCTGACCATTCCAATTTTCTACTCCAACCAAAGAAGTCAGAGATGATCCTGAGATTAGCTCAGTTGGTTAGAGTCTGGTGCTAATAATACCAAGGTTGTGGGTTCAATCCCCATACAGGCCATTCACTTAGGAGTTAGACTCAATGAACCTTGTAGGTCCCTTCCAACAGAATATTCTGTGATTATGTAATCTTAGAATCTTCTGTGATAAGTGAAAATGTATACACACACCCTTACCTATAAGAAAGGATATCAGCAGAAACCACAAACTAATAAACATGGAGCAGAGGTAACAGAAATAAAGGCAGATTTTCAGTCTGGAGAAAGTGGATATACAAAAATAAAGACCACCATAAGTGGGTAAAATCTGTAACAATATCTTATTTCCCACAAGGCCTACAATACTTAGTACTCCCAGAAATAAAATACTAGAGTTGGTTGCAGTCATATGTGGACAATTTTCCTGCAAAATAAAAAAGGCAGTCTTACTGAAACGAGGTAAACATCAACTGCAGCACTTCACTTTTGTTTTTCCTATAGGAAAATGTATAAAATTAATTGACTTTCAAATATTATTTCAGAGAGGAATTTCAAGTGGTTTCCATTAAAAGCTAGCAGTAGGCTCAGATGCCTATTTCAAAGCAGCATATGTATCATTCCAATGGTCTCCTCTTGTTTCACTTGCTCATTTCTCTTGTAAGTTGTACCCAGCAACGTGTGCTATCTCCTAGATGGACAGATGTACAATGACTTGATATCACAGGTTAATGCCATGTAAGTTTAAATATACATGCTGTTTTTTAAGAGATGGGGAAATGTGCAAAACAAAAGCAAAATTCGGTGTTAGAGAATTACAGACATTTGAGGTTTGTGGACAGGAACACCAAGAAGCATTTTGTGAAGTTCAGAAGTCCAACTCCTACATCACTGACAGCACAGGGAATCTTCCACAGGTACAAACAAATGGTTCCAATGGAAAGAATGTAGACAGATGCTTTCTTCCCCAGTTTTTGTAGAAATCATCTGTCAAAGCCACCTGCAAGATCACTGCAGTACCAACCAATCAGTCTGGCACAGAACAGGCCATCCTCTGGTATGTGCTAATAATAAAGCTGAGGGAGGATCATGATTTTTTTTCTTTTGTCTCACAATGATTCTTCCTCTGATGAACTGATCCTAAGGATTGCAGGCATCAGTTTCAAGTACAAACAGAAGAGGCTAATATCTTGCAAGAATCAGCACAGAAAGATGAGCAGACAACAATCTCAAGCAATTAGAACATTGCACATTAACACTGCAGCAGGTCAGTGCTACTGTGAATATGACACCACCTGTGAAGGAGGAACTGCAGTGTTTGCTTCAGCTACTGCTTAGAAGTGCTATTTGTGGGACAGCAAAAACACAAGAACAAAGCAGTGTCTGATATGGGTGGAGATTTTTCTTATTGCTTTCTTTGAATAGGTAAAAATTAAAAACAAAATAAACAAGAAATCAGGATAAAACAGACTGCGGCAGAAAAAAAAGGTTTGGTTTTGTTCCAATCAAAAAACCAGAGTCCTTTAATTAGGAAATGGCAGCTAGCATTGCCAGTACTGTACCCAGGACACTACTGCTGTCTTTAAGTAGAACTCTAACCCTGATTACAGGCCTGAGTCAAGAACATCTTCACTCTAATCCTCATTATCACTATTGTCAAAAAGTCCTTCTATATTTTTGGTTTCCACCATCATACATACCTACATTAAAAGGTTGTGAGCCAGATTTATTGCTTAGATACTTATGGATTATAGACTACTTGAATATGAAAGGGGGATAGGAATAAATTATGTTTGCAGCACAGAGCAAACATTTCTTGTTCATAAAGCATTACCACAATAAACTTCAGCCACACATGTCATCTTCAGTTTGAAGACTAGGACACAAAAACCAGTGACTGAAGAGACCACTGTAACAAACCTAAATGCACAAATTAGTAACCAGACAAATACAGTCTGAGTAATTGTGTACAGAAGTTACCACATCCAAACACCCTGGAAAATAGCTGATGAAAAAATGCCTGAAAATAATTAGTTATTGATAAGTTACATAAAAATGCTGTACTTCACCCACCTAACAAAGCCTATTTGTAGGGAGGTGCGTGACTAAGCAAGCCGTGGTCTCCCTTTCAGCGAGGTTCAAACGCTTATTTGCAGTGCACGGATGCCACCACCTGGCCACTTTAATAACTAACTCCTGCATTTACTACTGAATTTTATTTAGTTTTTCTTATGCAGTTCATCTGAGTGCAACAATACTTAGCCTATTAAAATTTCTCTGTTATCACCTAAAAAAATACGCAGCACTGTTTGGGAACAAACTGATGCCTGAAAAGTATACGACAGACAAGTTCTTGCATGATTACCAGAGATGCCCAACAAGACACATTCAATCCTATCTCCCCAGGCTGGCCATGAGCTTCAGAGCTTCTTCATTTCCTCAGTTCAACACTGCAGAGCCCTGAGGGCATAAGTTATTTGTTCTCAACTACCACATACTACCAGAAGAGCTGAACATATTTTATAGCCAAAACAAGCACATGATATAGTCATCCCATGCAGATGTTTGAGCCAATAGTTCAGCAGCAGGCTGAAAGCATCCAGTTATTCTGAGCCTAGTCTTTGCTGAAGCATCCTTTCTGGAGTTATGTTGTTCCAGCTTTACCCATGGTGCAATCCACACTCCAGAAAACTACAAGTCAGCAAGTTAGATTTTTGTGTTTCCACCTCAAATTACCTAAGTGGTCAGAAGGGACAGGGAAAGAGATAGGAATGAGCAAGTCAATACAAACTTCTCTTAGGAGTTCAACATGGGGACTAACAGCCCAAACTTAACAGTGTAGTTTATTGTAAGTGACAAGTATCACATTCCCAGCTTTGAGGAAGGCTGAAGGACCAGTAAGCATTCTGCACAGAGTGTGCTTCCACACCACATTACCTCATGCTCATCTACGTGATTAGAATCTGATAATCAGAAGTGTATGAAAGCTTCTTGAATGATCAGGCTGACCTTCCACTTTGCTTGCTTTCTGTAGTTGGCCCATGACTCACTATCGAAGAGCAGGATATGCAAACTCCGGAGGGAAATCAAATGCTTCCTGAAGATATTGGTCTTCCTACCATCTTCCCAAAGTCTCCTGCTCCTGAACTTAAACAGGCTGCCCAAGAATTGCTGTCAGGCCTGCTCAAGTTCTAGGTAGATGGCACCATGGCTGTCTACAAGTTCTTCTTCCTCTATTCCCTTCAATGGCAGGTGTAAAAGGTATGTGTTTCCAGTACGGTCTTAGTAACCATCCACCCAAAATTTTTGTGACACCAGGTTGTCTATCTCCCGCTGGACTGCTATATATCTGGAACAAAATCATGCCAGCAAACAGGACAACACATCCTTTTTCTCCTGCCACCCCAGGGCATTTGGCCCACAACCAATCCATGACTGCAGGCTGCCTACTGAAATAGCAGCTCTGTACCTGACATCCAAGTCCCTGATCCTGAAGTGACCACACAGCAGTACAAGGCATCTCCTCTAGAACAAACTTTATACTGTTGCTCCCAGGGCCTGACTAAGGAAGGGGAGCCACTAAACTTTTCAGGCTTGTTGGAATGTGGAAGGGAAAACACATTACTACAGTGTCAGCAGGTAACTGTCTTTGCTTCCAAGTAAACTAAGACCTCAGCCAGTGAGCAGCACTGCTACTGCTCACAGGGTTGTGTGCAGCATCATCAGCTTATACCCTCCAGTATTTAGAGAGGGGAAAAATGCTGTATTGTCTTGAAGTTGAAAAATGTTACACTTATGTGTAGTTTGCATAGTTCATTGGACAGACCTCACATGGCAGGCTATCAGCACTTTGAGACAAAATTGTTTCATGGCAGATTTCTCCTACAGCTCTCAGCCACATGAAATTGCTTTTAAAGGCATAAACAGCCCTTCTGTTCAGATTAGCAACTCGCTGCCTCTCCACACACTCAGGCCCATGTACTAGTTCCACTGAATCCTCACATGCCTGTCCCCTTCATCCTTTATAACAAGGTGTACAGGAACACAGTAAGTTCACCTGGGTTAAATAAGTTGCTACAAGCACAGGAGGCTGAACGCTTCCAAAGAGATCTCTTCAGTATCATTGTAGTAGACACATGATACAACACCTCAAAATGTTTGTTGCCCTGGTCTTCAGGAAGACTTTTGAACAGTACAAATACCCCAGTTGCTGCTCTTCTGGTAGCCCGTGACTACTGAGGGGCATAACCTCTCAGCATAGGAAGAAGCTATCCAGCCACTGAAAATTTCATCCCTCATGACAGACTGAGGAATGAGTATTTCCTTGCAGCCTAAGGTGCCACCACACTAGAGCACTTGGGAAGCCAAAGAGACTGCCACCATTGCATAGAAAAGCAGTCAGAAGAAAGACAATAAAGAAAAAAATCAGAGCAACACAAAGTATGACAGAAAGAACAGAAAGGATACTGAGGAAAATGCTGGGTAAATTGTGGAACAGCAGAGTAACAGATTTCAGTGTGACTCTTGACAGTGTCAGAAGTGCAGAAACCAAATTGACTTTACAGAGTACCATAACACTTGTGTCACACAAGCTCTTCACACTTTGATTCCATCCTATCTGTTGATGGACCCATGTGTCACCCATCCTTGCTGAGGGATTTCACAGTGATATGGCCCACTCAGTAGTTTGGATCCTTGACATCATGGGTATACACTAGGAACAAACTTCCACTGCATGAAACTAAACCAAAAAATCTAGTTTGCATACAACAGCATGAGCTCTGCAATCCAAACCAGTACATGAGGACAATCAGAAGGAATCACTTCAACATCACATAATTGCTCTGAACTAACACACTAGTGCAGATGCAGCTTTCCAAGAGCAAGTCACTGTAGACAACTACTGATATATGGCTAAACACTGATTCCCTTAAATCGGGTCTAAACTGTGCAAATATCTTTTTGACAGTACACGGGCTTGGTATTACAGACATAAGTAGAGCAGAGAAGAACTGTCTAATGAAAAGCAACATAAATAATGCAAGAGTTGGTTAGATAGGGTATTAAAATTTAATACCAGCCCTATTCTGATAGGATCTCCCAATCTCAGCCAAAACGATTTTTTTCTTTTAGTTTTGCTTTATGCCAGATCTAAACATACTTCATACTTTTTCTTACATATTTTCCACCAGTCCACCTAATCACTGGAAATTAATACAAATTATCTCACCTTACTTGGTTAAATTTGGAAACAGAAGATTCCAGAGTGAGGAAGAACCCCAGAAACCTTCACCGAAGACAAAGCTTAATTGTTCAACACTTTTCATGGCAGCTCTGATTTTACATCCCCCCCACCCCTCCCGCCCTGAATCCTGACAATTTAAGACTTCAGAAAGTCTGCAAAACTTAAGGGAAATAAATTTGTACATCTAATTGGGGTAATCCCAATTTCAAAGCAGCAAGATCTGAGTTATGAAGCTGTGCACTGTGGATGTATTTCGGTACTCACCAATGAATAATGTTTCCACGTGAGACAAATGGAGGATAGCCATGCAATAAAATGCCAAGTCTGCATTTGCAGGAATAACTTTCCATTCACTGCCCTGCAACCACTAGATGGCATCTGTATGCCAGACCAACTCTAATATGAAAAAAATATGTAAACTACATTGGGTTTTTTTTATTAAGTAACTGTGTTAAATTCTTGTATAGTATTAGTATAAACAAGTTAGACCAAGGAAAAGAACGTCTTCTTACTCTAGGTGGTAAAGGCAAGGCAAGAGCCTCTAAGCCTAGAATGTCAGTTATTTGATGCACCTATAGGTAAGAGATTTACGTAGGGAAGTAGTAAGATGTTTGTTCTCCATTATTCCTTGGACAGAAAGGGGCCTTAAATCTTTCAGCTCATTTTCTTAACTTAGCCTCATGGAAACTAGATGCAATTAAAGTGCAGTTAAGGCATCTACTAAAATGTAGTTTTCCCAGCATTCCACAGCAATGATATACATTCTGCCTCTGGGGAAGTTGCAAGCAGCCACTCAGGAACAGAACCTGATATATAAAAATAAAATATTCTGGGGCAGCTAGTGGAAAATTACTTATTTATACATGCCCAGAAATTTGTCAAGACAGTGAGGGAGTTGCATGAGGAACTGCTTGGAAGTAGCCAGAGGGAACTACGTTAAATACTTGTGACTATTTTCGCACTGTGTTAATCTTGTTGGGACTTCAAAACAATAGAGAAAAGACTTACATTGGAATATATTTACTTGCTAAAGTTGTCCTCTGCACTAATCAGTGTTGTGCACTTCTCTGCCTCATGTCACGAGCTGCACCAGTTTTGCTCTCCAGATACCAGGTTTTTTTCTGGTTAAGCCTTTTTAGCAATTAATTGGATCCATCCACAGTATTCTCTCTTGCACCTGGAAGAATCAAACCTTTAAAGCAACAGCAGCAGGTAGAACTCTCTACCAAGGAGAAAAATCTGTAGCTTAATTATTTTTTCTTTGAAAATACAATTTACTATTTTTGAAAACCAACTCTCTGTAAGAATATATAAACTAATCCTGCCTACTTCCTCCATTTAACAGTAACTCAGGTGAAGTTAAAACACTGAAACTCAACATCTGGGCATGTTTATCCTATTTAAAAGGAATTTTTTCAAGTGGTGCTCATTTCTAGAGCTCTGCCTAGTAGGTTTTCTCATCTTTAACATAAAGCTTACATCTTTATCTGAAGGTACAAAATAGCTTATGCTGTTCATTACTAGCAGCTGGATTTAGTTATTATCTGCTTTCTGATATGGGTGCTTCTAAGACTGTCCGCAGCAGACTAAGGGAAGCTTGGGCTGCAGACTCTGTTAACTAAGGCAGCAGAACCCAGGACAGGGGCTGTGCTAGGCCACTGCGGTACATGTACGCTGTTGAAAGCTCCACCTGTTTCAAGCAGCAGTAAGTTTTTCTTGGAAAATATTATTAGAGCAATGTATTGGCAAGGGTTTGTGGCAAACAGTTATTTGGAACTGTTCTTGAATTCTCACTTCTTGTGACATACAGATGCAGAGATTAATGAGTTAAAACAGGATATTGAGTAAGAAAATGAAGTGTCCTTGTTACCAATTAACATTATTATTTATTTTAACAAGGCACACTAAGATACATAACAAGTAACCAGGCAGTTTAGCTGGTTTTTCAACAGCTCAAGAGATCTGCAGGGAAGATGTTCAGGTACTACCAGTTCCAGAAACCCATGGAAGATGAGAATCTGACAAGCCCAAAGCAAGTACCCAATCCTGTGTCTTATCTGTGTAGCTTATTTGCTGTCCCAACACTGAGTTACTGCCACACAGTTTTCCAATGTTCAGTCCAACATGTCCTGAGGTTCCTTCAGCTCTGATCATCTGGTACACGCAATGAGAAGAAATGCTTGGTTAGAAGCCCATGAGTTGCATGCAGCCATCTGGTTAGATGCCATCCCAAAAACCCTGATAAACCTTTGGAACAAGGCGAGCAGAATCAATGCATGATCCTAGAGCAGAAAGTATACAGCTGCACCGAGAATGAGATTGAAAGCTAATTAGGAGAAGCAAACAGATGACAGCAAAGAAAAAACATCCAGGGCTTTGCCTAAATATCCCAATTCTCATACTGATTCATTGAGTTCCTTTTAATTGACAAGAACGGCTATGTGCAGGAGCTTCACTGCAGCTCTGGTTTGTATTGAGACACCCTCACTGATCTTTAAAGAATATTAGCCCACCTGGACTCAGAGACACTCAGCTGTGCTCTAGCCATCTCTATTCCAGCATATGGAGGACATTATCTTGTCCTTGCTTTTTTCACAGTTCATTTGAAGTCAAGTGTTCACATTTACCCTCATGTACATTACAAGGCAGATGGATGCCAATCATGAATCAAGTTACAACTCAAACAAGTTCAAAAGCAATACAACATTGACAGTATCACTATCTCTGCTCTTTACTAAGCTGCAATGTTACCTTTCAGGTTTGCCTAAAGCATCTTCATCTCCAACAAACCTGACAGCAAGGACAGTCCCAGAAACACCAGCCATGGTTACAACATTAACAGTTTTTGACAGGAAGAAGTTCAGCACCTGGTTAAAGACTAGGATTTTAAAACTATTAACTACATAAGCTTCTACAAAGCAGACACCCTTTTCTGTTAACCTCTGAGCTTTACACTAAAGGCCAAGGATGGAGTATTTGTGTTCGTCATCTACGTGTTCTCAAAATTCCAGCTATCCATATCAGGTCACCTTCAGTTTAACTACATTCAATAGCAATAGTGTCTTTTATACTTTTACTACAGAGCAAACATGGGTCTCCCAAGCCCAAACTAACCACACAGAGCTCCAGCAATCAAATCTGACAGTTTCCACAATATGATGGCAATATTCTCTCAGACTTATCAAAAGATAAGCCACAGAGAGGAACCCTTCTTCATATAAAAGATACCTTTCTGCCCATCAAATCCCGACTTGGGTAGAAACATGGCAATGTGGATCATTCTATGCTCAAACAACCTCACAACGGATACATGACAATAAAAGCAACTTCCTTCCACAGATGTGAAGAATTTCTATCAGTTTCCCAGGCAAGTAAGTACACAGCAGTGACAGCACTGGGGTGCTACAAGCTGTGTCACACCTACCTAGGTGTGACACATCTGTTGAGATGCTCCCCTCTCCACAGAGAGCACAGTACAAACACAGATTGCCTTCACAACAGGATCGAGAAGCTTGGTGACACCTGGCAGCAGTACACTTGCACACTAAACTTAGAAGCAAAAAGACCAACTCAGACTTCAGTGGCCAGAAGTACTTCTACGTGCCTAGATGCAGCAAACCAAATACAATCCATTAGCATAAGACCCCTTACAGCGTTTTCAGTGAGTCTATTTCTACAGCATCTTTCAGAAATAGATCAGCTCATGCTACCTAAACAGAAATAGTGTTCAAGGTATTAGAGCAGCACAACCACAACTATATGAAACACTTTTTGCTCCTTTAAAGCAGCAAACAATTATGAATATTCCATGCATAAAAACCACTGAGCACTATAAAGCATTTAAATAAAAAAGTAAAACAAGAATCTCAAGAATCTTGGCTCAATCAGCACAGAAGATACCAAAGAAGCACTGTTTGCGGCGTACTTTAAATCAGCGTTTGGGAATCATGAAATGATCAGCAAGCAGAAGGAAACAAGACAAGAGGTTACATACCGTATTGGACTCTACTATGAAATCAGGAATGAATATTACCGTCAGACAAAAGTGGTGGGGGAAGAACACATAAAAAGTGTATCTCAAATGGTGTAATGTTTTATATGTCCCTCAACATAAATTTGAGAATCCTCCTGTTAATTCCCAGCACACCACACTGTGATATTTAACAGCATTTCAGTCTTGTAGAGACAGGATGACTACATGGAAAAAAATTCCTAGCAATTAGACCACTAGCAATTTCCATGGAAGAAAGTGAATTTTATCTGAGTAAAAACAGATTCAGGTTTTCTTTTCTACCTCTTTTAGAATGGACAGTATTAAAAATAGACATCTATATTAACACTGTAAACCTAAGCTGAAGTAGCGAGTTCTGTTCTGTATCTGACTTGCTTTTAGTATGGAATATCTATCATATATCTGTAGGGGTAAGATTATTAAATCATGTATATTTTCCACAATATAGGGTGATGAAGGATGTTAGCAGACTTCCCAACTCTCCTGAAATCAAAACAGCATTCAAAATCCTTTCCCAGTGATTGCTGCTACATAAAACCAGCAGTTCTTCAGAATACCACCACCAGATCTGGCTTTCTAGTACCACAAAATAAACTAAAAATTTCCTATTTCTTTAGGACACAGAAGAAGGCCCGAAGACTTTATTTTTCTTTTGACATAGCATCTGTAACACAAGCGAGCATGTTAGGTACTCACACAACATACAGCTTTACACCTGGACATTTCATGATACAAAAGACATTGTTCCAGAAACTAAAGAAAAAATGTGAAAGTGTTAATCCAGATGTTTGGTAACATAGAGGCTGGCGCTTGGTAAAACCCAGCATTTTCAAAACTTGTAGAACTAAACCTCAAGTAAGCAAAGACTTAGAGCAGGAAGTTATCATGTCAAGGCTTACAGATTAGATTTCATTAATTGCCTTGTCACAAACTGAAGTTACTCTCACACAACTCTCATCACCGACTTTCAAGAACAAGTGTCTTTGAACAGTATCAAAAAAACCCTACTACATGTTATTCTAAGCATTGAAACTGGTGTTTGCTCCAAGGTGGGGTAAAATAAAGCATTGTTCAAAACCACAGACCAATCCAACATAAATCAGTAACAGATATATTTTTTAAGATTTTCTTTTTTTAAAAAATAATCAACTCCATACTTTTTGAATAACAGTAAAGTATGTTAAAATAACCAGTCAAGACTTCATTCAAATGAATTAGACAACTTTTACTAAATGAAAAAACCTACATTTAAAATATGCATTTAAAACAAAATGGAATTAGAAAAGAGACTTAAATCCATTTTAAAGAACTTGCTCACTGTGCCAGAAATCAATATATCTTTTGCATTATATAATGTGCCAGTTCATAAAACGTAAGTTACCAGAATCCTCAATTTAACATTTTCAAAGACAATACTGAAGTCAAGAGTTTTACATCTACTGATGCACATTTAGAATGGTATAAATCTGCAGCCTTCCCCCAAAGAATATTACAAATTTGACAATATTCAGTAAAAGCTTTTGTAGTTATGTCCAATAAGTATTGCATCCTAAAGCATCACAAATCTGTGCCTTTCATTTATCCTACTACATAGTTTGTATCTTCTTTATATCCTGCCATTTGCCAATGTTAACTCTTTTAAGAAAGGAGAGAAGTGAAAAATACCGCGTAACTCTTGATCACATACAGAAATTATTGCTACTATAGTACACTACAAAGCAGAAATCTATACAATAGTATATGAAATTTGATCATGAAAATCCAAATGATATAATCTTTAGTGACATAAGCCTTACTATAAAGTCAGACATTCCTGTAGCATTTTCAACTCACCACTCAGAATCTAGCCTATTGGACAGTGATGAATATCCATTTAAACATACCCTCTTTATGAAGAAGAATGTCAGCTTTTAAAGGCTTAGCAAATAAGGATCTTCATGTCCTGTGGAACTATGTAAGATGAATTTTGATGCAGGTAGGGAATTACCTGGAAGCTAAGCATGCCAAAGGTGTTTCATGCTAATAAAACTAAAGCCAAGGTACCACTTAATCAAGTTACCAACTAATAGGCAATACCATTTTTGTCCTATCTAAGTTAAATGAAGTGCCATCGCACAGTGTAACGTCAATAATTTAAAATAGTGTAGTGCACAAATTCGTTGTGTGGCAGTTTAAGTTAAAATGTCAGGACAGGTTTTTCTGTCTCAGCGTATGTTGGCTGTCAAGCTGTCCAGTCTGGGCATTTGGGACGTAGTTTGCCTTTTAATCACTACTGTACTATAAACTTTGTATTATAATGGGGCACACATTTGGGCGCATTATTGTGAAAAATGACGGATTAGGGGAAGGATAAGAGATCAATGGCTGTTCTAAAAAGTCCCTTCCTCATTTCAGTTTCAAAGAGCCAGGAAATAAGACTAGATACCATATTCGCATCATTCTAGCTACAAAATAACCAAAGTAAAAGCAATCAAGCAACAATAAGACCACATTACACAAATGGAACATCATGCTCTCATCTGATTTAACTATTACACCAAGTTTTAACTGGGATGTTGGTCAACTTTAAAAACCGTGGTAAATGTGTACATGTAAGTTGCAATAGTTTTCCTCCTAATTTTTTTTTTTTCACTCTATGCTGGATATTAGAACTTGGAGCTATGCTTGTTACAATACAGTGTCGCACATCTTTCTACTAGAAAAAATTAATAAAGATCCTTTACCCGTCTCTTTAAGTTAAACGTGTGACATCATAAAGGGTGTCAAATGGCTGGATGGTTTTACAGTGCACACTTATTATATACTGTAATATTGAGTTTTGTCCTTGACAGATCTGATGGTGTTTTCTACATTATTTCCTTTCTTCACCTCTTCTTCGGTGGATTAGCTGTGCGAGGTGGAGTGACTGGACGCCCAGAATTCAGTCCACCATACTGGTACTTGGCTTTCTTTTCAGATGGTTTCAATATCTTAGAGAAAATAAAGAAGTTCCTTTGAGTCAGCAATAACTAAGAACATTTCAAACCTCATTCAGCAGGAACAACAGAGGTCAGGACGGTGGGGGAGAATCACATCACAATCCTACAAATTTCTTAATTCTATACACAACAATGCTACTACATCTAAATCCTTCTAGTTCTACCACTAGACTGGGGTGGGAAGGGGAAAGAAAAGGAGCTGGAAACACATCCAAGAAGGAACAGTGACTAAAATCTGATGAGAATAACCATACTAAAAAGGTCTCTATAGTCCATTAATTTGCATAACTGGGTATTCCAATCACTAGGTATGACTAAAAATAACCTCCCAATTAAACTCTGAAATGAGCACCTGAATAGAGGGAATAACTTAATATGCAGTGGTTTGGAAAACATCAAATTCCAGTTGTCTGGAGAACAGTTTGTTTGCAGTTCCAGTTGTCCACAAACACCAGCCTCCTGCACAGTCCTTCCCGTCACTCAAGTATATTGCTCTGCACTAACCATGAACACAGCAACAAGCAGACTGTCTTGGTCCATACAGCCCAACACCTACAGTAATACTTAATGCATAAATATATCATACCTGAAAGGAACACATCAGAGTTTCATCCACACTCATCATGCCCCCTGCATTGTCAAACTCTCCACAATAATTTGGAGCTGAAAATAGGGTGACCAACTGCCGTTTTGCAAAGAATTCATATCCATCTTCAACCACCTGTCAACACCAGAGAAATCAATAGAGCTTACATAAGAAAAGATAAATTTTGAGGAAAAAAGCCCCATCTTGAGGCCAACAGGACTTTATATTAGAAAGATGACAAGAACTCATCAAAAAGCTATTTTACGTCTTGACTTTCAGACAGGACAGGTTCATTCATCTTGTCTTACCTGACACCAAATGCCAAGTCAGGTAGCACAGCCTGTGTCTGACACTTCCAATGTTAAACATACATCAGCTTGACTGCCCAGTATTTTCATAGCTGAAGTTCAACTATGCACTGCCAGTTTAAGTATTCATATCACTTTATGGTTTATACACAGAATGTGGTTGTTTGACCTAATTAGTGTGGAGCACACAAGATCTGGATACCACTTCACTGGAACTTGTATCAAGTTTCACTTGCACCAGTGCCAATCATAAAAACCTCAAGTACAGGCTTTTTTATCATGCTGATGCTCTAAAAGTGAAATGGTTCTGCCATATTTTGCTTAAGAGCATAAAACACCTTTAAAATTATGAAAGTAGTATGATGCATCAGCTGAGGATGTTCTCTCTTCCCCAAAAGAGAAGACTCATGACACCACATAGTGAAACTAGTGCATCAACTGCTCACTTTGGTGCAATCACCATGAGCTTTCAAAAGATATATTTCTTCTATAAAGAACTGAAGTAACTATGTGAATACAAGAAACTGGTGGCAATCTTGATCAGCAGTTAAGAAATCTAGCCAGTGTTTGGAATGAATATTAGCTCTTCTGTAACATTTTAGCAGTAAAATTACAGAGAAATATTTAAGCATTCTGAGAGTATACACACCAGCCTAACAATGACACAGAATAAAAAGCCTATTTTTGTTTCACAGCAGGCGAGTGCTTTTAAAAAACCTGACTAAATAATGAAACTGAAATATTATATAGGAAATTGAAACCTGATGTTCACCTAAGCAGGACTCTTGCTTAAAATAATTTAATAAAAAGGTGTACTAAAAATTGACAATGCCAAAAGTAACCTGATTTACTGAAATGTGCAGAAAGCAAAACAATCTATGCCAAAGTACTCTAAATAAAATAAATGAAATAAAATAAAGGCACCTTGACAAACTGAAGCAGAGGTAGTTTAAGCCACCACAGGGAACTGTCTACTACCAAAATGGAAGAACTCAAGCTTCAGCATAAATCTCAAATTCAAGTCACTTTGCCACTTTAAAGCTGGACACTGTACCTCTAATATTCACACACATCAGTCTAACATTTAGCAGACAGTACAAAAGGAAGAGAGCAATGGAGAAATCTAATGTTAGTATTCTATTCCACTGACATCAGACATGCAGTTCAACATGAGTCAACAGAAGGCCATAGCCTTATAGTCCCTTTATTAGAAAGATCTTTCTTTCTCTAGAAGTAACAAAATGCAAATTAAGTTTCAAATATATCCTACTTATAAGGAGCACCAAAGAGGCAGAAAGTCTAGAAGGAAAGGTTTGAAGAAGCAATAACAGCAAAATTCATACCTGGTGAGCTCGACAGATCAAATCCAGATCATGACGATTCAGAAATTTACTGACCACATCAGCACCAAAAGTGAAAGAGACCCCACGATCATTTTCACCCCAACCTTGCACATCTTTGTCTGGGTCAGACCACAGCAGGTCACAGAGCAAACCTTTGAAAGACAACACAAGTGAAAATGCTAGTCTTCAGAGATATAATTTTATAACGTAAAGCAGTTCTATTTTAATTGCCAGAGCAACTCTCTTAAAGAAAATAAGCTTTATTGTCTCCTAAGTAGCAACACTTTAAACTGCAGCTCCGACAAAGGGTATGGTGTGTATAAATCTGAAGTTGCCTCACCACTGATAACACCTTGAGATGAAAAAACTTCAGAGCCAAATAGTTCTCTGAAATAATGTTTAATTGTAACATTCAGTGTGTTTACAGTGAGCATTTGAGAAGTTTAAAAACACTGAAATGCAGGCATATTAAAAGGCAACCATCAATTTCACAGCTCACCAAGAAGGATTAGTTTGAAAGCTGCAGTAAATTTAAAAATGCAAGGCCAGCCATATATACAGCAAGTAAACTTGTACCATGAACTTGTGAACATGGAACAGCTTTGATTCTTACCTTTCTTACAATACATGAAGAACCTTAGGTATCTAAATTAAAATGTAACACACAGCAAAACACTGATATATTGTTTCAGGTAGCACTGTTAGTTCGCTGGGACTGCTGTTGACTTTTCAAAAAACCTCGTGACAATCAGTCTGGAATCTAAACTAAAACAATAAGCCTCTCTGGTGTTTTAGCAAGATCTTTTTTTCTGTTGCCAACAAAAGGTCAGCTAACTCTGGAGTTCAAACCGGGAACTAAAAAAGGATTTCTCTAGATCAACTGCAATGCCTTTATACATACAACCTTCCATGAGTTTTCACATGAGAAAGACCTAAGACAATTTAACTACAATACAAACAAACTCAAAAACATTCAAAAGGCATTTCATAGTTTTCCATGAAATTGTACTTTCTTTACCTGTGATGACTAACCTGTAGACAATCTGAAAGATATGTCAACAGGCTCCTTCATCTGGCACTCAGAAGTTTGATTTACATTTACATCTGGTTATTTGCTAAACAAAATATTGAAGACATTATTTCTTAAATAGCAGATCCTTCAAGCTGTAATCAAGCAAACCACTGTCTGAAGCTTATTGTGCAACTAGACCATTTTATATTTACATACAGTTATCAAGTGATCTTTGGCACCAGACACAGTTTCGCTCTAACAGAGGCTAAAATTTTATTTGCTTTTAGAAGACAATGAAAAGAACAAGCACAGCTGCATTTCAGATACAAATTTTATCTAGAAATGAACTACTGAATACAGACAGCATATGACAGAATCCCAGCTTTACTGAAATTTAGTTCTACATTGAGTAACTTGTTTTTCAAAACAACAGTTGCACTGCAACCCCTAATGGTTCTTACCATGAATTTCCAGCAAGTGACACAAGCTGCTTGTCTCAGCTCTTACGAAGTGCTTCTTCTTCTATTCTCTCCCCAAAATCAAACAATCTTAGGGGTTATACAGAGCAATAGGCAAATCTGCCCTATAATCTTTAGCAGTGGTATATAAGAACCCTGCAACAAGTTTGTCTAAACTATGCTGCCCAAGTAGGTTTATATTTCAATATGCAACATCTACCATTTCAATAGCTTAGGCCGACCAAGAGCACACCATAATATGGCTGATACAAGGCATTCAAGATTACAAAAGAGGGAATTACAATTTGCTAATAAGCAAGTGGTTGGCAATGCTGACCAGAACACATAACTTATGTCCTGGCCTCACAGAATGCAAATACTCTTAACAGTTATCAAAGGCAAGTGATTTAAGCTGGAATACAATGTAGTCAGATTTGAGAAAACAGCTTCCAAACTCCACAAAAATGCCACCAAACTAAAAGGTCTTTAAATTGCAATTAAAGTTGAAAAGGCTTTTTTCATCAGGCTAAAAGAAGCCATCATGATGATCTAATCTTTGTACAGCCACACAAACACATACTAAAAACTTCTATACCAACACAAACATTCACCAAGTGACACCTCTCCACAAAGGGATAGCTTTTAAGGGTTCATAACTTTCATGAAAGTGAGACTACTTCAGTTTATTTTTCTTTTTCCACAATATTTACTTCCATTACATAACACTGGTTTCCTTAAGTCTGTCCAAAAGGCCAAGACCTTCTTTGTCACTGTACCACATGCACATGGTTCCTCTGATGGGATATTTCATTTTTGCTGACAGTATACATATAGCTATTGCTTGTGAAAGCAAAGCTAAGACTACAAAACACTACATAAAACAAAAGCCTTTAAAAAAAACAACACCTCTATACCTATTTTTAGGAGGTACTAAGTAGACATATGATTACAGTGGAGTGTCCATGGAAACCAGAATTAGATTCTGTAAGGGCATTCCTGAAGTGGGGGTGGCTCAAGCAGTACTATTTGCCTGTTGAATAGAACTATCTTTTCTGAGAGCTCTTGTAAATGTAAAGATTGACTCATTTGTGCTGACATTTATTTGGTTATGCATTGAGTGAATAAGTAGCATAAAAGAAAGAACAATGTAGTAATTTATACTACAGAAACACTCATTCACCAGTCTGTAACACTTCTCAGTGTCAAGAGTATATATACTAGCTTGCATAGAAGTGTACTTGTTTAAGGGACAGTAGACTTATTAATAATAGTCCCTGAATTACTGCCACGTATCAGCACGGAGGAAAATGACAAGCAGCAGAATTCTTCTATTCCAAGGTTTAACTGTAGTTGTAATTTATGTTTAAAAAGTTTTATCTTGTATCCTCTCTGAAAGTTAATTCAGACGACTGTTGAAATTCACACTTGAAAAATTATCCCATAGTACTGCTCAAGAGTCTTTTCAATCCACTAGTAAAAAAATTTGTAATAAATGGGACACTGAGTATTATTAAACCATTCAAGAGAACATTACACAGAAAGCACTAGCAACTTGTATCCAACATTTCTAAACAAAGGAATGATGTATTAGAAGAAAATTTCATGACTATCACCTTGATAGATGCAACTGAAAACCCAACTGCAGTGAAGTACGAGCTGTATTTTCAAATTTAAAGAAGGTCTCAAGTAGAGAGAAGGCCAAATACTTTAATATTCAGGAGTCTTCGAACAGTTATATTCTTTGATAGATGAAAAGGTTTGTGCCTAACTAAGGCAAGAAAAAGAACTAACTGTTCATGAGATTTCTAAGTTGTTGTAAGGGCAATTTGTCAATCATATATCCAACCTCGAATAATGCATCCTGTTATGACAAGCAATAACAATCTGTGCAATAGCCCCTAACATATCAGATAATGTAGCCATCAGGAGGAACAAGACTCACATCCTACTCAGGCACCAAGGAATACTGTATCATGAACAAAGGTTAAGTCACTATATTGCCTGCACACAAATTGATTAGACCTGCTTCATCATTAAGACCTATTCTACAGTAGATTCCATGCTACTCACCTGTGTCAGGAACATCTGTAGGTCTCATAATTCTCCGGATCTGCTCCATTGACTGGAGATCTGGAGACAGTCCTGTAAAAGTACAAGAACACAAGTGACTTATATATGTATTTTACCTGCAAGAAAGTTTGAGAGAACAGACAATTTCAGGTTCAAAGTCATGCAGCATCCATTGTTTCCACTGCAATATAAACAAAAGGCAGTTTGCTGTAAGACAAGTTGATGAACAGAGGTACAGAAAATAAGGCAAGTGAAATTAACCAGGGGTTTTACTTATCATCCTTTTAGGCATACGGCACAGATCTCTACAGTTAAGAACATTATCTTAAACATCTTACAATCATAAAATCAGTTAGGTTAGGAAAGACCTCTAAGATCCTTGAGCCCAATCTTTACCCTAACACTGCCAAGGGCACTAGAGAACCAGTGGAGGATAGCATTCTCATTATCTAACACAAAGTGGGTGCAGACAGGTTTCCTTACAACAACCTTACTTTATAAAAGCTAAAGGAAACCCCTCTACCCAGGTTTAAAACAAAGTACAAGCCAAAGCAGCCTGAAGGTATGACTGGAATCATAAGTCACATCACTGAACGGCAGTGTTTTACCACAGGCAAGCATCAGTTACTGGATTCTGTAAACAAACACTAGCCTATGTAACTGCAATAGGTAAGAACTACAGAGGTAGTCATCTACTATAGCTCAGCTGCTTAATCATTTGTAAAACCATAGTACTTTAATTACTCAAAAAAAAAAATCACAACAAGGACACAGCTATCTTTCTGAAGTTTTGCCATTAACATACAATTACGACCAAAGGATGGGATTCCAAAGCCACCCTTCAAGCAGTTTACAGAGTCTAAAGCTTCTCCACTGGAGATATACATGCACAAAAGGGAGCCTACTAGATGCTCTAGCATTTTAACATGCCCTTAAATAAGGGTCCTAAGTAACCTGGCCTTGCAATAAAAGCCTTCTATTATCATCAGCTTGTTAAAGCTGTCTTCATGATATTACCTTGAGGTTGTAACAGATGGCTAAAGCCTTACATTAAATAGCTTACCAAGGGAGTTTTAGGCAAGTCTGTTCACACGACTGCAGAAATTCTAATATAAATTCAAGTAGATAACCAGCTTTTAGACTTTGACCAATCTACCACTTTCCCTTCCCCAGATCTATTTGCATGCATTTTACATTAGCATTCAGCACCACACCCCAAAAGAGCAATGGACAATCTCACTGAAATAAGCACAACCAATTTGTGACCTATGAAGTTACAGCTCTCAGCATTTCAGGTTCCACCCAAAACATGAAGTATTCCTAGAAGTGGTCAAGGCCAGGTTGGATGGGACTCTGAGTATCCTGGTCTAGTGGAAGGTTCACTGCTCATAGCAGGGGGGTTGGAATTACGTGATCTTTAAGATCCCTTCCAACTCAAACAATTCTGTGATTCTTTAAAAGGAAACGTTACTAAAAATGTCTCAACCCCATGGCTGTTAATTTTTTTGCTATTTTACACTAGTGTAAAATAGCAAAACCCAAAAAAACTGCCTGCATGTTTGTAGACCTCTTCATAACCATCCAGGAGGTCTTTTCCCAAGTATTTTCCTAATTCCCCCTGCAAAAAAAGAAATAGCTCATGTCTCAGATTTCTATCAACAGACAAAAGTTGTACATGACCAGTATTAAATGAAAGAAATAAGATTACAAACACAGCCTAAAGCTCACTGTCAAGCTGCTGCCACTATGGTGATCGCTGCAAGCTACAGTATACTAAATGCACACAATTCTTTTTTGACATACAGCTAAGCACAGAAAAAGCAACTTTCAGTATACTATCTTTTTGAAGCATAAGACCACCTCTCCTCTAAGAGGAGACAGAGAAAGAATTGTCACTACTGCTGGCTGACTCCAATTTGATTTGAAACACTCTCTGATCCAGTGGAATTAGTAAAGTAAGTGTGATGGGTACTTATTTTTATCGTGTAATCTCTGAATACTTTGTAAATCAAGTAGACTTAAACTGCAACATGAATTTAATTGTCATTAACATAACAAGAAAAACAGAATTCCAGAGGCTGAAAATACTACATAAATGCAGTATTCTACTAAATTAATGGAACTCCCATCTCAGAGCTTAAATCCAACGTAAGACCAATGTATTCCATCAACATGACACTACAACATGGACTTAATTAATAAAACTTGAAAGTAATCACATAAGTTCTCTAAAGATTAGAACTAGAGAGTGCGGTCATAGATAAGAAGGCAATACTGTAGAGAATACAAAGAAGAGAAAAACAGAAGAGTTGAAAAGAAGCTTTAATGAAGTGATACAAAGTCAGAAGTTAGTTGAGAGGACAGCCTTAAAAAAAGATAAATTATGACATGTATGAGCAATGTGGAAAGAGTGTGAAGAGACAGGGAGGTGATGGGAAGGACATAATATAAGATCCTTTCAGCAGCATGAATATTTAAAGACAGAAATAGCAAGAGTTGGAGTTATATTGTGAGATAGAGAACTCAAAACAGATGCCCAGAAAACCTAGATAAAAAAGATGACTCAGAATTTTAAGCTATTGTAGATAGCCTACTGGGGTTAAGTTAGGTGCCTTTTGTTTTACTATGTTATGCGGTTTTGCAAAGTTTTATTATATATCCCAGAGGACAATATTTTTAAAATAAACTATGCAAAAATGCGCAATATAGTAAAAAAGGCACCTACCTTATATCTACATGCTAGCTTCAACCTCCAGCAGAGTTGAATGGTTTGTGTTGCTGCCTCAGTGTTTATTATAGTAGTAACATCATGAAAAGGCGTTGACAGTCCATTACTTCATTGGATCTGGAACACAGTTTGAATAGGACTGGAGAAAAGTGGAAAAATGGCAAAACTTATTTATGTGCTGAATGTCCACTGCCATCTACTAGGAGCACACAGCACATCAACAATCTTTTCACTTTGTTTCACAGCTGCAGATCAGTTGTGACCGATAGTAATTTAAATTACAGACCAAGCCCATACAAGTTTAAGGGAGGATTAGCAGTCAGTAAGGATGTAAATACTGCTCTTCATAAGAGGATCCTTAAAGCATACTATGCTCAAAGACCCTCTTGCTTAATCAAATAGGAAATTTTTTAATTCCCTGCATCCCCTATTTGCAATAAAACTTCAGATATATTTTTCTTGAAAAATAGCTTTCTAGGCTTCTTATAATTCAGGGTCTCAAGTGCATACACACAGAACTACCAGTTTTGTCGCAGCATTCTACTCTACCTACCAAGCTGCTTTGATTACCTTCTATATAAGCTTAATTGATTGTCAGAAACACCCCCATATTTTGTCACTGTTCATTCATCAAAAATCCCCAAAATTCAAAAAAGTAGGTTGATAGTAAGAGTAATTCTTACACAAGCTTTCTTAGGAGACAAATTTATTACAAGTGTTTTTAGCCACTGATAACTGGCTACCTCGGTGCAGAAGTGATTTACCTTGCATTCTTAAAAAGCACCACACTACTTGAGAACAAGATTAAAAGATGACCTGTAAGAAAACAAGTACTTTAACATGTCAGCGTCGCCTGGAGACTGTCAGACTCAACTTTCTACTACTGCATTAATTCTGCATTTACAAGGACATAACACCTCAGAGCATATTATGCATAAGATTCTGATAGCTGAAGGCAGACACTTTCAATACAAAATGCAACAATATCCTGCATCATTTTTACAGCGCATTCTGTACAGGCATTGCTCTAGCAGAGATACCTGTAACTAATAAAGGTAGGGCGGAAGCCTTCAAGACAACCTCAAAGTTTGGAAGAGTCCGCTCAGGAGTTCTAGGTCACACTAATTCCAAGTGGAACTGTTGCAGTTAGAGGTTTCTGCAGCGCTTTCACCTTCACTAAATTCCATCTCACTGACAACACAGGTGTGACACCTACCAAACCATTTCTGGATCACTCATTGCAAGGCATCAAGTTGCTTATTAATGGAGGCAGTTGCAAAGACAGCTGCAAAAGGCAGGATGGGTCTTATTACAAGTAATTTGCAATTCTTGACAACTGTTTGACACTGCAAGCTCCTGAAAACCTGTTAAGCATCACTGCCCTGTAAAATCATGGGGAGACCCATTCTACAAAGAAGAGAACCCAGGTAAGTTCCAATATTCAGACAAGTCACAACCTTCAGTCAGATCAACACCAACACATTTTTCAGTACAAGAACAAGGCAGCACTGGGACAGGTGCCCACAGAATGTAGACTTTTCTAATAGCAAAGGCTTTATGGAGTCCATGCAAGCCATGGCTGACCTGCTCCAATGTTAACAAATGTCTTGCTTCAATCCCCTGGCTTGACTGTGTGACTTCAGAGGTCACTTCCACCAAAATGTCACGAAAAGAGCTAAAGAGACCAAGACTACAGAGCTGTCTTTACTTGTGAAAATTACGCTTCACTGCTAAGGATGTCATTGTTAGCTAAGGCTGCACTGATAAGATAGTAACAGCAACAAGTCAGGTGGCAAATTAGGCAATAATTCTAGCATTCAATATGCTTCAGAGAGGGATATACTGATGGGAATACTTACAGATGCACTTCCCCCTCAGGCATGAGAGGGCCACATGCATCAGGTAAGAATGAAATCTGTCTACTGCCAAGTGCACAGACAAGCAGGAGGCGTAACAGCAACTTTTACAGACAATACAAGGTTAAACATCTCCAGATAAATATCAGGTATGCACACCCACACTCCATTTGGTATAGCATTAACTAAAGATCAATTTAGACACAGTTTTAAAAGCAGCCATCAGCTTACCTCCATGACAACAGAAGATCTTCTCATCCACAATGGCTGCAATAGGCAGACAGTTAAAACAGTCTGTGAAGGTCTTCCACAGCTTAATGTTAAATCTCCGCTTGCCTAGGAGAACAGTGTGTGACATTAGGAAGAGAAGGCTGTTTGTTTTTTTTTTAAAGCCAGCCAGCAATACATATCACAACCTGACCAAAAACGTTAGCAAACTGACTTCATAGTGCTTGATTTCTGTTAGCATACTTAGATCTCAATCTCTCACAAGACCATTTCAAGGTCATCAGAAGAGAAAATAGTAATGCTCTAGAGTGACTTTAACCTTGGTTCAAAATGTATTTTTAGAAAGTTACAAAGGAGAGGTTCTCAGAATATTGAAACTCTTGCTGCATGAGAGTCAGTACTACAAGTGTCTTCAAAACACAATACTAGCCTGTTACAGTCTTTCAAAAGTTATAGGTTTTGCTTACATTCATCATAAAATCCATAGATCCGATTGATGCTAGCACACTCGTGATTTCCTCGTAGCAGAAAGAAGTTTTCCGGGTACTTGATTTTATATGCCAGTAATAGACAAATTGTTTCCAGAGACTGTTTGCCTCTGTCTACGTAATCTCCAAGGAAAAGATAATTAGCTTCTGGTGGGAATCCTCCATATTCAAATAATCGAAGTAAGTCTGTATACTGACCATGAATATCACCTGAATAAAAAAATATTTACAAGGGATTAGTGCAACAATAAAGACTATACAAGTCAAGAACTTAAGCCAGTTAGTTTTTATTCACTGATTTCAAAAAAGGCACTAATATTACCTTTTAAAACTGGCACTATGTATCAGAAAGGTAAGTACTATGCCAGTATCAAATACAATACTCTCTAAATATAAATAACTCACACTATCTGCAGAACTGCTATGTCAGGTATGAAGCCAATCTGAAAAACGAAAGCTACAGAAGTCTTCACCATTAAGCATAAGCTTTCTAACCAAGCTTTAACTTGTTCAAGTTAAAACAAGGTCAAAAAGATAACCTCTGATTGAACAAGTAAATGACCAGGAAGCAAATGTATTAGGAGTCACATTATTTCCTGCAAAAAACAGATCAGTAAAGGACTAACTGGAGAGAAGCTGAACACTGTGTAGGCAAAGAGCACTTACTTCAAAGGTCAGCTCTCTTAACATTGCTGTACTAAGATTCCCATCCCCCAGCATTTAGAGGAAGTCCTCCTTTAATGCAATTATTAATGTAAAACCAAAACAAAAACTCAAAGACTGATATCCCTTACAAAATATTCAACGCTGCAGGTTGTTCTTACAAAAAAAACCTGTTGCGTTACTCTTCACACTGCCAGCTTTAAAATTAAGTAGGCTTTCCATGGAACGGCTCTCTGTGGCAATTACATCACCACAGACTAGCCAAAGCCAATCATCCATGAGTTGTCCATACGGCTGAAGATACCAAAGCTGCTCTGTGGTAACTTGTAGAATACATGCAATGTATTCCAGGTGACTGTACGCAAAAAAGATATGCAAAAAGCCTTCAGTGCAAGCTGTATGCTATTTAAATTTAGTATCTCCTCGTCCAGTACACTAAACACTACATAAATGTATTTTCACTTTTGTTGCTTCTTCAGTGGCAGAATACTCACTTTGCTCAGCACAGTTATTCTTTAGTAGAGCACTAGCTACTATAGCCTCAAAAGTGATAAAAAAACCTCCACACAACTTTTTCCACCTTAAAACAGGTTCCCAAACCTGTATGCTCTCCAGTTCAATTTTTAAAGCATACAGTGGTAAGAGTACATGCTATATTATATTCCTCTTTATACTTTCTATGTGAAATGCAATACTTCCTCCTTCAGGCAGCATTATTCCATAACTATTTCTCACTCAGGGAGAAGAATCACATTCCAATTTTCTTCTAATAAAGGTGAGCACTGTCCACTATCCAATTCCAGACACAAACTGAAACTTCACTGGCTAAAATCCTTTTTGTATATGTTGCAAAAGGAATGATTTCTATTCTAAGCAATATTTATAAGTCTCCAGGTCACAATCCAAAGACTCCCCAAAAAGTAATTTCTGTGCTGAGTCTCCAGAATCACATTATCAATACACTCCCCAGACTTCAGCACTAACAGAATTAACTACCAAGTAAAAATACCACAGAAAATATTATTTGTGTGCATTGTCTAGAATGACTTTCAGTTACATACATGAGCCAGAGGGACCAATGCACTTAATGAATAAAAGAACATTTTATAGAAACACTTTTGTAAAGGGACCAAAGCATTTACTATTCTGGTCAAGGTACTTAGTACTTTAAAATACAGCTTCATATGGGCATAAGTTGAATTGAAGTCTACCAGATACAAAGCCTTACAGTAAGAACCATATCCATTTTAAAATGGACATTTACAAAAGAGTTACTTTCATCTTACATTAAAACACAGCCATTTAAGATGTAAGAGCTTATTTTGAACCGACTTGATTGTAAGACAAGACAATCCCATAATGGTTCCTAAGGCATTGCCTGAGCACATTAAAATAATAATTCAAAGTAGTACCAGCTGCATATTTTGCTTTTGGTGAAAGTGATCTTCCTTTCACTTTTATCTAAATGCATCTTTGACAATTGCTCTAATATGAAATTTAGATGCACCTGACACTTCCTGTTACTTTCACTGCGTTTGGAATCTGATTTAGAAATAGCAAAGGCCTTAGTTAACTGCAGTAGCCACCTTATTACTGTTCACCTAACAGTGCTTTCAACTGTCTCAATTTAAGCAAGTGAGAAAAAATTCACTTTGAAGTAGGTGAATTAATCTCAGCAGACCTTGACTTATGCACAATCTACCTGAGTTTCCATGTTTTCATTACCTAGAAATACATGAGACTATGCTACACTGAAAATACTAAAGTGAACACGACATGATAAAGCTGGATTTTACCTTCAAATTTATGAAAGTAGGCAAGCTGGTCTGGTTTTATTTCCCCACACTATCAAGCAATTAGACAGTTAAAAACTAATTTGCTATTAGTGAAATTTGGGGGGTTTGCCTGTTTTGCTAGTTTGTTTTTTAATGGGTAATATCCTCCCGGCTTAAGAAACATTGCTACACTTGGTCTGCTGGGAAGAAGTTAATGTATCTTTGAGCACACAAGTAATAACAAAGTCAAAGACTGCTTCCACCTTAATACTATGACACTTTAACAAGCCTAATTCAAGGAATTTTATGCTTTTTAAGACAGTGTCTATTAATAAATAAGTTAAAGGGTGATTACAATCCAGTATTTACAATACTTAAGGCTTTTACAAGCTTGCATACCTGTTAACAACGTAGTTTGGAAGAACTCTAACATCTTATAAAGGCTTAGAGTGGTAAAGAACAGACACATTTTAGTTTTATTTGTGTTTCACAGTAACAACGATGTTTGTCAAAACTTGCTGCAAAGCTCAAGGAATATGTTACACGGTCACTTAATCTAATTTAAGAGTCTGTATTCAGTTTTACTTTCTCATTTGAAAGACTACCGATGCTTTCTATTTTTCAAGTGTTCCATTTCACAAGGTCTTTGTTGTGCCTATGAAGTGAGCAACTACAACATGGGCCTTTTTTTTTTTTCAAAAGCAGCTGTTTTCTGACATATGAACCAAAAGAGTAGCAGCTCCATACAAGCAAGGGACAGGCTGCAAAATTTATACTAGATGAAGGTACAAGCAGTTCTTACTGCCAAGGGAACTTGCTCCTAAATAGCACCAGGAGCATCAGCAATCTGCCAACTGCTCCCTGCTTTTTCTTCACCTAACCCAAAATAAATTGAAAATTACATTTAAGATTTTGAAGACCTCACTCTAATGCCAACTCGAGCTCATTAGCCTATCCCAGTATTCTTCCAACCCACTTAGCATACAATTAGATTAAAAAGCCTACATAAAACACATACACATCAAGTTTACATACCACAAATTTTCAGAGGTGCCTCTAGTTCCAGGAGAATAGGCTGGCTAAGAAATATTTCCCGTGATTTTATGCACAAGCCCCGAACTTCTGCTTCAGTCATCTGAACAATCTTCCCAGGACGACATCCTCGTACTGAAATGAGATATTTAACAATTGAAGGTAACGACCACACAGATATACAGCAATAGGTAAGTGCAGATGATGTGTATTTGAAACCTAAATTTGACAAAAAGCCAGCAGCACATTCCACATATTCACCAAATGCTCCAGAATTATGTAGTCCAATGAATTCTAAAATTAATCTCTGATATTGTGATAATCTATTCTTAGAGGCCTGTATACATTCTTGTTAAATCAGGTTCTCAGGAAAAAAACACCTATTTAAGCCTTGTGCTTTTGTCCATATTTGGATAAACAACAACTTCAAAAAGTGTTTAACAATCCTATGATACTAGAGTATCCACCACAGACAAAAAAATCCTGAGAATCCCAAACCTGAAAACATTTCCTCATTAGCACAAAAACTTTTTTAGGACTGTTAAGTTCAACAGGACTAGTTAAACACCATGGAAAAACCATAGGCAAGTTTGTTTACACTTCTGGCAGCTGAAACTGCCATATTAGGAACATCACACTAAAAACTGTGATGAAACTTTCAGTCATATATGATGGTTGTTAAGTTACTGAGACCTTTATAGCCAAGAACATTGTAATTAGAATGAAACTGAATTCACAAAACCTGCAAGTCAAGTACTCAAACCTATATTTAGCACTAATTTTTCAGAAGCATTTGCATGTCATTGCACTCCAACCAACATCCTCTGTCAAGTTTATCTGCAGCTGCTTCTTTCTACAAATATCTGTATGATTCCTCTGTCAGAGGCCTTAATGTGTCTTTAATGAGGCAGCAAAATAGAACAAATGTATCTGCACTTGGGCCAATCCAGTTCAATCTTGCATCTCAGCGTAAACCAAACTCCAGAGTTTAAACTAATAAGCCAGAATGTATCGGTGTCTACAACAGGCGAACATCCTGTTCTGCCATCTGTTTTAGATGAAAGTAATGTTCAGCACTGAACCATGATAGTACCCACACAGGTAGGTGGTATGAAACTTTAGCAGCTCAAATACAAATATCATTAACAGACTACTTTGTAAACTTTCAGCTGCTACTTCAGTAAGTTTAGTAAGATTTGAGAACAGAAGAGCAAAAACTAGTTTGCACATCCTAGATCACCTGCATCTCCTCTCCAGAACAGAAGAGTAGGCTTGCAACCTTTCTTTAATTAATTAATATAACCTCCCTTTTCTTCTACTGCTGCTTATTTCCTAAATAACCTACTTTATGGAGGACATCAGCATCATTACATCTAGTATTATCTACGTTGTAAAATGGAGAAAAAAGGATCTGAGGGACACAAGTTTGTTCTATATCACCTAGTGCTACAGTCCAAAGTGATAAGCTCAAACAGCTCTGCTCTGGTTATCACTGCATACTTCTCCTAGTGTAACTGCACATCTAACCATTTTCACACTGTGCTATGAATATCTATTTTTAATAAACACCAGACACTTGTTAAACTGAGATTAGGAAGCAATCATAGGCACACATCGAAAGACAGAACTTAAGAGTGGGTTTCAAAAACAAGGAAGAGATACGAAACTAGATCCTTGTGCAGCTAGTGTTGAGTGTCAAAATAGCAGGAAACAGTCTTCCTGCAGTTGGGGATACACTGGAATGATGTAGCTCAGTAGAACCCCATGAGAAAAAGGCTGGGCATACGGGACTTCTTTCACTGAAGCTCTGAATCAGCACCAGGTGATGCTCACCATATGGTAAGTCACATTCCTTTTGCTAATTAAGATTTCAACTATACTTGAGAAAGCAAACAGCTTTTTAGGAACACTTTTAATGTTGTTATTCTTCATGCATTAAGATGTTGGCTTACATATTAGAAGCATACAAAGGCAGACAGACACAATCAAGGCAACCAGCAAACAATATATGCCAGCAGGGTTCCATTTCATCACATCTCAAATACCTAAGTGATATTCTTACAGATATATCCTCAGCCCATTACTAGCAAAAAAACAAAACAAAAAACATCTCAGGCTTGACAGCTTTGCACAACACTATCCAATTTGTGAGATACCAAAGTGTTCCAATAATCTTGATTTCAAACACTTGCATTCCAATAGATTATAAATTATGCCCTTCAGAGACCAGAAACTTCTTTTGATAGGCACAATAAACTGCCATTATACTAAAGAAAGCTCCCACCCGCACAAGCAGTCTTCATATTACAATGGCTATAATTTTATTTAAACAACTGATGTATTTTAAACCCATAGCTTGCAATAGTCGCACCAAAGCTCTATGCAGAACTAGTTTTTCAGTCCTGTTTTCCCACTAAAAACTGTGCATTCTTTTAACCTGTTTTGATAAGCAATGACATTTTCATCTGTATTTAACTACTTTCATAATGTTTTGCAACACCAGAATTAAACCATTTTCATAGACAGCAAAACCAAGAAGTGGTTTAATTGTATGCTTGTTAGATACACTCTAGCTTTGGAACTCAAACCCAGGAAAGCCTTCATGTTACAAGAAGCAGGTCCAGATCAGGTACAGAGACCAAAACTGAGATACCAGCTCAAGGAGGGCACCCATAATACTCAAAAGAACTTGAATCCAATCAATATTTCTTACAACACCAGCCTTTAGGTACTTCTGAAACTCACAGAGGTTTAAACTTGGAACATTTGCTTTATAGGATTGATGCTTTAAGTGTTGCCGGATTTTTGCTTAAGAAGATAAGGTGAACATGCAGCTTCTGACCTCAATTAACTGCCACAGTCAGTGCCTCCAGTGCTTTGATACTGGTTTTTACTTTTTCAAGTAAAGCCCTAAATGCTGCAAGTTCTCAACAGACAAACCAACAAAAAGACAGTAACCTAGCACCACACTTCAGGTTTTCCATGCAAGACATTTCCACAAATATGGCAAGAATATCCCTCTCAGATGAGGAGAAAACACACACCTCATGACTACTGTCATTTCAGCCCCTGGGAAGGGTATGTGTCTGAGCCATCACACCTTTGCACAGGCACCCTCTACCCTTCATCCAAACAGTCCACAGCTTCACACAGTAAACACATAAGCTCAGTTAGATCTGAAGTAGCACAAAGTCTGGGGTTTCATGAGCAATAATCACCAATAAAAGAGTTAAGAGAAAAGCAGTTCTCCCACTCTTTCCTGATCATCAATAAGGGTAGTACATATTGGAAAATGAGAAGCTATTGTGACCCCAAATGCCTCAACACTTCACTAGATTCAGAGAGGCACTGAAAGGTTTGCCAAGTAGTCATCCAGAACAGATGTGCTACAGCTGCGGTACAAGTACACAAGCAAGACTAAGCACTTATTTCACCAGCTTACAATTAGAATTTTGTTCAAGTTCCCTTGACTCAGCTGAGCCTTATATGGATCGTAAATAACACATTTAGTTTTTCAAAAGCCAAAACCCCAAGAAGAGGAGGTTGTTAGAAGAAGATCAAGAGTGTAAGTGATGTTTTCCAGACTCGTTTATGAACTGCTACAGCTAACCACTGTTAAAACATGCAAGTCATAGCTGCATGCAGTGCAAAATCTGTAGCTCACAAAAAGCCTTCAACAGTATTGGGAAAACCATCATTTTTAATGGCTGTCATTTACCCAGAGCAGAAACAGCATCTTGGCATCAGAGGTAAATTAACTCCCTTTAATCTAAAATGTAGATGCTGTAAACAATCTTTGATGTACACAAATTAGCCTTCCGGTAGGGACAGCAATTCCTGTTGTATACACAATCACATGCGCACAGTGCTTTGAAAGAATAAGCCTTTTCTGCAAGGAGCTTCAAGCAGAGTGACAAAGCAGGGAATAAAGAGAAATAAAGGCTAATGTATACATTGTACACTGAGACTACTATTTTAGCGCAATAGATCCTATAGTATTCCAAAAGCTGCTCTAATTGATACTAGAATGATCTCTGCATCTGCACAATCTTTGATAAGCAACCTTAACAAGTGTACTAATAGTAATCAGCAATCTAAGATGCAACTTGCACAGTGGCAGGTAAAAAAAAAATTATTTTTTTTTTATTCCCTCCAAGCTCATGCCAGAGAGTAGCACATTACATAAGGCCATACTGGAAAGGACTAAAATCAGTAATATTAAGGGAAGTGGGTCAAAAATTGGCTGTTGGAAGTTCAATGCACATTCCTTTTTGCCATAGTCTTTCATGGAACAGAGAAAATACATTTAACCTGTTCTGTCACACTGCTTCTGGCGTGCCTCTCTAAGAAACTAAGCTGCTCATTTTGTGGCATCACTAATACAAATTTCAATTACTAACTCAGCTGTGGTCTGTAAAGCCATCCTAAGCATTTACATAGTGTTGTCCTCCAACATGACACAGGTCCTGTTTACTGGACTTAACACTAATGGTTTTATCCTAACATTAAAACCCAGACAGACTTCTCCCAAGTCTCACAAAAAATTACCTCAGCATTATTGCTAAGAAGCACTCTGCCTCTCTCCCTATGCTCTGGGCTTTTTTTTTTTTTTCCGCACACATGTGCATTTATGTGGCCACACGGTAAACTGTGTCAGCAAACAGATATTTTCTTTCTAGTACAAAGATACAACAAATCAAAAATGTATTCTGAATAGTTCCCCAAACCAAAGAAGATACCGTCTATGAGCTTGGGCTAGGACTAGTGAAAGAATAAGCAGATGTTTCTGCTTCTTTTCACAGTAGCTCCAGCCAAGCTTATTTCTGAAATTATGGCTTTAGAGATCTATTTTGCCAGGGTATATCTAAAAAAAATCCCCAAACTACAACACAAGACTGCAAGCATGCAATTTTACAAACTGCACATAAGCAATTCCTACAAGCTTACACTCCCCCCACATTCTGTGGGATGTTTAATCACTGGTGATTAAACAGTATGACATTTAAATTATTTTTTTTTTTACACTTCAAAGTACTTAGGAGTATTTGGTGAATTCTGAACAGCCTGTCACAAGTAGGAGCAGAATGGATTTGAAAGCCAAAGGTGGCATCACCTATGACATGGGGGAAAAAAAATAAACAGTCCTTACACTGATTTTGGAAATAAATTGTGAAATTATCTGCTCTCAGTACTTTTTAAATCCAAGTTACACATTTTCATGAGTTTAAGTCAGGAATCCTACATTGGATTTTAAATGTATTTTTCATTTTGGAAAGCAAAATTTCTATCCCTCAAAATATTTTCTATCATTTAACTTGTTCAGCTGCCATCCAGAAACAGCCACTTTCTATCTTGCAGAAAAACAGAGTTAAGCCAGCAACACAAGTTTTCAAAATTTCAGAAGTGCTGTAACAAAAATAAACTCAGAATGGCTTTCATTCACATGTTTCACTGGTGGGCAACAATAAGTGAACCCCTACTAGAGCTTTGCTCAGTTCGGCAAGAACATACTGCTGAATGTACAGGTCTTCTGCACAGTGCACACAGCAAAGTCCTGTACCTTCCCTAGGGTACATCACCCAAGCTTCCACTAAAAATAGAAGAATCGGACTCATGGGGAATTTTTTTCCATTAAGAACTGTGCTTTTATATCCAAGTAACCTTAAAATCTTTATAAAATTCCTTCACTGGATGCCCTTGATATTAAGTGAAGAGCAGTGATTGCTCGTGAACTCATTTTAGTAGGATGGACATACCATCGAACACAAATTCACTACAGATAAAAACTGACTGCTCAAGCCTTTAATTTTTAACCAGGAAAAAATCTCCAAACACTTAAGTGTTCTTCTACCCAAACTTGAATTTACAGTCTTAAAATATACGCTCTCCAGTGGAATCAATGCTTGTGGATAAAGCAAGAAGCTTTATTAGAAACTAGTACGTAAAGCTGCTTCAGGGGATACCTAAATAGGCCCATGAAAGCAGATGAGTGTACCTACACCAATCTTTGCCATTATGTTAGCTTTTCATGGACCACCTGCTTTTTTACACAGTGTTTGATAAACTAACTGATGTCTCAGTCATTCTGTATCACACATGGTTCCAAGAATTGCTGAATTCAAGGTTCAAAGACAAGATCACATGAGCTATTCCATTCTGTAACAAAACACATAACCCTAATGTCTGTTATTGTTCTGTATTTACTGTTTGCTTAATTACACTTGAAACTAAAACTTAAGCAACAAGCAGAGCTAAGGCAGAAGCTTCTCACCATGCTGTATTATTCAGTCTTGTACCAATTCCTGTTCTAGTCTACCTGAAAGGCTAACCTAGCATAAAAATGTCATGAAACAAAAAAATTTCATCTTATTTCTCAAACGTTGACTTTCTTTTCCTCTAAAGCAGCGCTAATAAAATTCCTAAAACTCAAGGAAGGCAAAGGCACTTCATAACTCCTAAGAAGTACCATGGAAATAAGTTACTGAAGTTGTAATACATAAAACTGGGTTTAACATGACTTCTGCACTTCAGTATCTCAGGTACTTAACTAATATAGTTATGTGGGATACACACACAAAAGTTTTGCATCAAACTTGATATTAAAAATACCCAACACAAAACACCAAAAAGATGGTGCTGTGAAAATAAGAAGGCCTAGCTGATGTACTAAGGCAAAACACACAACCGGAAGAGAAGACAGTAAACAGGTTAATTTCAATGTTCAAATTATGAACCAGATACATATCACATTAGAAGTGCCTCAGGCTGTAGTTAAGAGCAGATTCCCCTACACACCCCCCTTCACTTAGTACAGCATCTGACCTTACTGAGTAATAGCCAAATATAGTATGTTTGTCTTCGCAGTGCTAGACCTAGACTGTTGTGGGTTTTTACTTTTTAAGAAGTTCCATACCTACATTTGGTGGTAACTAATAAGCATTTAACGTCAACTATAAAGTATTACAAATCCTCTTATCTACATTAAATAAGAACAGCATTTTTCTCCTTTTATACTATGATTTAGCTATGGGTGAGATGCTGAATGACTCAAGAAAAGCTTGTGCGGCAGAGTATCTAAATGAAACAGATACTGAATCATGTAGCCTTCAAATGGCCAAGCAGCCAGCCAGAATAAAGAAACACCAGCACACATTACCTGACACTGTGCTCTTGGCCTTCAGTGCCATTTTGCAAGCCAACTATTCCATTCGTCATGCACTTATAAAGCTAAAGATGAACTGCTGTACAAAATCCAAAACAAACTTCATTCTCCTATCCCTTCTCACTGGTTAAGACAATACCTACCCTTCTAGAAACATATGAAAACTGCCTATTTTTTTAATCTCTTTAAAGACTATTTTAAAAAAAAAAAATTAAAATCATGTGATCCTTGGCAAGGAACTCATCTTAAGAGTTCTCCTCGTTATTTTTCTAATAGATTACCCAGTAATTTCACACCAAACCAGGTAACAACTTTTGCTTATTCAAGATTCACCTCCATGGTTTGTTTGGATTGTTCTGCAACAGATCATTAAGGCCTGTTTTTCTTCTCTAAAACTGGCTCTCTTTTTCACCATGAATTACAGAGCTTGGAACTGCAAGCACTACTGCTGTATCCTACACCATCAGGCTGGCTGGATATATTAATTAGTTACGACACTGACCAAACAAGAAATAAGTTATTGACCACAATACATCAGACCAGCAGTTCTGTACCACTTAAAATGAATCTGGAAAATTTCAATTATTTCATAAGCACTTAAAATACAACTCTCATTTGAAAAATCAAGTAATATTCAAATTTCTATCCTTATCACAACCTGTAAGACCTCTGAAATCAGAAGAAAATTAAGCTTCCAGCTGTCTTAGAAGACATCACACAACACAGTAAGAACAATAAGCAAGCAGCTTTACTAAGACAATCAGAAAAATCACAGTTTGAGCTGAACATTGAAGCAATAACCATTCTCCACAACTACTGGTAGCCTGACAATTCTCTTCCTGGATAACTACTTCCCAGCTTTCTTAGTAGACTGGTACCATCAGAACCAGTAGCCCTCAGCCCCATCAAGTACAATTCTGTTTTGAAGCAGATCTATATTAGGCTCCATCAAACTCATTTAAATTGTCAATTTTAAATTGGTTAGCTGATTCAGGCAAGCAAGAATCTTGCCGAGACAAGGTAGATTTGTTTGTGCAGCAATATAAATGAACTCAAACCACAGAAAGCCATCTTGTATTTAAGGCTAGCATGTGTCTGGGTTTCCTTAAGTATATAGTCTCTTCCATACAGTAAACTTCTTAGGATTTACTAAGACACCTATACATTTTAAAGAGCAGAAATCCAGTCCAGATGGGCTGCCTTATATCCACAAATTTTAAGAGACAGAGAGCACAGAAATGGGAAGCCCAACACCTGGACAGAAATATGGCAGTCTTACTTAACACCACTCTCAGCACTCTTCACAAGTAAGGTTACCCCTATTCCAGTCTCCTTGCTTTGATATAGAGGGAAGCTTTTCCACACATCACCAGAGCTTAAATTAATTTAGAATCTGGCTTAAAAGTAAACCTGAGGTACCCATTTAGCTCAGCATTTTTGAAAATTTCAGGGCATTTCCCACACAGGGATACACGGTGTTCCAAGATGAGGCAAAACACAAGTAGCAATTTCAGCTGCAGAGACTAAGAAGAAAAACCGTGTTGAAAGCAGAAAAACTTTTCTGTTCTCACTGAAGAAGAAAAGGCTTCGGGGAGACTATTGGAGCCTTCCAGTGCTTAAAGGGAGCTTCTAAGAAAGACAGGGACAGACATTTTTAGTAGGGCCTATTGCAATAGGACAAGGAGTAAGAGTTTCAAACCTAAAAAAGGTAGATTCAGACTAGATATGACAATGAAATTTTTTTACAATGACAGTAGTGATACACCAGAACAGGTTCCCAGAGAGATGGTGGATGCCCCATCCCTGGAAACATTCAAGGTCAGGTGGACAGGGCTCTGAGCAACCTGATCTAGTTGAAGGTGACCCTGTTTACTGGAGAGAAGTTGGACTAGGTGACCTTTAATGGTTCCTCCAACTCAAACCATTCCATGATTCTGTATTCTACATCTGCTCTGCTCATGGCAGTCTTGTGTGTGTGCATACTCCTGTGCTGTCCACAGCTAGAATGGGCTGGGAAAAATCTATCCACCAGATGGCATAGCTGGGAAGGTAGGAAGAAAAAAACCAAAACAACGTGAAAAGAGTACACACACACACTGAGGCAAAAATAAGGCTATCATCTTTGTGTTCCATAACACAACTAAGCCTGACCAAAGATTCTGACTACCAGTGCAAGAAAGAAAGAGCCTTAAGACAAATTTGGTTTACCCATTTTCATGGTCACATACCAGTACAAAAGCACTTGAACAAAGCCACAAAATTTTGTATTTACATGACCTGCAAGTCTTCGCGGACTCAATCCTGAGAGAAAACCCGCAATAAAGCTCAAAGTATCTCCAAGACAGTGAGGCACATATCTAAGGGCACTAGCATCTCCCTCACTCTTCTACTAAAGACACAGGAATAAGAAATTAAGTCTGGTAGAAGGTACCTGGTAAAGGTAGAACAAGTAACAAAAATCATTGCTATGTTCAGACTTTATGCCTACAGCATGCGCTTTAGTTTTACTTTCCTCCAAACAGAAGTTATTTATAAGGTATCACTAACTAGCAACAAAGTACTAGACACATTGCAAGAGGAAGTCAATTCAAAATGAGCTCTTACCATTCCTAAATTTGTCACTTGACCAATGAATAGATGGTAAGAACTTGGTATATGCAAAAGAACACAGAAATTAAAAGCTAGTGTCCTGGAACACTATCAACATGCATTACACCATGGTTCAGCTAAGTCTTTATGAAAACTCTAACTCAAGAATTAACCAACCTGGCTTTCAGCACTCAAAAGATCTCCAAAGTAAGTATACATTCAAGATAAGCATGCATGCACACTCATTGAGGATTGGCAAGATGTTCTTGATGAATTCTCCCAAATAGCTCAGCTATAGGGCACTTTATATTGATATCTCAGAAAAAGCAGGAAAAACCCACAACAGAACACAAGGAAAAGCAAGACAATCTGAGTAGGTAATTCCAAATCAAAAGGCAAGTTAACATGTCATATAACCCAAAAGCAACACGGATAAAAACAGAGTAACCTAAACTAACAGCAAGAAGTCATGACAGAACTAATATCACAGCTTAGAAACAGGTGTCACCACCCAGCAACCCAAAGACAGCAGGGGAGTTTCCTATTGCTGAGGATTTTGATATGCACTTGCTACCCTTGAAAAATTACGTGCAGCACCTACTGAGGGATAATTGTTATTCAAACTTTAAGCCATCCACTTCACCTAGAGCAACCAAAAGGACTAAATACATACTGCATGACAACATTTCACCAAAGAGTCTTTTTATTATTTCACTGTGCTTACACTTACAGCTCAAAAGCCACATTTCCTATTCCTTTAAGTCAAAGCTGAAGCGTGAGTAGTGGAGCCAAAAAACTTGCTTTAAACAATTTAACTGGAGACAACAGCCAACAGAAAATTTTCTGCGCAACCAGCGTTGGGAGGGATTCATACTCACTTTACCAGAACAGGTCAGCTAAGCAACAGCATGAGCTCCAGAACATGAGCTGCCAATTGTACAAAAAAATAAAAAAGCTTCATTGTGAAACACTACTATTCGATCTACAGCTTAGAATACTATAGCTACCAGTACCACAAATAAAGGATGTTAAATGGAAGGAAAAATGATGCACACACAATGGAATCTTTCAATCATGTTTCTGCACATAAAACCTCTAAGAATCTATTACCTTTCAGACACAAGATGTTGTACAATGTAATCCTACTACTGTTAGTAGATGACAAGAGAAAAAGATCACATTTCTCTTAAGAATCTTCCTAACCTCTGCTCAGAGGGGAAAACAGACTGAGAAACAGAGATGAAAAATTATAAGCAAGGCTTGGTTCAGAAGTTGCACACACATATACCTAAAGTACTACAGAAGAAAAAAAGCACAGCTTAGGTTGTTCCAACACAAGGAACCCAATCACAACCTAAAAAGCTACAAAGTTGCAACACAAGTACTTAAAATTTATTAAAAGGTATGGAATGTGTACATTTTGGTAAAATAATAAAAAAAAAGATAAGGTAATATGTAAGAAGAAACAGAACAATCCAAGTTGCATACCAAAACGCTGCAGAATCCCCTTCTCTTAGGGCAATCTATTTTTAAACAGCTACACTGATGAGCAACAAGTGTCTTTCAAATACATTATTTAAAGTGTTTCTCAAAAAAACTACCACCACAAATATATTTGCATTTTGCTGTCCAAAAAAACCAAACCAAACTTCTGCCTTACAAAGTCAACCTTTACTAGGTTAATATGTGGTCTGTCTTAACAACCTACCTAATAACCTGGGTTTCAACATCCAGAAAAAGGGAGTTTTATCTGTAATAGTGATCAAAAGATAATACTTGTTTCTTCATACTATACTACACTGCATGCCTTAAATCACAAACATAAGCACAACTGGCCAAAGCCTTTAGGTACTTTAAAGTACTGATTTTGCTTTTCATAATTTTCACATTGAAGAAGAACTGATAGCAGCTACTAAAATATCCTCAAAACCCTAAAAACTCTGCTTCGTAGTAACTCAGCTGAACAAAACTTTCAGCCTTACAAAACTCGTTTCACTTCCAAAACTGTGCATACTCCATAAATTCCTTTCTATAAGCCTTCTGCAATGTGATCCAACTATCTAAGGAGTACAGCAACCAAATAAATGAACAGCACATACCCGTGCAAGTACTCTCATCTCGAGCATACCAGGTATTTGTTGAATGTGGAATGAAAGATTAATGGGAGAAGAGGCCCAAGAAGACTAAACATTCAGGACGTAACTTAAATAAAAAGAAACTCCTAGCAATAATTCCTCAGCTTCTCCAAAAGCAGGCAGCAAGTCAGCTTCTTCCTGACTTTAAAGAGTTCCTATTTAACACACAGAGAACCCTTCCCAGCTTTTATCAGCTGTCCACGGGAGTCACTTCTGGAGTGCCCCGTGGGCAGGCTGAGGAATGTCAGCGCACCGAGCCCCTCTGCTCACCCCGACACTCACTCACGCACACACAGCCCCACACCCGGCTCTGCTGCTGCTCGCACACGTAATTTAATTTCACACACGGCGGGCAGCGACTGCCAACCCGAGCACGGCCAGGGGGCACAGGCCGCCCCCCGCTCCGCCACAGCCGCGGCCCCGGATCGCCCCTCCGCCGGCGTGAAGAAGGGAAGATGTCAACCGAGGCGCCTTTTCTGTTCTCTTTTGAACCAGGGAGGCAGCCCCTTCCCCCCGCCGAGGCGGTCAGACCCGCCG